>JAUPFT010000029.1:26692301-27354801 GCA_036936625.1 Parnassius smintheus behrii | reverse complement strand
CGGGGCACAAAGTGAGTAAGGACAGAGTTACAGTTATGGTTTGCGCAAACGCTAAAGGAACACATCGATTGCCACTGCTACTTATTGGTAAATCAAAAAATCCGCGCTGTTTCAAAAATGTTAAAATACCCTTAACTTACGCTAACCAACAAAAAGCGTGGATGAATACAGATATTTTTCTTACTTGGTATGAAAATACGTTTATTCCTGAGGTGAAAAAATTTCAAAAGGACGTGGGAAAAGAGGGCGATGTATTGTTGTTATTAGATAATGCGCCAACGCACCCTTCCGCTGAAACACTAAATCGAGAAAATGGGAAGTTCACGGTTAAGTTTTTGCCCTCTAACGTAACATCGATATTGCAACCTATGGACCAAAGTGTCATTGAAACTTTAAAACGTTTATACAGAAAGCAGCTACTGCGTCGTCTTTTATCAGTAGACGACAGTGAAATAGAAACGTTGTTAAAGTTTTTTAAAGAAATTAATCTAAAAGACTGTTGTTATATGCTGGTAGAAGCGTGGAATTCTGTGGAAATGCAAACATTGAAAAGGGCATGGAATAAATTATTAAAATTAACTCTATCTGATTCTTCTATTAAACCTTACGATGATTTTAAAGAAATAACCGAAGGAGTGAAAATTCTTAGCATTGGTGAAGGGTGCGATGAAGAGAATATTATTGAGTGGCTAAACTGCGATAGTGAAGACCCTGGATTCCAAATATTAACTGATGAAGAAATCATTGAGGATTTAAACAGTAACGAGAGAGAAGATGAAGAAGAGAGTGAAACTGGTGATGTATGTCAAGTACCATCTCACGCAGAAGCTTTTGAAGCTCTAGATGTTGCTTTTAAGTGGTTTGAAAGACAGAACGAATCGGATCCCATACAGTTATTACAACTGAAGCGCATCAGGGACTTGGCTGCGAGAAAAAGATGTGATTCATTACGTCAAAAATCTATAACAAATTATTTCCAACCAAAATTTTAAAATATATAGGTATTATGTAATTCATTATCTATCGTTATAGCTCGTTTTTATATATCGTATTATCTAAGTAAAACCCATTACATAATAAAAAATTATTAAAACTTAAATATTATTTGATTTGCTTTGAAATCGGTTATCCGGATTTTCGATTATACGGAATACCCCTGGTTTTAATTGATCCGGATAATCGGGATTCTACTGTATATGTATTGATATTTTGAAAAATTTACATGGATACATTTGCGCATCCATTGCCCACAGTGACTGTGCGTTAATATTTGTTTTAATTTCTAAAAAATAAATTACTCTGTTCTGATAAAAATGCGCGAGTAAAATGTCCCCATAACTTCTTAACCTACTGAAGAATCAGTAATAATAATAATAATGTTCTCCAGACCGAATTTCGGACCCGACGCAGCTGTCCGGCAGTTACTGAGAATTTCTTGACGGAAAAACTCAATAATTGATTTTTTGCCCCAACCCGGGATTCGAACCCCATGAGCAGAAGTCACACGACTACAAACACTAGACCAACGAGGCAGTCGAGGCATAATAATGTAATACAGTAACATATGAAGTCCGCCAACCTACAGTACGACAAAGTAACAGGTTAAATTCACAGTAGAGGCTTATAACCTATTATTTTTTTATTTTCATAACCGACAATCGTATTAACTTAGTAGTCGTAGTAGTGTGTTCTTTTTATTTGAATTGACACATACATAAATTTAGAAGTCGCTTATTCGCTTGAGAATTGCCGTCAAATTCCATACTTACATTTTATTTTTCATATTCTCTACAAGAATTATTCTTAAATTAAAGGTTTAAAACCTTAGACTTATAAATTTAAATAATGTAATAAGACGGATAGTGTCACTAAACCGTCTGGGAGAACACATTACAATAAATCGTAAGTTTGGAGATATTACTATATAAATTTTAGTCGATAAATTTCAGTTTTTATTAAAATGCGTTCGTTTGAACAGACAAATAATTTAAACTACATGTTTTAAAATCAAATAGGTATACAAAAAAAATGGCGGCGACTGATATAGGCGGTTTAGTTTTTACTTCGGTACTTCGAGTATTTTTATTTCTATTCCTGTACTGAACAAGCACATGTACGGTTCACAAGCTGTTGTGCATGAGCAAGATTCTAGTATAATGTAGTGTTCAATTGGAAAACTTGAAAACTTCACGTAGACTTAGTGCTTTAATTGTATTTATGAGTATTAGGTTATAAAGTTTTCCTAATAATGACTAAAAATAAGAAACTGCAGTTGTCAACCCGTTTGCCAAGCGCGGCAAATTTGGAAATTAGAATTAGTAAGAATTAGAATAGAATAGAATGGAATATAATCATTTTTGATCAATATAGATTACATGATATATTTTTTATTGAAAGTCATTTGTTACTTTCACCACTGGTTCAGAAAAAAACCTCTGTCTTGGAAAGAACTAGCAAGGAAGTAAGCGGGACTTTTTTAAAAGTATAATTTACAATATAATGTTTATGAAATTGTTGTGAAAATACAAAAGGGGAGGCCTATGTTTAGCAATAGACTTTAATACACAGTAATGGTAGTAGTCTGATAGATTATATTTAGTGTTGTAATAAAAGACATCACGAGGATATCTGTAGAAAAATAAGAGGAGCTAACATAATTAATTATTAGAGTGATTAGCCCACGATCAGAAGACTGAAGTAGGAATGAACGGTCACATATCTTAAAGAACTGACAACTATTAGGGAAGAAAGGTTGACGAGTAGCAACCCCATACTGAAAAGCGTAGTTGTCGATGGATATCAGTGGCTCAAGACTTTGATTTGAGGCAATCAATGGGGGATGCCAATGTTTAACAGTGCAGTTGTAACAGCTTTTGATGATGAAGGTGATAGTGTTGTACAGATGATGAGTTTCATAGTGTGTAATGAAGAAATATATTTGACAATAGTTGCAGATAAAAACTAATGTCATTCGCCTTTTTTCAAACATCTGCTGTATTTTTTACATTTACATTGAGTAAATAAGTTTTTTTTAATTTAAAATCCAGAATTTTCAATTGAAAAAAATTAAAATTTCAATTGAAATTTTGAAATCATCAAAGAAACGTACCGTACGTAAACGTATTATTAAAATTTCGTATGCCTTTCAGAGTCCCGACAAAATACAAAATCTCCTGAAAAACAATCATTGAACTAAATCTAACTTATATAGTGTAATCAACAAACTGTAAGTAATAATTTCTTATATTTACGCGAACACTACACATGATTAAAACAACTTTTACGGATTTTATCGCGTTATTTATTTTTATTTGTTTATTTTTATAAAATTTATTTTATAAAAATAAACGCGATAAAATCCGTACTTAAAAGTAGTTTTAATCAAACTATAAGTAAATTGCCCGAGGGCCGTCCGTTGGCGTACCCTCACCACTAACTATTAAGACAACCTTTTGAACTTGATAGAATTAATAATAATTGGTTATCGCAACATGGTCAGTACATGAGGCAACATTGAACTTATTAAGTTTACTTATCAAATAAGACTGATTGATCACATCATTATTGATACTTAATAATAGTTTAATATTTCTTAAATGTAGTCAAAATATTTCATTTGGGAAGTATTAGAATTTGTCTTAAGCTACGAATTTCACTGTCTTAATTAAACTATAAACTATCATCATCATCATCATTACAGCCCTTCACAAGGCCTCCGCTAAACATAGGCCTCCTCCAAGTAATGTCACAAAGCACGGTTCTGAGCCACCTAGATCCATCCAACTCCTGCATGTCTTACCAGATCGTCACTCCATCTGGTGGGAG
Organism: Parnassius smintheus behrii; assembly: GCA_036936625.1. NCBI lineage: Eukaryota > Metazoa > Arthropoda > Insecta > Lepidoptera > Papilionidae > Parnassius > Parnassius smintheus. Next base: position 27,350,976 of record JAUPFT010000029.1, on the reverse strand, counting down.
GTCGCCCTACACTACGCCTACCGGTACGAGGCTGCCACTCGAGAACCTTTCTTCCCGATCGGTTCTTCGAGCGACATGGCCGACCCATTGCCACTTCAGCTTACTAATCCGTTAGGCTATAAAGGTTACTCTGGTTCTACAGCGGATCTGCTCTTTTATGAGTTTATCATGCAGAGAAACCCCGAGCATAGCCCTTTCCATAGCTCGCTGAGCAACCTTGAGATCCTCATACGGCCAGCAGTGAAGGACCACGTCTCAGATCCGTAAGTCATCACTGGCAACACGAACTGGTTGTACAATCTAGTTGTCAGAGTTTGAGGTATACCTGACGAAAAGATGTGTCGTAATTTCACGAACGCTACCCAAACGAGTTGAATCCGTCGATTGACCTCTCGGTTGAAGTTGGACTTACCTAGTCGGACTGTTTGACCCAGGTAAACGTACTCGTCAACAACTTCTAGCTTACAACTACCGGCATGGGTGTCACATAGACATTAAACATGCTCTTTGTTTTGTCCATGTTCATCTTAAGACCTATATAAGTTGAGAGATACTATTGAGGGCATTGAGCATAGTGCTTAGGTCCTCCATCGATTATGCCATAAGGACTATATCGTCGGCAAATACAAGGTGAGTGACGTACTCACCATAGATGTTAATAACGTATCCTTTCCAGTCCATTAGCATGAAAACGTCTTCCAATGAAGCGGTGAAGAGTTTCGGGTATATAACGTCACCCCGTATTACACCACTCTGCAGTTAGATAGGCTTCGAACTCTGGTTCTGTGTTCGGAAAGACATCGTAGTCCTACTGTATAAACACTTCAGCACTTCGATATACCAACAGTCAACTTGGCACCGCTGAAAGGACTGTAGCACTGCCCAAATTTCTACGGAATCAAAGGCTCTCTCATAGTTCACATACGCCAGGCAAAGTGGCAGAGTGTACTCTTCGGTCTTCTGTACAAGCTGCCGCAGGGTATGTATGTGGTCTATGGAATATTTTATAAAAATGCAAAATCTAAGGAGGCGTAGCCACTCAGTCTAATAATTAACGTGTGCGAAAAACAGAGAATGACATAGCGAACTCACTCTCACTTGGGCATAGTGCAGCGTAACGCACTTATCGATAACTTTCTATTAAGCATCGTTGATCTTCCAGGAGTCTCACACCAAGAGATTATTTTAATATTTTTAAGTAATTAATTGATAGTGTCTCATTAATAGACGTTTTTAGTCTTAGCTTTAGCTTTTTAATTATAGAAAAGGGGATATAATAGAACGTTAAGAATAAGTATATATTCATTTATCTTTTTTATATATGATAGGGTGACAAACGAGCACACAGTGCACCTGATGATAAGTGGTTGCTGCGGCCCATAGACATCTACATCTATCCTCGATTACAAATCAAAGTGCAGATGCGTTGTCACCCGTGAGGACTAAGATTGAATGCCTCGTTTTCAGTAAAAAGGGTCTCCAGTTCTCCACACTTACCATAGGAAACACAGCAGCATTAAGCTACTATTTTACGCTGGTATTCTATGAGAGCGTGGTCCTTTCCCAGTCGAGCCGACCCATTCGTGCTACAACTATACTACTAGTGTAACTGCAGCATGGTTCTACCACGTATAAATCTTTAATATTCGGTTCTTTTGGAAACTTGGAATAATAGCAATGTATAAAATAAACAGATGTATTAATAAAATGAACGATAACATTATACAAACAGCAAACAAATAAATATATGTATGGGTGACATATTTATTATATTTTATTAGTTTTAAAGATCTGTAACTGACTTGGCGATCTGTTCTCTCTGGCTACCCCGTTAGGGATTGTGCGTGAAGATAAGTAAGTAAGTAAGTGTAACTGACTTTCTGTTGGTTGTTATTTTTCAGTTACCCAGCCTCTTACAGAATTTGGTCTTCTATACTTACAATATAATTACTTATCCTTACAATATATAAAAACTGCATAAAAATTTATCAAGTAATTTAAAAGTACTAATAAACAGATAATCGCTGATACACGGTTAACGGTATAAATATTTAGAAAGAAAAAAAATTGAAAAGGTGTAAATAAATATTTGACGAAAAATAACATTTTATACCCATTTCGGTAAAACTAGGTAAGCCAAACATAATAAATTATCTATACAAGATGGTAGTGTCACGTCAATGACTCGCGTTCGACTCCTGCGACCGTGTTCTTGGAAATTTACGAACGTGACAATATTGTTTGTTACCCATACTATAAATCAATCGCTGCTTTTAGCTGTAATACTACTAGACATGAACTAGCTTAAGAATCAATTGATATTAAAATTTTAAAACAATTACATTTTCGGAGATAATCATAGTAATGGAGGTAAATGATTTTATTAATTTTATTTAAAACACTAAGTTAATGTTTATTTGAAAATTTCCTTTATTTTAAAATTTACAAGCTGTGGAAGAATTTCCGCAGTTGGATATGCTGCAAAACACCATTTTTACGTGTCTCTGCGTCCGAAACAACACTGGTGACTGAAACAAACGCTCCTTGCGCACTTGTGGCCTATGAGACACATGTGCGGCGACAAGATCTCGAGCTTTTACGACTTCTATTGCCTTATTATTTAGATTTCTGTGATAATAAATAGGTAAAATTTTGTTTATAATGAGGGAGAATGCAGACACAAAGCCTAAAATATTATGATAATGAGGAATAAGGTAAGATCCAATAAAATTACAAAACCATCCAAGTTTGCCAGCAGAAAAGTTGCGAATACCGCTTACAATAAATAATAGACTGACAATTTTTTAGACTTTTGCTAATATATATCATCATCATTATCATCGCCATTGTCATCTTTACGGTAAATATTGAATGGTAAACATAATTGAATAATTCGTGTATCATGTGAAATTTATGTATAGTAAGTACACTATAAATAAAAATTAAAAGAATTATCATTATGTAGAAATATAAAAATCTAATGATTACTTATATACATATTTACGCGAACAATAAATATTGATTAAAACTACTTTTCTTACGGATTTAATCGCGTATAATTTATTTTATTTTTAACACCCGACGTTTGGAGTGCTTTCCAGCACCCAAGGTCACGGGAGACTGAGGTAACTGATGTCTCGATGTCAGTATTAAGTATTAACCCGGATTACCTTCAGCTTTTTAATTATTATTTATGGCACGATCTATGCAGAATGAACTTACAGTGTCTTCAAGTCTTGCAGTGGTATGCTTGGGTTTAGTTTTAATTTTATTAATTATAGGGTCCCAAGCAGGTGATAGTACCCAGCCTCCCTCTATATTGAAATTAGGTGTTTTTTAATTTAAATAGCCTCACGTATCATCCTTGGTAGGAATCGTTGTTCTTTCGCGAGGATTTGTGGTATATAAAATCTAATATAATAAATAATATGCCGTCCTGAATATGATGATATACTGCAGACTTTCCGGAACGTTGATGCATCACTTCAGCTATGTGTTGTTTTACGCGGGTTCTAATTGATTTTTTGTTTGTCCTATATACCAAAGACACATTCAAAATCAAGCTTGACACATCTGCATCTTGTACAGGAATGTGACGTTTCATGGATCGTAAGAACTGTCTAATATTCTTCTGCGGCTTGTAGAATGTTCTAATAGAAGCTCGTTTCAAGATGTAGCCAATCTTGTCAGTGACACCTCTGACATATGGTAGTATACCAGGCACACGGTCGACTATGGCCGGCTTAACTGGGTCACTGTGATAAAGGCGCAATTCCCGAAGCTTGTTGTCATACAGAACCTGCTTGATATAGTGAAACTCGGCGGCCAGGTGTTTGTTGTCACAGATCCCTCATGCTCTCTGTAACAAAGATTTGCCCACGGTAGCTAACTCTGAAGGGTGATGGTGAGATTCACCGTTTACATATTGGTTTGTTGAACTTACATAGATATGTCATTCACAGCACAATATTACATTAGATTAACAATTAAGTCTATTCAAATTACATGTAAGTCTAATAAGTCAATCGGTACATTATTATCACTACTATTTAATTAAATCGTAGACAAATTTTGATCAAGGTCCTAAGATAAGGTTTATGGGCACCATATTGTTCAAATAACTCTCAAGACCCAAAGTGTCATCTCAACGGTGTAATATTTTAAGTCATCAATTCAAGTAGCTGACGCGAATAACGCGGCATGACAGGACAAGACATGACGGGGATGACACTTGACAGGAATATGGGTATGCATGACACGAATTAATGACCTTTCTCGATCCACTTACGGCATTATTGGTTACACAACGTGTCAATATATTTCTATCTATTGTTATAATCCAACCTTACGCTGTACTACTTAAATTATAGTTTTACTTTACCGATCAAAATGAATGGTCTGACAATAATTGTCAATAGAATGGAATTATTCCACTAATAGCGACTGTTTTGTATCTATCCACTGTTATGAAGCCTCGGGATCAAAGCTGGTATAGCTCCAATCATAATTCCAACCCAAAAGGACACCGATTTCCCACCTTGCTGAACGGTTAGAGTGGTAGTTATTTGCCTTTCAGAATCTCTAGGTCTTCTCCAAATACGGACACGTTGGTTAACTTCATGAGTAATAATTCGCGATTCGTTAAAGAAGACACAGTTTCAACAAATGTTGTTGAAGACAACGAGAACGATCTCATTGTCTTCATTTCGCCAAAGCCTAGCCCACTGCAGTCTCCGTTACTGACATTGCCATCATTTTATAGTTATTCACCAAGACCTCCAAGTTCGTAGTTCAGCCTCGTGTAAACAATTTCGAATGGTCTGAGCGCCAACTTCAAATTCAGAGGCGACCACGGGTTCGAGTCCCTCACGGAACAAGTATTTGTATGGCTTACAAATAATTGTTCGGGATCTGGATGTTTGTTCCTGTGCAATTTATGTTTGTAAACTGCCTCCACGAAACGGGAGAAAATCCTAGTGTGGGGGTAAAGTTTTTAAAATAAGAAAAGAAAAAAAGAAAAGAATGATCCATGCCGTGTTACCTCTGCAACGTGGCCACGACACGGGTTTGGGATACAGCAACTCTACGTTCTATTTCTCTCTTGGAATATCATTCTTCCCTCAAATTTGCAACTCTTGCTTGTAAAACTTCTTTTTTAAATACGTTAAAGTTGATTGAATGACAGATGACAGAAACTGAGGAAGGAGAATGAATTCATTTTTATATGAAAAAGAGTACAAATACAAAAAAAAAACATTTAAATTTGTTTTTTTTTGTTTTATATTCTACTTCTAAATTATAAATGTGTTTGGTGTATATGTGTGTATGTATATATATACACGCATATACAACACATTTATATATATACACACACACACACACACACACACACACATATATATATATGTGTGTATATATATACTAGCTTGCCAGACAGACGTTGTTCTGAACAATTAAGATTACCTGAAGAACGAAGAGAATAGTTATAAGAATCGCCCAAGTAAGATTATTCTAACATATCTGCGCTGATGTATAGTAATAATAATAATAATAGGTAGCCAATTTAACTGAGTGTAATATATATATATATATATATATATATATATATATATATATATATATATATATATATATATATATATATATATATATATATATATATATATATATATATATATATATATATATGATTCTGTGAGATATAAGAGGGATAACGTGGTGTTCTGTTAAATAAATAACATATTTATAATTTGTAAACAATATTTTTAAATTAGTTTTAAACTATGTGTGATATTTTAAAACTATGCTGATGATCTAGGTTTTATCCTTTGTAAACAGAATTTATGGACAGAAAAGCTCAGTAATTTATTTTTTGGTCACACCAAGGATTCGAAGCCGAAACTCCACGACCAATAGTCACGTTTGCGACCATTAGATCTTTAAGGCAGGCAAACGTTGACTTTTTTATGATATTACCGGTAATAATTAGCTAATCTTTAAATGCGTTTAGTCGCTTTTTAAAGATACGATTATTTTTAAAGGCCCTTTTCAGCGTTAATTTATTATCTATGTAGGTTATCTAGAAGGGTAAAAACATCATGATTAAGTATTATTTTATTGATGATACTTGTGACTTGCAAAACTAATTTCAATCAACCGTATGATAGCCGTATGTCCCTTGGAAGCGAGCCAAACCGTATTTAGATCGTTACATGCGAAGTAATCCGATTTGAGGCAGCTGAGATGAGCCGAACAGATACGCCCTAATCGGCTGTTCTGTAGCCTTTGTTTGGACGGAGACCTTTGCTTGGTTCACCGCACTAAACTTAAATTTACCAATCATCAAAACGGATAATAACATATTATAACTTTTGATTGTAAAGAAATTCATTTTAACATCTAAACTTATAGAAGACCCAAGCTTGATTAACATTACGCCCAAAGCAAAATGTAGGTGTGAACTGTTGAAGAAAAATACATAGATTAAAGTAGTACTACGTATAGTGGCGGCGTGAGGATATTCACTGCGGAATATCGTCCCGTGGCTGTTGTAAGAGGAGACAGGGAAAATAAACCAGGAGAAGGGCAGCAGCGTGTTCCTAATTATATTAAAAAAATAGAAAAATGCGTTTACAAACCCTTCTGTCACTTGTATTAACTATGGAAAATATTCCCACTATGAAGCTTTCTGTGGAAAGGCCTGTGTTAAGCAGTGGACTTTTGACTTTTGTTAGTAATGGTATCGGTATTTTAAATAAATTATCATTGTCAAGCTCTTTAACATTTTTCGTTATTCATTCTTCCATTCCATTGTCCCTAGACCTCCTAATATTATATTGCTACATAAGGAAGATATTTAATGATTTCTTATATTTACACGAACACTACACATTTAAATAAAATTATTTATCGCGTATATAAATAATATAATATAAATTAACATATTTTATATTCCTGATCCTCTTTCCAGCACTTCACAGCACCCATGGTCACGAGGTGGACTGAAGTGTTCGACGTCCCCATGTCACAGTTAACCACGGCTACTTCCAGATTAATATTAGGAAGATACTCACCATAGTCACCACTACGTTTGGCAGCCAGGAAGACACAGCAATTTTTATTATACTTAGTATTGCTATAGCATTTTTTATTATACTCTGTAGCTGTTAATAGGAAGACTACCGCTAGCAAATAATCTGGTCTGTTTGCGTCGGTCGCCTCTTACGCATATTTTTGTAAGGATTTTTACGTTTGGATGTAAAAACCGCTAGTAGACCCAAAAATGAAATATTTTTTTATAGGATAAGGGTGACAAACGAGCACACAGTCCACCTGATGGTAAGTGGAAGCTGTGGCCCATTGACATCTACATTCGATTAAGAATCAAAATGCAGATGAGCAGCAGAACGGACTAAGATGGAATGCCTCGATCTCAGCAAAAAGGGTCTCCGGTTCTGTACACTCACCATACGAAACACAGTAGCATTAAGCTGCTATTTTACGCTGGTTTTCTATGAATGAAATAAAATAATTAATAAACGCAGATTACAAATGTCTAGAAGTCAATCACTGGATATTATTCCGACTGGGTGAGTACCGTTCTTTCACCTATTTCTGCCATTTTCCGATCTTAAGCACATAGAGAGTCAGTGTAATTACAGGCTGTATGCCATTCAATCTTAGTCCTCAGAGGTGTCAAGACATCTGTAGCGTTCTGTTTGAAGTTAGCTGCTGGTGGACAACAATAGTCACAGTTATCATTAGGTAAATGACACGACAGATCATTCCAGTTTTTTTTAATCCTTCCCGAATTATGAAACGTATTTCTGTCTAATTACTACGGCACGGTTCAAAATGTTCGTGACAAAACTACGCTTCAGCTGCATCTTACGGCAGTACGGCGGCGTAGGCTTGAATAGATAACGTTTCTGCACTCACAACTACTGGAATAAGGCTTCATTACCTCGTATAATTAGCGATCAAAAATGATGCGAAAGTGACATTTTTTCTATTCACTTTGGTAATGAGACAATTGATCTTAGTCGTCGGAGGTGACAACGTGTTTGCATTTTGATTCTTGATTGAGGATTAGGTGCAGGTGTCCATAGGCCAGAGTATTACTTTTTTAAACCATGCACAAATTGTACATGGTAATATCACAAAACTTCGATTTAATTTTTTTCTTTAATCATCGTCTTTGTATAATATTTAACAGTTTTTTTTACGTAAATTAATTTTAATATTTCAATATTAGTAATTCAATATATTTTCTATATATTGAATTACTAATATATTTTTTAATTCAATATATTAGTAATGCGTTTAGATCTTTATATTTTGTTATAAAACGTGTACGCCAAAACTTGAAAATATAATATGTTAAAGGGGTTAAAACAATCTTAATATATATATAAATTACGAGTCACGTTGTTTGTCCGCAATGGATTAAGCTACTTAACCGAATTTAATCAAATTTGCACACCGTGTGCAATTTGCTCCAACTTGAGAGATAGGATAGCTTTTTTTTTGTCCATGAGTGACCCACAATTTTTTTTGCGAATTTAACGAAATGGGACATGACAAAGGGTCGTCGAAAAGGGCGGAAAAGCGTCTGCCTGGCAAGCTAATTGCATATTAAAAAGCTATCGGAGTCAGTATAAATCATTGACTTACATATTATTTTGGTACAAATTGATGAAACCGATAATGGCAGACGTTTCGCTGCCGATGAAATGACAGTAACGAGCAGAATAAATTAGTACGTATTTAGACAGTGAGAAAATTTATTGTAGAAATTTAGATTCAAATATTATCACAATCTACAAAGTTAAAATCAAAGCTAAACTATTTTTTGTTGTAGGCCCTACATTTTGTTTAAAGGTCAAGTACACCAACGCTTCAATAAGTCGGGAAGTCTTATGAGAATAAGAAACGGCAAACAACTTACAAATATAACTATTTTTCTCCCAACAGTTACAATCTAACCACACAAAATATATTCCGTTACCGTTATAGCCCATTAAAGACCACTGCTGAACATATTGTACGTGGTAGAGCCATGCTGAAGCCATATTATGGTTGTAGCACGAATGGGTCAGCTCGATCGGGGAAGGACCACGCTCTCACAGAATATCAGTGTAAGATAGCAAGTCAATGCTGTGTAGAGAACCGGAGACCCTTTTTACTGGAAATGAGGCATTCCATCGTAGTCCTCAGGGATGACGACGCTTCTGCATTTCGTTTCTTAATCGAGGATAGATGTAGATGTCCATGGGCCACAGCATCCATTTACCATTAGGTGGACTGTGTGTTCGTTTTGTCACCCTCATTCTATAAAAAAAAAACATAGCCTTCGCAAAGCAATCGTAGTTTTTATTTTTATTTTTGGTTGTCATTAGGAAGACGCTGCCCATCTCCTAATTTGTTTCCCTCTGTCGCCTCTCACGTGTGTTGGGACTCGGGACAATATAGAGCAGTGGATGTTCTTACACCTCCACTGCACGGTGTAAACGATAAAATATGAACACAATAAAATATCACAGAAACTCATTATGTCCACACATTTTTATCTTAAATAATCAACAAAATTATAATAGTGATATATATATATATATATATGTATATATATATATATATATATATATATATATATATATATATATATATATATATATATATATTAAAGATAAATACTTTATAAATTCAATTCTTAATAACAGAGCCTTGGATTTATTCTAAGGATAATTGGTGATATTACAAGGACTCCTGCTATAAGCATCTATCCAAAAAAGAGCCGGCAGTTTAATGAAGCCCGTTCGTTGATAAAACTAATTTAGATTTATGGCGCGTTTTAAAATTATGATGAATAACAATCATTTTGTCAAAGGTATTAAGTTAGTTTCTTACATAAATAATATTATACAAAATGAAATGCGATCAAATTTATTTAAAATGTTCTCTGGGAATGCCCTGGTTTTATTAACGTGTGGCACGAATAGCTCCTTTCCGTGGCATAGAAATATTTTTAATATGAGCTCCTAATAATTCACAGCATAACATCATATTATTAAAAAGGTAAAGTGAACCGATCTTGCTGTATATATATCAAAATGACATTTTTAACTGCTCACTCTGCTGAAATATTAAAAATGTTTCCTGGTTAAGGCTTCAATATAAGGTTTCCATTGTAGGTAAAAGTATATAGGATAGAATGTCCCAGAAGTCGACCATCAAGCTGAAAAGTCACAATAGTTAACAGAAAAATCTAAAAAAATCTGCTATATATTTTAAAAATTACAGGCGTTTTTAAAAAAATCGAGAAATTATACACCCTAACACGGTCTTTTAACTCCTGTTGCTCCTTTCCTGTCCTGTCCAGAAGGAAATGTAATTTTTTTCCCAACTAAGTATTCAAAATTAATACTTTGCCCAGTTTTAAATGACTGTACTGAAAGAAAACGAAAAAGGAGTTTGGCAAGTAACTTAAAAGTTGGGGCATTTAATACCAATTCCAAAATGCTACAATGTTTGCAAGACTAATCGTAAAATTTTCGAATAAGTTTTTTAAGAAACCCAGTCGTAAATTAATTTCCTGTCTGAAATGATTTTTGTGCACTCTAAGGCTTTCCTCAAGCCTGTTACTTAATATTCAAATTTGTGTAAAGTGAAGGGAATCAGTTGACGAACTGTGAGTGAGGCAGATATCCTCTTTTTAGGTTGTCCAAAATCACTACGAGCCATAGTAATGTTATATTAGTGTGCTTGCTTTAAAATTGGGATTAACATTCATTTCTTAAAAAAAGTTTTAAATTAAGAAATTAAATATCGATTATTTGAATGCAAAATTTTATGAAAATCACAAAATGTCTTAATTAAATAATAAAAATATTACATTAATTAAAAATCAGGAATGGAACACTTACAGAAAATGCTCAAACTGCCTTTTTTCTATTATTTTATAAAGTTACTACATTAGGAATTTATCCTGTACCGTGGAGGCAGTTTACAAACATGAATTGCACAAGGACACACATCCAGACCCGGAACAATAATTTGTAGGCCATACAAACACCGTGTGTTCCGTACGGGATTCGAACCCGCGGCCCTCAGCGCAGCCACTCGTTACTAAGCCACTGCGCAACGAAGCCGTCACCTTCACTCGCAATGCACGCCCGGCATTCTTGACTCTTCTTAAAAAGGTCAGCGTATGTATACTATTATTTACAAATTCAGCCGCTTCAGTTAGTCTTTGCCGTAGCTGTGCTACATTTTCAATCGGTTTTAAACAATTTTTTTCCATGACGGCTCTGCAGTAAAAAATTCTAATGGATTCAAATCAGGTGAATGGACTAGCCATCAAGATATTCTTTGACTGAACGGGCTTAGTGCGCTGGGCAATAGTCTTGTTGGAACCACATGTCCTCCAATAAATTTGGCTAATAATTTCTTAAGAAATCCAAATACACTGCACTAGTTTTCTCTGGCAGCTCAAAAGAACCCATTATTTGTACATTCAAAATTCCGGTCCAAAGGTTACTCTTAAAGTGATACTGTGATCGATCTTCTCCCCTACCTACTAATTATGCTTTAGCAAATGTCAGGTATGAAGTACCTATGAAATTGTCGTTTTTTATAAAATAAGTTTTCTTAATTTTTTTTCTATATTTTTTATTTCTATTTATCCATGTGGCAGTTTGTAGACGCCCTTCTAGAAGAAATCAGCTGGACAAGAGGCACCAAATTCTTCAAAGGCATTTTGTGCTGCCTCTCAGGTATTGAATTTTTCTCTCCAAAAAGTTATCCAAATTCTGGAAAAAGTATAAGTCTGTAGGCGCAAGTTCTGGTGAGTAGTCTGTAGGCAAATGATGGAGAGCATCCAATCCCAGCTGTTGTAACTTGGAGACTATCTGTTGTGCAGGTATGAGGTCACGCGTTGTGCTGGAGCAACCGGGGATGAGTGTTTCACCAAAACTGGTAGGAGACTTGCGAGCTTCTCCATCATTGTGTTCAGTTCTTCATTAAACACATCTGCAGTAATATTTGTCCCGTTTTTTACAAGGTTGTTATGAATCACACTGGCGCTAGACCACCAAACAGTGTCTACAAATTTTCTAGGAGTAAGTTTTTGTTTAGGGCATTGTTTAGGTACTAAACCAGGAATCAAACAATTTGCTGAGTGCTTGCAATTGTCAAATAGAATCCATTTTTCGTCGCAGGTAACAATGCGGTTCAAAATTCCTTCGTTTGCATGCCTGTTGAGCAGTGCAAGGCACACCTCGACACGTACTTCACGCTGGCAATTATTGAGTTCGTGGGGCACGCATTTGTCAAGCTTTTTATCCTGGCCAATTGGATGCAAATGGACTAATTTTTTTGATGCTAATGTCGAAATCTGCTGATTACTCAGCCGTAAATTGAGTATCATCAGCTTCCACAGTCGCCTTTAATTCGTCATTGTCGACCAAAGTTTCCCGACGACCACGGAGTTCATTTTTCAGGTCGAAATTTCCAGAACAGAAGCAGGCGAACCAATAACAGGTGGTGCGTTTGTTTGTAGTATTCGCTCCGTCATTGATGTTGTTGTGTCCAGTTGCTTCTACGACGGTGCTCATATTCCACAATTAATCGAATTTCTAACGTATCCATGATGACCAAAAATATTCAAATGCGATGAAAACATAACACCAATCAATAAACAAATAACTGAATCATTCTGAAAATAGAATTGCATGTTTATAAAATAAAATTAATTTGAAATTAGTATTCACACCCGAAGAAATATTATTTTGATTTGAAATGGCCAGTACTGTAGAACGGCAATTTCATAGGTAAAGGCCTATTATTTGTTTCATTATATTATGTTCGTAATATATATGCATATTATAAATATTTTATATACATATATATTACGTTCTATTATTATATGTGAAGAGAATAGTATAGAATAATTTTTTATTCGATGTAGATGATATTTATGTAATTCTTATTGAAAGTCATTTTTACATTACCACCAACTCGGAAAAACTACTTTCCTGGGAGGAACCAGCAAGAAACCTTTCACGTTTTTTTTAAAGTTAGTTCTTCGATATAAAAAATTGTACAAAGTATTTACGAAATTTATTCTAGAAACAGCTTGGAAGCGACCACCTCATTCCCAGGGGTTATTATCAACCATTTATTAATTTATATTATAATAACCCTTTTTAAACAGTTTTTGTTTAATAATATATTCAAACTTGGTAGAAGAGTCATTTCATTTATTCAAAGCCTATCAAAGTTTACTGCTAAACATGGGCCCCCCATAGCATTAACTCATTAGGGGGTACATAGTCGCCATGCTTGGTAAACGCGTTAGCTACCGCAATTTTTTATATTTGAGTTGTCGCTATTTCTACACCCGTGAGACTTTATACACCGCTACAACAATATGTATAATATAATATATACCATATTTATTAATTTAACTATTGGTAACTGTATAATATATTTACTTCTTTTGTCCTGTTTCTCTTTATCTCTATATCATTCTAAGATATACTAAGGATGAGCATGCTTTAGGCAGGAGGAAAACTTTGACTATAAAATGACATCAAATATTTAAGTTGATTCAAAACTATGCTTAATAATAGGGTTTTAGTAAATAAGGGAGCTCGATCATACTATGACAAGGGTGGTTTGGAGGTTATTAATCATCGTTTCTGTCAGATAGTCTGGCTGCGTTTACTTTGAGCAAAGAGGTGGTTGGGAATTATCTAAGACTTTGATTGGTATATATACCAATCAAAGTCTTAGATAATGTCTTCAAATAATACTATAAAATATTATTTGAAGAAGAAGGAACGATGAAAACTGCAATAATCGTCACTAGTAACCCTTAAATTAAACCCATGTTTAGGATTCAGCTGTCGTATTATTATCCCGAACATTTTTTCGGACGTCTGTCAGAACGTGTCGGCAACATCTTAATTTTAAGTTTCTTTCCCGAATTACATAAAAAAGTATTTTCTTTTGAGACAATACAGAACATTAATACATAACGTTCATATATAAACTCTCACGCCTGTTGGGTGTCACTGAGCCAGAGAATAAAGTCGTCACTTGGCATGATCCTAAAAATTCTACCTCGCTCCTTTCATACGGTTCCATATGACCCATCTTCAATGAATTACCAATTTGGCTATTAAACATCCCTAACCTACTTTGCCCTGTTGAATCAAAATCCAAATTCAAAGTCAAGAAATATTTTAATCTTAATAAATTTAATTTTTTACAGGACTAACGAATCGCCCCCTCTTCGCCTGTCTAAAAAATGAATCTATTATTGTGATGTTATTTAGATTTGAGATAATTTCTTTTATATTTTTAGATTTTCGGATAGACAAAAATTTAAAAAATACAAATGACGCCCTAAGAGCAAAAAGGCTGTTATTCCGTATATAGATAACTTCATCTTTTAACCCTCTCCCTCAGTTTGAGCCAACCCATACGTGCTACAACCACAATAGAGCTGCATAATGCCTCTACCACTTACATCAATAATAATAATAAAGACTTACAGCAATAATGAATTGTAAATTGCAGTTTGATAACAGCGTAAGGAATTCTATCCCGTATGTGCCATAGAGGCGATTACCAGATAGCCAAAAGGTTCGTATAACTATATTGAATACCAGCGCGAAATAGCAGCGTAATCCTGCTTTGTTTCGTATGGTAAGTGTAGAAAACCGGAGACTCTTTTACTGTAATCGAGGCATTCCATCTAGGTCTGTAGGCGTGACAATGCATTTGGATTTAGATTCTTAACTGAGGATAATTGTGGATGTCTATGCGTCACAGCATCCGCTTACCACCAGGTGGACTGTGTGCTCGTTTGTCACCCAATGCTATAAAAAAGCTGAGACTCCCGATAGATGGCGGTATAGCCAGGATGGCTATACCGCCTATCTATCGGCAGGTGGTATAACCAGGAGAAGGCGATATAGACCGAAAGCATCGTCAAAGGAGCGAACCGCCTGCTAGTGAGATCGTCAATTTACCTGTCATGTGTGATGATTAAGACAAACCCTCCCTACGATAGCAAAGGCGCAGGCACAGCAGTTAATTCTTAAAAGCTGATGATGATGAAGCTCATTTTAGAAACAGTAGTTATTAATGTATGCATGTATAACAATTAGATGAAGTTATATTATCATGACGAGTATTTCAATTTAAAATATTGAGTTTGAACTAGGGCACAAAATGAGACATTAAATTGGAGGAATATTCCTTATTTTATTTTTTTAATTAATGCATTGAATAGCTTGTGAAAACAGAAAAATAAACTCTTATTAAATATTACTTTGTTTTACATTAACATATAGGTAATTAATGCATTGAATAGTTTGTGAAAACAGAAAAATAAACTCTTATTAAATATTACTTTGTTTTACATTAACATATAGGTAAACTTTGCAGATTTTTAGAAATGTTGACAAACTGAAGAATTGAACAACGCTTTCAGTACCAACGCAATATAATAGGGCTTAAGAAAAGATAATTACATCCTTACAGCGGCTAAATTCGTAAGCTCGACGCTCTCGAGGTA
The DNA here is from genome assembly GCA_036936625.1 of Parnassius smintheus behrii. NCBI lineage: Eukaryota > Metazoa > Arthropoda > Insecta > Lepidoptera > Papilionidae > Parnassius > Parnassius smintheus. The sequence continues at coordinate 27,335,393 of JAUPFT010000029.1, read as the reverse complement.
TTCATTCAAAAGCCGCAATTTTGCTAAGCTACTTTTTGCGGAATTTACGAGAGGAGTGTTTAAATGACGATTACATAAAACCCTTTCAATTACTTAAAACGATTATACCTTTGTGATATAATGTTTTTTAAGAAAATTAACATATTTTTTTTTAGAAAAGAACACTGCAACAAACGAGCACACAGTGCACGTGATGGTAAGTGAATGCCGTGGCCCAGAGGCATCCACATCTGCCCTTGATTAAGAATCAAAATGCAGGTGCGTTGTCACCCCTGAGGACTAAGATGAAGTGCTTCGTTTCCAGTAAAAAAGATCTCTGGTTCTCTACACTCACCATACAATATGCAGCAATTTTTCTACTTCTATATTGTCTAAGGTTGTGAAAGTTATCTTCTTCTATCAGATATCAAGCAAAATTTGAGATTGTGGTAAAATATGTGCTCAGAAACTGAATTACTTATCATGGGAACCAATTTATTAAAAACTAGTAAGTGACATTTCAGTACTTTGGATTAATCCCCGTGTAAATCGAGTTTAATTTATGTCGGTCATTATAATATCCGGGTGGCTGAATATGAGAAAACTTTTAAACCCTGTTGACAAATGTTTATTATCAAATCCCAAGATTAATTATTTGACAGCAAACTTTTCAACTAAATAAAAAATACTTAGGTGAATGGTAAATGATAAAAAACAATATTTACGTGTTTTATTTAGGGTTCAAATTAAAGGTATTATCACTCATAATCAAATTAGTACCACTCGAATAAAAGATTTAGTGTCACTCGAAATATATTATTTTAAAAGTTTTATTGCTATTAAAAGTTGAAGGCGCTTTCATTTTTATTTTAGCCCTTAATAGACAAAGGACCAATGTGGACATACAGACTGTTTCGATATTATATTTTCTGTAATCAATTTGTTTTGGTTAACATTATATTTTTGCAGGTGACACTACGTGCTAAAATAAAAGTGTGCTAAACACAAACAAGAGTTTCGGCGTACAAGTTGCTCATATCATACTCATCATTCTGCCGCATTCCGAGGGAGCTTCGGATATGCCGCAAGTAAATGCTGGAATAACCATCCACCGCCTCTTCGAAACCTACAATCAGTGCATGGTTTTCATATAAAATATAAAGCTATGCTAATAAACGAACAGCTACGATTGTAGAATATTATCAAAATAAAATTTAATGTTTTTATGCTATAATATGTACATCTATGTATTTCCAAGTGTGCAGACCCCAGGTTCTGTGATAAAACATGCTGAATGGATGCGGCAGCATGTTATGTTGAGCATATCTCTCTGGTTGCCATTGTGTATAAGGGTTTTTATATGAATTTTAAATTATTTTTATATTCTTGGTTCTAGTAATGCAATGAAATGAACATTCATAAACATCCAATACAGCTTCAGAAATATAAGTCAGTTGTGGCCCAAAAGTAAATATAAAAAAAATATTCAAAACGTATGTTTGTATGTTGGTCAAAACTAAATTGTGTATGTACATATATTATAAATCTAAATAAGTATGAAAGTGTGTATCATAATTTCCCTGTATATATAGAAAATATGTGCCCGTGCGTGTATATATATATATAAATATATATATATATATATATATATATATATATATATATATATATATATATATATATATATATATATATATATACATATATATATGAGTGTGGGTTTTTAATTAAGGTTGCCACTGAAAATCAGGGCTAGGTGGACACATCTTAGCGTTTCCTGAATGACAGTCCTATTTGTACCACTTCCCATAAAAAAAGGTTTTTTTTAAAGTTTTTTTAGATAGTTTGTGATATGTATTTTGTACACATCTACTTTGTAAAAACGATTTATTTTTAGGGTTCCGTAGTCAACTTGGAACCCTTATAGTTTCGCCATGTCTGTCTGTCCGTCTGTCCGTCTGTCCGTCCTCGCTTAATCTCTGTGACCGTTAGCACTAGAAAGCTGAAATTTGGTACGAATATGTGTTGATAATGTCAATAATTTCGGAAACAATCGCTCCAAAAGTAGAAAAAAATGTGTCCCCCCTCTAACTTTTGAACTTTAAGTTTAAAAAAATATGAAAAAATCTGAATAGTAGAACTTTATAAGGACTTTCTAGGAAAATCATTTTGAACTTGGATGAAAACAACAGTACCCACTACCAGGAGCAGTTGCAGGAGCGCGGAGCGCTGCTGGCGCGCGAACATAATGGATACCCACCTTTAAACTCATAAGTGGGAACACTTATTGTGACGGACGGGAAACTACGGAACCCTACACTGAGCGTGGCCCGACACGCTCTTGGCCGGTTTTTTATTGTAAGTATATACTTAAGTCTAGTTATAATGTTTGTTTTGAGTATTTGGTGTTATTTTTTTTAAGAAATTGCCAAATAAATATTGCTTTCTTTCTTTTCTTTCTTTCTAAACTTAAAACACGTAAATTATTTAAATTGTAACGTTCAGAATACATTTTTTTGATCAACATTGAATGAAACGCTCATGAGGTGTGCACTTTTGGATTGTCCAAACTATTTACTTTATAAAAAATGATGTAAAATTTTATTATTTCTTACATAAATATCGATTGAAAATATAGTTTTCAGTTTCCCATGAATTAATGCAGTTCATTTTCAAACTTAGGAACTCTGTTTTTATAGCGTTCAAATATTAAAGTTTTTAGGAAGTTAAAGCTCACAACCGGAACTTGTTTTCAAGTTTAACAACAATTCACAGAAACTGCTTGTTCTGGGAAAATTCCGTTAATAAGTTATTAACCATTTTTATTTCAGTTATATTAGACTTTTTATTTTTTGCTTATTTTAAACTTGTACTTAATTACTAGGCTACTTATGGAAAACGATCGTTTATCTGGCTCAGTAAACCTGAATCGGCATTCAGGCGTGTACTATTTCTATGTACTTACGTGCAGGAGTATTTGTATTGCTTTCTTTTTCAACTTAACTTTGTATTTTGTCAGCCAAAACCTTTTATTACGGTCTCCACGTAATTTCAAAAACACATAAGGTTATATATACACGAATTCATAGCGAGTTTTACCAGGAGTGATTCTAGGCTGTATCTTATGCTAAAACATGGATATTTAAAAAAAAGAAAAATTTTTAAAATAAATTGTCATTGATTTTCTAAAACCTAAAATAAGCCACAGTAATGGGTCCTGTCGAGGCGAAGAAAAGGCGGGCCGCTAGCACAATAAAACGAATCGTTGCGGAGTATGAAATATTTTTCAATATAGGAATTAACAAAACAATGTTTTAATAATAAAGATATCTACATAAATATTTTCACGTTGTTTGGTCGTCATTGATAAAGTACAAAGTTAACTTTCTTCCTTTATTAACATAAATAGGAACGTTAGAAGCGGTGAATAATTTATACAATGTAACACAACTCAAAATTGTGTAAACATTTTACGTGCAATAAATTGTGTTAGTTTCTAGTTCACACTGTTGAAGTGTTGTTGAACTGTAGTACACGCTCGACTGTGGCCGGCTTCACTCGTTCTCTGTGACGTAGGCGCGGGACCCGAAGCTTGTTGTCATGCAAAACTTGCTTGACGTGTTGGAGCTCGGCAGCCAGGTGTTTACTGTCACAGATCCCTCGTGCTCTCTGAAACAAAGATTTACCCACGGTAGCTAACTGTGAAGGATGGTGCTGCTGTACTGCCATACATTAGAGGAGTCACTGACAAGATTGGCTACACCTTGAAGCGCGCTTCCATCAAAACTACACTACTTCAAGCCGCCGAAGAAGATTGGTCAGTTTTTACCATCAGTCAAGTGTAACGTCCCTCTGCAAGATGCAGGAGTGTACAAGCTTGATTGTGAATGTGGTCTCTCCTACATAGGACAAACTAAAAGATCAATTAAAACCCGCGTCAAAGAACATATAGCTGATGTGAAGAATCGACGCTCCGGGAAGTCAGCAGTCTGTGAACATGTACAGGATCGCCCCCGTCACTACATCAGATTTGATAGACCACAAATCCTCGCTAAAGAACACCGATTCCTTCCAAGGATGATTCGCGAGGCTATTGAAATCAAAAAACATCCTAATTTCAATAGAGAAGATGGCTGGGTGCTACCATCTGCTTGGGATCCTATAATAAATAAAATTAAATCCCAACCCAAGCATACGACTGCAAGACTTCATGATACCATAAGTTCATACTGTGTAGATTGGAACAAAAAGTTAAATTTTAATCTATGGTAACCGCGGTTAGCTATGACATCTGGACGTTAAACATCTCAGTCCTTCCCGTGACCATGGGTGCTGTAAAGCTCTCGAAACGTCGGGTATTAAAAAGTTAAATATACGCGATAAATTCCGTAAAAACTAGTATTATTTCAATCCCTTATTATCAATAATAACGACCGCAAGATTAAAAAAAAATAAAAATATTGAAATACATAATAACAATAACTCTCTCTTATGATGGTTAAAGATAAAGATAAATGATTAGGTTGGTTATTTTGTTGTATCGAATAATAAAGCACAAGGTGAGTAACGAATAGCTGCAGCGCGGTCCCTCCACGTAAATTAGAATGTTATAAGTACATACTATACTAGATATATTGTACTTATGTATAACAAGTAAAAATGCTAGATTTATCAGTCTAATACAAAGACGTATAACTTTAAAAACATCTTGGCTCTAACATAGTAAGTTAAATATGGAAAATTTCGGCGCTCTTTGAATTCTAAATATATTATATATATTTATTTGTTAATGACTATATGTGCCAAAATAAGAAGACTATCTCGAGTTTTAACTCCAAGTTTACAATGTCTAAATTTGAATAACATAATATCTGATCATATGGTGTATAATATGTACCTATGTATTTGCTAAGTCTAGACATATTATGACATTTTGAAGTTTGAGTTTAAACTGGAGTTTTTTTATGAATACTTGCCTTAAACAACAACCACTAAGTGAGATCTGAACATAAAAGCGATCTATCCCACTGCCATTAAAATCTCGTGAGCCGTGTTTGGGGGCTATATCAAAGTGAAAAGTATAAATGCTCCAAATAAGAGCCGTTTACTCCATCTTTTATATTCTTTTATAATACATAATATGTAGCGTTTAATTGTAGTTTCTTTTCTTGTGTTAAATCCCTCTTGCTTCTAAGAATTCACTCAACCTGTTAAATAGAATTCCTTATCAATGGAACAAATAAAGAACAAAACCTCACATAAATTATATTTTTATAGCAAATAGTTCACCTGATGTTAAGTGGATTCTGTGGTCCATAAATATTATGTTTTATGCATTTTATTTTTACTATCTGTATTTTTGTAGATGCTGATTATTAACAGAGACCATTATTTTTATGTACTACCATTATTATTCCCTACAATGGCTTAGTATGATTAGCATTTGGTTTCATGGTGGATCATAAAGTACTATCTTAAAATACTTCTATACATTTTAATACGTGGCAGAGCCATTGTGCAGCTATAACAGTATTATGTTTGTAGCATGAATGGGACAGTTCGACCGGGGAAAGATCACGCTCTCACAGAATACCAGCGTAAAATAGCAGCTTAATGCAACTATCCGTATTATGAGTGTAGAGATCCTGATATCCATTTTACAGAACACGAAGCATTCCATCTTAGCCCTGAGGAGGTAACACTGGATATGTAATTTGATTCTTAATCATAATATAACACACGTATAATGTCACCCTTATTCTATAAAAAATATATTAACTCTCTGCATATCTTAAGAGCTGATCGCTTCAGTAACAGGGTCTAACTAGTTTGACCCGGCTACACTAAATATATTATTTATATAGGTATGTACTCGTAATTGCCTCTCAAGAGCCTGTACTCTCTTACAGTTTTCGCTAACAGAACTTTGATTATGAAAGTCGTCAGTTTATTTCCGCTCTAAATTACATCCTTTATATGATATCTTTGGTAAATCATAAAATATTAACTTTAATTGTGTTTTAATAAATCTCGCAAAAAGTAAGAGGAAGAAATATAAATAACCTAGCCTACCAAAATGTGCGAAACACGAACTGCGTGACGTAATCTCATTTTTTGTCGTGTAATAACATTGTATCAGAGAAACGATTTCGTATAAATAGATAATACACAAGAATGGATAAGAGCGCCGCAGGAGGGATCCAGCTGTTATAGTAATACAATATACAATTTCGCTCACATTTAGGCTCATGACAACGGCCTGGCGTCATATTATATGTAGGCATACATATATATACTTACTCAAGTATCTATATTAAATATGATATAATTGGAATATAGAATTGATTTACAATTTTGTACAAATAGAGCGTAGTTAACCATCTTTCTATCTTAGAGTCTCTTGTAATACGTATCACCTAATATTTCTGCCGCTAAGCAATATTAAAGCCGCTGTTGTGTTCTGTTTGGGAGAGTATTAGGAGCTAGAATTATTACTGATTTAGAAATGTTATCTTAGTAAAAAGTATCTGCGACCTTCTTTGTTCGGAGTTAGTCCTACAGTATAAGTACCTTGAAGTACACGTTTTAGCGTATTAATAGATTGGCTCGAATAGGGAATAATTATAACTAACACATAGGTTATTAAAATAAGTCAAACGCGATAAAATCCGTAAAAGTAATATATTTATCAGTAGAATTATTTATGGCAGTCCTTGTGGGAGACCTATGTTTAGTAATGGACTTGTGAAAAGCTATAAAGACGATGATGGTGATGATTGTCAATAGAAGTGTGGTAGTGACCTAAGAGAAACCGATATCCCATAGTATCCCGAGAGACAGTCCACACGGCGTCTTGCGTTGCGTTGCGTAGTCGAAACGCAAATATCTTTACGCATTACCGTTCATACAGGCGCAGCGTCACCGCAGCGTTGCTACAACGCAATCGTAGCGTTCCGTCTATGGAGTGTAGAAGTAAGGAATACCAACTCCCATAGTAGAATAGTTGAAAAAGTGGTCATCTGTAAGCAGTAACAGTTTAAAAACTCTGCTCAACAGCGCTGGAGTAGCTTGTCGACGGTTTAAGTGTGCTACTAACCTGCTCAGTAGCTTTAAAATCTAAAATAATTTTATTTAGTAAATATAACCTCGAAAAAGTGGTCCATCCCACCAATATTTTTCAGTGCGTTCTTTAAAATTTAGCCCGTAGTTATAGTGGCACCACCCTTATATAAAGGTTTTTATCGACACTTTTTAATACACAGTCTGTACTCCTTACTTCTACACACCATAGTTCCGTCGTCGCAGCGGTGAAAAACATACCAGTCTATTAGAAAGCATGTATCGGAAAATACGTCTAGCTTTGCTCCTATCACTATGTCTCTGCCGAAATTGGCACAAAGTTACAAGATGGTATTGGATTTGTCCCTTAATTTCATTAAGAAATAGTGGTGGACATTCTTTTTTGTTAGAATATCAGGAGTGCTGTTAGATGAAAAGAAGTTTTATTTTTCAAATCCACACTTGACTTGTCCCATATAATTTTTCTTTCCTGAATTAATGCAATGAAGTCATCCATGTAAATAATTTAACACTGCAAGTAAAACTGATTACAAAAATACATAAAACAGGAACTAACTTGCGTGTGTCTCCTCCCTATCAACGCACAAACTACTGATCCCTAGTGTACAGTGTATTTTCTATGAACTGAGCGCTGCCGCTCCTGCTTCGCAATGAGTACACACATGGTACAGCCATGCTGCAATTAACCATAATGTAGCAATATTATGGTTGTAGCACAAATGGAACGCCTCGACCGGGGAATGGTGATGTCGTAAGGCGATTCATATTAAATATGTAAGTAAAATGAGTACATGCGTAAATCCTACTTTATGAATAATAATGCTTATTCAATTACTTCTAGATTGTAAATAATTCTGCTTAGCTTTATACTTAATGTGTAGCAGTTTTGATATTCAGTAAAAAAAACATTTCAGCCGCTATGAACTTTCTGAGCTACGAAATAAAATTACCCTCAGTATTTGCTACGTAAAACCACATGGGGTTGTATCTTTTCATAAATCGTATTAGCTTAGAGTAGTTCATTCAACTACGAGTTCTATTTGTAGAACTTGAGTGTTTTTACGCTGCTAAATATTTTGGAAAATTTCTTTATAAAATATATCTTATATATATCTAGTGAGGAAAATATTTTTTTTGGTTTTCGCTTTCATTAAAAGAAATGTATTATTGTCCAAATGGCTAACGTGACTCGGCACCTTAACTTCTAAAGTTATTGAATGAAATAATTTACGGATTTTATCGCATTTAATATAACTTATTTTACTTAGTTATAACTAGCTGTTCCCAACGACCTCATCCGCGTGGAATTAATTACAATTAGATTTCCTACTTTATTATACTTTATTATTTTTTGATTTAGTAAATTTTATTCCAAAACAAAAGTCACCTAAGTTACGAGGGCGTCACTGAAAGTTTTTAGAAACGATATAATAAAAAATAAGTTCAAATTTTGAAAATGGAACCCTTTGCCAATATGTGTATATATATATATATATATATATATATATATATATATATATATATATATATATATATATATATATATATATATATATATATATATATGTTTAACCGGCTTTACGGCTTCATTTTATTTTGTCTTCACAATATGCTGATGCGTCATATTGCGAAGTTTTTGGGAGATTTTGACGACAGTTCAACCCAGCGGACTGTTGATGACGACAGCCACTCAAATTTATAAGGCGCCCAAGTGATCAAATTAACTTGAGGTTTATATCAACATTAAAGCACTTGTTTCGTCATTTTCTCTAATACATAGTTCACACGCGCAGACCTTGATTCACAAAATCACATCACTTTTACGATTTAAACCATTCCACCACTTACCAAACCATTATTCAAGCGACAAAACAGGAGCGACGGACCGTCGACGGCCAAGTTCCCGCCAAAACTCTCCTTTGCTAATATTATTGTGCAGTACCTGGGTGACCGAGCTTTACTTGTTTTTTTTTGAAATTACATTTAGATACACATTACATACTGATAGTGTATATATTCTTTGATACTGATGAAACATGAATAATATTTTTTGATCTTATTGACATAATAGAAGAAACTGAACTGGTTATTTGATTAAAAAAACATGAGTGCAATTAGTTTAATTGAAATTTTCGTATTTTTAAAAAATACTAAAAAAAGGGCTCGAAATAATAGATTTTCTCACAAAAGAAGGGAACTTGAAAAAAAAAGGAAAAAAGTTGGACCGAAGACAGGACGCGAACCCAGGCATTACGATTTCGCGACCGATCGACATCCACTTGAGCTATTACGATCATTAACACGGTGTCAAAATTTACCTTCTTATATTGTAGCAGGTTTTCATTGTCTGAAAACACGGACAAAAAGGCATTTCCCAAAAATAAATTCTAGCTAGATCGACTTATTGCCCCCGAAACTCCCTGGACACAAAATTTTATGAAAATCGTTGGAGCCGTTTCCGAGATTCCGACTATATATATAAAAGAATTACTCGTTTAAATGTATAGCATAGTATTTACTTCATAAGTATGAAATGTTTATGTTGACTACGAGGATGGATGCTTATTACGCAATCAATCTATATATTCCCACACATTGTCACATATCGACATACGTACATATTGTCGACATACGTACACATCGACGGTAGGTAATTTTACGCCCGGTAGTCCAACATTAAACGTCCTATAGCATTAGAAAAAAAAAGTTTAAAATCAAAGTCATAGAGAGTAAACTGATCTTTAAAATTAGATTCATGCATTTTTTGATTAATCTAATAATTCAAAAGTTATGGGCCGCGATAGGAAAACTGGTTCATTGAATGGGCCATAAATCGTAAACGGTAAGTTTTACAAAAATGTTTACTGGAAACAAAAGATGCGAAATTTTATTCTATACAGTAATAGTTTCTATAACTTTTGCCTTTAAGTGCATAGTTTCTGAGATATAGGCTGAAAAATTTTTTTCAAGATGGCACTTGAAGCACCACCTGGAACTATCCGCATTTTGTGATTTTATGCTCAGTAAGTGATCCTAAACCTTACAAAAATGTGATTTTATGCTCAGTAAGTGATCCTAAACCTTACAAAAACAAAAAATTGAATCGGAAATTTAGTGCAAAGTTAAATTCTATTTTTACTGTACTAATAATATAATTAAAAATCGCGGTATGATTTTGTTTCAAAAGGTTTTGTCAAAAATACTCGCATTGCGTCATCGGTCTATTGAAAAAAAAAACAGGAATAATATTGTCGATTTTTTATACTTGACTTTTATACATTGGGATTCTCATGGAATGTTGTTTCATTTTCTAAAATTTGATCGTAAGATTATATTTTCTCGACAGGTATACCTCAAATCTCGGAAACAAGATTATACAACCAGTGGGTGTTGCTAGTGATGACTTATGGATCTGAGACGTGGTCCTTCAGCGAGCTATGGAAAGGGCCATGATCGAGGTTTCTCTACGTGATACATTTAGAAATGAAGATATTTGCAGTAGCACCAAAGTAACCTACATAGCGCAATTGATTAGCAAGCTGAAATGGCAATGACCCGGCCATATAGAATCGAAGACCAATGGGAAACAAAGGTTATTTAAAGCAGCCTCGTACCGGTAGACGAAGTACGGGGTGGCCCTCAACTAGATGAAGTTATGACCTGGTAAGACATGCAGGACGTCAATCGATACAGGTGGCTCAGGACCGTGCTTTGTGGCATTCCTTTCGGGAGGCCTAGTCTCCGCAGTGCACTTGTGAAGGGCTGTGATGATAATGATGATAATGTAATCTATTACACATTCTCTTTTTATCTATACAAGTGTAAAATAATCTCAAGTTTTAAAAGCTACCCGTGTTAAAAAGATAATCTCTTCAAAGGTTCTTCTAAGGGTTTTAGATAAGGAGGTCGGTTGATCTTTTGAAGCAGATAAAGTGCTCGTGATAACACCGACACGAGAGCATCAGAAGAAGACTAGGATTTTCAAACACACATCGCTTTAAGTTATTCTCTGGAGTGAAATGAGGCTCATGAAGTTCCGCAAAATTACGGTTTGTCATAAAAAAAAGAAAATACTAGAAGATTGTATTATCTTCTAGTATTCTCAATTTTACTGTAACTGACCATTGTTGTTATTTCATAAGGTTTCTGCTGTTATTAAAATTTTATGTTATTAAAGCAACAAAGACTACATATCTGGCTGTAATTCAATTTCCGTGTCAACAAAAAAAAAAAAACTAATACAGAGTAGACTCTGCATTGGGTTTTTGAAAAAGGTAAATGTTGAAAAAACTTGATGATAAAAGGAATTTATGTAGAAAAATATTTATTTAAGATAGTATTAAGAGGCGTAATTCGAATATTAAATTCCGCTTGCCTCGATTCGTAAACGATGGTGATAAATCAATTCACGTGAGTTGAGGGATGAAATTGTGTACAAATTTCGCCTCCGAGGAAATAGCTCGTTTTGAAGAATTATCTTGACTTTCTCGCACGTCGGATAAAGTTGTTGTAGCAATATTTCCAAACTATAAAATCTTACATAAAAGCAGTTCAGATGCTGATACGAGTATATAGCTAGCCTTAAAGTTCGAGTATGATAGCAAAAATAGCCGAAATAACAAGGCAATTATTGTCGCTGTATTAATAATCCGTGTCATCAAATGTAAGACATGGTATGGCCTCATTTCCAGCCTAAGATTTCGGGACTTTTACGACTCCTATTTAAAAAAAAAATACAGTCAGAAAACGTTTATTTGGAAGCCATTCCCTCTTTCTAAGAGAATGATGAAGCGTCGAAAATTTATGGAGTTCAAGTGATTGCACTTCAATGAAGGTTAATGGATTTTGATAATTACCATTTCATATCGTATAGAGGAGTAAGGATGACAAAAGAGAAGTAATGAGTGGAGAGAATCCACCTGATGGTAAGTGCAGTAAGTGGTTCATGACGCTATGGGAATATTTGCTGCATCAGCTCGTATAAGTTGCTGCACAAGGGACATCTCCCGTTATAAAGAAAATTTACTTCAGTTTTTTATAGAATAAGGCTACCAGCATACAGTTCACCTGATGGTAAGTGCATGCTGTAGCCCATAGATATTTACATCTATACTCGATTGAGAATCAAAATGCAGATGCATTATCGATCACGGGGACTAAGATAGAATGCTCGTTACCAGTAACAAGGATCTACGGTTTTTCTACTAACTGTACGTCAATCATCATTATGCCGATATTTTCCGTTGGTATTGGGAGATTGTTGCCCTTCTCCGGTAGAGCCGATCCATTCGTGCTATAGCCATATTTCATCTGCAGCTTAGCTCTGCCACAAACCACGTACAAGGTAATAATATGTAATGTACTTGTAACGTAAGGAATCTTTGAAAACGCCATGTTTATATTTCCTCTACTAAAGCGAGGTCTAATATTGAAATTTTATACCCTCTTTCAAATCTTCCTAACTTAACACTAAATCCTCCGCGTAAATTCTGCGAAGTGGATAAGTTACCTGCAAAACTAGAACTTGAAAAAGAGAAGTTGGCTCGGTGTGAATATAAAGCTTATCTTTGTATACTACACTTAACATCACATCTGCTTACACGTCTCAAATTTCAAAGGCAAGAAATTTTATTTGACTTAGTTTTATTGTTTTTTGAAAGTACTTGCTGTACATGGCATGCATTGCAATATTTTTTTCTGAAGCCGAAACCTTCTCTCTTCTTAACATACTCTCACGCAATTATCTTTCTTCTTTCTTTTTTTATCAGCTCGTAATAGTTAACTGCTGGAGCACACATATGTTGCTGAGACCACCATTAGCACGCAAAAGATTTCACTCAGTATACGTAGATGCGTGTTCATACAATAAATTGAGAATGGCTTTGACTTAGCATTTATTTGCCATTCATTAAAATACATAGAACTCCGTCTTCCTTTGTTGCCCTGAGGTACACAACAACTCACCAAAGTTTTATTCGCAATCGGATGAATGTTATGGGAACTCAAATAAAACGTACAAACAAACAAATATTCATCTTTTGTCAGTACTTGATGTGGTAGAGTCATGTTGCATCTATAGTATGGTTACAACACGAATAGTTTAGATTAACAGAATATTCATAAATCATTAAATTTGTTTTATCGATTTTCGAAAAGCTCTCAAACTTTTTGGGATAAAGTATAGCCTAGATCTCTTCTGAATTTGCTCTCTATGTCTTCGTAAAGTTTTTGGTTCAGCCACTCCGAAGATTAACCCGGATAGACAGTCCAACAAAACGTCTTACTAGCACGTAAATGATGCCCTGAGCCCACCAATAGTTTTTTAGTTTTTTACAATCCTATAAATGCATTATTACGTTATCAATAAAAAAAATATCTGGCGATTGTGGTAGAAACCCATAGGATACTTTTTTTGCGAACAAACGTAGGTTGGTCGATTTATTTTGGAGGCCGGTGTGTGTATGAATATGTGTGAATAGGTTAAAGAATATGAAACAATAAACAAAAATTTTATAGATTTTTATTTCATTTCAATAATACATGCTTGCGTCCTACGCGTTGCCGTGTAGTGGTTGTGTAAGAATATCCACTACCCCATATCTTCCCGTGGGTGGTAAGAGACGACAGAGGGAGACAGGCAGGAGATGGGCAGCAGCATCTTTCTGATAACATTTTTTATATAACAAAAAATTGCGGTTGCCACTATGGCAATATACCCATAAGCAACGACGCAAATAGATGGCCCAAAGTACGCGGCGGCCCCGGTATTCCTGGCTACGGTGGCGATAAACGTAGAAATGAGGACATCCGCAGTAGAACCAGAGTGACCGACATAGCCTAACATATTAGTAAGCTAAAGTGGCAATGGGCCGGCCATATGGCTCGAAGAACTGACAACCGATGGGAAAAAAAGGTTCTCGAGTGGCAGCCTCTTACATATAGGCATAGTGTAAGGCAACCCCCTACTAGATGGAGTGAAGACCTGGTAAGACATGGACGAAGACGATGGATGCAGGTGGCTCAGGACCGTCCTTTGTGGCATTACTTGGGGTAGGCCTATGTTCAGCAGTGGACTTGTGAAGGGCTGTAATGATGATGATGATGATCCTCGCGTAACAGTATGATCAAAGTTATTATAAAATATTAGTAAACTCAACGGAGATATAATAATTTCTTATATTTACGCGAACACTACACATGATTAAAACTACTTTTACGGATTTTATCGCGTTTTTTTTTACTTTTTATTTTTAATTCCCGACGTTTCGGGCGCTTTTCAGTACCCATGGTCACGGGGGACTGAGATGACTGACGTCCCGATGTCATTGTTAAACCCGGAGTACCCTAATAACACCATTGATCACAATGAGTATAGGAAAAAGACCCATACAAACCGATATTTAAACGGTGAATCTCACCACCATCCTTCACAGTTAGCTACCGTGGGCAAATCTTTGTTACAGAGAGCACGAGGGATCTGTGACAGCAAACACCTGGCCGCCGAGCTTCAGCACGTCAAGCTAGTTCTGCACGACAACAATCTTCGGGTCCCGCGCCTACGTCACAGTGACCGAGTGAAGCCGGCCACAGTCGAGCGTGTGCCTGCTGTACTACCATATGTCAGAGGTGTCACAGACAAGATTGGCTATATCTTGAAGCGAGCTTCTATTAGAACATTCTACAAGCCGCCGAAGAAGATTAGTCAGTTCCTACCATCTGTCAAGTGTCATATTCCTCTGCAAGATGCAGGAGTGTACAAGCTTGATTGTGAATGTGGTCTCTCTTATATAGGACAAACTAAAAGATCAATTAGGACCCGCGTAAAAGAACATATAGCTGATGTGAAGCATCAACGTTCCGGGAAGTCTGCAGTTTGTGATCATATCCTAGACGGCCCCAACCATTACATCAGATTTGATAGACCACAAATCCTCGCGAAAGAACACCGATTCCTACCAAGGATGATACGTGAGGCTATTGAAATTAAAAAACATCCTAATTTCAATAGAGAAGGAGGCTGTGTACTACCACCTGCTTGGGGTCCTATAATCAATAAAATTAAAACTAAACCCAAGCATACCACTGCAAGACCTCAGGGCATAGTCAGTTCATTTTGCATAGATCGGACCATGAACAATAGTTAAAAAAGCTGAAGGTACTCCGGGTTTAACAATGACATCGGGACGTCAGTCATTTAAGTCCCCCGTGACCATGGGTGCTGGAAAGCGCCCGAAACGTCGGGAATTAAAAATAAAAAGTAAAAATAAACGCGATAAAATCCGTAAAAGTAGTTTTAATCAACGGAAATAATTATTTTTAGGATTTTTATATATTTGTGGTATCGAATGATTGACGAATGACCTGACGTGATTTGAACTTTATGTTTTCATCATCTCCTGAAGTACCCCTTCCATTTGCTACTTAGCGAACATTGTTTGTAGTATTTAGCTCCTTTAAGCCAGCCAACTTTACAAGATTCATCGCTTTATTGAAAAAAAAAACGCTTCCTGATCCGTAAAGCTACTCTGCATTGCTTTATTTGGCACACCTCTGAGCCCTCTGCTAAGTTCTCGAAGCACTCTTTTATATACAGAAAGGCTCTGTCTATTATCACTATGCGCATTGGCCACTCCCAGATTTGCACGGAGGGGGATATCCAATTTCCTTTGCAAGGCTAAATATTTATACTCTATTACAAATATAATGTAATTCAACTATTACAAATATAATGTAATTCAACTGTATCCATGACATAAAGTCTTATTTTATTTATTTCAAAGTAGGACAGACCCTCCACGATACTCTGTGTTCAGCAGTTGGACGTACCTATATGTTGACGTTGGCAGTAACTTTGTGATTTTCGTGTACAAAATACGTTTACACAATTTTCCCAAACTGAATGCGTCCATCAGCGCAAAAAGAGTATGAGAAGTTACATATAATGTACTTAAAAAATTAAGGATCATGCATTGATAATGAGCTGTGGTAATCGTATTGAGAGTACTAGTTCTCAGTCATGCCGTATCCTCATCCGTTCTTACTACATCTGCAAAATTTCAGATTATTCAGACGTCGGATACAAGTTATAACTGAAAACGCAAATATAAAATTTTATTACATTCATACATATTTACATACATTAATTACGGGTCAAAGTCACAAAGCGTGTCACAGAGATTTCAGTAGCAATTGCAAATATTTGTAACTTAAATAAGGAAAAATGCATATATATATATCAATATAATTAAGTGGCAACACCGAAATTTACTTCTTCATTTTTAACTTGGCTATAGTAGGTACAGGATTAAAGTGCACTAAATCAGTAAGCCCACTTTAACTGGTTTAAAAAAATGGCGTGTTTTATTTAACACTATACAATATCTCACGAAGACCCAACAAATATACATTTATCATTCAGATGGGCTAAGTATAAGTATATAAGTATGTATGTTTGTCCATTATGATTTTTCCGCTGACCCGGGAAGAGGGAAGGGGGAAGCAACCATAACACTAAAAGCAATAACATTACTTAAAATGATGAAAATGTCTTCTTGCCTTTAAATCCATATATGCTTGTATATTTTTTGTATATTCGGCATGATTTGATATAATGATTATTTGGGTACTAGTATTACATTTTTTATTATTGAGGTATGCGTAGTTTATTTATAACCTCTAGTTCAACTTGTTTTAAAGATAAGGACTATTACGTCCCATTATATTCATCGAGGACGTCTCAAGTAGTGGTTTTATTGGGTTTTATTGTGAATAAAAGTCAGAGATACTACAATATTTCGTGTAACAATAGAAAGTCGACAAAGATTTTGTTCAAAAAATTTCTAAGAATTTTATAAAATTGGTGCCGTATTCTTGTGCGATATGTACAAAGCGGTGATATTTTTACAAGACAGTTTAAAAATAATCTTCGCATTATATATCCCTGATTTTAGAATTACTTGGTTAATATAATAAATTATTTGTAGTGGTTTGATAGAACACCATAGGATAGGGATTTCAGTGTAAGTAGACATGTTTTAATTAAAACAAGCAGCATCACCATGATCAAAATCATCATTACATTCCATCACGTCTCACACTTTGCCTACCGAAAGGAGGCTGCCACTCGAGAACCTTTTTTAGTGGGATAAGAGCAATAATTAAATTAAATTTTAATTTATAATAAACTGACTCTATTGGGTCTTTACCTATGAAATAGCCGTATTTCATGCAAAAAATAATATATAATTAAAATAAAAAATATAGAAAAAATATTACATTTATCCAAACTCTGGAAAATGTAGAAGGCACGAGGTCTGGTGAGTACGGCGGATGACGGAGAGCTTCCAACCTCAACTATTGTAACTTGGAGGTCGTCCGTTGTGCAGTTATGAGCTCGCCCGTTGTCATTCAAGAGCAGCGGGAACGAGCGATTGACCGCAGACGTGCGAGCTTCTACATCAGTAGTTCAGTTCTTCACAGTACACATCTGAAGTAATGCTCATCCCGTTTGGTAAGAAGCTGTGTAAATACCACGGGCGCTAGACCACTAAAAAGTGACGACAGTTTTCGTTTACGGTATTATTGTTTAGATGCTGAATCAGGATCTAATCAACTTGCTGAACGCTTGCGTTTGTCAATCAGAATCCATTTTTCGTTGTTGGTAACAATGAGGTTCAAAATTCACGTTTCGGTGCGTACTTTGCGTTGGCGATCACTGAGATCGTAAGGCACCCATTTGTCAAGATTTTTTTGGAATTTTATCAATTACGTATACGCATTTTCTTATCTTCTTAACGAAATTCTTTGCGAAAACATACTGATATGCAATAGATTATAAAAAAAATATCGAATAAGGGTGACAAACGAGCACGCAGTCCACTCGGTAGTACGTGAACGCTGTGGACCAAAGACATATATATTTACGTATTTTATCCTCAATTAAGAATCAAACTGCAGATACTTTATTACCCCTGAGGACTAAGACGGAATGCCTCGCCGGTTCTCTATACTCACCATACGAAACACAGCAGCACTAAGCTGCTGTTTTACGTTGGTATTCTATGAGAGCGTGGGCACCCCCCGGTGAATCCATTCGTGCTACAACCGTAATATTATAGCTGCAACGTGGCTTTATCAAGAATATATACAAAACAATTCCGCAATACTGTGTACAGTGTGGGGTGGGTGTCTCTTACAAAACAAAATAAATGAGGAACAAGCAAATTATGCTTACACACTAGCTACCTACTTACAAGTTGTTCATTCATTGTTGCCGTATTAAACGAGAAGGTATAGCATAACCTGAGTTTTGAAAGCCTCATTATAAACTAGATCAGCGCAGCCATTTTCAGTAACCGACCTGCTATAATTAAAAGTTCTGTGTATTTCGCAGTTCGAGTTTTAAATTCTTCCCCCAGTATTTACCGTTAATGACCGTTTCGTATCGCCTTTAGCTGGAATAATAGTCTTCAATACGTGTGTAATTTATAAAATGAATCTAGATTTTAAAATTTTTTAAACTTTCCGCTATGAAAATCACTGATTTTCAAAAAATGGAGAAGTTCTTTTTTTCACCGCGTTCTTTATTCAAAGTTATGAGTGTTAACATGTGTATGTAAACATTTTAACATCTCATAACTTTGAAACGGAATCTCCAATTGAAAAGCAGTTTTCAACATCTGAAAAAGCTTTGCTGAACTTAGATTTTCTGTAAATTAAGACCGAATCGTCACTGTTGATTCTGAAAAAACCTCAAAAATTCGACTATTTTTTAATTTTCCTTAGTGGTTTTCTTTAAATTACTTAGACACCCTTGTATTGATCAATTCTATAATTTATTCAACTCTTCTACTAACAAAACGACGTTGATTGCCGTAAACCACATCAAAATCGCTTGATTCGATCAGGCACTTCTTTGGTTTCCTTTAAAAAAATCTTATTTTATATTTATTAATAAACCTATGCCCGACATGCATTCCAATGCATTTTTTATCAGAAACATTTCCAAACGCACGCAACTCACCAAAGTTTCGTCGTAAACGGATGCAGAGCACAGGAACGCATAGAAAACGAACAACTAGCGCACAATAACTCACCTTTAATTGTACACTTTAATTGTAATCCAATCGGTGGTATAGGAACTCATATGACGTCATCATCACCGTCTGTTACTATTTGATCAATCTTCAATGTACATAATGTTACATCTCAGTTACATAAATTGTCCGGTACGTCAGAAGCCCGTGTTGTTTTATGCATAAAAATAAAATTAATTATCTACTCTACTCTTAGATGTTTAAATTTAAAAATAAATTGATTTGTCACTTTAGATATGTCAATCGGATTATATTTATGTTCGATGTTTGAGTGTTATTAAAAATGTTTGGAACACGAATATGTAGCACGATAAAGTACGTAATTCAAATAAGACCCATATTGCTTAAATTTACCCGAGGCTCCAGTCAAAATCAGACTTCAGGTGATGAGGGATGCTCTTCATGCGCACCTTATTCGCCGTCCCCACCATTGAACCCTCCTTTTTATTCTCGACCAAGAACGAAGTACGACGTCAATTTTGTATACGTTAATGATCAACCACCATCAACAAAAACTAAGGACTTTGTGGATCGCATAGCTCAAACAGTATTTTGGTCAGAAATTATACGAGGTAAAAATAAGTAGATTTAATAATGTATATGTTACGGACAATGCATGTAAGTTAGTCATTGCATAGAATACCTAGTTCCATGTAATGCCGGGTTTGCTTAGGTAACGTATTAAATTTATATTATATCGTTTACTGTTATTGTTATAAATTTAATATTTAAATGAAACAATTGAGAATAAAATTAAAATTATGACATAGTTATGGAAACACAGGCACACATATTTAGCCTACTTTAATGTTCACTACCTACTTTTAACAACTTAACCGATGTTCACCTTGTGCAGTTTGGTCCAACTTAAGAGACAGGATAGTTGTTTTGCCCATGACTGACCCAAATTTTTTTTGTGCGAATTTAAGGATTTTTAATAAGACATAACAAACATGTTGATGAATTTTTTGCGTATATTTGAGAGGGTCCTGGAGGGTTACATCGCCGATAAAAATTAAATAAAATGAAATATTGGTACATAATCATATTAACTTTTTTACTGCTAATATAATTATAATTGATGCCTCAATTAGTGACAATGTCGCTTAAATTCTGTAATATTTTTTGATGAAGTGACGACCTGGTGGGATATGCAGGAATTTGATGGATCAGGTGTCTCAAGGCCATGTGCTATGTGGCATTCCTCGGAAGAGGCCTCCGTTCAGCAGTATACTTGAAGGGCTATAATGATGATGTTTATGATGATAAAAATTTAAAATATGTTAGAATTGCCCAATCCGTGTCATGGCGGTATAAGAATAACCACTACCACATCATCCCGCGGGTGTCGTGAGAGGCGACAGAGGGAAACAAATCAGTAGATGAGCAGCAGCTTCTTCCTAATAACGACTAAAAAGGTTGCGGTTGCAACTGTGGCTAATTTACCACCTTTGAGGCAATTCATGGGAGCCGCTGGTGTTCAGCAGTGGACTTTATAGGCCGTAACCGTAACAGTAATGGCGCATGTAGTATCTTATATATTCCATCATTATATATAATACAACAGAAAGGCGATATTACCAAAATTTTACAACCATGCGTCAGGAGCCAAGTGTACCAACATGTTGCGGATGCGCAACAGCAATTGCCGTATTTTCAACACGGCTTTCTTCTTAAAACAAAAGTCCTTATAAGTCGATTGGTAAAAATGTGTACCTATTCGGAGAACAATTATTTTGGTAATATATCATGGAGACTTTTCAGGTTTTGCCGTGACGTTAGCACACATATTTAAGGAACCAGCCACTATAAACTACCCATTTGAGAAGGGGCCTATATCTCCAAGATATAGAGGTGAGCATGCATTGAGGAGGTATCCATCCGGCGAAGAGAGATGCATAGCTTGCAAATTATGCGAGGCGGTATGTCCCGCTCAAGCTATAACTATTGATGCAGAGGAAAGATGCGACGGTTCCCGTAGAGCAACCCGCTACGATATTGATCTTACAAAGTGCATATTTTGTGGTTACTGTCAAGAAGCGTGCCCGGTTGATGCTATTGTCGAAGGCCCGAACTTTGAATATTCAACGGAAACGCACGAGGAATTGATTTACAACAAGGAAAAATTACTCGGGAATGGTGATCGTTGGGAACCCGAGCTTGCTAGCTCTCTTAGGGATAACCATCTTTATCGTTAACTTTGCCTATTTTATAGTATACTTAATATTTTTTGAATTCATTACATTTATAATTTAGCTAGTGTTTGACTTATTTCTATTGTGATCATTTTTAAAATAAACTTGAAAAAAAAAATTATTGTATTTTCTAACTATTTACGTTTTAATTTCATTGCAGGTAATATAAATATCATGATCAACGTCACTGACCAGTAAATAGTTTCCACAGATCATTTTAATCTTCGTAGTTATAAATTTAAGTTAAATAGTAATAAAATCCAGCGACCAAGTAGCTCGAAGATGGGAAACAATGGTTAACGAACAGCAGCCTCGTAGTTTTTTTCTTAGTTACAAGCATAGTGATATATATTTATATAAAAGCGGCCAAGAGCGTATCGGGCCACGCTCAGTGTAGGGTTCCGTAGTTTCCCGTCCGTCACAGTAAGTGTTCCCACTTATGAGTTTGTACAAAAACTGTTGTTTCCATCCAAGTTCAAAATAATTTTCCTAGAAAGTCCTTATAAAGTTCTACTTTCCAGATTTTTTTTCATATTTTTTAAACTTATAGTTCAAAAGTTAGAGGGGGGGGGGGGGACACATTGTTTTTTACTTCTGGAGCGATTATTTCCGAAACTATTGACATTATCAAAAAATGATTTTAGTAAACCCCTATTCATTTTTAAATACCTTTCCAACAATATATCACACGTTAGGGTTGAAATTAAAAAAAAAATCACTTCCCATTTTACATATAGGGGGGCTACCTTAATAAAACATTTTTTTCCAATTTTTATTTTACCACTTTGTCGGCGTGATTGATACACATATTGGTACCAAATTTCAGCTTTCTAATGCTAACGGTCACAGAGATTAAGCGAGGACGGACAGACGGACAGACAGACATGGCGAAACTATAAGGGTTCCTAGTTGACTACGGAACCCTAAAAATAGAAATGACAAACAAAATAATAGTCTGCCTGATGGTGATAGTTACTTGACTGTAGCCCTTGGATAATATAAAAACACAAAGCTACCGCAATGACGGTGCCAAAATAATAATAATAATAATATAAAATATTATAGTTTTATAAAAACATGCCTTTTTACTACAATTTGAATATTACCAATCTTACAACACCGCCGTCGGTGACGGGATAACTTCAATTATGGCAATCTTTGTGTTTTATTCAACCATTGTTTCTAATATTCGAACGATGAGTAAAGCCTGGATTCAACAGAGATCATAGTCGTTATATTCTTATTCGACAGCCGTCGGCGACGCATGAATTGCCATGTAAGTTTTTGCATTTAAATAAATTTCATTTTATTTATTGTGGATTAAGATTTTGTTTATTTTCTAAAAAAGATTACACGAACAGTATCTTAACACGATCCTTAAAAACACGGATCAATAAGGACATCAATTTTTTTACATATTGTGTATATGTACAGTCTCTATACATACCTATTTACATAGAGGTACAGTTTTTAAATTAGAAATTCACATGTGCGTACAAACGTACCCTCAAATACTACATGAGATTTTTCTTAAGAAGTCTCTAATATAGTTTTCATGCCCACCAGATTCGACAACGAAAGTCCTATTTAATATTAATATATTGAATTTGGGCTGATACTGTATCATCATGCCTGCATCCTGTAATAATACTTATTTAAATTTATCACAACAAAGAAAAAATTATTTTAAACTACAACATTTTATTACATTTAAATATTATAGTAGATAAATAAATTAATAATTAAATACAAGAGCACTCTGGCTTCACGATTTCAAAAGAATTTTGAATAACAAAATTTGAAGACGGTGTAAGTGCGTATTGAACGAACGAAGAACGCAGACTACATAAATCATTTATGTAAATTGACTCCGCAAATTCTGAGTTTTAGATAGTATTTTCATAATATAAACATGCAAAATATGGTCTTCGTCGAAACCGTTATCTTTTATATTCACTTGGTGGTTTTTTTCAAAGAGACAAAAATAAAATTAAACGATATCGTTTTTATAACATTTTATTTTAAACGCTTAGATTCTAAGAATTGTTTCAACTCATTGTCATTATTATCCTATACGGTAATTTTGTTAAAGCTTAAGGTTAGGTAGAGGGTTGCCACATATTATGTCGTGTACTCCAAGCATACAAACCAGTTATATTTTGTGTACATTTTACGTGTGCCTCTTTGGCTCCGATAGGAGTAATAGTGTTCTGTGCTCATTGGTTTTGTGGTCTTAAACGCGGTTGCTGAGCATTAGATCCCGGGTTCGAATTCCGGGTCGGGCAAACAAAAATCGAGTTTTTCTGTCAAGAAATTCTCAGTAGCATCTTGGAGTGTCGAGTCGGCTTGCCATCCCATCGGAATAGATAGTGCTCCTGTATACTTGAGCATACACTCGGGCACTATAATCCTGTCCTGCGTAGAGTCGCCGGGTGTGCCAATCTGCCAATACGCTAGAATGGCCTCAAAACTATCGTTGTTTAGCATATAAAATGAGTAAATACTTATTGTCATTGTCAAAATAGCCAACGTAATTCAATTTCAAATATTCTAAAATTAAATATTATTCGTTTTAACATGAAACTGATAATACTGCGCTAGTACAAAATCATTATTGTAACACGTTAGTAAAATAAAAACGTGAATGACACCTTTAATTCATATTCTTACAAGTGAACTAGAGGATGCAATTCAATGCAAAATTCTTGCGCTTCAGACGAGGGAAAGCCAGAAAATTTATATATTGCAATGGCGCTGAGGATAAATTGTAGATATTTTAAAGTAAAATACGATACAGTTTACTCGAACTACAGAATGTTTTATCTGGTCTACCTAAGAATATACTATTTAAATAAAAGCAATAAAACTATACAGGTAAATTTGAATCGTCACGTTCAATTAGAATGGAGATTGTACTTTTATTTGCAAAAAATAAATATGAATTCAAATTTTTATTTTGCCTTCTTAATTTTATTTTCTATGTGTTTATAAAGTTGAATTTAATGTCCAAGGTAAAAGAAGAATTTTAAGAAGAATTTTAAGAAATAAAAACAAGTAAAACGGGCTGAGGTAAAATTCTAAGAATTTTACCTCAGCCCGTTTTACTTGGTTAAGTCTTTTTATTTGCACCAACTCTCCATTATACGGAGAGCCGCTTGGGTCAGGTCGTAAACCATGCTTGCTGTTTTTCCCGAGACCAGTATTGTCAGGTTACCTGCATAACCAATTGTATATAAGTGGTTGGCATTAAATTTGCTGATTGTTCATTTATGACCATATTCCACAGGAGAGGTGAAAGAACCCCACTCTGCGGTTAGCTCCTCCTTATTTCTTCTGCTTGCGATTCACCACCATCTTTATTGTTCGTGAACTGAGCATGTTTACTGCCGAATAAATCAGTGCAGCGGTAAAACTCTATGTCTACTTAGTGCTACTTTTATGCTGGAAAATTTGATCTGTCAAAAGCACCTTCTATATCTATGAAGGATCCTTGATATATTTCTTTGTTTTGGGAGGCCCCTTCAATCTTTGTTATTACCTGATGAACTGCCGATTCTGTCTATTTGCCTAAGCTGTAGGCGTGTTGTCTCAGCTGTACCGTGTAGCGGTATGCTCGTCAGAGCCATTCCTTTTAAATCCCTTTCGTACACCCTCTCCATTGTCCTTTTCTCTTAGATAGGTTTTGAGCCAAATAGGTCTATAGGATTTTATTCTATAGTCGCTCTTACCTGGCTTGGGTATAAAGGTAACTTCCACTTCCCTCCGTCCCCTAGGAACATATCTGAAGGCCAGACATGATCTCATTATGGTAACAAGTCTGACTATTAGGCCTCTACCTTCCCATTGTAGTAGTGCCGGGAAAATGCCGTCAGGTCCTGCCACTGTATAAGGAAGGAAACTGTGAATAGCCTAATGGATTTTACCCACTGTGCTAAATTCCAGTCGTCGGTTCTTCGGTTGTTGGTATCACTGCATCTACATGCAGTTTTACCTTCTGAGTTACACGGCAACCTGGGAAGTTCATCCGGCGATGCTGGATAGCTGCCACTGGGTTTTTTTTAAGATATGGACTGCGACGTGTCCTGTTTAGCTATGATTTTTCTTATCCGATTCGCTAGTTCACATGTTTATATGTTACCACAGAATTTACGCCATCCTACTAAACGTCGATACCTAATGATTTTTTTGTACTCATACTTAGCTTTCCTGTATACTTGTAGTAGCCAGTCTTTATCCATTAAGGTATTCATGGTCCTATTTAGGGATTTTCTTACTTTCTTGCGCTTCCTCTCTAGTTCTTTACCTCACCGCAGCTGCTTACCCTCAGCGAGCTTTGGTGGAGTAATTTCTTAAGATGCTTCATGGTAGCTGTCTATCATTGTTTTAGTAACAGCCACTACCTGTTCTTCTAAGAGCGGGTGATCTGCTATAGTGTTTGTTCCCTCAAAACCTGCGAGTGAAGACCTTAGCTTATTTTGGTATTTTATTTTGTTAGTCTTGCGGGAATTTATTCATAGTGGTGTGATACGACCTGTAGTACGAAACAGATCCATCTACAGCCTGAGCAAGAGGTCTTTCTCGACACATGCCGTTCCGTGATTAGTTTTTACTGCTCCTTCTGATGTAAGTTTGAGGTCAATTATTGTGCAACAACGTTTCTTTATGAAAATTGTTTCGTCACCTGCGTGGTTGGTTAAGTTAGTGCCAAAGATATATTTAACTAATACCTTTTTCATTGGGTTTTTCCATTTCTCAGTTGAATTATGTCCTGATCACAACCTCTAGTCCAGTCTTCTCGTAGAAATTTAAAATTTAAGATTTAAGAACCTTTGTGCCTCTTTCGTATCGGACAGGGTGTTTTATATATTGTACTAGCGATGCGCCCCGGTTTCGGATGGGTGACTTCTCGATCTCAATAACAGCGGTACCTATTGAAATTTAACCATCAAGGAGTTCACGGAAGCACAAAAAAAATCATCAAAATGGGTCCAACCGTTAATGAGCAGTTCAGTACCATACACACGGAAAGAAGAATTATTTAAATGTAGATAAAGATAAGTAATAGTTACACAAATTGGACACGAGTAACTTACTTATTTACTACGTTTGGGTTGAAATTTTATTTGCCAGTTACTCAGACAAACAAAGAAAGATAGATGGATTGCTGCGTACATATACTAGACACTATAACCAAGCCAAAACACATGCATCTAAAATCATAGCAAACAACAACAGCATTGTCTGACAAAATGTCGAATATGTTTTCGTTTACTAGCTGTACTAGCGAGCTGTTGAAGAAGGAAAGAAGAATGATGTAAGCGTGAGGGCGTATTAAGAATTTAAGTATGGTATTGGCGTCACTTGAAATATACGCAGTGCTCCGTCTCCTTAGGTCAAAGCGCAGAGAAGGTTACGCGTGTTTCGTTTTGTTTTTCCGTCAACGACGACAAGGCTCAACACATAAAAAAATTTTTCAGTGAAAGCTGTGTCGTAGAAATCCAGTTGTAATCGTGCAATAAAATTTTAAGTTGAGCGCCCTACCTACTCGATATTTACAAAAATTATAAGACACAAAATCGTGGAATATTATTATGCGGCCGCCCCTGATCTATCAGTTGCGAGATTGCTGCTGGTAATTTTCTAAAATCACCTAACGTCTTATTTCCCTCGAGAGGAGTCTGGAAGAATCTCATCGCTTTTTACTTAGACGAATATTTTTATCGATAAATTTATGCATCATGGCCTAAACAGTGAATGTGTTATACAGATATGTAAAAACTTTACTACCAAAACAAAGTTTTCCTCACTTAAATGCCATCGCTATTATTAGATATGTCTTATACTCGTACACTTTTTTTTAACATGAAATATATGTGAATTAAGTATTGTTTCACTCTGGGCACAGGCCTTCTTTTGTTTTTGGATACTATATCTTTTTATTAGCTTTCTATTTTAAGAAAAGCAATTTTAATAAATGGTAGGCCCACCTGATAGCAAAGTTTCTAGATATTTCTATGCATACTCAATAAATAATTTACATAACATCCGTAGTATTTTACCCTTCAACAGGTATAGTCAAGGTGGGATGATGGATTATTTCTTATTCATCACGCAGAAAGTCTGAAATTGTTTTTTTTTTTTAATAAAACACTGGTCATTATTAAATTTATTTTGTAAGATAATGCGATTATTTACAAGTAAAATGACGAATGTTCCAATTACAAATTATTCTCCACTTTTTATTAGAACTAAATTGAAATCGTAAAAAGCAACCTTGCGTAATTGTATCAAAAGTCCTCGTCAACTACTATAAATAACAGCAGAGTAATACTGCTCTGATTTTAAGGCATTCTGTGGCAACGTTATCCTCGAAGTTTAGTCTCCATAATGTTCTTCTCTAGATATCCTCGATACCATTCTCACATTCATAACTCATGTACTCGAGTTCTAAAATTAAAGTATTCAAGTACACAAACCTAGAGTAAAGTTTAATTTATATGATTAGGTGATTTTAAGCTTACTGCATGTCAACTATTCTTTATTTATGGTACCACATTTAGTTTGTAAAATAGATATATAATATTTAATACACGTACTTTAGTTAGTAATAATATTAAATGTAACTTTTGCTATGTAGTAATGTCCTCCAGACTGAATCCCGGTCACGGCCGCCAGCCTCAACCGAGACTAGTCATCGGCGCAGGTCAGGATTATACTGCTCAAGAGCACGCTCTATTCCATCACTCTCATGATCCGACGGGACTCAAAACCAACATAACCGGAGAGAGATCATGCGCAGGACCAACGGACCAACAACCACTAAGCCAACGAGGCAGTCAATGTATATATATCTTAATATATATAAATTACGTATCACGTTGTTTGTCCGCGATGGACTCCTAAGCTACTTAACCGATTTTAATCAAATTTGCACACCGTATGCGGTTTGGTCCAACAACTTGGTAAAATCTCCGCTGGTAAAAAATTCCACAGAGAAGTTGTACGAGGAGAAAAACTCCTAGTAAAATGCACAGTGTTGGACTACCAAGCATCCAGATGGTAAGGATGGTATCGTGAATTTTGACGCGATGTGCGTTCGTTCGTGAAATTTGGCGTCTGGAACTAATCCGAACTATTCCTCAGAACACTCCCCGTGTTAAATACGATAGAAAACGCTAATGGATGCAATATCCCTACGCAGCAGAAATAACTCGGTCGTCGACGATTCGAATCGGTGTGCGCTGAATGCAGTCAAGTGGAAGTAACTAGATTTAGTCGCCCCCAAAACGCCTTTGTTTAAGCAAAGATTCGACTTCAGACACAAGTTTGTCGCGGTTCTCTGCGACGTTTTCTCGGGAAATATTGGCTCGGCCGGTGTAAAGAGCATCACCAGTGCTGTCGTTTACACGTTAATACAAAAAGCGTTAGTGATAGCACACAGCCTTGTGGAACACCAGCGTTAACAGGCTTGTAATAGGAGCATGCACCGTCTACTACGACCTTGATGCTCCGATTAGCAAGAAAGCTAGTGATCCAATCGCACAATTTCTCGGCAAGCCCATAGGAAGGGAGCTTCGAAAGAAGCTCTTTGTGCCAGACCCGATCTAAGGCCTTCGCTATGACCAAATGGCCAATGCCTCTACTGCCTTGGACTCTACTGCCTCCGCCCGGTCAAGTAGACAAGAAAATCACCAGCTCATTGGCCACGACTAAAACCATACTGGTGGTCACTAATCAGCTGGTGACATTCAAGGTTCCTCATGAGCTGAGCTACGGAGCGCTGTGTAAACCATACATCCGGCTGGTAGTGTTTTTTGTTGTTGCTTGTTTTTCCATTTGCCGATTGACGAAACCCAGTCTTGTGTTTTATTTTTGTATGACTCGGTTTTTATGCTTGTTTTGTAACTAAAAATTATTAAGGTACTTAAATTTAATGAAGTTTTCGAGTACCTGAACGAATACTAGATTCTAGACTAGATAGTTAATAACTCGAGCTCTGTGACGATTATTTTTATAACGAGTACTAAATTACACGAACACCGAAAATAGCAGACTCGACTTATTTTAGTAGGGTGTCAGAATGCAGGTAGTTCAGGACCGTGATTTATGGCAGTTAAGGTGTCCCTTATTTAGCAGCAGCAAATATTTTCGAAACCAATATGTACCAATTCATTCCAGTTAAACAACATCTTTAATTATTATAGCTTTACAAATATATCAAAATAAACTCTTCCCTATTCGACGCAATAACAGAGCGGTGTTGTATGATTTACGTTTTTACTACCCCGCAAATGCTCGAACATCAAGCCACAAATTACCGGTCCCTCTAACATAAGAAACCTTGCGGAACAAATTATGCAATAACTCATAGCTGCGAATACACAGAGATCTAACTGAGCTTTATCTTGCCTTACTAAGCTTTATTTTTTTTAGAAAACTTTTAACAATAAACTTATTAGTTAATTTTAAAGTTAGGCTAAAATTTAGTTACAAGATTAGGGTTAAATGTGTTTTTACCCTGTTATTAGTATAAAATGCCACCCACATTTTGTCATATAGTCGGATGTAGATCTATTCATATGGATTTTGTCACGGTTGCCACGTGTGGCAGGGGTGGCCACGGTCGGCAACCGAAGTTTTTATGATTTTGAGTTATGAACCATAATCAGAAAGATTCTTCTGCCCATTTCCCATTTCAATTTCCCTTTGTTACCTCTTATATCCCCCGGCACGACACGGGCTGGTGGATATTCGTACCCCGCCACTACACGGTTTATTTTTACTATTAATTTATATAAAAACGAAGTCTTATCCGTACCACCCATTGCATTGTAATGATTGGGGTCCACCACTGTGCGATTTACCGGAAGTTTTCTACCTCGCACAACTTCCTAGTGGAATCGGCTACCACCAGCTAATTTTCCGGACCGATGCGACTAATGGATCTTCAAGAAAAGAGCCTACTCTTTTTTGAAAGGCCGGCAATGCACTTGCACTTTCTTTGGTGTTGAAGTTATTCACTTACGATAAGGTGAGCTGCATGCTTGTTTGCCCTCTCCTGTATCAAAATGAAGTTTTTTTTTTAATTTACATAATATATAAATTCTGCAATTTATATATTATGTAAAAAAGTGATCACTTATGGGGATAACTTATTTCAGAAGAAACAAAAAACTTTGGACATTAAATTGTTATTGTATTACAAATCTCGATATTATAACAACTAAGTCGCGCAATTTTTAAATTTGATTAACTATAGGAATATCTAATGGAAAATTATTTCATTTTTGATACAATACCTATTTTGGCGATAGCAACGCCAGATCCACGGTAATTGCAGCAAAGCAGTTTTAATCAGTAGTAAAAACGGCTAGGTTTAAGATGACTTAGGATCAGGTCACACCGAGACGTGACAGGGTGCGCTCTTTTTGAGATAGTGATACATAATATGATTTTACTAACTACACAAAAAACACAAATTTTATTGAGATAATTCGAAAATGCTTCGCTGGACATTATTTGTAAAATTGAGATTAATGTGTTGTCACACAGATATGTGTTGGTATATTTTATATTATTTTACATCATCTTAAAGCTCACTTGGATGTGAAACACACAGCTAACAGTACACCTTTTTTCTTTTTTTTTCTTACTTGCCTACGACTACTAGGAAATGCCTACGCATAACCGCCTCGCGGGGGCAAGGACGGGTTATGTCGGACTCGCACCGACTAAAACCTCATGGTGATCCACCTTCGTTGCGTATTCACAGGGCTACGGGAACGCTTTTGCATACATCCGCAGCCCCACCAGCGCCGGCCGCCCCATGCTGACGCCTCCACAGAAGATGATTACTCCTTCCTTTTCTCTTCCTCAAGTAAGGCGCACCAGAACACATGGTGCGCCTTTCTCCACGGCCTCCAACTACACCTGCGCAACGGACGCCTCCGTGTCCGATACGCGAAGGCCATGGAGTCAGGAAAAACAGGCACTCAGAATCACTAGCCTTTCCGACCCCAGCAGCGGTCTAGGTCTAGGTCTAGGTCTCCGCCGCCACCAACCAAGATTCGGCTGCGGAGGGTAGGAAGAGCGCCGCCGCGCAATACCGACACTTCTCTCCCCCCGGAGCCCCACCACCACCGCATCAACGGTGCGGCCCCGTTTGAGTCACGGAGGATAGGGCGAGTGGTGCATCGCCATACCAACACTCCTCTTCCTCCGTGACTCCACCTCGGCTGCAGTGGTAGGGGGCGAGGACACCCCTCTCGCCACAGCCCGCCAGCACACATCCAAAGTGGGCTCGCCAAGCCTACTCAGAGTGGCCACCTCGGGCCGGCCCTTCACCTCGGGTCAGTCATGTGAGTTCCTCTTTGTTCACCGCGGGTGACCAAGCCACGGCTACTAAGCCCCCCGCCATGACAAGGCGGGAACCCGTTCGGGGGGGGGGGGGGGAGCTAACAGTACACCTAACCTAACCAAACCTAACCAAACCTAACCTAAAACGAATAAAGTACAATGAAAATTGAATAAAACTATTATTTTCGGATTTTATCGCGTTTAATTACTTTAATTTGTTTTTATTATTATCCCGACAAATTAAAGTAATTAAACGCGATAAAATCCGTAAATAATAGTTTTATTCAATGTGTAGTGTTCGCGTAAATTTAAGAAATCATTATACAATGAAAATTCAATGTGTCTTGCGGAACACAGGTACTCAACCCAGTTAAGGGTTCAATTCAGGCAGGTAGCTAATATTATAAACTTGACTTTTCAATTTTTCTTTTGTAAAAATGAAGGCAGTGGAGAAAATACAAGAAATATAGTGCTGTGCACTGCAAAAGTCAAATTCCTTCCTGCAACGGAAGACGCTTATTTCCAACACCGACTTTCTCGGGTTGATGATGTAGCAGTAGTTTATTAAGAAGAACTAATTTTATGACTATATTTAAAACTATGAATGATTAGGCTACCTTACCGTAAATTACAACGGCTATCATCCAATCTGACTACGCGCACGGAATATTCAATCAAGAATTAACCTAAAGGCAACTGCTGTTGCAACTCATAATATATTCATATTGTGACGGCTCAATATTATTATTAATAATTAAATTCAATATAAAGGGGCGTCAAAAATAGTCTTAAAAGATATATATTAAGCAATTAAGTCAAATTAATAAACATAAAGTTAATATATTTCAGACATTATCCCAATAACATAGCAAATTAAAGGCAAAATTATTGTTTCTTGTAATAAGTAAATTTATTATAAAAACTTGTAAAAATATTTAAAATAAGATAAATAATAGAAATACAAGTCAAAAAATATTATAAAATTAAGTTAAATAACATTTATAAGATAATTAGAAAATTTGTTAAAAATTGTTAAAGTCATGGGAGGTGTTCGTGTATAAAAGAAAATTTTTCTAAGTTGTGGAAGGAATTCACGTATAGATGAATTTTTCTAAGTTGTTGAACGAGTTCATGTATTAAAGAAAATTTTCCTAAGTTATGGAAGGTGTTCACGTATAGACGTCTTGTATGGATGAGGTGCCGGAGATACATACCTGCAGTTGTACATATATATGGGGTGGTCGGGAGCCTGACTGCCTGAAGTACTGTAGCATAATGACTAGTCCTATATTAGGGACTTATGATATTAAACTCAATGATACAAAAGCAATACTATAGAAGGTCTCCATGATGAATATGCATTACAATAGTAGGGTCGTGGGTTCGAACCCTATATATGAATGACTTATGAAAGCAAGGTCTATGATTCAAAAGCAATACTATAGAAGGTCTCTATGATTAATATGCATTACAATAGTAGGTTCGTGGGTTCGAATCCTATATAGGAATGACTTATGAAAGTAAGGTCTATGATTCAAAAGCAATACTATAGAAGGTCTCTATGATTAATATGCATTACAATAGTAGGGTCGTGGGTTCGAATCCTATATAGGAATGACTTATGAAAGTAAGGTCTATGATTCAAAAGCAATACTATAGAAGGTCTCTATGATTAATATGCATTACAATAGTAGGGTCGTGGGTTCGAATCCTATATATGAATGACTTATGAAAGTAAGGTCTATGATACAAAAGCAATATTATAGGAGGTCTCCTTGATGCATAAGCATTGTATGGGGTGGTCGGGTGACTGACTGCTCCTAGTACTGTAGCAAAATGACTAGTCCTTATTAGGGACTTGAAAAGGAATATTATGGTGGCGTGTGTGCTGCTTCACGAGCAATTGGTCCGAGGTAAACTTGGACTCGCTAACCGATGTGTCCTAGACATATCATCTTAGTGTCGGTGGTAGCGGGTTTGTTGTAGCAATACGGCTTTCCCGTGGACATCGCACACCCATACCGTTTGTGGGCGGCGTAGTAGCGCATAGCGAAGCGTCGTCTATATTTCGGATTGGGATGATGAGTGTGTTTGGTAGCACTTTTAAGTGTAACGGGCATACTCAACTTCATGTCTTAGTGCATTAGCGCTATGATACGTGGAGTTTTGTTCATTGACGTCTTAGTAGCGTGCTACTATGATACGTTAGTGATATTTTTTATATAACAACAATACTAACTTTGTTGCCAAAGTCGATAGGAGTCATGTGGGTGTGTTGTGAGGGTGCGCCGCCCGTATGATAGTTGCATTGATGCTTACTGCTACTTGCGGTATTGCGTCTTGTGATGGATCTGCGGGTGTGCTGCGCCTGATTCGACGCTCTCTTGTGGTTCTGGTCGATGGAGGTATACGATTAACATCTTAGTGTCGGTGGTAAGCGGGTTTGTTGTAGCAATACGGCTTTCCCGTGGACATCGCACACCCATACCGTTTGTGGGCGGTGTAGTAGCGCATAGCGAAGCGTCGTCTATATTTCGGATTGGGATGATGAGTGTGTTTGGTAGCACTTTTAAGTGTAACGGGCATACTCAACTTCATGTCTTAGTGCATTAGCGCTATGATACGTGGAGTTTTGTTCAATGACGTCTTAGTAGCGTGCTACTATGATACGTTAGTGATATTTTTTATATAACAACAATACTAACTTTGTTGCCAAAGTCGATAGGAGTCATGTGGGTGTGTTGTGAGGGTGCGCCGCCCGTATGATAGTTGCATTGATGCTTACTGCTACTTGCGGTTTGCGTCTTGTGATGGATCTGCGGGTGTGCTGCGCCTGATTCGACGCTCTCTTGTGGTTCTGGTCGATGGAGGTATACGATTAACATCTTAGTGTCGGTGGTAAGCGGGTTTGTTGTAGCAATACGGCTTTCCCGTGGACATCGCACACCCATACCGTTTGTGGGCGGTGTAGTAGCGCATAGCGAAGCGTCGTCTATATTTCGGATTGGGATGATGAGTGTGTTTGGTAGCACTTTTAAGTGTAACGGGCATACTCAACTTCATGTCTTAGTGCATTAGCGCTATGATACGTGGAGTTTTGTTCATTGACGTCTTAGTAGCGTGCTACTATGATACGTTAGTGATATTTTTTATATAACAACAATACTAACTTTGTTGCCAAAGTCGATAGGAGTCATGTGGGTGTGTTGTGAGGGTGCGCCGCCCGTATGATAGTTGCATTGATGCTTACTGCTACTTGCGGTATTGCGTCTTGTGATGGATCTGCGGGTGTGCTGCGCCTGATTCGACGCATTCCGTTTGTTCTGGTCGATGGAGGTATACAATTAACATCTTAGTGTCGGTGGTAAGCGGGTTTGTTGTAGCAATACGGCTTTCCCGTGGACATCGCACACCCATACCGTTTGTGGGCGGCGTCGTAGCGCATAGCGATGCGTCGTCTATCTTTCGGATGGGGATGTTGAGTGTGTTTGGTAGCACTTTTAAGTGTAACAGACATACTCAGCTTCATGTCTTAGTGCATTAGCGCTATGATACGTGGAGTTTTGTTCATTGGCGTCTTAGTAGCGTGCTACTATGATACGTTGGTGATATTTTTAATATAACAACAATACCAACTTTGTTACCAAAGTCGATAGGGATCATGTTGGGTGTGTTGTGAGGGGGCGCCATCTGTATGATAGTTGCATTGATGCTTACTGCTACTTGCGGTATTGCGTCTTGTGATGGATCTGCGGGTGTGCTGCGCCTGATTCGACGCTCTTTTGTGGTTCTGGTCGATGGAGGTATGCGGGTGGTGATGTCTGCTGGGATGTATGGGAGACCTTGGAGTGGTGTAAGCCGACGATAGTCGTATTGATGCTTGTTGCGTTGTGCAGCATTGCGTCTCTGCGATGGTTGTTTGGTGGGACGCTATTCTCAATGGCGCTCTCTGCGGCTTGGTTTGACTCACACCTAAGTAGCTTTGCCCAAGTCGGGTCCCTTCATTGCGGGGCTGCAGACTGTCTGCCCTCCACGATGTTTTATATAACAACATAATATTATATCTCTGTAACTTTCCCACCTTTAAATGATTGAAGGCAACTTGTTGGTGGGTGAGACAAACATGATCGAAAATGCATTTACTCAACGTCAGTGACACAAACCCTTTCTGATGGCGAATTATTACTCTTAACTTATAACTGCCTTTTGGCTATATCTGCCGTTGTATTGGTTGGTGGAGCATATGTGTCGACCTCATGCGGGTGGTAGCTGGCGGGAGGATCTGAGGAGAATCTCAAGGCTGCGGCCGAAAGCCGCACAACGTGGGACCCCATTCCCTTGAGGTGAGCAGTAGTCTCATGACACGCTCTGCGGCTAGTAGCCGTGCTGATCATGCAATTGGTGGTGATGCCATACACTTACATCACGTCTGCAGGAGCGACGGTCTGGCAGGTGGTGGCGCTCACGGAGGGTTTACGGCCAGTGTGCCTATTTGCCTAAACCGTGTGACGTACATTCACTGTGGCTGGATTCGTTCGTATTCTGTTTGGCGTTTACACGCATTGACATGCGCGACTTCGGTCGATGTTTGTGCTTACGCACTAACAAGGGGCCAAGCCTCTTTTACTGGTTCGCCAGTTATTTTGCTGTGGACTACGGTCCAGTTCCCAAATTAGCGTTCCCTTCGGGGGGAGTGCATCAAAATGGTTGGCACTCACCGTGCACGGCGTGTGTGGGGCCGTGTACCTCCCCTACATTTTTTTAAAATAAATGTAGGAGAGCGAAGCCCTTGTATCGGGTATTTTGTATAAATATATTGTGAGCCTTTTCCAAACGGGAAGGGATAAATAATAATAAATTAATAATGTAAACCTGATACAAGTGGAATAGGGACGTTTTATGTTCTTAACCTTTCTCGAGCCCTGTCTTCGCGAACGGGGTTCACTTAGCTTATAGGGCACTACCAACAGCTTTCAATTGCTCTAGTGAATATTCATTCTTCCAAACGACACCTAAAGAACTAAGTTACTAAACAAACACAACGTAAATAAGGGTCCTAACTAAGACGATCACGCCAAATTATTAAAAACGGCCTATTAATAAACCTTTTTGAAAGATCACTTAGAAAGATCAAAACATATTTTATTAATCCCGGTCACATATATAATGTTATTGAAAAGGGGATATTATTAATATTATAAAATTTTATTTTATATAGAGGGGGGGGGGGATCGTTACAATATCCATACATTATTATATATAATGTATGGATATGAATATATTATGAGTATCTTGTTATCTCATATATTACGGTTAACGATGGAATTGTTGTGGGAAAACAGGTCAGAAGCAGTATTGCCCTTACTACACAAATTGCCGTATTCTGCAGCCGTTATGATAATATTATAAAAAAGAAATGATAGATATGAATAAAAAATAAGAAGCTGAAAATAATGAATATAAAAAATAGTATGCGCGTTTATAGGAACGGGATCGCTTCGAATGTCGAAACTAGACTCAAAGGTCGGGGAAAGTGTTTCTTCGTATTTTATATACAAATACAAGACATTTCAAAAAAAAGTTTAATTACATTTAAATATAATATATATAATCCATTTTCTTCAATAATTTGTTGTCATCTTGTAGGTAGTGACATAATCCTGTTGCTGTAGAAATCTTGTGATTTTTGATCAAAAAAATGCGAGAAGTAGTTTTGACAGTCTTCTTTGATGTTAACATAACACTAACCAAAGAATTCTAAAGGGGCCGAAACAGGTGAGAATCTGAGGATGCAAGGTCAGGACTACAATATGTTGGACGCATGAATACAACCAAGCTTTCTTAATTTTCGCTGGTTTGCCAAATTGGTTACATTGACGAAATACCACTTCTTTTCTGTTCATCACTTCCGGAATTTTTTCTCAAGTTCTTGCTTAAGCCTCATTAGTCGTTGGTAGTAGAGATTCGAAACGATGGTTTTGTCCGACGGTAAAAGTTCATAATAAACTATGCCCTCCCAATCCCACCATACACACAGCATCACCTTATTGCGAGTCAATCCGGGTTTGGCTACAGTCTATGGAGCTTGACTACCTTTGACCATGATATTTTTCGCACGTTCTTGTCGTAGGTGATCCATTTTTCATCACCAGTGATCAATCTTTTCAAAAATATTTTGGTTTCATTAAGTTTCAATAGAGAATCGCAAAGGAGTACATGAATCATTAGTTTCTTTCAGTGTGGTAGTGAAAAATGTGTAGTATCCAAATATCTAGCTTTTTTATAGCCTGACTTTTTTAAATGGGTGAAAACTGTTTGGTGGTCAATTTTCAATTCACCGCTATGTCGTAACTCTACGTCGATCTTGCTCTACTTTTTCAAAAATGGCATTGACTGTATCCGTACGTGGACGTCATCCTTGACGTGAAAATTCCTGGACTGAAAATGTTTGAAACAAAACTATACTGACACTGCGTTAGGTCCTTAAATGTCACAAATGTTTTTCACGCCATTAGTACCATTTTCCCTTTTTTTGTAATAAAACTTCAAAATGTATCGAATTTCTTCGTTAGATTCACTCATTTTGGCGGTCAGAACTACAATTGAAAATGGCGGAAAGTGTTTCATTATTTTTTATTTTTATTTTTCTTAGTATTCCATATATATTGATATTAAGAGCTAGATACAAATAGTACATATAAAGAGAATAATCTTTAACTTTATACAAACAAAATGCGAAGAAAGATTTTCCCCGACCTCTCATTTTCAAATTTCGAAAATAAATTATTCAAATTATAATAAATAGCTGAACATAGGCCTTCCCTATAGGTTGTCTCATGGGGGGTGCGGATACTTGCTGTAGGTAAACGCTTGACAAGCGGGTTGGCTGCCGCAGTTTATTTTTATTTTTCCTCGTTATTATGAAGACGCGGCCGTCCATTTCCTGATAGACGTCCCTCTGTGACCATTTATGAAACCCAAGGGATGACATAGGGTAGTGGATATTTTTACACCGCCACTACACGTTAAATCCATTAAATTTCTGCATATTTTGTTATTTTTAAGCTTGTCTATCTATCTATGTAATTTGACCATGAATATAAGGTCGAATTTGACTACGAGTAATGAGTTTACTTTCTTCTTCATCGGCCTGTGAAATCCCGCTGCTCGACAGAAGCCTTTATCTAAGGGTACAGTAAATATTACTGCATTATATAGGACCATATTATTATTCATTATATATTCATAATAGCCAACAAAAATGTACTACTGAACATAGTACCCTCTCAAATATTGCACCATAGAGGATTCTACGCTTGAAAAGGGAGTTCACAGCCGCAGATTGTCTGACAATTCGAGCAAAAAAGCGGCAGGGCCGTATCATACTTTTCTCGAAGCAATTCAGGCCATTTTTGACCCTCTATAACTTCGTAGTGAATAAAACTAGAAGCCTAAATTTTCAGTAACCGAGTAGGCATTGTATAAACATGGTGTATTTCAAATTTCATTGAATTTGAACTAATAGTTTAAGAATTTATAACTAGTCAAAATTTCTTAATTTTGTCACTCACTGACTGACCGATCATCAAAACTCTAAGGCACTTCTAGCAGATATAGAAGCTTAAAATTTAGAACACAATTAAAGTTTAGTGTATAAATAAAGAAAAAATTAAAATATTTTAAAATTTCGGTACAGTTTTCCGATTTTTGTAATCCTATATTAATCTATAGTAATTGTCAAGTTCTTACTGTTCGGCAGTTATACATTTACAATTCTTATATAGTCAAAATCTTGCTAATGCGTACGACAAAGACAAAGTGGAAGGAAAACGTAGAATAGTTAATGTGTTAACTCCAACCGCTTTCCACACGTCATTGGCCAGGCGCCAACATGGTTATCTTAGTGTACATTTGTATAACAAAACTCTAAGCTTTTATCCACTTTCTCTGTACAAATTTAAAAACGAGGTAGAAAAATGGCTTTCATCATAAATTATGAAGAAACGGAAGACCAATTATAATGCTTTAATGCAATCTGCTCGATGTTAATTTTATCTAAAACTTATACAAACACTCGCACGCTCATGCACTCAAAACACACTTAGTTCACACTATAAGTAGTAAGTTTAACTATTCTTATTCTTTTTGAAACAATATTGTTAATTTGAATCTTTATTGTTAGATAATTAGGTAATAAAACTGCGAGAGGGCGCTGATTGCTGAGATATGGGAGACTTCACATATTCACTGCATACATATTTATAAATAAAGATTATTATTATTTTGGGGATATGAATAGATATCTGGTTGGGCTGAATAAATACATTGATGTTGAAATAGTGTAATAATAAAAAAGGAAATGATAAATATACATAAATATGTATTTAATACTCTAACATAAATAAATCAATAATACATAAATAAATAAAAGGCCAACTAAATGGAAGCCCTCACCAGGGGAGACCAAAGAAACAAAGGGAAAGAAACCAGCGGAAGATGGGTGGGGCGGTATCGAGATTATTATAAACATAGTCCTCCTTCACAGCTTGTCTCAGCAAGCGGGTTGGCAAAAACGGCTTCGTATGATTTGAGTCGGTATTAAGATAACGCTGCTGCTCCTCTCTTGTTCCAGTTTCCCTGTGCGGCCACTTGCGACACCTACTTGATGATACGGGGCAGTAGATATTATACACCGACACTATATTTCTACACTACACTTGAAGTTTACTGTTCAAGTGAGTTTAAGCCAGATTTTTCGGCTTTTCACTTTCTTTAGCCAATTTTGCCCCGCAATTTATTATTTTATCGGCTCAGCGTTCAACTGGACAACCTCTTGGTCTAATTTCGGTCAGTCCTAGCTGGACTGACCGAAATTAGACCAAGAGGTTGTCCGTCCGTACCGTAATTTTTTGAGTCCACTTTTTATCTCTGCATGTGTGTATCTGTGTCTATCTGTCTGTGACGTCATAACTCCTAAACGAATGAACAGATTTTGATTACTTTTTTCATTTGAAAGGTGTCTTAATTGAGAGGGTTCTTAGCTATACTTCTAGAAAATCTGTTCCGCCGTATGAGGACCATCAGCTGTTTTTGTTTCGGTTGTTTTAAAAAAAATTATTTTAGTTAATCGTGTCGCACATTACGCAGATACGATAATACGAGGGTGGATTGAAAAGTACTCGGCCTAACACAAATCCATTCATTTCAAAAAATCAAATCTGTCCACATTATTTAGTTCAGTTCAAACTAGTTCATTGTGTGAAGTTCGAAACGTGTGCGATAATTAGTTGTGATTTTATAAATTTATTAACAAAGTAATCGGACACAATTTCCCCGAATGGAGCAAATCGAGCAGCGTGCCGTCATTAAGTACCTCCATAAGAAGGGGCTATCATCAAAAGCCATCCATGATGACATGGTCAGTACATTAGGCGATTGTGCTCTGTCATATTCATCCGTCAAAAAATGGATAGCAGAA
The DNA here is from genome assembly GCA_036936625.1 of Parnassius smintheus behrii. Lineage (NCBI taxonomy): Eukaryota > Metazoa > Arthropoda > Insecta > Lepidoptera > Papilionidae > Parnassius > Parnassius smintheus. Next base: position 27,294,210 of record JAUPFT010000029.1, on the reverse strand, counting down.
TTTAAGCGTGGTAGAGAGAGTGTGAAAGATGAACCCCGCTCTCGAAGGCCTTCGACGTCAACTACTGACGAAAATATTAAAAAAGTACTTGATTTAATAATGGGAGACCGCAGATTAAAAATTAGAGAGATAGCCGAGATTATAGGCATCTCTTATGAATGAACTCAAAACATCATTGTCAACGAGTTGGGTTTCCACAAGGTGTTTGCGAGGTGGGTTCCGCGACTGCTTTCAGTTGAACAAAAAAGGACGCGATTGACTATTTCACGCGACTGTTTGGAGTTATTTGAAGCCGATGCAGACGATTTTTTGAATCGTTTTGTTACTATGGACGAAACATGGGTTCATTACTGTACACCGGAAATAAAACAACAATCAAAACAGTGGAGAAGACCTGGTTCACCACCCCCTAAAAAGGCTAAGTCGATTTTGTCGGCAAATAAGGTGATGGCTTCAGTATTCTGGGACTCGAAAGGTGTGATTATGATTGATTATCTTGAAAGGGGTCAGACTATAAACTCTGATTACTACTGCCCCTTACTACGTCGTTTACGAGAGGAAATAAAAGAAAAACGTCGAGGAATGCTCAGAAGAAAAGTCCTGTTTCATCAAGATAACGCCCGTGTTCACACGTCGGTACAGTCAATAGCTGAAATTCACAACTGTGGCTTTGAACTGTTACCGCATCCGCCGTATTCACCTGATCTGGCACCATCAGACTTCTTTCTGTTCCCTAACCTAAAAAAGCACTTGGGAGGTCAAAGATTTTCGACAAACGACGAGGTCAAAGCAGCTGTAGACGCATATTTTGACTCTAAGGAAGAATCATTTTTTTCAACGGTCTAAATGCTTGGAAGGGGAGGTGGCAAAAGTGTATTGAACTTGATGGTGATTATGTAGAAAAATAAAAATATAACTGATTTAGTATGTGTTTATTTTCTTGGTTAGGCCGAGTACTTTTCAATCCACCCTCGTATATACCTATCTGTATCTGAGCGCATATCATTCAATATCGCTCTCTATGAAATTCAATGAACTAAAACACAGCGCAGATAATTTATATTTTATCGTTAAATATCTATAAGCACTGAAATATATCGAAGCATGTCGAAAATACTATCTGCTCCTACAAATATATTTAAGATACTAATATGGCATAGGATTTTACCTGCAGATAAAAACATGATGGTCGCTGAAAAATTGCGATTAAATTTGCCTCGGTCTTTTTTATGCTTTATATGACGTTCTATCTAAATTCTTCGCCGTTTAGTTACTTCTTATGCAACACGTGCATCAAAATCGAAACATGAATATTCTTTTGACGAGCTGTCTAGCAAATCTAGAAGCAATATACTTCAACTACCTAATAAACTATAAAATCAACTACCTAATGACTACTTACCTAATGACCTATAAAACTTTATAACGTGGTGGAGCTTCGCTGCAACTATATTAGAGTTGTAGCACGATTGGGACGGCTCAACCGTGTTAGGACTACGCTCTTACAGAATACCAGCGGAAAATAGCAGCGTAATGCTGCTATGTTTCGTATGTGGAGTGTAGGGAACCGGAAACCCTTTTTTCTCGAATAGAGGTATTCCATCTTAGTCGTCGGGGATGACAATGCATCTGCATTTTTATCCTTCCTTGAAGATAAATCTGGATTCATGTAGACCACAGCAGCCACTTACCATCAGGTGGACTATGTACTCGTTTGTCACCTAAATCTATAAAAAAAACTCATTGTAGGTAACACTCTGTATAAACAATTGACTCCAAAAACAACTAGTAAATTTGAAGGATTTCGAGTGAATGTATCATTTCGTTGTATATGTTCACTTCTGGGTGCAGGTGTCGTTACAATTATTTTACTAATTTCGTATGGTATCGTGTCTGCGTTGTGTATGACTCATTGTGTATGATCTGTTATTCAGTAAGATAATTGAGTTCTTATACGCAGAAAAAATATTATCGTATTTGCGTAATATGTGACTTGCTTTATCAAACAAAAATATCAATTTTTAATGCATGGATTCTAATAAAATCTATTCATAAATTTTATATTATGTATATTTTTTAATTTCATAAACTTATACTTAACTTCATAAGTTTTTCTCACGACTTTTTTCTTTACCGACGAGTACGTAAATCCGTAACCTTAAAATTTATATTCTCAATTTCATTGGTAAAGTAAAGTAAAGTTACAGCCTATATACGTCCCACTGCTGGGCTCAGGCCTCCTCTCATTTCTGAGAGGGTTTTAGGGCAAGGAAGTGTCCGCCGCGCTGCTCAAATGCGTGTTGACGAACTTCACATGTCTTCGAAATATTTTTTTTCATATTCCTCAGACATGCAGGTTTCCTCACGATGTTTTCCTTCACCGCCGAGCACGTGGTAAATCAGCACTTAAAATTGCAATTAACAATTTCATTGGTGCCGGCGGGGATCGAACCTGGGTTACTCGCGTTCTGTTATATTTACAGCGAGCGTTAACCACTGAGCTACCACGGCATTAATTAATTTCATTGGTACCGATGCAAATCAAACCTGGGTTGCTCATGTACTGTGAAATTTACAGTGAGCGCCTAGCGCCTTAGCTAGAATGGCTAAAATAAAAAAAGTCGCAGTAAAGTAGTGAGTTAATAAAGAAAAAACCATTTTCTAATTCTGATAAACTGAAATAATAAATTTATTAAATCAGGTAAAGCAATGCACTTATGCAAATAGCTCTGTGTAAGTCTGAAATTTGCATAGTTATATTGCGGACTAATTCACTTCTAGCTAAAGGAGAATACTAAATACAGATTGCAATCTATAATATAATCCTACACTTAATATACTATATACGTAATTGGTTTCTCGGAAATCGCTCTAACAGTTTGGATGAAATTTTGCATTTTATAAATATTTTACATTCAAAGGATATCTAGATAGGTTTGAGAAGTTTTATCCCCGAGATAAATATTACCTTTCAATCGCCGAGCAAAACTCGCTCGCTCAGGTGCTATTACATAAATATTATGAGACTATTACAGCCTATCAAAGGTTCACTGCTGAACATATGCGTCCTTCATAGAGGGGATATTTTCCATAGTTGCCACGCTTGGCATGTGGCTTGGCAAACACAGTTTCATATGTTCATATTCATCATACATCGCCAATTTTGTCCATTTCTTCCATTCGGGGCGTCCCTTACTGAGACTGCCATTTTTGCTACTTTTGTTTCCGTAACGTGAATTTGCTTTGTCACTCTTTCTTCATTCATTACATCTACATGACCAAACCACTGAGGCATTCCTTTTTTAATCCTGGTCATAACATTATATAAGTTATACATTTTCAATAAGTCTGCGTACATGGATTCATTTCATTTGTGAGTTTTGACTTACTTCAAAGGCAGTTAATGTTAATAAAATTCTGCGTTACAAATACATGTTGTGAGCAATTTATAACTTCATTATACGTAGAGGTACAAAAATAATATTAAAAACGCTCCTTACGCTTCATTATATTACGCTGCAATATTTCTTAGTATTTGATTTGTTGGGTTAAGTCTGATTTAAACAGTAATATATTATTCCTTTTAGCATTTTTATTCGAGTAGCTGTGAACATACACATAAATCTTTTTCATACTCGTACTATGACAATATATCAGAAATCATTTACTAGTAGTATTGTTAAAGCTTAGGGTTCGTGACAATAAAAACTGCCCATTGAATTACCAAAATTGACACTTTAATTACGGAACACCAATTACAACTTAAAACACACTAATAATTAATCACGCTTAACACTTTAGTTCGCAATAATATCGCTTAGAAGTATTCCTTTTGTAGTGCCAATTCAATACTGACCCGGTCGCGGCCTTTACTGGCCTTATGTAGGCTTTTTCCACTGAAACATCTAGAATGTTCGAGAACATTCCGGTCCTAACCGACTAAGTGCATAAAGTTCTCTCCTAGTTCTTCCACTCGATACTAGATAACTCGATACTAGTGGGAAAGTTCTAGCATGAAATTTTCTGGAAAGCTCTTCTAGTTCTGCTACTCGATACTAGACGGCGATGAAAAATTAGAGGTTTTGGAGAAATTTTAGATACGTTATTGGAAATAATAAAGACTTCGAAAAAAATGAGCTAACAATATTGCTGGCATTGAAGACGACCGGGAGAATATAATAACCTGCCGATATTCTATAGGATGCATTTCCGAGAGTGTGGATACAAGATACGTACTTTGATTCCTCTCTCTCCATTCCTACATCCTACAACAATGAGATCAAAGGGCCTTCGTCTCTTTGTTGCTGATATTCCACACCATATGAACACATATTATGAAAGAAGAACTTTCATAATCTTTCATAATGTGTACAGCGTGAAATAATTAGCAGGAGTCTGTCTTTCCTTCTGATTACAATCTGGGCGTCTTCAAGCAAGAGAAAATTGACAATTACTATGCTAATACAAAGCGGCTTCATCACCATTTACCAACAGTTTGTGTTCAGAGCTGCTGATTCTGTTTTATTCTTACTTAAGTATTTAATTCAAACTTAAGAGACAGATTATGTAATGAACATAAAATACTACGATACTTTTGTCAAAATCCTGAATGACCCAAATTATGGGCATGTTTGGTTTTCCATAAATCCCTAAACTGGATTTCCACACAAGCTAAGTAGCTGGCAATACTAAGAATTATATAACCATATTTTAAAGCAAATTATCAACAGTTTCAATTAGACTACTTCATACAACCAAGCTCAATCGCTAGCACCTTAAATGTTTCCGTTATGAAGTACAGTATACTAATATAGAATATACGACGAAGAATTCAGCGCATGGTTGGATTTGCATAAATTATTTATTACTAACAAGCGATGCGCCCGGCTTCGTCTGAATAGGATGTATCTATTAAAGTAACAAATTAAAAAAAAAACAATATATTTTTTTAATCTTCGAATCTTACGGATAAAATATGGCCTGACTCCATCCTAGAATTATCTATCTGTTCGTAACATTACATCTCAACCGTTTTCACCATTCTAAAGATTAGTCCGGACAAAATATATCTACAGACAGGCAAATATGCTATTTTTATTTATTATGCTGCAGCTATATTAATTGTATAGTTGTAGCACGGATGGGTCGGCTCAACCGGGGAAGGACTACGCTCTCACAGAATACCAGCGTCAAATAGTAGCTTGATGCTGCTGTATTTCGTATGGTGAGTGTAGAGAACCGGAGACCCATTTTACTGGAAAAGAGGCATTCCATCTTAGTCCTCAAGGCTGACAACGCATCTGCATTTTGATTCGCAAACGAGGATAGATGTAGATGTCTATGGGCCACATCAACCACTTACCATCAGGTGGACTGTGTGCTCGCTTGTCACCCTTTTCCTATAAATAAAAAAAATAAAAATTTATGAATAAAAAGGTGTTAAAGACCATAGGGTTCAGTACAGTTTAGGGCTGGATGGTTTAATCCCGTTTGCGTGATTGCAACCGTTTGCTTAATATTTTGATATATAATTCCTTTTTTCTGAATACTTTTGTGTTAAAGCCTCTTATTCCGTGTCTAGGTATGAAAACGTTACCTTTTTCTCCAAAACTGTCGAGCGAAATGGCACTAAATTGGAGCGAATTTTAGAAAAGGCAATGTACCATGAAGCCTCAAAAATATCCCGTCGGGCACTGGCCGAGACTTGGGGCGGACAGCGGCCGAGATGGCCGAGCGGTCGTTATGGAATCTACAAGATGCACGATTAGTAATAGCGTCATTTTTATGATTTTTTGATCTTGCTTATTATTATGTAATCGTTGGTACTTTCAACTTTTATGAAAAGTTTGCATTTTTGCGGTAAAATTGAATTCAAGTAGATAGGAGTTGCCTTAGTAAGTATCCAGAAACTACGGCCCAATAAGATACTGGTAGACAAAGTGAGTGTCGTAAAAAAAAAAGGAATGTTACTTACAATTTTTTTAACAATACTGACCATTAGTAATAGTCTGTATTCTTTTACAAAAGTATGCCCATACTTAGCATAACTTAAATGGGATTGCAAAGAAAGTTAGCAAGGTCTGTCTTAAAGTAGGTATCTCCTTCTATTCTGACTTTCTACAGAACTTTCGTAATTGGAGTGGTTTGCACTTACTCGTGAGACTTGAACGTGATATTTCAGTTGCTTTGAGTTTGCTTTATTCATTTTAAAATGTTCTTTTATCAGTTTCGCAGATAAACCAACGTATTTTTTAAAAAGTGACGTCATTGATGGGGTTACTTTATATTTCTGAATCGCTACTAAATCTTAAGTTAAATTATTGTTTCAATGCATATAAAAATTTAGGTGTCTGTCTTAAAATGTAGAAACAACTGGCTTCGTTAAGGCTTTTTAAGGTGGTTATTTGCTTGATATTGAGACATAAATAACCCTTTTTTATAAGTTTTTGTGTCTGTCCGTCTATCTCTTTCCGTCAGCTATGTCCGGGCATATAATCCGTATATAATCTTCGGGAATGCTGAACAGCTGGTTATGAAATTTCACGCATAGATAGAAAGTAATGACAAAAATGGTCGAGGCATTACTTTACCCTAGATCACCCCTGGCATTGCATGGCATGCCCATTACTTGGCATACTTGAGATGTTTTCTGAAAAACCTAATAATTGATAAAATGGATACTTAATCCTTGATTGTTTAAAATCTAAAATTATATATATATATATATATATATATATATATATATATATATATATATATATATATATATATCCTATACCTTTAAACGAGCAATTCTTGTATATATATATATATATATATATATATATATCTATATAATCGGAATCTCGGAAACGGCTCCAACGATTTTCATAAAATTTTGTGTGCAGGGAGTTTCGGGGGCAATAAATTGATCTAGCTAGGATTTATTTTTAGAAAATGTCTTTTTGTCCGTGTTTTTAGGTAATGAAAACTGCTATAATATCGTTAGAAGAAGAAGGTAAATTTCGACAGTTTATTAACGATTACAAATAGCTTATTGGTATATTGGGCGGTCACAAAATCGTAATACCATGGTTCGAGCCCAGACCAACCGACCGACTTTTTTAATTTTTTTTTCAAGTTCCTTTCTTTTTTGAGAAAATCTATTTTTTCGAGCCCTTTTTTTAGTATTTTTAAAAACATGAAAATTTAAATTAAACTAATTGCACTCATGATTTTTTATTCAAATAACCAGTTCAGTTTTTTCTATTATGTCGCTAAGATCAAAAAATATTATTCGTATTTCATCAGTATGTAATTTGTATCTAAATATAATTTCCAAAACACACGAATTAAAAAAACCGAGCGAAAAATACCGAGCAAAGCTCGGTCAACCGGGTACTATATATATATATATATAATATGTAACAAAAACCCTGTGGTTTCCGTTATCTGTGTTATCAGAATCAGTATTCAAGCATATAAACATAAAATTCTGTCATCCCACAGTAGCCTCTTACCGCATAAACAGCACGAAACTATCGGCCTCTTGAAGCGTGATTCCTGCCGCCCAGTCACTTCGCTTCGGCCTTTGAAGGGGGAGGTTGTGTCGCTTACGATCAGAATATACATTACGCAACAGGACGATGTAATATTAAAATGGGAAAAAACCGTAATAAAAATAAGAAGCGACTGGCTTGGCGTTAAGAACCATGCATAAATATGGTAAACCTAATGAAATAAGTGTCTAACGACCTTTCTACTTACAGTATTAGTGATTACAAACATGTCGGTACATAGCATACATAATTAGAATTTGAGCTGACTTACTATATCCCCTTAAATTCAGGTGAACCATATGCTCGTTTGCCCTCTCTTCTATAAAAAAAAATTACCTTAGTAAATTTTTATTTATTACTTTTCGTATTGTCCAATTACCATTGCTGCTTTTGTTCTACGTTGACAAACTCGCCAAGCAATATAATGTGAAACATTGTATATCATTGTGCATTGTGTGTATGTTTATAATACGGTAAGATGTAGCGACATCGGTTTTGGAAGTAATCGAGCGCTAATTCATTTCTATTGTCTTATTTCTCTGGTCGTCTTGCTGCATGGGTGTCGTTCTTATGGTCTCTTAGCGACAGAAGAAAACTGTAACAAGAGATAGACAGCAGCATCTTTTTTAAAACTCAAAATTAGCAAAAAACTGTGGTTGCCAACACCACTGCCAAGCGTGGCAACTATGGCTATAATGGATGTATGATTATTTACTTAAAGTTTACATCGCATGCATTGTTGATGGTATCGGCGATGTGATAACGATGAATCAATGTTATTATACGAACCCACTTTGTGTAAAAAGTCAAATTACAGCGCAAACAATACACTACTTGCTCCACGTTTGTGCAGCACACGTATATTTTAATTTTAATAATATAACGAATACGATGTATTTATTTTGATAGTTCTGTAGCACTGTAGTTTGGCTGCAGTGTTGGGGTCGCAGGCAGAATCCCGCATGGTACAAGGTTTGAGTAGCCTTCAAAATTCACTAATAAGCCAGTTAAGGTGGATACAAAAAGAATATACATGTTCATTTTTATGAAGACCATAAAATGTATCTGATGCAGTTATTGAGGAGATGATCCAATGTGTTATGATGATATTAAGACAAGGCTGTGCAACACGCTTCGATATAGTCTATTATCGGCATAATAGAAGATTGAACAAGCAAAACTTTTCTAGCAGTTGGAAGAAGAATTTCCAGGCGACAAATAGATCAAAATGTTGCAGTAACTTTGCGTATTACCTCCTGCATCTGCTTGTTCCATAAAATACAGCTATCAACGTACAGACCGAGATTCGTAACATGTGGAGAGTTTGGAATTGCGGAAGCGTTGTACGAAATAAACGGTAAAGTAGAGATATCTAATTTGGATAAGTATCTAGAGCCACCTAAAATGATCGCTTGACATTAAGAAGGCTTCACATTAATTCTAAACACAGTGAACCATTCAAAGATATAATGTAAATCTTCCTTTAGTAACGCTATTGAATTATTAATATTGAATGGTTCCGCCTGTGTATATAGTTTCATGTTAATTATCATGTTGATTTTACGTTATATTTTTATTTTATTCTATGAATAATTTTTATCATAAAACTGAAAAATCGGCCCTTAGTCTAGACAACTCACGAGCGAAGTTTACATATAGCATATAAAGCATGTTTAACTTTTAAGTTTGCGTATACACATACATACACATACTAGCTATCCGGCTCGGCGTTGCACAGTTGATTTATAGATATTGACAACAATGCCACCTATCGGACTGACTACGAACTATATAGCTAAGAACCAACCAGGTGCACAACAGGTGAACAACCAATGTAAGCCTTAAAAACAAGTATTGTGGTTCTTATATTGAAGCTTTAAATTTTTTCAAGTTGATATTTAACTTGCTTTCTTCGTATATCTTTTCGCTTCCATATTTACACTCAATTTTAAAGTGCTTGCACGCATCCGATTGAGCTTAAAATTAGGCAGGTTAGCTTTAAATAGATTTTTATTTACTTTCATTAAGTTTATTAGTGAAACTATTTAGACGAAATTCTAGTATGTAGTTCACTTGAAGTATTTTAGTATTTCTTAGTTGACTCAAAAGGAACTTATTAAAAACAGAAAGTCTTGGAAATGCATCTAATAGAATACCGAGAGGCTGGCTTCTCCTTCCCTCAGCTCGAGGCTGACAAGATTGGTTTTATAGTAGGAAAGCCCAGGATGATGATTTCTTAAATTTACGCGAACACTACTCATTGAATAAAACTAAATTTACGGATTTTATCGCGTTTATTTCACTACTTTTACTTATTTTTAATTCCCGACGTTTCGGGTGCTTTACAGCAACCATGGTCACGGGGGGGACTGAGATGTTTGACGTCCCAATGTCATAGTTAGTCCGGCTACCTTCAGTTTTTGAATATTAATTTTTGGTCCGATTTACGCAAAACGAGCTTATAGTATCATGAAGTCTTGCAGTGGTATGCTTAGGTTTGGGTTTAATTTTGTTAATTATAGGATCCCAAGCAGGTGGCAGCACCCATCCATCTTCTCTATTGAAATTTGGATGTTTTTTAATTTCAATAGCCTCGCGTATCATCCTTGGTAGGAATCGGTGTTCTTTTGCGAGAATTTGTGGTTTATCAAATCGAATGTAATGGTGGGGACGATCCTGAACATGTTCGCAGACTGCAGACTTCCCGGAGCGTCGGTGCTTCACGTCAGCTATATGTTCTTTCACGCGGGTTTTTATGGATCTTTTTGTTTGACCTATGTAAGAGAGACCACATTCACAATCTAACTTGTACACTCCTGCATCTTGTAGAGGGATATTACACTTGACGGATGGTAAAAATTGACTAATCTTCTTCGGCGGCTTGTAGTATGTTTTAATGGAAGCTCGCTTCAAGATGTAGCCAACCTTGTCTGTGACTCCTCTGACATATGGTAGTACAGCAGGTACACGCTCGACTGTGGCCGGCTTCACTCGGTCACTGTGACGTAGGCGCGGGACCCGAAGCTTGTTGTCTTGCAATACTTGCTTGACGTGCTGAAGTTCGGCGGCCAGATGTTTTCTGTCACAGATCCCTCGTGCTCTCTGAAACAAAGATTTACCCACGGTAGCTAACTGTGAAGGATGATGGTGAGATTCACCATTTAAATATCGGTTGGTATGGGTCTTTTTTCTATACACAGTGTGACCAATTGTGTTATTAGGATTTCGAATGACTAAAACATCTAAGAAAGCTAAAGAATTATTTGCCTCTAACTCCATTGTGAATTGTATTTTAGAGTTTATAGAGTTAAGGTGGTTTAGAAATGCAGTTACTTTGTCAGCTGGTAAAATTGTGAAAGTGTCGTCTACGTACCGCTTGTAGAATCTTGGATTTACAGGAGCAGTAAGAAGGGCTTTCTCCTCGAAGTCCTCCATGAATATGTCGGCGACTATGGGAGATACAGGTGAGCCCATCGCCACACCATCTACTTGCTTGTAGAACTCTTCCTTCCACAATAGATAGCCAGATGTGAGGCAGTGTTTGAGTAATACTGCATATTCAGCAGGCATGTTATTATATTCTAGCTTTCTAGTTACAATTGATATACAGTCTTCAATAGGTAGGCATGTGAATAGTGACTGAACATCAAAACTGACCATAGTTTCATTGTCAGCGAGATGTAGGTCTTTTATCTCACTAACAAAATGGTATGAATCCTTTGTGTGTGCTCTGGTATGTCCTCTCAGTGGTGACAGTACTTTTGCCAAGTGTTGTGCCAGCTTATAAGTTGGTGAATCAATCTGGCTTACTATAGGACGTAGTGGAGCGTTTGGTTTGTGTATCTTTGGTAACCCATACAACCTCGGTGGTTTGGTACATGATGGTATTAGCGAATTCACGTCGAGATTTAATTTTTCGGAGTATTTCTTTATTAAATCGCTAGTTGCTTTAAGCGTGTTAGTTGTGGGGTCTGTTTTGACCTTTTTGTATGTACTTTCGTCCGATAGAAGCTGTAGTATTTTAAAATTATACTCTGACGTGTCCATTATTACCGTAGCATTTTCTTTATCCGCGCGGAGAATCGTTAGTTCTGGTCTGTTCCGTAAGTTAATCAACGCTGTAAATTCGTCTTTAGGAAGGTTTGGTTTCGGCACTGTACTACGACGTAACAAGGACGAAATATCTTGACGTATAGCCTCCAAATCTTCCTTACCAATATTATTTTTAAACAGACAATCCTCAACGCTGCAGATAATTTCTTCGTACGGGATTTTTCGCGGCGATAATGCGAAATTTATTCCCTTCGCTAATACCTTTATTGTTGGTTCGTCCAGTGTATGTTTTGACAGATTATAGACCGTGCGTTGTTTATTGTTTGCGTCTGTGGTCAACGGTTGTGTTTCGTTCTGACGTTGACTTAGATGGTTGGCATTTGATTTGATCGTTAATTTTTGGTATTTTTCTATTTGTTTATTTTTGCATTCATTGTATTTTGCTGTTTCTCGTTTGTTTAAAGTTTCGATGCAATTATTAAAATCAAATGTCGTTAAAACTGTCTTTAGTTCACTGAACAAATTGTCTATGGTGTTGTTTATGAAATGTAAATCGAACCGTTTCTGCTGAATCCCGTTCGTAACAACTTTTTACTTGCCTGATTTAAGATCTTTGCGCTTCCTCGAATGTCCTTTTTTGTTGATATTTTGACACACGTAGGAATGAGATTATGGTCTCTGCATCTCTTCAAGAAATTTACTACTACTGGAAAGAGGCATTCCATCTTAGTCCTCACGGGTGACAACGCATCTGTATTTTGATTTGTAATCGAGGATAGATGTAGATTTCTTTGGGCTGCAGCAACCACTTACCATCAGGTTGGATGTGTGCTCGTTTGTCACCCTATCCTATAAAAAAAATCTTCATATGCATCAGGTAATTGATTGGCAGTGAACCAACTCATTTCTAATTTTTCATCGAAATTTGTCCATCCGTAATCTGTTGGTGACATGTTACTACTAGTTGTGTGCTGTGTGATTTATTGATGTTTCTTCCGTAATTTTAATAATATGGTACGTTGTCCGTGATTTCCTAAAAACCGGTTTGCTGCGATGATATTACAAAACCACCTTAAATTTTTTTATTATTTCTAACGTAATTTTAATAATTTTTGAGATATTACTTGTTTACAAAAAACATATTTTAAATTTCTATCACTCGTCTTTGTAATATGCACCAGCAGTTTTTCCGAACAGATAAGACTTAGGTACTTTCAAGAAAACAGCTTACTCTTTTTTTAAAGGCCGGCAATACATGTGCAATGCCTCTGGTGTTGTAGTTGTCTATGAATGGCGGTAGTCACTTATCGTCAGGTCAGTCGCATGCTCGTTTGCCTCTTCTATTGTATTAAAAAAGGAGGTACGGTCTTATATATGGCAGCGGTACTCAGCAGGATGCAAGGTATCCTTCCTTATGTTCATCTGCCACGCTTAAGTAAAGTCCAAAATCTCTTTTGGGCTCTCCTACTATTACGTTAGGTATTACGTAACACGCATCAAGGCATCAAGAGTCAGAAGTGATTATTTTAAATCTTTTCTGATAATTAGTTCAAAAAAGGAAAACGTTGACATTGTGTTTGTCATGTATTTTTGCATTTATTAAACGTATGTATCTAATACTCTAAGGGGGAGGCATTGTCCGTCAGTTTGGATATTGTGAAGGTCATCGATCGGCTTTGGCACAAAGCGCTTCTCTCGAAGCTCCCTTCCTATGGGCTTTCCAAGAAATTGTGTAATTGGATCACCGGCTTTCTTGCAGACCAGAGATTCAAGTCCGTTGTAGAAGGTGCATGCTCCGTTTACAAGCCTATTAATGCTGGCGTTCCACAAGGCTGCGTGCTGTCATCAACGCTGTTTCTTCTGCATATCACTGATATGTTGCAAACCCGTAACATTCATTGCTATGCCATCTGCATACTACTACATACATACATAAACTATACTGACACTGCGTTAGGTCCTTAAATGTCACAAATGTTTTTCACGCCATTAGTACCATTTTCCCTTTTTTTGTAATAAAACTTCAAAATGTATCGAATTTCTTCGTTAGATTCACTCATTTTGGCGGTCAGAACTACAATTGAAAATGGCGGAAAGTGTTTCATTATTTTTTATTTTTATTTTTCTTAGTATTCCATATATATTGATATTAAGAGCTAGATACAAATAGTACATATAAAGAGAATAATCTTTAACTTTATACAAACAAAATGCGAAGAAAGATTTTCCCCGACCTCTCATTTTCAAATTTCGAAAATAAATTATTCAAATTATAATAAATAACTGAACATAGGCCTTCCCTATAGGTTGTCTCATGGGGGGTGCGGATACTTGCTGTAGGTAAACGCTTGACAAGCGGGTTGGCTGCCGCAGTTTATTTTTATTTTTCCTCGTTATTATGAAGACGCGGCCGTCCATTTCCTGATAGACGTCCCTCTGTGACCATTTATGAAACCCAAGGGATGACATAGGGTAGTGGATATTTTTACACCGCCACTACACGTTAAATCCATTAAATTTCTGCATATTTTGTTATTTTTAAGCTTGTCTATCTATCTATGTAATTTGACCATGAATATAAGGTCGAATTTGACTACGAGTAATGAGTTTACTTTCTTCTTCATCGGCCTGTGAAATCCCGCTGCTCGACAGAAGCCTTTATCTAAGGGTACAGTAAATATTACTGCATTATATAGGACCATATTATTATTCATTATATATTCATAATAGCCAACAAAAATGTACTACTGAACATAGTACCCTCTCAAATATTGCACCATAGAGGATTCTACGCTTGAAAAGGGAGTTCACAGCCGCAGATTGTCTGACAATTCGAGCAAAAAAGCGGCAGGGCCGTATCATACTTTTCTCGAAGCAATTCAGGCCATTTTTGACCCTCTATAACTTCGTAGTGAATAAAACTAGAAGCCTAAATTTTCAGTAACCGAGTAGGCATTGTATAAACATGGTGTATTTCAAATTTCATTGAATTTGAACTAATAGTTTAAGAATTTATAACTAGTCAAAATTTCTTAATTTTGTCACTCACTGACTGACCGATCATCAAAACTCTAAGGCACTTCTAGCAGATATAGAAGCTTAAAATTTAGAACACAATTAAAGTTTAGTGTATAAATAAAGAAAAAATTAAAATATTTTAAAATTTCGGTACAGTTTTCCGATTTTTGTAATCCTATATTAATCTATAGTAATTGTCAAGTTCTTACTGTTCGGCAGTTATACATTTACAATTCTTATATAGTCAAAATCTTGCTAATGCGTACGACAAAGACAAAGTGGAAGGAAAACGTAGAATAGTTAATGTGTTAACTCCAACCGCTTTCCACACGTCATTGGCCAGGCGCCAACATGGTTATCTTAGTGTACATTTGTATAACAAAACTCTAAGCTTTTATCCACTTTCTCTGTACAAATTTAAAAACGAGGTAGAAAAATGGCTTTCATCATAAATTATGAAGAAACGGAAGACCAATTATAATGCTTTAATGCAATCTGCTCGATGTTAATTTTATCTAAAACTTATACAAACACTCGCACGCTCATGCACTCAAAACACACTTAGTTCACACCATAAGTAGTAAGTTTAACTATTCTTATTCTTTTTGAAACAATATTGTTAATTTGAATCTTTATTGTTAGATAATTAGGTAATAAAACTGCGAGAGGGCGCTGATTGCTGAGATATGGGAGACTTCACATATTCACTGCATACATATTTATAAATAAAGATTATTATTATTTTGGGGATATGAATAGATATCTGGTTGGGCTGAATAAATACATTGATGTTGAAATAGTGTAATAATAAAAAAGGAAATGATAAATATACATAAATATGTATTTAATACTCTAACATAAATAAATCAATAATACATAAATAAATAAAAGGCCAACTAAATGGAAGCCCTCACCAGGGGAGACCAAAGAAACAAAGGGAAAGAAACCAGCGGAAGATGGGTGGGGCGGTATCGAGATTATTATAAACATAGTCCTCCTTCACAGCTTGTCTCAGCAAGCGGGTTGGCAAAAACGGCTTCGTATGATTTGAGTCGGTATTAAGATAACGCTGCTGCTCCTCTCTTGTTCCAGTTTCCCTGTGCGGCCACTTGCGACACCTACTTGATGATACGGGGCAGTAGATATTATACACCGACACTATATTTCTACACTACACTTGAAGTTTACTGTTCAAGTGAGTTTAAGCCAGATTTTTCGGCTTTTCACTTTCTTTAGCCAATTTTGCCCCGCAATTTATTATTTTATCGGCTCAGCGTTCAACTGGACAACCTCTTGGTCTAATTTCGGTCAGTCCTAGCTGGACTGACCGAAATTAGACCAAGAGGTTGTCCGTCCGTACCGTAATTTTTTGAGTCCACTTTTTATCTCTGCATGTGTGTATCTGTGTCTATCTGTCTGTGACGTCATAACTCCTAAACGAATGAACAGATTTTGATTACTTTTTTCATTTGAAAGGTGTCTTAATTGAGAGGGTTCTTAGCTATACTTCTAGAAAATCTGTTCCGCCGTATGAGGACCATCAGCTGTTTTTGTTTCGGTTGTTTTAAAAAAAATTATTTTAGTTAATCGTGTCGCACATTACGCAGATACGATAATAATATACCTATCTGTATCTGAGCGCATATCATTCAATATCGCTCTCTATGAAATTCAATGAACTAAAACACAGCGCAGATAATTTATATTTTATCGTTAAATATCTATAAGCACTGAAATATATCGAAGCATGTCGAAAATACTATCTGCTCCTACAAATATATTTAAGATACTAATATGGCATAGGATTTTACCTGCAGATAAAAACATGATGGTCGCTGAAAAATTGCGATTAAATTTGCCTCGGTCTTTTTTATGCTTTATATGACGTTCTATCTAAATTCTTCGCCGTTTAGTTACTTCTTATGCAACACGTGCATCAAAATCGAAACATGAATATTCTTTTGACGAGCTGTCTAGCAAATCTAGAAGCAATATACTTCAACTACCTAATAAACTATAAAATCAACTACCTAATGACTACTTACCTAATGACCTATAAAACTTTATAACGTGGTGGAGCTTCGCTGCAACTATATTAGAGTTGTAGCACGATTGGGACGGCTCAACCGTGTTAGGACTACGCTCTTACAGAATACCAGCGGAAAATAGCAGCGTAATGCTGCTATGTTTCGTATGTGGAGTGTAGGGAACCGGAAACCCTTTTTTCTCGAATAGAGGTATTCCATCTTAGTCGTCGGGGATGACAATGCATCTGCATTTTTATCCTTCCTTGAAGATAAATCTGGATTCATGTAGACCACAGCAACCACTTACCATCAGGTGGACTATGTACTCGTTTGTCACCTAAATCTATAAAAAAAACTCATTGTAGGTAACACTCTGTATAAACAATTGACTCCAAAAACAACTAGTAAATTTGAAGGATTTCGAGTGAATGTATCATTTCGTTGTATATGTTCACTTCTGGGTGCAGGTGTCGTTACAATTATTTTACTAATTTCGTATGGTATCGTGTCTGCGTTGTGTATGACTCATTGTGTATGATCTGTTATTCAGTAAGATAATTGAGTTCTTATACGCAGAAAAAATATTATCGTATTTGCGTAATATGTGACTTGCTTTATCAAACAAAAATATCAATTTTTAATGCATGGATTCTAATAAAATCTATTCATAAATTTTATATTATGTATATTTTTTAATTTCATAAACTTATACTTAACTTCATAAGTTTTTCTCACGACTTTTTTCTTTACCGACGAGTACGTAAATCCGTAACCTTAAAATTTATATTCTCAATTTCATTGGTAAAGTAAAGTAAAGTTACAGCCTATATACGTCCCACTGCTGGGCTCAGGCCTCCTCTCATTTCTGAGAGGGTTTTAGGGCAAGGAAGTGTCCGCCGCGCTGCTCAAATGCGTGTTGACGAACTTCACATGTCTTCGAAATATTTTTTTTCATATTCCTCAGACATGCAGGTTTCCTCACGATGTTTTCCTTCACCGCCGAGCACGTGGTAAATCAGCACTTAAAATTGCAATTAACAATTTCATTGGTGCCGGCGGGGATCGAACCTGGGTTACTCGCGTTCTGTTATATTTACAGCGAGCGTTAACCACTGAGCTACCACGGCATTAATTAATTTCATTGGTACCGATGCAAATCAAACCTGGGTTGCTCATGTACTGTGAAATTTACAGTGAGCGCCTAGCGCCTTAGCTAGAATGGCTAAAATAAAAAAAGTCGCAGTAAAGTAGTGAGTTAATAAAGAAAAAACCATTTTCTAATTCTGATAAACTGAAATAATAAATTTATTAAATCAGGTAAAGCAATGCACTTATGCAAATAGCTCTGTGTAAGTCTGAAATTTGCATAGTTATATTGCGGACTAATTCACTTCTAGCTAAAGGAGAATACTAAATACAGATTGCAATCTATAATATAATCCTACACTTAATATACTATATACGTAATTGGTTTCTCGGAAATCGCTCTAACAGTTTGGATGAAATTTTGCATTTTATAAATATTTTACATTCAAAGGATATCTAGATAGGTTTGAGAAGTTTTATCCCCGAGATAAATATTACCTTTCAATCGCCGAGCAAAACTCGCTCGCTCAGGTGCTATTACATAAATATTATGAGACTATTACAGCCTATCAAAGGTTCACTGCTGAACATATGCGTCCTTCATAGAGGGGATATTTTCCATAGTTGCCACGCTTGGCATGTGGCTTGGCAAACACAGTTTCATATGTTCATATTCATCATACATCGCCAATTTTGTCCATTTCTTCCATTCGGGGCGTCCCTTACTGAGACTGCCATTTTTGCTACTTTTGTTTCCGTAACGTGAATTTGCTTTGTCACTCTTTCTTCATTCATTACATCTACATGACCAAACCACTGAGGCATTCCTTTTTTAATCCTGGTCATAACATTATATAAGTTATACATTTTCAATAAGTCTGCGTACATGGATTCATTTCATTTGTGAGTTTTGACTTACTTCAAAGGCAGTTAATGTTAATAAAATTCTGCGTTACAAATACATGTTGTGAGCAATTTATAACTTCATTATACGTAGAGGTACAAAAATAATATTAAAAACGCTCCTTACGCTTCATTATATTACGCTGCAATATTTCTTAGTATTTGATTTGTTGGGTTAAGTCTGATTTAAACAGTAATATATTATTCCTTTTAGCATTTTTATTCGAGTAGCTGTGAACATACACATAAATCTTTTTCATACTCGTACTATGACAATATATCAGAAATCATTTACTAGTAGTATTGTTAAAGCTTAGGGTTCGTGACAATAAAAACTGCCCATTGAATTACCAAAATTGACACTTTAATTACGGAACACCAATTACAACTTAAAACACACTAATAATTAATCACGCTTAACACTTTAGTTCGCAATAATATCGCTTAGAAGTATTCCTTTTGTAGTGCCAATTCAATACTGACCCGGTCGCGGCCTTTACTGGCCTTATGTAGGCTTTTTCCACTGAAACATCTAGAATGTTCGAGAACATTCCGGTCCTAACCGACTAAGTGCATAAAGTTCTCTCCTAGTTCTTCCACTCGATACTAGATAACTCGATACTAGTGGGAAAGTTCTAGCATGAAATTTTCTGGAAAGCTCTTCTAGTTCTGCTACTCGATACTAGACGGCGATGAAAAATTAGAGGTTTTGGAGAAATTTTAGATACGTTATTGGAAATAATAAAGACTTCGAAAAAAATGAGCTAACAATATTGCTGGCATTGAAGACGACCGGGAGAATATAATAACCTGC
Organism: Parnassius smintheus behrii; assembly: GCA_036936625.1. NCBI lineage: Eukaryota > Metazoa > Arthropoda > Insecta > Lepidoptera > Papilionidae > Parnassius > Parnassius smintheus. The sequence continues at coordinate 27,274,771 of JAUPFT010000029.1, read as the reverse complement.
CGATATTCTATAGGATGCATTTCCGAGAGTGTGGATACAAGATACGTACTTTGATTCCTCTCTCTCCATTCCTACATCCTACAACAATGAGATCAAAGGGCCTTCGTCTCTTTGTTGCTGATATTCCACACCATATGAACACATATTATGAAAGAAGAACTTTCATAATCTTTCATAATGTGTACAGCGTGAAATAATTAGCAGGAGTCTGTCTTTCCTTCTGATTACAATCTGGGCGTCTTCAAGCAAGAGAAAATTGACAATTACTATGCTAATACAAAGCGGCTTCATCACCATTTACCAACAGTTTGTGTTCAGAGCTGCTGATTCTGTTTTATTCTTACTTAAGTATTTAATTCAAACTTAAGAGACAGATTATGTAATGAACATAAAATACTACGATACTTTTGTCAAAATCCTGAATGACCCAAATTATGGGCATGTTTGGTTTTCCATAAATCCCTAAACTGGATTTCCACACAAGCTAAGTAGCTGGCAATACTAAGAATTATATAACCATATTTTAAAGCAAATTATCAACAGTTTCAATTAGACTACTTCATACAACCAAGCTCAATCGCTAGCACCTTAAATGTTTCCGTTATGAAGTACAGTATACTAATATAGAATATACGACGAAGAATTCAGCGCATGGTTGGATTTGCATAAATTATTTATTACTAACAAGCGATGCGCCCGGCTTCGTCTGAATAGGATGTATCTATTAAAGTAACAAATTAAAAAAAAAACAATATATTTTTTTAATCTTCGAATCTTACGGATAAAATATGGCCTGACTCCATCCTAGAATTATCTATCTGTTCGTAACATTACATCTCAACCGTTTTCACCATTCTAAAGATTAGTCCGGACAAAATATATCTACAGACAGGCAAATATGCTATTTTTATTTATTATGCTGCAGCTATATTAATTGTATAGTTGTAGCACGGATGGGTCGGCTCAACCGGGGAAGGACTACGCTCTCACAGAATACCAGCGTCAAATAGTAGCTTGATGCTGCTGTATTTCGTATGGTGAGTGTAGAGAACCGGAGACCCATTTTACTGGAAAAGAGGCATTCCATCTTAGTCCTCAAGGCTGACAACGCATCTGCATTTTGATTCGCAAACGAGGATAGATGTAGATGTCTATGGGCCACATCAACCACTTACCATCAGGTGGACTGTGTGCTCGCTTGTCACCCTTTTCCTATAAATAAAAAAAATAAAAATTTATGAATAAAAAGGTGTTAAAGACCATAGGGTTCAGTACAGTTTAGGGCTGGATGGTTTAATCCCGTTTGCGTGATTGCAACCGTTTGCTTAATATTTTGATATATAATTCCTTTTTTCTGAATACTTTTGTGTTAAAGCCTCTTATTCCGTGTCTAGGTATGAAAACGTTACCTTTTTCTCCAAAACTGTCGAGCGAAATGGCACTAAATTGGAGCGAATTTTAGAAAAGGCAATGTACCATGAAGCCTCAAAAATATCCCGTCGGGCACTGGCCGAGACTTGGGGCGGACAGCGGCCGAGATGGCCGAGCGGTCGTTATGGAATCTACAAGATGCACGATTAGTAATAGCGTCATTTTTATGATTTTTTGATCTTGCTTATTATTATGTAATCGTTGGTACTTTCAACTTTTATGAAAAGTTTGCATTTTTGCGGTAAAATTGAATTCAAGTAGATAGGAGTTGCCTTAGTAAGTATCCAGAAACTACGGCCCAATAAGATACTGGTAGACAAAGTGAGTGTCGTAAAAAAAAAAGGAATGTTACTTACAATTTTTTTAACAATACTGACCATTAGTAATAGTCTGTATTCTTTTACAAAAGTATGCCCATACTTAGCATAACTTAAATGGGATTGCAAAGAAAGTTAGCAAGGTCTGTCTTAAAGTAGGTATCTCCTTCTATTCTGACTTTCTACAGAACTTTCGTAATTGGAGTGGTTTGCACTTACTCGTGAGACTTGAACGTGATATTTCAGTTGCTTTGAGTTTGCTTTATTCATTTTAAAATGTTCTTTTATCAGTTTCGCAGATAAACCAACGTATTTTTTAAAAAGTGACGTCATTGATGGGGTTACTTTATATTTCTGAATCGCTACTAAATCTTAAGTTAAATTATTGTTTCAATGCATATAAAAATTTAGGTGTCTGTCTTAAAATGTAGAAACAACTGGCTTCGTTAAGGCTTTTTAAGGTGGTTATTTGCTTGATATTGAGACATAAATAACCCTTTTTTATAAGTTTTTGTGTCTGTCCGTCTATCTCTTTCCGTCAGCTATGTCCGGGCATATAATCCGTATATAATCTTCGGGAATGCTGAACAGCTGGTTATGAAATTTCACGCATAGATAGAAAGTAATGACAAAAATGGTCGAGGCATTACTTTACCCTAGATCACCCCTGGCATTGCATGGCATGCCCATTACTTGGCATACTTGAGATGTTTTCTGAAAAACCTAATAATTGATAAAATGGATACTTAATCCTTGATTGTTTAAAATCTAAAATTATATATATATATATATATATATATATATATATATATATATATATATATATATATATATATATATATATATCCTATACCTTTAAACGAGCAATTCTTGTATATATATATATATATATATATATATATCTATATAATCGGAATCTCGGAAACGGCTCCAACGATTTTCATAAAATTTTGTGTGCAGGGAGTTTCGGGGGCAATAAATTGATCTAGCTAGGATTTATTTTTAGAAAATGTCTTTTTGTCCGTGTTTTTAGGTAATGAAAACTGCTATAATATCGTTAGAAGAAGAAGGTAAATTTCGACAGTTTATTAACGATTACAAATAGCTTATTGGTATATTGGGCGGTCACAAAATCGTAATACCATGGTTCGAGCCCAGACCAACCGACCGACTTTTTTAATTTTTTTTTCAAGTTCCTTTCTTTTTTGAGAAAATCTATTTTTTCGAGCCCTTTTTTTAGTATTTTTAAAAACATGAAAATTTAAATTAAACTAATTGCACTCATGATTTTTTATTCAAATAACCAGTTCAGTTTTTTCTATTATGTCGCTAAGATCAAAAAATATTATTCGTATTTCATCAGTATGTAATTTGTATCTAAATATAATTTCCAAAACACACGAATTAAAAAAACCGAGCGAAAAATACCGAGCAAAGCTCGGTCAACCGGGTACTATATATATATATATAATATGTAACAAAAACCCTGTGGTTTCCGTTATCTGTGTTATCAGAATCAGTATTCAAGCATATAAACATAAAATTCTGTCATCCCACAGTAGCCTCTTACCGCATAAACAGCACGAAACTATCGGCCTCTTGAAGCGTGATTCCTGCCGCCCAGTCACTTCGCTTCGGCCTTTGAAGGGGGAGGTTGTGTCGCTTACGATCAGAATATACATTACGCAACAGGACGATGTAATATTAAAATGGGAAAAAACCGTAATAAAAATAAGAAGCGACTGGCTTGGCGTTAAGAACCATGCATAAATATGGTAAACCTAATGAAATAAGTGTCTAACGACCTTTCTACTTACAGTATTAGTGATTACAAACATGTCGGTACATAGCATACATAATTAGAATTTGAGCTGACTTACTATATCCCCTTAAATTCAGGTGAACCATATGCTCGTTTGCCCTCTCTTCTATAAAAAAAAATTACCTTAGTAAATTTTTATTTATTACTTTTCGTATTGTCCAATTACCATTGCTGCTTTTGTTCTACGTTGACAAACTCGCCAAGCAATATAATGTGAAACATTGTATATCATTGTGCATTGTGTGTATGTTTATAATACGGTAAGATGTAGCGACATCGGTTTTGGAAGTAATCGAGCGCTAATTCATTTCTATTGTCTTATTTCTCTGGTCGTCTTGCTGCATGGGTGTCGTTCTTATGGTCTCTTAGCGACAGAAGAAAACTGTAACAAGAGATAGACAGCAGCATCTTTTTTAAAACTCAAAATTAGCAAAAAACTGTGGTTGCCAACACCACTGCCAAGCGTGGCAACTATGGCTATAATGGATGTATGATTATTTACTTAAAGTTTACATCGCATGCATTGTTGATGGTATCGGCGATGTGATAACGATGAATCAATGTTATTATACGAACCCACTTTGTGTAAAAAGTCAAATTACAGCGCAAACAATACACTACTTGCTCCACGTTTGTGCAGCACACGTATATTTTAATTTTAATAATATAACGAATACGATGTATTTATTTTGATAGTTCTGTAGCACTGTAGTTTGGCTGCAGTGTTGGGGTCGCAGGCAGAATCCCGCATGGTACAAGGTTTGAGTAGCCTTCAAAATTCACTAATAAGCCAGTTAAGGTGGATACAAAAAGAATATACATGTTCATTTTTATGAAGACCATAAAATGTATCTGATGCAGTTATTGAGGAGATGATCCAATGTGTTATGATGATATTAAGACAAGGCTGTGCAACACGCTTCGATATAGTCTATTATCGGCATAATAGAAGATTGAACAAGCAAAACTTTTCTAGCAGTTGGAAGAAGAATTTCCAGGCGACAAATAGATCAAAATGTTGCAGTAACTTTGCGTATTACCTCCTGCATCTGCTTGTTCCATAAAATACAGCTATCAACGTACAGACCGAGATTCGTAACATGTGGAGAGTTTGGAATTGCGGAAGCGTTGTACGAAATAAACGGTAAAGTAGAGATATCTAATTTGGATAAGTATCTAGAGCCACCTAAAATGATCGCTTGACATTAAGAAGGCTTCACATTAATTCTAAACACAGTGAACCATTCAAAGATATAATGTAAATCTTCCTTTAGTAACGCTATTGAATTATTAATATTGAATGGTTCCGCCTGTGTATATAGTTTCATGTTAATTATCATGTTGATTTTACGTTATATTTTTATTTTATTCTATGAATAATTTTTATCATAAAACTGAAAAATCGGCCCTTAGTCTAGACAACTCACGAGCGAAGTTTACATATAGCATATAAAGCATGTTTAACTTTTAAGTTTGCGTATACACATACATACACATACTAGCTATCCGGCTCGGCGTTGCACAGTTGATTTATAGATATTGACAACAATGCCACCTATCGGACTGACTACGAACTATATAGCTAAGAACCAACCAGGTGCACAACAGGTGAACAACCAATGTAAGCCTTAAAAACAAGTATTGTGGTTCTTATATTGAAGCTTTAAATTTTTTCAAGTTGATATTTAACTTGCTTTCTTCGTATATCTTTTCGCTTCCATATTTACACTCAATTTTAAAGTGCTTGCACGCATCCGATTGAGCTTAAAATTAGGCAGGTTAGCTTTAAATAGATTTTTATTTACTTTCATTAAGTTTATTAGTGAAACTATTTAGACGAAATTCTAGTATGTAGTTCACTTGAAGTATTTTAGTATTTCTTAGTTGACTCAAAAGGAACTTATTAAAAACAGAAAGTCTTGGAAATGCATCTAATAGAATACCGAGAGGCTGGCTTCTCCTTCCCTCAGCTCGAGGCTGACAAGATTGGTTTTATAGTAGGAAAGCCCAGGATGATGATTTCTTAAATTTACGCGAACACTACTCATTGAATAAAACTAAATTTACGGATTTTATCGCGTTTATTTCACTACTTTTACTTATTTTTAATTCCCGACGTTTCGGGTGCTTTACAGCAACCATGGTCACGGGGGGGACTGAGATGTTTGACGTCCCAATGTCATAGTTAGTCCGGCTACCTTCAGTTTTTGAATATTAATTTTTGGTCCGATTTACGCAAAACGAGCTTATAGTATCATGAAGTCTTGCAGTGGTATGCTTAGGTTTGGGTTTAATTTTGTTAATTATAGGATCCCAAGCAGGTGGCAGCACCCATCCATCTTCTCTATTGAAATTTGGATGTTTTTTAATTTCAATAGCCTCGCGTATCATCCTTGGTAGGAATCGGTGTTCTTTTGCGAGAATTTGTGGTTTATCAAATCGAATGTAATGGTGGGGACGATCCTGAACATGTTCGCAGACTGCAGACTTCCCGGAGCGTCGGTGCTTCACGTCAGCTATATGTTCTTTCACGCGGGTTTTTATGGATCTTTTTGTTTGACCTATGTAAGAGAGACCACATTCACAATCTAACTTGTACACTCCTGCATCTTGTAGAGGGATATTACACTTGACGGATGGTAAAAATTGACTAATCTTCTTCGGCGGCTTGTAGTATGTTTTAATGGAAGCTCGCTTCAAGATGTAGCCAACCTTGTCTGTGACTCCTCTGACATATGGTAGTACAGCAGGTACACGCTCGACTGTGGCCGGCTTCACTCGGTCACTGTGACGTAGGCGCGGGACCCGAAGCTTGTTGTCTTGCAATACTTGCTTGACGTGCTGAAGTTCGGCGGCCAGATGTTTTCTGTCACAGATCCCTCGTGCTCTCTGAAACAAAGATTTACCCACGGTAGCTAACTGTGAAGGATGATGGTGAGATTCACCATTTAAATATCGGTTGGTATGGGTCTTTTTTCTATACACAGTGTGACCAATTGTGTTATTAGGATTTCGAATGACTAAAACATCTAAGAAAGCTAAAGAATTATTTGCCTCTAACTCCATTGTGAATTGTATTTTAGAGTTTATAGAGTTAAGGTGGTTTAGAAATGCAGTTACTTTGTCAGCTGGTAAAATTGTGAAAGTGTCGTCTACGTACCGCTTGTAGAATCTTGGATTTACAGGAGCAGTAAGAAGGGCTTTCTCCTCGAAGTCCTCCATGAATATGTCGGCGACTATGGGAGATACAGGTGAGCCCATCGCCACACCATCTACTTGCTTGTAGAACTCTTCCTTCCACAATAGATAGCCAGATGTGAGGCAGTGTTTGAGTAATACTGCATATTCAGCAGGCATGTTATTATATTCTAGCTTTCTAGTTACAATTGATATACAGTCTTCAATAGGTAGGCATGTGAATAGTGACTGAACATCAAAACTGACCATAGTTTCATTGTCAGCGAGATGTAGGTCTTTTATCTCACTAACAAAATGGTATGAATCCTTTGTGTGTGCTCTGGTATGTCCTCTCAGTGGTGACAGTACTTTTGCCAAGTGTTGTGCCAGCTTATAAGTTGGTGAATCAATCTGGCTTACTATAGGACGTAGTGGAGCGTTTGGTTTGTGTATCTTTGGTAACCCATACAACCTCGGTGGTTTGGTACATGATGGTATTAGCGAATTCACGTCGAGATTTAATTTTTCGGAGTATTTCTTTATTAAATCGCTAGTTGCTTTAAGCGTGTTAGTTGTGGGGTCTGTTTTGACCTTTTTGTATGTACTTTCGTCCGATAGAAGCTGTAGTATTTTAAAATTATACTCTGACGTGTCCATTATTACCGTAGCATTTTCTTTATCCGCGCGGAGAATCGTTAGTTCTGGTCTGTTCCGTAAGTTAATCAACGCTGTAAATTCGTCTTTAGGAAGGTTTGGTTTCGGCACTGTACTACGACGTAACAAGGACGAAATATCTTGACGTATAGCCTCCAAATCTTCCTTACCAATATTATTTTTAAACAGACAATCCTCAACGCTGCAGATAATTTCTTCGTACGGGATTTTTCGCGGCGATAATGCGAAATTTATTCCCTTCGCTAATACCTTTATTGTTGGTTCGTCCAGTGTATGTTTTGACAGATTATAGACCGTGCGTTGTTTATTGTTTGCGTCTGTGGTCAACGGTTGTGTTTCGTTCTGACGTTGACTTAGATGGTTGGCATTTGATTTGATCGTTAATTTTTGGTATTTTTCTATTTGTTTATTTTTGCATTCATTGTATTTTGCTGTTTCTCGTTTGTTTAAAGTTTCGATGCAATTATTAAAATCAAATGTCGTTAAAACTGTCTTTAGTTCACTGAACAAATTGTCTATGGTGTTGTTTATGAAATGTAAATCGAACCGTAAAAATAAGTAAAAGTAGTGAAATAAACGCGATAAAATCCGTAAATTTAGTTTTATTCAATGAGTAGTGTTCGCGTAAATTTAAGAAATCATTATGTGAACCAGTACGGACTGGTAATAGCAAATAAAATTCGCCGATTAGAAGATCTTAAAACCAAGCGCGCAAGATATATAACATCTTTAAATTTCTTGAAGAGATGCAGAGACCATAATCTCATTCCTACGTGTGTCAAAATATCAACAAAAAAGGACATTCGAGGAAGCGCAAAGATCTTAAATCAGGCAAGTAAAAAGTTGTTACGAACGGGATTCAGCAGAAACGGTTCGATTTACATTTCATAAACAACACCATAGACAATTTGTTCAGTGAACTAAAGACAGTTTTAACGACATTTGATTTTAATAATTGCATCGAAACTTTAAACAAACGAGAAACAGCAAAATACAATGAATGCAAAAATAAACAAATAGAAAAATACCAAAAATTAACGATCAAATCAAATGCCAACCATCTAAGTCAACGTCAGAACGAAACACAACCGTTGACCACAGACGCAAACAATAAACAACGCACGGTCTATAATCTGTCAAAACATACACTGGACGAACCAACAATAAAGGTATTAGCGAAGGGAATAAATTTCGCATTATCGCCGCGAAAAATCCCGTACGAAGAAATTATCTGCAGCGTTGAGGATTGTCTGTTTAAAAATAATATTGGTAAGGAAGATTTGGAGGCTATACGTCAAGATATTTCGTCCTTGTTACGTCGTAGTACAGTGCCGAAACCAAACCTTCCTAAAGACGAATTTACAGCGTTGATTAACTTACGGAACAGACCAGAACTAACGATTCTCCGCGCGGATAAAGGAAATGCTACGGTAATAATGGACACGTCAGAGTATAATTTTAAAATACTACAGCTTCTATCGGACGAAAGTACATACAAAAAGGTCAAAACAGACCCCACAACTAACACGCTTAAAGCAACTAGCGATTTAATAAAGAAATACTCCGAAAAATTAAATCTCGACGTGAATTCGCTAATACCATCATGTACCAAACCACCGAGGTTGTATGGGTTACCAAAGATACACAAACCAAACGCTCCACTACGTCCTATAGTAAGCCAGATTGATTCACCAACTTATAAGCTGGCACAACACTTGGCAAAAGTACTGTCACCACTGAGAGGACATACCAGAGCACACACAAAGGATTCATACCATTTTGTTAGTGAGATAAAAGACCTACATCTCGCTGACAATGAAACTATGGTCAGTTTTGATGTTCAGTCACTATTCACATGCCTACCTATTGAAGACTGTATATCAATTGTAACTAGAAAGCTAGAATATAATAACATGCCTGCTGAATATGCAGTATTACTCAAACACTGCCTCACATCTGGCTATCTATTGTGGAAGGAAGAGTTCTACAAGCAAGTAGATGGTATGGCGATGGGCTCACCTGTATCTCCCATAGTCGCCGACATATTCATGGAGGACTTCGAGGAGAAAGCCCTTCTTACTGCTCCTGTAAATCCAAGATTCTACAAGCGGTACGTAGACGACACTTTCACAATTTTACCAGCTGACAAAGTAACTGCATTTCTAAACCACCTTAACTCTATAAACTCTAAAATACAATTCACAATGGAGTTAGAGGCAAATAATTCTTTAGCTTTCTTAGATGTTTTAGTCATTCGAAATCCTAATAACACAATTGGTCACACTGTGTATAGAAAAAAGACCCATACCAACCGATATTTAAATGGTGAATCTCACCATCATCCTTCACAGTTAGCTACCGTGGGTAAATCTTTGTTTCAGAGAGCACGAGGGATCTGTGACAGAAAACATCTGGCCGCCGAACTTCAGCACGTCAAGCAAGTATTGCAAGACAACAAGCTTCGGGTCCCGCGCCTACGTCACAGTGACCGAGTGAAGCCGGCCACAGTCGAGCGTGTACCTGCTGTACTACCATATGTCAGAGGAGTCACAGACAAGGTTGGCTACATCTTGAAGCGAGCTTCCATTAAAACATACTACAAGCCGCCGAAGAAGATTAGTCAATTTTTACCATCCGTCAAGTGTAATATCCCTCTACAAGATGCAGGAGTGTACAAGTTAGATTGTGAATGTGGTCTCTCTTACATAGGTCAAACAAAAAGATCCATAAAAACCCGCGTGAAAGAACATATAGCTGACGTGAAGCACCGACGCTCCGGGAAGTCTGCAGTCTGCGAACATGTTCAGGATCGTCCCCACCATTACATTCGATTTGATAAACCACAAATTCTCGCAAAAGAACACCGATTCCTACCAAGGATGATACGCGAGGCTATTGAAATTAAAAAACATCCAAATTTCAATAGAGAAGATGGATGGGTGCTGCCACCTGCTTGGGATCCTATAATTAACAAAATTAAACCCAAACCTAAGCATACCACTGCAAGACTTCATGATACTATAAGCTCGTTTTGCGTAAATCGGACCAAAAATTAATATTCAAAAACTGAAGGTAGCCGGACTAACTATGACATTGGGACGTCAAACATCTCAGTCCCCCCCGTGACCATGGTTGCTGTAAAGCACCCGAAACGTCGGGAATTAAAAATAAGTAAAAGTAGTGAAATAAACGCGATAAAATCCGTAAATTTAGTTTTATTCAATGAGTAGTGTTCGCGTAAATTTAAGAAATCATTATGTGAACCAGTACGGACTGGTAATAGCAAATAAAATTCGCCGATTAGAAGATCTTAAAACCAAGCGCGCAAGATATATAACATCTTTAAATTTCTTGAAGAGATGCAGAGACCATAATCTCATTCCTACGTGTGTCAAAATATCAACAAAAAAGGACATTCGAGGAAGCGCAAAGATCTTAAATCAGGCAAGTAAAAAGTTGTTACGAACGGTGATTCAGCAGAAACGGTTCGATTTACATTTCATAAACAACACCATAGACAATTTGTTCAGTGAACTAAAGACAGTTTTAACGACATTTGATTTTAATAATTGCATCGAAACTTTAAACAAACGAGAAACAGCAAAATACAATGAATGCAAAAATAAACAAATAGAAAAATACCAAAAATTAACGATCAAATCAAATGCCAACCATCTAAGTCAACGTCAGAACGAAACACAACCGTTGACCACAGACGCAAACAATAAACAACGCACGGTCTATAATCTGTCAAAACATACACTGGACGAACCAACAATAAAGGTATTAGCGAAGGGAATAAATTTCGCATTATCGCCGCGAAAAATCCCGTACGAAGAAATTATCTGCAGCGTTGAGGATTGTCTGTTTAAAAATAATATTGGTAAGGAAGATTTGGAGGCTATACGTCAAGATATTTCGTCCTTGTTACGTCGTAGTACAGTGCCGAAACCAAACCTTCCTAAAGACGAATTTACAGCGTTGATTAACTTACGGAACAGACCAGAACTAACGATTCTCCGCGCGGATAAAGGAAATGCTACGGTAATAATGGACACGTCAGAGTATAATTTTAAAATACTACAGCTTCTATCGGACGAAAGTACATACAAAAAGGTCAAAACAGACCCCACAACTAACACGCTTAAAGCAACTAGCGATTTAATAAAGAAATACTCCGAAAAATTAAATCTCGACGTGAATTCGCTAATACCATCATGTACCAAACCACCGAGGTTGTATGGGTTACCAAAGATACACAAACCAAACGCTCCACTACGTCCTATAGTAAGCCAGATTGATTCACCAACTTATAAGCTGGCACAACACTTGGCAAAAGTACTGTCACCACTGAGGGGACATACCAGAGCACATACAAAGGATTCATACCATTTTGTTAGTGAGATAAAAGACCTACATCTCGCTGACAATGAAACTATGGTCAGTTTTGATGTTCAGTCACTATTCACATGCCTACCTATTGAAGACTGTATATCAATTGTAACTAGAAAGCTAGAATATAATAACATGCCTGCTGAATATGCAGTATTACTCAAACACTGCCTCACATCTGGCTATCTATTGTGGAAGGAAGAGTTCTACAAGCAAGTAGATGGTGTGGCGATGGGCTCACCTGTATCTCCCATAGTCGCCGACATATTCATGGAGGACTTCGAGGAGAAAGCCCTTCTTACTGCTCCTGTAAATCCAAGATTCTACAAGCGGTACGTAGACGACACTTTCACAATTTTACCAGCTGACAAAGTAACTGCATTTCTAAACCACCTTAACTCTATAAACTCTAAAATACAATTCACAATGGAGTTAGAGGCAAATAATTCTTTAGCTTTCTTAGATGTTTTAGTCATTCGAAATCCTAATAACACAATTGGTCACACTGTGTATAGAAAAAAGACCCATACCAACCGATATTTAAATGGTGAATCTCACCATCATCCTTCACAGTTAGCTACCGTGGGTAAATCTTTGTTTCAGAGAGCACGAGGGATCTGTGACAGAAAACATCTGGCCGCCGAACTTCAGCACGTCAAGCAAGTATTGCAAGACAACAAGCTTCGGGTCCCGCGCCTACGTCACAGTGACCGAGTGAAGCCGGCCACAGTCGAGCGTGTACCTGCTGTACTACCATATGTCAGAGGAGTCACAGACAAGGTTGGCTACATCTTGAAGCGAGCTTCCATTAAAACATACTACAAGCCGCCGAAGAAGATTAGTCAATTTTTACCATCCGTCAAGTGTAATATCCCTCTACAAGATGCAGGAGTGTACAAGTTAGATTGTGAATGTGGTCTCTCTTACATAGGTCAAACAAAAAGATCCATAAAAACCCGCGTGAAAGAACATATAGCTGACGTGAAGCACCGACGCTCCGGGAAGTCTGCAGTCTGCGAACATGTTCAGGATCGTCCCCACCATTACATTCGATTTGATAAACCACAAATTCTCGCAAAAGAACACCGATTCCTACCAAGGATGATACGCGAGGCTATTGAAATTAAAAAACATCCAAATTTCAATAGAGAAGATGGATGGGTGCTGCCACCTGCTTGGGATCCTATAATTAACAAAATTAAACCCAAACCTAAGCATACCACTGCAAGACTTCATGATACTATAAGCTCGTTTTGCGTAAATCGGACCAAAAATTAATATTCAAAAACTGAAGGTAGCCGGACTAACTATGACATTGGGACGTCAAACATCTCAGTCCCCCCCGTGACCATGGTTGCTGTAAAGCACCCGAAACGTCGGGAATTAAAAATAAGTAAAAGTAGTGAAATAAACGCGATAAAATCCGTAAATTTAGTTTTATTCAAAGCCCAGGATGCTAAACGGGGATTTACTCGACGTCGTTGCGATCTATTAGATTAATTTATTTCCCCTTCCAGTGGTGGGGAAAACGTCTACAGACTTTCAAAAATGAAAAAAAAATTGTTACATAGATAAAATGTTACATATATTAAGTGAAACTAATTTTTACGAATTTTATCGCGTTTAATTTAACTTCTTAATTCTCGATGTTTCGGGTGCTATACAGCACCTATGCTCACGGTCCCTCACTCATGGGTACTGTAAAGCATCCGAAACGTTATATTCATAAAAATAGTTTCATTTAATGTGTAGTGAATACTTAAGCGTGTCAGATATTATAGTTTAGATGCCCCAACGTGTCTTTGATATCGAAGGTATATTTATCTGCCCGTGGGGCTGGCAATCAGGAAGTGTAGAAAAATAAATAAAAAATTATTCCAGCGCATAAGATATTCAAAGAGTATGTTAAATGAGCCTTAAAAATGCTACCATTCAAAAGACTGATGATTCGGAAGTGACGCAAGCTCGTAGAGAATTTCAGAAAATGCAAAAATAGTCACCATATTGAAATACTTCGAGTATTTCAATATGGTGTCAGATTATTATTCAGAAGGTTCAGCTTGAGGTCCCAGTTATGGTAGTTTAAAATCTGACGATTATTTTGAGGGATATTAATAATCTGGCTGGTAAAAAAAATATGAATTTTTCTCAATAACCATAATATGTAACGAATAAAAGCACGAAAGTTATCTAAAATATTTAAAATAAATAAATAAATACATATATATATATATATATATATATATATATATATATATATATATATATATATATATATATATATGTATATGTATATGTATATAATAAAATATTTAAAATTATTATTTATTTTAGAAATAAAGTCAACAATAAACTTATTGAAAATAATATCAAATATTATTTTTATATTTTTTTCAATCAGTTTATTAATAACTGTTAAAATAGTTTGTTTAATCTTCGTCTTCATACGAAGAATTATCATACTCCAAGTGTTTTAAATATCTGCTTATAATTATCTACTATTTCGGCATCTGTAAGAAGTCGTTTATAAGTTAACAATATTTTATTTATTTCATAAAAATATTACAAAAATCTTAAAAAGGAACATATCTAAATCTGGAGTTTTACCGAGAATAGCTGGTATTATAACAACCGGTTTTTATACGTGGTAGAGCCATGCTGCAGTCATATTAGTAGTATAGTTGTAGCACGAATGGGTCAGCTCGAGCGGGGAAGGACCACGCTCTCATGAATACTAGCGTGAAATAGTAGCTTAATGCTGTTGTGTTTCGTATGGTGAGTGTAGAGAACCGAAGACCCTTTTTACTGGAAAGAGGCATTCCATCTTAGTCCTCACGGGTGACAACGCATCTGTATTTTGATTTGTAATCGAGGATAGATGTAGATTTCTTTGGGCTGCAGCAACCACTTACCATCAGGTTGGATGTGTGCTCGTTTGTCACCCTATCCTATAAAAAAAATCTTCATATGCATCAGGTAATTGATTGGCAGTGAACCAACTCATTTCTAATTTTTCATCGAAATTTGTCCATCCGTAATCTGTTGGTGACATGTTACTACTAGTTGTGTGCTGTGTGATTTATTGATGTTTCTTCCGTAATTTTAATAATATGGTACGTTGTCCGTGATTTCCTAAAAACCGGTTTGCTGCGATGATATTACAAAACCACCTTAAATTTTTTTATTATTTCTAACGTAATTTTAATAATTTTTGAGATATTACTTGTTTACAAAAAACATATTTTAAATTTCTATCACTCGTCTTTGTAATATGCACCAGCAGTTTTTCCGAACAGATAAGACTTAGGTACTTTCAAGAAAACAGCTTACTCTTTTTTTAAAGGCCGGCAATACATGTGCAATGCCTCTGGTGTTGTAGTTGTCTATGAATGGCGGTAGTCACTTATCGTCAGGTCAGTCGCATGCTCGTTTGCCTCTTCTATTGTATTAAAAAAGGAGGTACGGTCTTATATATGGCAGCGGTACTCAGCAGGATGCAAGGTATCCTTCCTTATGTTCATCTGCCACGCTTAAGTAAAGTCCAAAATCTCTTTTGGGCTCTCCTACTATTACGTTAGGTATTACGTAACACGCATCAAGGCATCAAGAGTCAGAAGTGATTATTTTAAATCTTTTCTGATAATTAGTTCAAAAAAGGAAAACGTTGACATTGTGTTTGTCATGTATTTTTGCATTTATTAAACGTATGTATCTAATACTCTAAGGGGGAGGCATTGTCCGTCAGTTTGGATATTGTGAAGGTCATCGATCGGCTTTGGCACAAAGCGCTTCTCTCGAAGCTCCCTTCCTATGGGCTTTCCAAGAAATTGTGTAATTGGATCACCGGCTTTCTTGCAGACCAGAGATTCAAGTCCGTTGTAGAAGGTGCATGCTCCGTTTACAAGCCTATTAATGCTGGCGTTCCACAAGGCTGCGTGCTGTCATCAACGCTGTTTCTTCTGCATATCACTGATATGTTGCAAACCCGTAACATTCATTGCTATGCCATCTGCATACTGGTGATGCTACATGCACACGTGCTACAGCACTGGTGATGCTCGGTATACCGGCCGTGCCAATATTTATAGGAAAAACATCTACGCGTACCCCGACAAAATTGTGTCTAAAGTCGAGTCTTCTCGAACTGACTGAACTGCTGAACAAAGTCTCGGATTGGGGGCGACTTAATCTAGTCCAGTTTCACCCTCACATAAAACTTTAAGTGTAATTAAAATGAGACTTTAAAAGATATTAACTTAAAACGTTTAGTGAGGTATATAAATCAGGGTTGGCCGGAATATAATATTGAAGATAATTTAAAATATTATTCGTCTATGAGAGGAGAATTATTTTATGTAGATGCTGTTATATTTAATAATAAACAAATATTAATTCCCAGTTCCTTAAAAACCGAAATGTTAAAAATCATACTTGATGGGTATTTAGGGATATACCGCTGTAAAATCAGGCACGTGAGGTATTATGCTGGCCAGGGATTTCTTAATAAATAGGTTGTAGTGTGTCGAGATAATTTAAATAACTCTAGTAGGGAACCGATGATTGACGTTATTTGGAATTACCATATGCACTTGATATAATACTATATGATGTGCATATGGCATAGTGCATATGGTGAGTGATAAACACTTATTTTATCATTGTATTTTCTGGAATAGGGGCACTTGATAATGTATCTACAAAGTACATATATTTTCCTGGCTCTATATATGTAACTATCAAATCATTATATTGTAATCTTAAATTCATTCGCTGTAGGCCTACTGGTATCAATACATCACTTTAATTTAAATTTTATTAAAACATCACTTTTACCGTAAATATTTTGGTGAAACTTTTTACACACAACGAGAATAGCTAGCATTTACTTTTTCTGTCTGTGCCACAGAAATATTATTAGGATCTCTGTGGTCTGTGCATATCATGCCTGCGTGTCAGTGCCAGAGTTTCTGTGGTGTTGGTGAGTGTCCGTGAAGTGTGTGGCAAACTCGTCACAACAACCTGTGAGAAATGTTCTACATTGCTCGGCAAAACAGAAAATAAATTAAAAGGACTCATTTAAGCACTTCTAGTTCGCGAGTCCGTGAAAGTACACTACTAGGCCTTGGCTTTTCCAGTTATTGCGAGCCGGATTGGCGATCCCAGATTTCTCGCACCATTACCTTGCTTCCCATCGCTTGTTGGCGCATTTTTTTAACGAAACAAAACTGAGGAACAAACTTACATTCCTGATTTTGATTTTTATAGCCACCGACATCCAAGAAACAGTCAAATTTAAACAAAGAAGGCTACACAACGTCGTCATCTCTGAAGCCTAAAATGGAATACCTCACAGCCTATAAATATACTGCCTACTATACATTATATTATCAGATCGGAATACAGCAATGTAGACAGATACCTTTCCAGGTGGACTCCTAGACAGAAAAGAAGTTCTACCATTTAGCTTATATCATCTATGGGTAGCCAAGAAGTTTGCCATGCTTCCCACTTATTTGTACACCCCCAATGCTTTAAGAAGGAGATTGAATTGTGCCCTCCAACTCCTCCATGTGTCAGCCCGACTAACAGGGCTGCCATCTAAACTCAATTCAGTAGGCGGTCTAGCATGCTCGGTCCCTGACACTTAATTTTGACCACAAATTAACGTTATTAAAACGTAAGATCCAAAATTTTTAGGGATCTTAACCGCTGCCACCATTTAGTTAATTGATCAATTGTTTATGACGAAGTTGATTTAAAAACTGTGGAAGAACAGTGGCTTGTTTATAAATTCGAAAAAAGTCTTAAAATTTAATGTTGGTATTTCGTTTGGTAAATATTTCACGAACCCCCTTTACTTTAATTTCATTGTTTATTCATCATAACAAAAGCTATTAAGCATTTAAAATTGTTACTTAAAATTACACGAAAAGCCCAATTGACACGGTCAAGTGTATTTAAGTATGGAATTTTAATACTACGTGACCTGAGATGTCTTATGAATTATGGAAATAAACTCTTCGACTACTCTTATCCTATCCTTGCACTCTCTACTTGAAAATTAACGAAGCACTATTTAAAGATGCTGACTCTCACGAGTGCATGTAACTCTCTGAGAACTTCTTCAAAGCCTCAGAGTCGCACCCAAATCAATTAATTCGTGAGGCAGCTTCTTATGCAGCCACACCCCCCTCTCGCTATCGTGTCCGCAGGCCGAGAAACTCTCTCTCTCTCGGACCCGCCTAATAAACTGTCAAACGACCTGAACTGCCTCCTGGCGGCTCAGGCCAGTTCTAATTAAATTAATTATTATTATATTAACTAATATTATTTTGCCTTCGTAGGCACTCCCTCAGCGGCTCTTAGCCGCCTGCGCCCTCTTTTCCCAAAAGAGGGTCGCTCATGATAAGGCACAATACAGCTTAATCAGCCAGTTGCCTGTCCCCAAAGGCGGTTTTTAGAGAGTATCACTTAGGGTCCCCGGTAGGACAGTGAGTCCCTCATAACCACGATAGACCGGCTATCGTGGTATGCGTAATGCATTTTCCGCCTCCCTACGTATAGGGTAGCCCTTGCAATGTAAGTTTTAGCGTTAAAATTACGTATTTTTCATTCTGTACTCCGCGGTTTCACCCGCGTATATCACGCGTCTCTGCCGCGCGACATGATATGACACCTCGCTCATTTAGTTCAATCATTTAGCTATAGCTATATATATATATATATATATATATATATATATATATATATATATATATATATATATATATATATATATATATATATATATATATATATATATATATATATATAGCATAGCTAAAAAATTAGCAAAATTAATAGAGTACTTTTATCTATCGGCATATACACGTTATACAGAAAATTTAAATTTTATCCACTCACCCTGACCCCCGCCCCCCCCTATAATTTAGCATTCTATTGGTAAAAATTGATTAAAATCGGTCCAGTAGTTTCGGACTTATTTGGTATAACTTTTGAGTTGGGTTTCAATTTTATCAACACCTACTAAATGAATTTAAAGCGAATTCAAAATATTAAATTTATTAGATTCCGCACACAACCGCTGCGTAGGGGGCCGACCGCGCGAGTGGGCCGCGCGGCAACTTATTTTTTGACATAGACTCCCCTCCCACACCCCAGTGACACCCGCATCGCATGGTGCTGGCAGTGTATGCGATATAAGGATTTTTCGACGTTACTATTGAATATTTTAACATGGAAAAGTAGTTATTGTGAGATAACTATAATAGTTAGACATATGGTATTGCAGACTTTTATGTAGATATTGATGTCCTCCATAAAACTGTAGCAAATCACTTTGCTCTATTGTCAATAGTTTCCGCAGCGTACGCGATATAAGGTTTTTTTTGTATTTTTTTTCACACCTTGGGTTACATTAACGAAGTTTTCATACGGATCCCTAAATTTTTTGAAAACTTTCTATCGCCTATGTTCATCAGGAATAATGTAGGATTCTAATGGTGAAAGAATTTTTCAAATCGGTTCAGTAGTTTCAGAGCCTATTCAATTCAAACAAACAAACAAACAAATCTTTCCTCTTTATAATATTAGTGTAGATTGTTTTTTTATTGCAACATTTTATACCTACTAACGATGTAGTGGCGATGTAAGAATCTCACCACCCCATATCGTTCCGTGGGTGTCGCGAAAGGCGACAGAAAGACCCGAAACAGGAGATGGACAGCAGCGTCACTCTAGTAATAACTAGAAAACAAACTGCGGTTGCCTGCCGCCTGTACAGCGTGTCAGCTGTAAGCGTCACTTTAGTAATAACTAGAAAACAAACTGCGGTAGCCTACCACCTGTGCAGCGTGTCAGCTGTCAGCGTCACTCTAGTAATAACTAGAAAACAAACTGCGGTTGACTACCGCCTGTGCAGCGTGTCAGCTGTCAGCGTCACTCTAGTAATAACTAGAAAACAAACTGCGGTTGACTACCGCCTGTGCAGCGTGTCAGCTGTCAGCGTCACTCTAGTAATAACTAGAAAACAAACTGCGGTTGACTACCGCCTGTGCAGCGTGTCAGCTGTCAGCGTCACTCTAGTAATAACTAGAAAACAAACTGCGGTTGCCTGCCGCCTGTACAGCGTGTCAGCTGTAAGCGTCACTTTAGTAATAACTAGAAAACAAACTGCAGTTGCCTGCCGCCTGTACAGCGTGTCAGCTGTAAGCGTCACTTTAGTAATAACTAGAAAACAAACTGCGGTTGCCTGCCGCCTGTACAGCGTGTCAGCTGTAAGCGTCACTTTAGTAATAACTAGAAAACAAACTGCGGTAGCCTACCGCCTGTGCAGCGTGTCAGCTGTCAGCGTCACTCTAGTAATAACTAGAAAACAAACTGCGGTTGACTACCGCCTGTGCAGCGTGTCAGCTGTCAGCGTCACTCTAGTAATAACTAGAAAACAAACTGCGGTTGACTACCGCCTGTGCAGCGTGTCAGCTGTCAGCGTCACTCTAGTAATAACTAGAAAACAAACTGCGGTTGACTACCGCCTGTGCAGCGTGTCAGCTGTCAGCGTCACTCTAGTAATAACTAGAAAACAAACTGCGGTAGCCTACCACCTGTGCAGCGTGTCAGCTGTCAGCGTCACTCTAGTAATAACTAGAAAACAAACTGCGGTAGCCTACCACCTGTGCAGCGTGTCAGCTGTCAGCGTCACTCTAGTAATAACTAGAAAACAAACTGTGGTAGCCTACCACCTGTGCAGCGTGTCAGCTGTCAGCGTCACTCTAGTAATAACTAGAAAACAAACTGCGGTAGCCTACCACCTGTGCAGCGTGTCAGCTGTCAGCGTCACTCTAGTAATAACTAGAAAACAAACTGCGGTAGCCTACCACCTGTGCAGCGTGTCAGCTGTCAGCGTCACTCTAGTAATAACTAGAAAACAAACTGCGGTAGCCTACCACCTGTGCAGCGTGTCAGCTGTCAGCGTCACTCTAGTAATAACTAGAAAACAAACTGCGGTAGCCTACCACCTGTGCAGCGTGTCAGCTGTCACAAATATCTCCCCTATGGATAGACCTACGTTTAGCAGTAGACTTTGACAGTCTAGGTATGAAAAAATTCGTGACACCTTATCGTACTCGTATTCTTAAAAGTTAATTTTTGCAATTATTGAATAATTATTGATAATGGCAATGATGAATTTAGTAAATTAAATATTATTTCAAGAAGTTAAATAAATTCAGACCCAGCAAAACCTATTAGTTTGGTTTATTCATGGCAATACTTTATAACATTTATTCTGAAAAAATTCTCCTTTCTGATATCTCTAAAAACTTATTTCTTAAGTGTAAGTTTGTAATTAACTCCCGTGACTGCTGTCAAATGGGACAGCTATTAATTTCCCCAAGTTCGCACCGAGTTCACTGGAGACTATCCGATAGTAGTCCCGCTAACTTAATTACCGCAGAAGCGCTTTACCGTGAAAATCAGTTTTCGGTTTGGATCTTGATCTACTAGTGTCTTAATTAATGAATTAGTTACTTAAGAAAAATATAACAAATCTCCTTTAATCGGACAAATATATTTCAGTTAAACTATTTCAGGAGGGTGTTACAATAGAAACGAACTTATTTTATATGTTTTTTGTGACCTCTCCAGTAAATAATACCACCTTGTGTTGAAGTTGTGTTTTGCTTTAAATAAAATAATTTAAAATTGGTTGAAATACATATTTAAAATAATTTACAGTGTGATTATGGTATGCAGGTGCGTAGTTACACCTGAGAACTACAATGGAATGCTTCGTTTCCAGTAAAACGGGTATCCGGTTCTCTATCCACACCATATTCATATGGTGAATAGGGCCAAAATATAGCATAAACTGCTGTTCAGTAAGAGCGTGATCATTACTGGTCGAACCAACCCAAAACCATAATATAGATTATAGATGCATCACGGCCCTTAATTATGTTCGTAGTATCGTGACATATCGCATATATATATATATATATGATGTATCATGACACTACTAAAATTATATATACTCGTTTACATTGTGTATGTATAAATATACTACGTTTTAGCGTAATACTGTAGAGCACTTTAAACTGTCGTTCATTTTACCAATCCCCTTCGTCACGATTTTAATCTTTACGAAGTTATTGACGTATAATTTCCTATCTAAATCTTAAAACCACAGTCAGTGAAGACGAAGATGTATAACGTGATTAAGAATTGCGTTTACCATTAATAAACGGTCATTGCCTAATTCAAGTAATCTAAGACTGCTTTCAAAATAAAAGGCGTTTAAAATTTTGTATTGGTTAATATTACACAAAGGTAAATATGCACAACTGGCTCCCAGAGGACCGGCGTCGACTGCTTGTTGTACAACAATGCGCTGTCGTCACAACCTGAGACAACAGGTAACGCTGTGGCGGTTATCTTGCAGCGAATTAACTCTCTTCACAAATCCGTGTAATCAATTCAAGGTGACAGTCTCTCAGAGTTAAAATTGTGAATATAATTTCTAATCAACATTAATTGATTTTTTTGTCTGTTTTAAGACCTATTGGAAATAAGTAGAAACTTAACATTTTGTTAAATTCGTTTTGGCTTTAATGTGTAAAATGGCAATAAAAATTCACTTCACATTTAAGATAAAAATGTATTCATTATATATATTTAATGAAGTATATTTAAAGGCATAGAGACGTGGTAGGTCAGAGGCTAGGCGCTAGCTATGAATTTCAAACTACGCGAGCAACCTGGGCTTGATCCATGCCAGCACCACTGATATTGTTAATTGCAAATTTAAATGCTGTTTTATAAATATAATGAAATGTGTGAATCGCACGACGATCGCATCGTGAGACGCATTTTTAAAGTTAAATTAAAATGGTGTCAAAATAATCAGACACAAATAAAAATGGACATAATAGCTGAACACCACAAAAGAAAGAACTTTGGTCAGTTTTGGAAAGCCACCAATAAAATGAATTATAAGTTGAGCCTTCCCGTGAGTGTTTCGGGAGCTCGTGATCCTAGTGAATGTGAATGCTAATGTGTTCAGAGAATACTTTAGAGTGGAATCACCACTGGGACCGGCAGAGCCGCTGGTGTCTGATGCTGAGGCAGGTAATCTGATGCGTAGTGTATTTTTTACCGCCAAAGATGTAACTAAAGTCATTAAGTGCATGGTGAGGGGCAAGTCGCCTGGGCATGACCACCTCAGCATTGAACACCTGCAGCATGCTGGAGTTCATTTGCCAAGGGTTTTGTCTTTGTTGTTTAATTTGTGTATTGGGCATTCATATCTCCTTGAAAAATTGATGCGAATTATTGTTATTCCTATTCAAAAAACAGGACTGGCGACGCCTCTGATGTGTCCAACTATAGGCCCATCTCCCTTGCTTCTGTGATCGCTAAGGTACTGGACAGTTTACTTAATGGGTTCCTGGATAAGCAAATCACGCTCAATGATGCTCAATTCGGTTTTAGACCAGGACTTTCCACCGAGAGTGCTATCTTGTATCTCAAGCAGACTGTCCAGTATTACACATCAAGGAAGACACCTGTGTTTGTTTGCTACCTGGACCTATCAAAGGCGTTTAACTTAGTAGCTTACCAACGCATGTGGGATAAGATGAGATCTGAGACTAGCCTGCCCGAAGAAGTTATATTGCTCTTTCAGCACAGGTATAGCAACCAAAAGAACAATGTCAGATGGGCTGGTTCGCTCCCAGAAGAATACAGATTAGAATGCGGCGTGAAGCAAGGTGGTCTAAGCTCTCCTACGCTCTTTAACTTATATATGAATAGGCTTCTTAATGAGCTCAGCAGTACCGGTATCGGTTGCCACATAGACGGCGTTTGTATTAATAACATAAGTTATGCAGATGATATGGTGCTGCTGAGTCCATCAAGTGCAGCCTTAAAGAAAATGTTAACTGTATGTGAATCTTATGCTGTGGCCCAGGGGCTCAAATATAATGCTGTTAAGAGCGAATTCATGATGTTCAATACGGACCACAAGCGAAACACTAATATGCCACTTTTTAAGCTTTGTGGAACCCCTTTGAAAAAAGTTGAAGCTTTTAAGTACCTGGGCCACTGGATCACAGATGACCTGAAAGATAACCAGGATATTGAGAGGGAGCGGAGGCCGCTGTCTGTCCGCTGTAATATGTTGGCCCGCAGATTTGCTAAATGTACTGACGAAGCAAAGATTACGCTTTTCAAGGCTTACTGTCAGTAATTTTATACGTGCAGTCTGTGGGTTATCTTTACGCAGAGGACATACAGTGATCTTCGCGTACAATACAATAACGCGTTCCGGGTATTGATGGGGCTGCCGCGTTTCTATAGCGCTTCTGCTATGTTTGCAGAGGCTCACGTAGATGGTTTCACCGCCATAATGCGTAAACGTTGCACTTAACACCTTAGGCGTATTCCCGACAGCCCCAACAGTTTCTTGTGTGCTTTGGCAGACCGTTGGGACTCGCCGATGCTTGCTCGATGGATACGGCTGCACGCAGTCAAGTAGTCATCTTGCGGGCGGGGCCGGGTGCCATATTTGTTTGTGTGGTTTTTCTGTTTGTCCTTGTTTCATGTTATATGTGTTATGTTTCAATAGTCAATTACTAACATTAGTTATAAGCTCTAAAAATTGTTATTAAATTATAAGGGCCATGATCTCCGAAATAAACGTTTATTATTATTATTATTATAAAGTGCTCCACGGTAAAGGAAAATGTGTTAAACCTGATGAGAAGTTTATGAGGAAAAAATTTTTTCATGTCAGGTGAAATCCACACACAATCCAGGTAAAGCAAGAAAAAATATTAATAGACATATATTTGTTTTTTCAATATAGAATATAAATACTTATTGAAAATCACTGTTGTGTTTTCTATACCACTGGGTCGGAAAATACTTCTATCCTGGGGAGAACCAGCATGACTTTAACAGTGTAATAAAAAAATAAAATGTAATAAAGTTATATGATAATTAACAACACAAAACCAACTAGAAATAACATGATAGCTATCACCTCCTTTACAGGGGTTATTATCATCCATAAATCCCTAATATCATAGTAACCTTTTTTACACAATCTTTGTTTAATGAAGTTTTTAAGCTTGGTGGATGTCAGATTTTGTACATTTTCTGAGATTTTATTATAAAAGCGTATACGCCCCAAGAATGAATTAGGTACTGACTCAGTGGAGTTGAGTAACTGGTACTACCATCTTTTGCTGTTCCCAGTCTTTACACAGCGAATATCACTTATTTATTAAAACTACTTGTGTTTTTCTGTACATACGTTATATTTTTCAAAGACTTAACTCATTGCCATTTAAAATTACATTAGCGTTGTAATGTTTGACATTTCATCCATTCCATCCTTCTATTACTGGATATAAAAGTCCACTGGTGAACATAGGCCTTCCTCAAAGATTTCATCTTAGAGGGGATTTGGATAACCGCAGATTTTTATAATTTTGAGTTCTTATCAGGAAAATGCTTCTGCCCACCTCCAGTTTCCAGTTCCAGTTTTCCTTTGTCGCTTATTACCCACTGGATGATATGGGGTTGTGTGTAGTCTTACACCGCCACTAAAAAAATTGTCATTTGAATTTGTAAATTTCATACGTATAGTTTTAGTGCCATATAAATGCAAATTATTAATTTTAAAGAAATGCAAATTATTAATTTTAAAGAAATTTACTAATTTCAGATATAGCATTATTAATATCATAATTTGTGCTTTTAGTTAAAATCAATTCCATATTATAAATATAAATAAATACAAAATGTACTTAGAATTGAAGACTACAACTCAAACAACCTACAATAAGAAAACCACTTTCAATGATAGCAAATTTTGTGTAAGTCAACAAAAGCAAGCGAGAACTTCGAAGTGAGAATTTCTTTACATTGCTCTCGATGTAACTCGTATAATTGAAGTGAATTTCTAAAAACACAATCGCTGAATTCAGCGAGCATGTGACGTAGAATTTCATTTTATTTACATTGTAAATACTTGTCATATTGCTTGATTTTTAGCAACCAGAAATATTGTTAAGTGTACTTTTTATTTATACTCTGGTTCCACTGAGGATATCCTCTTTGTGTATTAAGAACCAGAAAATTCGTCACAGCCCAATGGATTAGTAACCTAAAGTGGCAATGGGCCGCCTATATAGCTCGAAGAATCGACAACCGGTGAGGAAGATAGGTCCCCGAATGGCAACGTGTAAGCAAAGTGTAGGATGGACCCCCACTAGGTAGGGTGATGACCTGGTAAGATATGCTGGAAGTCCATAGATGCACGTGGCTCAGGGTCGTGTTTTGTGTCATTCCTTGGGGAGCCCTATGTTCAGCTGTAGACATGTGAATGGATGAAATGATGATGATAATGATTATTATTTTAAAGTATAAGTATACTATTAACGCTATTTAAAATCCTATACTATTAAACGAGCAATTCTTGTATATATATATATATATATATATATATATATATATATATATATATATATATATATATATATATATATATATATATATATATATATATATATAATCGGGATCTCGGAAACGGCTCCAACGATTTTCATCAAATTTAGTGTCCAGGGAGTTTCGGGGATAATAAATCGATCTAGCTAGGATTTATTTTTAGAAAATGTCTTTTTGTCCGTATTTTTAGGCAATGAAAAACTGCTACAATATCGTTAGAATAAGAAGGTAAATTTTGACGGATTGTTAGTGATTATAAATAGCTTAATTGGTATAATGGTCGGTCACAGAATCTTTAAACCTCAGTTCGAGCCCAGACCGACCGACCGACTTTTTTTAATTTTTTTTTCAAGTTCCTTTCTTTTTTGAGAAAATCAATTTTTTCGAGCCCTTTTTTTAGTATTTTTTAAGAACACGAAAATTTAAATTAAAATAATTGCACTCATGATTTTTTATTCAAATAACCAGTTCCGTTTTTTCTGTTATGTCGCTAAGATCAAAAAATATTATTTATATTTCATCAGTATGTAATTTGTACCTAAATATAATTTCCAAAACACACGAATTAAAAAAAATCGAGCGTAAAATACCGAGCAAAGCTCGGTCAACCGGGTACTGACTTATAATGCGATATGGACGTGTAACATCTGTACACTCTAAGTAAGTTAAAATGCTACTGTTAGAAGTAATAGTCACAACAATAGTCGAATGTGGATTGGAACTCGCGACTGCATGCACCCTTACCGTTAGTTTACTGTCACGCAACAAATGTCTATAGAAAATTAATGTATTTTTAGAGTGAATGGCAATGGCAGCTTTAGTGAGGGAGGACGAGGCGGTCACCCGAAGCATCAGCGTCAAAATGGCGCTGCATTGTCCGTGTGGTGCCTCGACCCTCAGATTAATCTTAGGTTA
The DNA here is from genome assembly GCA_036936625.1 of Parnassius smintheus behrii. Lineage (NCBI taxonomy): Eukaryota > Metazoa > Arthropoda > Insecta > Lepidoptera > Papilionidae > Parnassius > Parnassius smintheus. The sequence continues at coordinate 27,247,534 of JAUPFT010000029.1, read as the reverse complement.
TAACCTATCCGGGCTACGGTCCAGGGCTACATAATTGCCTTCCATCATAGATCTAACTGACCTAGCCAACCCATTCGTGCTACAACATTTTATAGCTGCCGCTTGCCTTTGTCACGTTTAAAAATCTCATCTTATCATTCTTAGGTAAGACTACATATATGTAAGAAACAAACATACTCGTATCTATCGTCCGCAAGAAACCGCCTAAATTGATTTGTTATAAGTTCGGAAAAGTTAGATCGTCTGGCCAAACTTGTTAACTTACATAATATAACTGCTAGTTGCGAGACGTAAACTAAAATCAAACACAAATAAGTAAATTGTTTTTTTTGTCTGTTTACGATGTCACTTCAATATAAAATTAAAACGAAATCTATCAGTGCATTTGTTTCTGCATTGAAATTAATATAATTAGGTTTTACATGACGTAAATTTTGGATTATAGTTACAATTCATTACAATATTAGAATACTGATTAAGGAAGCAGTTTGCCTTTCTCTAATTATTATTATTTTATTTTATTGTCTTTAACCCTTTACCTGCTCCGTGATCCACATACGGCTCATTGCTATTGTCTTATCATTGTGTCTATAAATCGAACAGTGACAGGGTTTTATACACGTAGGAAGTCGATGTTTACAGGTGGGTTAACAAAGTGTTTGTGATTTTTCTTGGGGTGACCTATTTCAGCAATGGACTAGTGGAAGGCAGGTTACTGTCATACATCATTAGATGATGAGGATGTTAACAATGTATGTTTTTAATAAGTAATGCATTAATTTACCTGATTTTACTGAGCACGCGCACATTCGTCAGGATCGATCTGTAGACAAAACCGTTGTCGCCCACAAATCACATACAATGATAACCTCGGATGAAAGTAGAAGCCATATTTACTCGTTTTATAGAAAACTATAATAACGGTTTATTGGTATTTATATATTTGAATTGATGTTTTTGGCTACTCTTTAAAAATCATTCTGTACAGAATATTACGTAATACTTATTTAAAGCCTTTTTTATGGACCACTGGTGTGGAAATTACCTCTGGCCTAGGAAAACCAACAAGAAACCCAGCGGGATTTTGAAACATGTTTCACTTTACAATAATTTAGTAAAATTTTTAAATTAATTTTATAGAACCAGCATAGATCACCTCATTTCCAGTGGTTATTTTCATTCTTGTATTTTTTGATATTATAATAACCCTTTCTGTAAATTTTTTCTTTAATACTTAAAATATTAAACTTGTTTATCGACAAATTGCGTACACTTTTTGGATTCAGTTGTTATTATAAAGCGTATACATTGTCCCATAAATTAATAACTAATTCTGTGGAGTCCAGTAGCGGTATTACAAGCTTATGTGTGTTCCTAGTATTTAATTTTTTTACATACATTGCATTTTCGTAAACATACTGTGAAGCCAAAGTTACAGTTTATTTCTATAAATTTTTCTCTAAGGTATTTTTACAATAAAGTTATACTCGTAAATCGTCCAAACGGCTATCTTTTGCAAAACAAATATGGCGTCAATGTCAGTCGCATTACCGTCTAGATAAATTCCATAAGACATTACGCTATGAAAGTAACTAAAATAAACTAATATAGATGTTAAGTATTATTAAAAAAATATTTAGAATATTGTTAATCGGATATATCTTGTTGTTTAATACTTTTATTTATAACTTTAAAACAACACAATAGGAAACATAACTCACCATTAAAGTTTGCATGCAATTCTACGTAATGCTGAAATAATGCGATACTTAGCGGAGCAGAAACTTGTTCTAATTACCGTACAGAAATATTTGTGACTCTGATATTCAAGCAAGTAAATGGTGTGGCGATGGGCTTACCTGTATCATCCTTGTCACCGATATATACATAGAGGACTACTATATATATAGAGGACTTTAAGGAAAAATCCTTTCTCATTTCAGCTTTCAATCTGAGGTTCTACTAGCAGTACGTAGACTATACTTTAACAATTTTACCATCAGATAAAGTAACTGCATTTTTAGATTGAATTTGCAGACATTTTATCTGCAGACTTACAAAAATAATACTTCGTTTTACAACCCCATAATAAGAATGTGTCGACTTTACAACGAGATATCCATGAAAGACTCCGGCCTGGATATTTTTGACCCAAGATCAAGGATATTCAAAAGAGCAGTAAAAGAACTTACAGTCATACACACTCATTCCCATATCACATAAATTTTAAATTTGTTGTTTGTAAAATTTGTTCTTTTGTATTATGTAGTAATGTACGGCATTAATATTGTTAAGCGTAGATTTGATCTCTCCTGTAGTAAAATATGAAAATGATGTGTCAACATACTTAAGAAAACAATCTGTCACAAAACTGCTATATATATTTTTATGTGTTTTGTTGTCCATATAATAAATAAATAAAATAAATAAATAAACTTACAATGGAGTTAATGGCCAAGAATTCCTTAGCTTTCCTGATGTATTTGTCGTCCGAAATCCTAACTACACCATAGATCACACTTTGTACAGATAAAGACCCATACTTCCGATATTTAAACGGTGAATTTCACCATCATCCTTTACAGTGAGCTGTCGTGGGCAAATCTTTGTTAGAGAGAGCTTCAGCACGTCATGCAAGTTTTGCACGACAACAAGGTTCGGGTTCCTCACCCAAAGCCCACACATTGTGTGGATGTGTGGGCCGTGCGTGAACCGTGTGAATTCGGGCACAATCAAGCGTGTCTGCGGTGCTACTCTATTTTATGTCAGAGGCATTCAATATTGGCTACATCTTGAAGCGAGCTTCGATTAGAACATTCTAAAAGTCGCCGAAGAAGATTAGTTAGTTCTTACCATATGTCAGGTGTAATATACCAAATGCAGGAGTGTAAAAGCTTCATTGTAAACGTGGTCTCTCTTACAATGAACAAACAAAACAATCAACCCGCGTGAAAGAATATAAGAAGCATCGACACTCCGGGAAGTCTGCGGTATGTTAACATGTCTCACATGGCACATTGCAAAATATTCGAGACAAATAACCTATCCAATAGCAGCGCCTTCCATTAGTCTATCAACTCGTCCTACAATGAAAGAGAAAAGTATTTTAATAATAATTTGTATATTTGATTAAACGATAAGAAATTTAAAAGTATTCCCGTAGACATAGATTAAGGTGTGTGTAATTCTTGAGGAAAATATTAGCTTGTCAATCTGATAAAAAGAGACGCTCTTCAAAGACCAAAGAGAGTAAAACACTCCGTTTATCAATGACAAAGCGCTCATCAAAGACAAAGTTTACATCTTTTTAAACTTAAATAATGATCGCCGTCGTAACAGTAAAGACAGGCGTTTTAACGATAAGCATATAATGTAACAGAACTTTTCAAAGTAAGCAATTTAACAAATTAAATTTAAAAAGCAATCAACATTAATTGCTTATTCTTGAATTAAAAGGCGTGCCTGGATATCGATGAATTTTCTAAACAGCATCATTTAGGACGAACATAACTTCTAATAACAGCAAATAGACAGTTATTAGAAGTTGCTTACAAAAAAAAACCTAAACAGCTCCTTGAGGTAATAGGTTACTAGTATTATCTCAATGAAGCACTTAAGTTTGTTGTTAATTTTAAGCTATAATTCATGCTCACAGTCGCTACTCAAGCGTGCAATTCGGTATCTAAAGAAAATTTTACGAGATACTGCTTTCGAAATGATTTCAAAATCTTTTATTTATGTACCCAATTTTGCTATTTAATGATTTAAAAAAATAAAGGATATCATTTATTTCATCAAAAATTTATGAAACTGATTCAATATAAAATGATAACCAATTTAATATAAAAATATTAATTTAATAATAAAAATATTAATTTAATAATTTCTTCATTTTAAATTGACTTTTAATTCACCTTTGGCACAAAGCGCTTCCCACGAAGCTTCCTTTCTATGGGCTTCTCGAGAAATTGTGCAACTGGATCTCCAGTTTTCTTGCAGATTGGAGCATCATGGTAGATGGTGCATGCTCCGATTACAAGCCAATTAACGCAGGTCTTCCACAAGGCTGCGTACTATAACCAACCGGACAACAGCACTGTTGATGCTTCATACACCGGCCGTGCCAATATTTCTCGGAAAAACGTCGTTAAGTACCGGGATAAACTTGTGTCTGAAGTCGAGACCTTGTTGAGTAAAGTCGCGGACTGGGGGCGTCTAAATCTAGTCCAGTTCAGTACGCAGAAGACATAAAATTGCGCGAGATTTTTCCGGACCGATATGACTCAGGGTACTTCAAGAAAAGAGCCTACTCTTTTTAAAAGTTCGGCAACGCCTATGCAATTCCCTGGTGTTGCAGTTGCTCATGGGCGGCGGTAATCACTGGCCATCAGGCAAGCCGTATTCGTTGCTCCCTCTCCTATATAAAAAGGAAAACTCTCAAAGACGTAATAAATTAGAATGAATGAAGTGAGGCCTAGTTGATACTTGTCAAGTTTTCAAAAGTCATTGTATTAGGTTTTGTGTAGAAAATATTGTCCCATTTGAAAATAAATATTTCTTGCAATTGAAAAACAAAATCGGTTTAACCAATATGGCAAAGAGTTACCTCATGGAAATATGCATTTATATCATCAGTAGGACAGTTTGAAGAGAATCGCATAAAAAATTGGGGTGGAATAGTTTTCGGTACTCATGCGCCGATTCATCCTGGACAAGTATAAACTAGGAAATATATTTTGATTACTTAGCCTGCTTACGTTGATCATTGTTATGGCTACGGTGACTGTCTTTCTAAAGGCTGCATTTCAAAACACTTTATAACGTCATGATTAGTAAATTTTTTGAAAAACTTGTTAAAAAATCAACTGCTGTAGAGAACAAAGAATTAAAATTCGTGTTTAAACTTTAAATATTATATTTATAACTTATAAAAGATTGGTTATATTTAAATCAGCATCTCATCTTTATATTCATTTATTCTGTTCTTGTGTTTTTTATAGTATAGGGTGACAAACGAGCACACAGTCCACCTGATGGTAAGTGGTTGCTGTGGCCCAAAAAAATCTACATCTATCCTCAATTACGAACCAAAATGCAGATGCGTTGTCACCCATAAGGACTAGGATGGAATGCCTCGTTTCCAGTAAAAAGGGTCTCTGGTTCTCTGTCTACTACTCACCATATGAAACACAGCAGCATTAAACTACTATTTAACGCTGGTATTCTGTGAGAGCGTGGTCCTTCCCCGGTCGAGCCGACCCATTCGTGCTACAACTATACTAATCTGTGTCTAATATTTAAATTTTTAATATGAATTTTAAATTTTTTTACGTGTTAGAGCCATGCTGCAGTTATATTAGTAGTATAGTTGTAGCACGAATGGGTCGGCTCGACCGGGGAAGGACCACGCTCTCACAGAATACCAGCGTGAAATAGTAGCTTAATGCTGTTGTATTTCGTATGGTGAGTGTAGAGAACCGGAGACCCTTTTTACTGGAAATGAGGCATTCCACTCAGTCTTCATGGGTGACAACGCATCTGCATTTTGATTTGCAATGGAAGATAGATGTAGATGTCTATGGGCCGCAGCAACCACTTACCATTAGGTGGACTGTGTGCTCGTTTGTCACCCTATTCTATAAAAAAAAAAGAATACGACACCCCAAAATGTTTATTAACAGAATTCTTGTTCTATTTTACGAGTGTTATGTTAATAATTTTTACGTACGATTTGGATAAAATTTGATTATTCCTTAATTATTTAATTTCCAAAATAATCTATATCCAAAATAATAATAGGCATTATATGTCATACGTGTGAGATTTTTTTGAATCTGAGTGAAGTTTGGTACACCGGGTACTATCTTCTAACAAAAACGAATATTATTAAGATATCTGCCTACTTGTCGGATGTCTTACCCGAAATATTCGATGTCCTTTGTATGACGAATATTTTTTGTGATTTGCCAATGCGCTCCTTTAATTATATGTTGTTGAACCTCATTCACGTATGATTTTAGTTGCGTTTTCCATACTTGTTTACGCCAAATTTATCTTAATATTCCTACGATAAATTTAGTTATGATTGCATGTAAGTTATAACTCTTATTTCGATAATAAAAGTAAAGCTTCCATTTAAAATGCAGTTGGATAACTATAAATATTAATGAATAAAGCCTTTTGTATAATATGAAATTGAATTCAATTTTTATTTAAAGGACAAACGAGCATATTGCTCACCTGATGGTAAGTGATAACAACTGCAACACCAGGGGAATTGCAGATGCGTTGCTGGCCTTTTAAAAAGGAGTAGGCTCTTTTCTTGAAGGTCCCTAAGTCTTATCAGTCCGAAAAAATCGATGGTGGTAGTCGATTCCTCAAGGAAGTGGTGCGAGGAAGAAAAAATCTTTTAAGTTCTGATATCTTTGGAAACTTCATTGATTTTAGGATTACTTTTATATGTTCTTATAAAGTATTTTATTGTACTGTATGTTTACCTTAAAAGGCAAATAAATAAATAAGTCACACATTGGTAGACCGTCAGTCATCCATCCAGTATGGATGGTATCGCGAGTTTAATCAAGACGTGCAATGGTGAAATTGTGGGGATGGAATTAGTCCAAACAATTTCTCAGAACACAATTTAACCAGATTCCGTAGAACAGAGATTTAGTTAATTGAATTATAAATCGAATTTGAAATCAGGCAAGAGGAAACTAACCATAATCAAATAATTAAGTTATGAATTATTAAAAATTAATTTCATAAGTAGCAGATAAAAAACATACATAGATAAAAGTGACATTGTATTTGGTGCTTTCGTGTATCTCAACAGAATCGGATCTGGTAAAACTTTTCAAATTATGCCTGAAGTTGTGTCTTCAACAAGGAAACAAAACCGAACTTTAGTTATCACTGAAACTACTTTCTAAATATCCTCGTGACCTGTTCTTATGCTGCAATGCTTTTTTTTTAAATAGCAAATACTATTTTTGTATAGAAAGTCTGTTATTTAATTGACTTTATACTTTACTGAACATAAGCCCCCATAGATTGTCTCATATTTGCCATAGCTGCCACGCTTGGCAGACGGGTTGTGTACCGCAGGTTTTATAATTTTAAGTGGATATCAGGATGATTGGTGAGCAGCATCCCATTTAATGTTTCAGTTTCAGTCTGTCGCCACTTACGACACCCACGGGAAGTTATGAGTTAGTGGACATCGTACCTTCACTACACAGTTCACTTGCTTAGTTTTTATTTTGTTATTTTTTGGAAATTCAGATTACGGTTAACTGTAACGGTAATCTGGTCTACTGCTACTACTACTGCCTACTAAAGTTCGCTGCTGAACATAGGCCTGCCCACAGATTACGTCATAGAGGGAATATTTGCTATAGCTGTACAACTTAAGTAGAGTGTTCAATTGTCGTGCTCGTTATGCGGACTTTGCGATGTTCTCAACCGGGCTAACGATGCGCTGTATCAGCGTTTGTTCGAGAATACTTGCCTAGATTGAGGATATTGTGTATGCTTAGTACATGAACTTCGCTAGGTCCATGAATCTACGCTGTCAAGTGTGCTCTATCTTAAAATAATATTTAGGATTCGGTCTTATGTGTTAGAATTTGAGCATTGTTGAAGGCTTATAATAAAATCCTATAAGCTGCACGCTGAGGGTTTTTTAATACTCCTCGTCGTGTTTTGCCAAATTTATATTCTAAAATCGATCGCTATAAAAATTAAAGTAATAAATAATAGGTCCTACGAGCACTTAACCCTATAGAGACGTAATACAAGGCGACCCGAACCTGTCAAGTCGTCAGTGACTAGTCACTGATATATTTCGGAACACTTTTGTTTCCCGCCAGTTGCGACCAAAAACTGGAACCGAAGAGACGGCTTACATTTAAAATATAAATTAAAATCAATTTACGGCATTATGTCTTGTTGTGCCGTTAAATGGTGCGGAAACAACAGTAAAACATGTAGTGTAACAACAAACAATATTACTTTTCATCGGTAAGTATATTTCTTTATTTTACCAAAATATTTTCAACATTTTTATTACGCAACGAGGGTCAAGTTAAACTGGACGGTTCCGCCATGCGTCACTCCCCGTCCTTTTTGCATTTACTGCAAACTTGTATGTCTGTCTCTCCTTATCATAATCAGCCTCGTGACGCTAACTACTAGTGTAGTGCGGTATATTCATTTCGTACTGTCGATAATTATCCACAAAATGATTATTGTATATAGATATCGTTGTTTTGGATATATTAGATATAGACGGATACAAAATTTATTAATTATATATATATATATATATATATATATATATATATATATATATATATATATATATATATATATATATATATTAAAGTATTACTAAGAGTAGTACGTTATTATTTACTACTCTTAGTAATACTTTATAATATTAATTATAATTATTCTTTTCGTGTATGAGCTTTGGATAAGTACGATAACAATGTTATTTTGTTTAAACTGTATGATTTTTTCCCTATAGGTTTCCAACAGATGGTAATATGAAAAACAAATGGATAAACGTTACAAAAAGAGAAAATTGGTTTCCATCAATATAAAGCGTCATGTGCGCAAAACATTTTACTGAGGATTGTTTTTTGACGACGAACAAGAAGCGACAACTAATGAGAAGTGCAGTACCTACGCTGTTTTTGCCTCAGATGCAATACCTGTATAAAGGCTTTAGTGTCATTAAAATAAAATAAAAAGTGTCTCATATTCTACAAAGATAATCGAGGGTAAATTTCTTCCTCACAAACATAACATACATAAAATTTCTTCCTCACAAATGATCGTTAAAATATTATGTCGGCGTCGCGAGTCCGTAATCAAGAAAGATTTTATTAATAGTGACTCTAAAGGAAAAATTACCGCTGAACTGTTGACCCATAAAGCTCTTAGCAGCTTTACAGAAGAACAATTATTCCTGGAGTATATATATCATCAATTTTACGCCGAAGAAACCAATCGTATTATGATTTAACGAAAAGTGTTATGAAGAAATATATTGACAAGAATGACATTTGTACTTAAAAAATCAAAAATTGGAAGGAAAATGTGCAGTTAGGAGAATATATACAAAGTTAATTCATTTTAAAAATCAATAATAGCACTTAATAAAATAAATATAATAAATAAACATGAACATCTTTTTTATTCTCTTTTCAATCTCACCGTACTGCCTCGTAGTGCCTCGACCTTGAGCCGAACTATCTTGCGTATCTCCTACGGGGCCTTTTTTCATAGGATAGGGTAACAAACGAGCACACAGTACACATGGTGGTAAGTGGTTGCTGTGGCCCATAGACATCTATATCTATCCTCGATTACGAATCTAAATGCAGATGTGTTGTCACCCACGCGGAATGGAATGCCTCGTTTCCATTAAAAAGGGTCGCCGGTTCTCTACACTCACCATACGAAACACAGCATAAAGCTACTATTTTATGCTGCTATTCTGTGAGAGCGTGGTCCTTCCCCGGTCGAGCCGACCCATTCATGGTTCAACTATACTACTAATATGACTGCAGCATGGCTCTACCACGTATTAAATATTTAATTTTTTTATATTAAAGTAATTTTATGTTAAAGTTCAACAAAGCACTAAAAGTTTATTTTAAACTCCTTTAATTTAATCTTGAATTTTTTTCGAAGCTGGTATTTATATTTTACCTGAGTATACTGCTTGAAAAGTTAGTACATTTGAAATTGCATTTCTTAGTTGCACAGGAAAATTGAATTCACAGTCAAAAGCTAGTTACTGATACTGAAAGTATGTATTAAAAAAGCGAAAAAATTTATCAATATCGATAGAAAGCATAAATTCATTACAATGCACGCGCTAGTGATCGTGTTCGGAATGTCTTCGTAATAGTTCGGAGTACTTCGCAGCGATCACAACTCCCCCCGCGCCGCAACTAGTTGACAAAATTGTTTTCTTTTAAAATCGCATGTATTACTTCTCTATAGGGTTAAGTGCTCGTAGAATAGGTCACATGAATGCCCTGTGACTAACGTTAGATATGCCAATCCCATTAATTTAATATAGTTTTCTGTTAGCGTTAAAATTGAAGAAAATCAACTTGGCTATACCCCCAGTACGGTAAGCAATACTTCCGTTGCACGTGAGGCCATAAAACTGCCAGCGAACATACCACGCGCTGTTTTTAAATTAAAATTAAAACCTTGAGGAAAAAAATTGAGTCTTTCATATAAAAAATCCGAAACAATGCACAGTCGTTCTGTCCAGATCTAACATATGTCAGGATAATTATCATCATCATTCATCTTCGTGTTGTTGCCCACAAAAGTCCACTGATGGACACAAGCCCCTCTCGTTGTAGGCTACTCTATATTCTGTTCTGTAATAATTTACCGCTTTTAAATCACATTGCGCGCACGATGAGTGTAAGATTTGCCACGGTTAAAGTTTATAATATGAGGAACAAGTTCAGAAAGCTGCTACTCGTATATATAGGTTATAGTACCTGGTTGACCGAGCTTTGCTCGGTATTTTTCGCTCGATTTTTTTTAATTCGTGTGTTTTAGAAATTATATTTAGATACAAATTACATATTGATGAAATATAAATAATATTTTTTGATCTTAGCGACATAACAGAAAAACGGAACTGGTTATTTGAATAAAAAATCATGAGTGCAATTATTTTAATTTAAATTTTCGTGTTTTTAAAAATACTAAAAAAGGGCTCGAAAAAATAGATTTTCTCAAAAAAGAAAGGAACAAGAAAAAAAATTAAAAAAAATCAGTCGGTTGGTCTGGACTCGATCCGGGGTTTTAAGATTCTGTGGCCGCCCAATATACCAATTAAGCTATTTATAATCACTAACAATCTGTCAAAATTTACTTTCTTATTCTAACGATATTGTAGCAGTTTTTCATTGCCTAAAAACACGAACAAAAAGACATTTTCTAAAAATAAATCGTAGCTAGATCGATTTATTGCCCCCGAAACTCCCTGGAGACTAAATTTTATGAAAATCGTTGGAGCCGTGAGATCCCGATTATATATATATATATATATATATATATATATATATATATATATATATATATATATATATATATATATATATATATATATATATATATATATATATATATACAACAATTGCTCGTTTAATAGTATAGGATCTATTTGTAACACATGTACCTATTAAGCAATATACATTGTTTACGTTTAATGTTACAACGGCATTTCTTAGAGGAGGCTTATGTTCAGTAGTGGACTTGTTAAGGGCTTTAGTAATCATGATGATGATGTCAATGTCAAACACATAATAGTCGCTGAGACAAGTTATGTCGTTTGTTGACGTTCATACTGCCAATGTCTTACAATAAAGTACCTACTCGTATATTACGTTGGTTATTACTCTAAGTCCAATGTTAAATTATAAAGACTTAATTAAATTACGAACACTAGTAATGATAAAGATTTATTCATAACCACCAACAAAATAATAATTTATGTAAACATAATCATAAAATAACATAGTGGAGTAATGAATGAGCTTTATTTAGCTCAGCATAAATGTTGCAGCAGCTTACAACGCTGTTATTCTGCCAGCGCCCAACATGTGAACAGCACACGCGCTTACCTGTTCACATTGTATTTATTCAGAATGGTCCACATTCGTGTACATTACCGTTGATTAGACAGTTCAAACTAGTATATAGGTAATTATTACTTTTACAGCTACTACATCGATATAACTGTTCGGTAGAAGAAAAATGTAGAAAATAGTATTATTTTAACGAACCTTACGTCTTAAGTATTTAAGTTATTTCCCCACAAATTACATGGTATTATAATATTGTTTACAGAACGGATCAAGATAATGCGATTATGACATTATTTATTCTGTAGCGTCGATCATTCTTTTTGAAACAGATTTTAGTTTCGTGGATATTGATGACAAGAGATTGTACTAACATTTAAGTATCGTAAACATGAAACTACCTCGGAAACTACCGCGGAAACCGATTTTTCGTGTTAAGGAATGCAGTAAACATTAGAACATATTCACGTTTTACATAAATGTTCGTCATTTCATATTCTAAAACTTACATTTTTTGTATTATATATAAGCTTTCTAACTGTGCCCGAGAGTTAATTCATGGCACGGCCTTCGAATAAATTGCATTAAACTTCTTTTTTTGACGATAATTTATTATTACTCACGAGTCCTAAAAAAGCGCTGTTCTGAATACAATTATTCAGTTAGTTATTAAAGCAGACAAACTAACGAACCACCCAAGTGACGGGCACACAAACGAACCAAACGACGGACTTACAAAGGAACCAGGCAAAGCTTGTGTTTCATATTGTAAATTAGCGTCAAAGTGACCGCTGGACAGGAATTGCTTGTGCGGTAACAATTGTGTAAACTTCATGTTTCCGATATACATATTTCAAATATATGAATGAAATAATGATTTCATAAATTTACGCGAACACTATACATTTTTGGATTTCTATCGCGTTTTATTTACTTATTTTTCATTCACGACTATCTGGAATATATAAAAATAAGAAAAAATAAACGCAATAAAATCCGTAAAAAATATAGTTTTATTTACTAAGTGATTGTAAGTTTGTGTAGCTGCAAATAGTACACAAACAACACTAAGCGTGTGGGGTCGAGACATATCAATATTTTATAAATAAAATGATCACTAGGAGCATTATTTTATAAATTTTGTTAGACGCTCCAAAGATTTTCTTTAATTTTTCAGAACGTTACAGAGCAATTGGAACAGCGATCAACAGTATTTAGCAGACTTTTAATCATAATTATAATCACATATTATATTATAATATATGGATATGCTTGCTAACTAACCGTGGCATCACACCATCTCATTTTAAAAATAAATAAAATTAATACAAATTTACTATAGCCATTTTGCAAACAACAACTACGGATCATTTTACAACTTTTCTTGCGAGCTCAAAAATGAAAAATCTAACTTAACATAGTAGAACTAAAACCACTATAAATTGTGATGCTGCTTTAAAATATTTACAAAGTAGTAATCTATCTGATATTTTATTTAGTGACGACCCAACGACTGTAATTAACTACCTAGTATAAAGAATTATAGAAAGCCTGAAGGTGAATACTGAGGTAACGCGTATATTATGCAGAAAAATAATTATACAGCTTAGAATCTCTCCAGGAATCCTGCGGTGCATAAGAAATCGCAACCAGCTTCAGAAAAGGCTCCGTAACGACCCTCACAATGAAATTCTGCGCATTACTTACAGACGCTACCGAATTTTCTGTAATAATTTAATAAAAAGAATAAAAAGCAAATACGAGGGATACCAGTACAAAATCTTTAAATAATAATAAAATGAAAAAAACAATATTAAAAACATTGCATACTCGAAAGAAAAGCATTAATTCTAAACTGCTCAATTTAAGGTCCTCGCCCTCTGAATCAGCAAACATTACTAATGAAATAACATTCAACACTATAGAAGGACATCTAATACACTTATAGAATATAAACCGACACAATCAAATTCTTTTGTACTACTGTAGACTCATGTTGATGAAGTTCATAGCACTATCCTACATCTAAAATTTTACAGCGGCACAAGATGGGATAATGTTCCCAATAAATTTCTTAAGTCGGCGGTTGATAACTTGGATCCCATTATCACCCACCTTGTAAATCTTTGCTTCTATAAAGGTGTATCCTGCACCGTTAAAACAATCAATAATAACAACTGTCTACAGGGGTGGGGATGATGAAGGTTAGCAAAGATTCAACGACACATGTGACGAAACTGAGAAGCTACGCGATCGTGATCGATTTGTTCAGATCCAGACACTGAAATCACACATACATTTAAACTCAGCAATCACACACACACACACACACACACACACACACACACACACACACACACACACACACACACACACGCACACACGCACATACGCACACACGCACACACGCACACACGCGCACACGCGCACACGCACACACGCACACACGCACACACGCACACACGCGCACACGCGCACACGCGCACACGCGCACACGCGCACACGCGCACACGCGCACACGCGCACACGCGCACACGCGCACACGCGCACACACACGCACACACGCACACACGCGCACACGCGCACACGCGCACACGCGCACACGCACACACGCACACACGCACACACACACACACGCACACACGCACACACGCACACACGCACACACGCACAACACACATACACACACGCACGCACGCACGCACGCACGCACGCACACACACGCACGCACGCACGCACGCACGTACAAGCCGTGTAGTGGTGGTTGAGAATATCCACTACCCCATATCTTCCCGTGGGTGTCGTAAGAGACGACAGAGGGAGACAGGCAGGAGATGGGCAGCAGCATCTTCCTAATAACAACAATAACACAATAAAAAACTGCGGTTGCCAACCCGCTCGCCAAGCGTGGCAACTATGGCAAATATCCCCCCAAGAGTAAGGACGCAAACAAAAATACACTAACATGGAACAATTATATTAAGCTGGCTCTTAAGGGTACACTAGTCGCTCGTTCTTCCATACAAATGTAGTCTGGCGATAACTCCACTAATTGATGGTGTACGTACAAAATAAAAAATGATTTCAACTTGTCTTATCATTATCTAGCCCAGTATGGAAACAAAAAAGTAAAAAAAGATTATGTTTAAAAGTTATAAGCGTCGAAAATTCCGAATTTCAACACTATTTTTAACACATTTTTGAGCGGAAATAAATACCATAAGAAGAACGAAAATTGCAAAAAAGTTACCATACAGGGATAGATTAGTTATTCAAAAATGCAAATAATTTTATTTTAAACAGATACATTCAATAGATCAGTGGGACGGACGGAGGGGGGGGGGGGGGGCGCAGCACGCACCCACACATGCTCTCTAGGTTTGCCGCTGCTATCTATTTGTGGTTGTAATACCTACATATCTACATCTTTATTTAGAATAATTGCTTCCTTTTGTTCGTGTCCACTTGCTGAACCCATAAGTTTGTTGAAGCACATGTATAATAGTTAAAATTGAAAACAGGTAGGTACATAATAATGAACTTTCGATACAGGTAGTACATTAGGTAGGTACTTAACTACTTTAATTTGCCAACTAACGAAAACATCTCATTGATCGATTGTCGAAAATCTTAAAATTATCTATAAATTTAATTAGAATAGGTAATATTTAGATTTTCGATAATCGTGCTTACGTATAGGAGTCTCATATCCTAATATACCTAATGTAATTTATCTAAGAAGGGCAGTCAATGATAAATAAAATTTGTTTTGTAAGTTGTTTTTTTAAAACACTTTAACACAACAAAAACATGAAACTGAGAAGAAACACCCGATCTGCCGAAACAAACTCTGAGAGGTCAGTCCAGTACATTGGTCATGTCAAACGAAAACCAGGCAGGTGACTAATATGGTCCTTTGAAGAAAGAACCATACAGAGATTCCGTACCCCAAGGGTAACCAGCAGGGCCCTATTACGGAGCCTCCGCTATCCGTGTGTCTGTCCGTCAGCGGGCTGCATCTCATGATCCGTAACAGGTAGATGGTTGTAATTTTCACAGAACGTGTATTTCTGTTGCTGCTATAACAACAAATAGTAAAAATAAATTTGAAATTAAAGGGTTTCCTACTAGAAAAATAAACGTGTATTTTTGGATTTTTTTGATAGATAGTAATATGTAGTAGCTCGGAAGTCCGATTCGCACTTGGCAAATATTTGTTTATAATATTTAACCTTACCTCAGACATACTCATATTTTTTACATATAATTGACTATACTACTATATAAGCCACTACTAAATAAAATAGTAGTAGCTTTGCTATGGTATTATAGCATATTTTGAATTAGATTTAGTCAATGATATTATAATTAATTTCTTATAATATCAATGGATTTAATTTATTACAGAATAATACGAATTATATAAAAACTAAGGAACGCATAAACCTACCTCAGATATTGGGTTATAAATACAGATTAAGTACATATAGGAGAATAGGATTTATTTTCTAAGTTGTACATATTTTATAGCCTTCGTTATAATTGCATAAACAGGCCAAGCCCCCTAGCCTATAAACGTTTCGTAACGAATCTCTTTTTACAATGCGCCTTTTATTTGTTTGGACTGACCACCTGACTCGTTCAGTGATGTCATTCCCATAGTGTTTAGTTTTCAACTAGCGTTATCTATCATAAAATAAATCAAAATTTTATTTATATTTCACTAAGTGTGTCTGTACTGTGAATTTGATTTACAATCAATCTCAAGTTGTAGTTTTCTTCTAATTACTTACCTTGTTTAGACGTGTTTTTTGAACTTCCGTAAGGAAGTCTGTGCTGTTAGTACCTATTCCGTTTAGGTACGTTACTACCTTGATAGACGTATGTAATTGTCCCTGCAGTGACACAATGCCTATTGTTGATAACTTTCTAAGTACTAGGAGAATATTGCAAACCGCTATTGAACACAAACAATCAATAAACAATTTACAAACTAACATTTTTTATTTATTTAATTAACCTACATAAAAGCCACACTTACATCAAAATCGCGCAGTTGAAAAAGCAGTCGTCCTGACACTGGCTTGCATATAATTCGGAGAGTTGCCTGTGGGCTATTATAGCTAACTAGCTATGGTAATAAATACCTATTTAAAATAAATAGTACCTACAGTACTAATATTTGCATAACTTACAATAAAATACGAAAACAGAAAAAAGTGTAAAATAATTATGTTTGTGTTAGAAGTCGGTTATATTTTTTCCAAAAAAAAAAGTTTTTTATGTTACCATTTTTAGTTGCGAGTTATATCCCTTTAGTGGGTACAGACGTGATATTATATTGTGTGGTTTCGTAAAGAATGCATAGATACGCGATAGCAGCAATCGCGGTTGATTTGCTGTCATTTATTGAAGAGTTCCGTCGATTTCTCCAAGATCCCTTCATCAGATCCTGACCTGACCATTATCGATTACCGTGGGGTCATCTGGAAAGTACATTCTTTAGAACATACATAAAACCAACGAATTGAGAACCGCCTCCTTTTTTCGAAGTCGGTTAAAAATTAGGTAAAAACAAATCAATGAAATTATTAGTATATAATAACACCCACTTAAATTCATATAAGAACTTTCATAATAACAACCAAATTGTGTTCATAATAATTACGTTTCACACAGCAGATCCTAAGTTCTAATGACACCAATTTGTTTCCTCTCTCTTTTCTCTTTTTAAAATACGTTACCCCCACAATAGGATTTTCTCCTGTATCGCGGAGGCAGTTTACAAACATAAATTACACAAGAACAAACATCCAGACCCGGAACAACTATTTGTAGACCATACAAATATTTGTTCCGTGCGGGATTCGAACTTGCAGTCCCAAGCGCAGCCATTCATTGCTAAGGCACTGCGTCACGGAGCTCGGAATTGCCTTTTGAGTTTATGTTATCATTCAAACATGAACCGCATAGGTAGGTAGGTATAATTATAATTATACGCGATGACACCGTCGCTTTGCGTCACTCAGGAGTGCGTATGTGTGTGCGCACTAGCTTCTTACTGCTCATCACAGCGTCTATCCCTTTCGCACGTAATGTCGGCTGAGATAGCATGCATTTTTACCCCGCCCACCACTTAGTTCGTGCCATCGACTAGGGCAACCTTAACGCCACCACATTCGGCGAGATCGACTAAATGTGCATATGAAAATAATTTAAAAGCAGGTTGAAAATTTGTTTTTTTTGACGTGACAACGTCCTATAAATTGGTTTGCCGGGTGACACTTCAAGAAACTGCGTTACGCTCCGCTCACGTTATGCGCTCACAATGAGAGCGAGTGAGAGGCACGCGTCCCTTCCACTCGGGCATGGTTAGCCCGCCTAAGAGCGAGAGAGACAGACATAAAAAGTGTTATTTCATCCTTCTTCCTACTATACGAATGAATATTCACATTAAAATTATTTTACCACTCAAAGTCGTTGTCACGTAAAACTTTCGCCCGTATACCGACTTTACAGGCAACCAATTTTTTTTTCTCTTTTGCGCTATAAATTCTTGGCTGTATTTACGGATTGAAAATAAATCCTACCGGTAAAATCTCTATCTACCATCAATTATGAACTTTAACATCTGCCGGACGTCCCTTGACGATGAATAAATAATGACACATACATTTATATTTAAAGAAAATTATATATATATATATGTATATATATATATATATATATATATATATATATATATATATATATATATATATAAATAATAATAATTTAAATGAAAAAATATTAAAAAAATTAAACACGATAAAATCCGTAAAAGTAGTTTTAATTAATGTGTAATTTATAGTTGTTATCGTAAATATAAGGAATCAAAATTAGTGAAATTTAATCTTCTTTCAGTAAAATTTTTGCACTTTTTCCTCACTTAGCCTTTACTTGATATAGTTGATAAGTGGCCCAGATACATTCAATAGATGCTTAGTAACTGGAGCACGGTAAGAACTATCATATCCAAGTATTGAGTTGAATATGTAAATGAGCTCAATTTAAATAGCGGATATTTTCCATGAAATAAAATTAGTTTTCAATAGAACGACAGTATGAAGTAGGTCATCAAAGAAAGTCATCTTTAAAAACATTCTTATTAGAGTGCATACTACCGATACATACTACCTACCAACGGACTTACTATTCAAATCTAACCTACTGTAGTTTCCCATAAAATTGTCATTTTCAAAGGTGATCAACAAATCACGAAGTCAAACATTCCAGGGCGAGCTTAGACTATTGTATTGAGTGTTTTCTCATGGACACGCGACTTTCAGACAAAATCTGTTCGTATTGTGTAATAAAATATCAGGTATAAACATGGTTCACAAAAACATACTTTAGTAACTGGCAGTAAGGTTGTTAAATCTCTATGCCGTGATAAATTGATGTTTCACGATAAAATAACAACTAAAACCAAAGAACGTTAACCAATTTAAACAGTTGGGCAAATTGAACATGACTAATTTCTCTCAATAATAACTTCTTATAATTACTTGAATACTACAAATTAAATATAACAAATTTTACTGATTTAATCGCATTTAATTTTATATTTCATTGAACTTTTTTAATAAATAATTAATATTTGATCCGAACTATGCAGCAAAAACTTATAACAGCATCTTGAAGTCTTGCAGTGTTATGCTTAGGTTGGGATTGTCTTACAATTCCATTCGACGTCAATTACGGTTGAAAAATGAAAACTTTTGATATAGAAAATAACTAATACTCCAAATGGACGACATTATTTATACTAGGTTTCTAGTCTTCTCTAACTATCTAACGTAGTTCTCTAACTTATCGGGAAGTTAGTTTAAAAAGAATTTATAAATTTGTACCGAGCAGACAAAAAAACAAACAGACGGATAAGAAATTGAGTTAATATTGTATTGTCATCTAGTTCTAAGCTAAGTTTAAACTTCAAGTTTCTAACTCATCGAGAAGTTAGTTTAAAATTAACTGCAAAATTTGTGCTGAACACACGAGAAAAGTAATGATTAAAAACTGGTATATTTTTTAATTTATCATTTACTGCAACACACCTTCAACTAGGGGTTACAAAGGGCGGACTTAATGATTATAATGATATAATGAAAGATAACAATAGTTTTTCTTCTAAACTAACGAAACATTTGTAAACGTGTGTAAACTCCTGAGCCATTCTTTTCCAATGTACCTTAGACTGATATAAAGATAAAAAGTATACAGAAAAAGTTAAATCATGTGTCAAATATAAAGTAAATGTTTAAATTGAAGTACCTCAGCTTCAATTAGTGCTAGAAAGAAATGAAATTTTGTTCTAGAATTACACTCATCTTTACACACACTTTAAAGCACACAGGCAAGTACCACGTTCTTACAGAATATCAGCGTGAAATAGCAGCGTAACGACGCTGTTTTTCGTACGGTGAGGATAGAGACCCGGAGACCCCTTTGCTGGAAAAAGGACATTCCATCTTAGTCCACAGCGTTGACAATACTTCTGCATTTTGATCCTTAATCGAGATGAGATGTAGGTCTATGGGCCTCAGAATCAACTTACCGTCAAGTGGACTATGTGCTTGCTTGTCAACCTTTTCTATAAAAAAATTATCTTTGTAATAAACCGTCACCAAAAATACAAAATTTCATCTGATTTTCGTTGATTACATTCAACGTTACGGTAAATAATAACAACGAGGAAAATAATTTCGAAACAATGGCAGATTTAGTAGATTTAATAAAAAAACGTTAGACAAGCGAAATTTTATTAATTTACTTCGAAGAAATAAAATATATTTCATTTCATTTAATTTCATTTTGGAGTGAATATAAATCTTATAATTAATAAGATTTCGCTTGTTATCGGAATGGCATATATTAAAATTAAGTAATATCAAACTGTATATATGATTACTTTTGGAGAGGTCTGCTCAGTTTAGATCTGTTATCTACCTCAAAATATAGAGTCAGCTAATTTACATGTTAGCCGCCAGTATGATTTCAAAAAGCTGGGTAGGTGTCATATCCTGTTATCAAAGGCAGTCTGCAATCCGATGAGTAGCGAGTTATTCGGGAATTGTTACTAAGCCTAATAACAGATGTGATAACAGAATTATTCCAAGAATATTTAAATGGCATCACATGTTTTTTCGCTGGAATTACTGTCAGTCTCAATTTTAATCTCATTTCTTCAGATATATTAGTATATTTTATATAATATTCACTCATTCTATATATCAAACCACCGAATATTATCACGAAATAGTACTTACAATAAAAAAAACACAACGAATTAAACTCCGAGCATTGCAAAGAACTCCACATTGACTGTTGTTGATAGCTATTTTAAGATACTATAATACGAAAAAAGCGAGTAAATATGATATATCTTTTTAAAGCATCCCATAATAGAACAATATTTATTCGTCGTGTTTAACATTTGTCCATCATTCACTCTGCTACTCGTGTATGGTTATTCCAAGTATAGTTATTCCTTATAATGCACGGAAAAACGATACAAGACAATATACTACGATTTTGTGTTATAGTTTATCCCTGGCATGGTTAATCGTGTATAAATCAAGGCTTGGTTAAATCCACCCTCATTACGATAAGTGTAGCAAAGTCTACCAAAAAATAAAGGGAGGCACGGGTAGTTTAGAGTTAAAATAGTGTGTTAGTAGTGGTGATAGTGAATTACCCTAGCAAGTTAATATTACCCGTTAAATATTAAGATAATGCTCAAAGAACGAATAACCAATGAGAAAATAAATTCAATTCTATTTTAAAAAAAAAAACCTTTCTATGGGGTAATAACAATAGACTGGTATAGGTATATACAGAATCTATTGTATTGAGTTTCAATTGTTTATGGATGCTAGAACAGATAACTTCGACACATTAAGACGATTGTGAACAGCATCCCAGATGCAGCGAGTGCAAGTCAGCTCTCATTGTTATCTACGAGTACAACTGATTACGAACCGCCCCGATACTAATTTTCTATTCATGAAACATTGGATGAATAAGCACATTTAATCGTTTTCAAATTGCATTAATTTTATTTCTAGATTAAAAATATTATATCTTGTTTGTCATAGTTATTCGTTTTGGATTTTTTTATAAGATGGGATTACAAACGAGCACACAGTCCAGCTGATGGTAAGCGTTAGCTGTGGCCCATAGACATCTACATGTATCCTCAATTAAGAATCAAAATGCATATATGTTGCCACCCCTAAGAATTAAGATGGAGTGCCACTTTTCCAGTAAAAAGGGTCTCTGGTTCTCTACACTCACCACACGACACACTGCAGCGTTAAGCTGCTATTTCACGCTGGTATTCAGTGAGAGCGTAGTCGTTCCTCAGCTGAACCGACCCATTCGTGCTATAATTATGGTAATAATAAAACTTCAGAATGGCTCTACCACGTTAAATTTTTGCAAGCATTTCACGCACGATTTTTATAATAATATTAAAATAATAATAGATCTGACGCGGTCAGTAGGGCCCCGAACTGAAAAAGTTCGGGACACAACGAGCTGCATCACTACTGGCTGAAGGGATTCGTGGTGTGTGACAATGTGCTCACCCGACAGTTTTAAGAGGCTCTCAACCGGAAATCGCTCCCGAGCTTCTTCACTACTGGAATCACTCATTTGATTCCTAAAGACTAGGGTATGACAGAGCTGAGCAAATAACGCACCATAAGGTGTCTACCGACTATAATATACAAGACACTAACATCTATTTTGAGCGCGAGAATCACTCGTCACCCGGACTCAAATCGGGTGATTTCGCGCACTCAAAATGGTGGTCGTGCAACCAAGAAGCCACTTCTCATTGACACGGTCATTGGCAAAGTGATGAAACGCAACCGTCGGAACTTATCCGCTGCCTGGATAGACTACAGAAAGGCATTCTACTCGATGCCCCATACATGGCTAAAGAGGATCTCCTCTTCCTCAGGCTGTACAAGATTGACTGTACAGTTAGAGACTTCTTCGAGCAGAGTATGGGGCAGTGGAGTACGATCCTTTGTCATCTGGGCGAACGGATGACGGCTGCGGAAAGTCACATAAGGATAAGAAGGGGTATCTTCCAGGGTGATTGTCTGTGTCCAATCTGGTTCTGCTTCTATTTGCACCCTCTCAGTACTTTACTGGAGGGCTCTGGTTTTTAGCTTCGGAAAGGAGTTACAAAAGCTACCCATAGTGCATAGATTTATCTATATCCTTCAGCTTAAAAACCATTTCCGAGACTGAAACATACCGATACCCGGGTATTTCACAAGACATCGGTATCGGTGAGACTGGTATGAAGCAGTCAGTATGCGACGTGTTTTATGCACGCTTAACCAAAGTGCTTATTAACAGCCTTTTGTCTGATGTGAGTAGACGCATACATATAACGGTTGGGTCATGCCTGTCCCCGTGTACACCTCTGGCATACTCAGGTGGACTAAGACTGAACTTAACGCCCTAGATAGAAAAGTCCGAACTACTATGATGTCCCATAGGATGCATGATCCGAGATTATTGGTACAGAGGCTGTACTTGCCGCGAAAGCATGGTGGGCGTGTTTTTAGCAGTATGTAGCCTCAGTAATTACTTACTGGCGAGATTGGATGATCTATTCTATAAGGATGTCATTTCTTGTGATAAAAGACTTACTTCTCTAACCTTAGCTAACGAGCAATGGCTAGACCCGGCAGTGCAGAGCATTTCCGACCGGGAGTTCGTATGGAAGGAGAAGGAGCTCTACGGGGAGTTCTACAAGGCTCTACATGAGACTTTCGTAGACACAGTAGCCTCTCTCCGTTGGATACGCTTTGGTGACCTCTTCGGGGAAACTGAGGGTTTTGTCTGTGTAATACAGGAAAAGGTTATTAAGACCAATAAAAACTCTAAATTCTAAGTAGAACATTTCTAAAAAATAACAAGTAATCCACAAATCCACATTTAATTTTCCTTAAACTGATATGCATAACATGATATAAAAGGACTTCTGTGGCGTGCAAAAAGCGTTTCGTTTTACTTTATGTATTTCTGCACATCATGGTGGAAGTTAGCTCTTCACGTGCAGATGTATGAAAAAATATATTATTTTTCTAAAAGCCAGCCGTTATATTTTTTTTACAGGAACTGTTTACAAATTCTGAGTATGAAGTACTTTTAACAAATTACCGTTACATTATAAACGTGAAAAGATAAAACAAATTGCCGTCCTTAACCGGCGAAACATTTGTCAGATTTATCTGTACCACTTTTTATTTAAGTAAAGTTGACGTTATATTTGCTAAATATTTAAAAATATTTAATAAAAATAAAATTCACTTAGTAATTTTCATTCGATCATGCTAATAGTTGCTATAACATACATAATGTTGTATCATAATAACCCACCGGGCGAACAATTCGTTTTTTATAGAACAATTCGTCCATGAAAAACTAACACACCACCTGATAGTAAATGAATGCGAAGGCCCATAGAAATTATCTATGCTATGATCATCTCTATCTATGCTATCATAACATCTATGCTATCATATCTCAATCGAAATTCAAAAAACAGATGTTTAAAGTACCTTTTTATTTTAAACCGCTCGTTTAAAGTAAAAGGTCCTCTGTTTCTCCACACTTATCATATGACACAATTATAATAATTAAAAATATTAAGTTGCTATTTCACGCTGGTATTGTGTTTGGTCGCGTTAAATGGATTACACCGCCAATTCATGACAAGCGGAACCACTTTTAGCTTGTGCCTTACCACAAAATAGCGATCTCTTCTAAACAAACTTTTTGGTCTGCCATATTGTAAATTGTCTTCTGTACATTTAAATATTAAAATCAAATAACTTAAGAGGGTGAGAACTTAAGAGAGAAAAGAAGGAAGAGAGAAAGAAAAGGTGTGAACTTAAGAGGTAAAATCAAATAACTTGAGAGGCTTAACATATGCGATTTGCGTCAACAATTTCATGTTTTAGGGTTTTTTCAGGGGTGTTATCGTAACGATGTGAGCAGATTATTAACAGAAACTTTAGAAAGATGAAGTCTTTTTTGTGTTTTTTTTTTAGAGCGAAGACAATTCCTCCATAGCTTTTTACGAAAATATGCGTCAGAGTTATCTTTCAGGTCGAATACAACCATTATCATTAGCTAAAGTACTTTATTTTAAGCGTTATTATAATAGAATAAAATAGTATATTATATTATATAATAGTATTATATAATAGTAGAATTAATTTAGTCCTTTAGTGTAAACCTAAATTACGAAAATATTTCGGTTTAATATTAAAAAACAATACTATAAAGTATATAGTATTGTTTTTTAATATATATAATACATATTATAAATTATAATATAAATATAAATTAAAAATTATATAATACAATACAGAAGGGGCAAACGAGCATGCGGCTCACCTGATGTTAAGTGACTACCGCCGCCCATGATCAACCGCAACACCAGGAGAATTGCGGGTGCGTTGCCGGCCCTTTAGAAAGGAGTAAGCTCTTTTCTTGAAGGTATCCAGGTCGTATCGGTCCGGAAAAATCGCCGGTGGTAAACTATTCCACAGAGAGGTTGTACGTGGAAGAAAACTCCTTGTGAAACGTACAGTGGTGGACTGCCAAGTCACCGCCGCCATCCAGATGGTGTGGATGGTATCGGGACGTTCGCCGTATAGTGCGTTCACGAAATTTGGCGGCTGGGATTAATCCGAACAATTCCTCAGAGCACTCCCCGTGATAGATGCGATAAAATACGCAAAGAGCAGAGCTCTTCGCAGCGCCAGTGAATCGAGCCGATCGGAAAGCACTCGGTCGTCGACGATTCGAGCCGCTCTGCGCTGGATGCGGTCAAGTGGAAGGAGCTGGTACTGGGGAGCCCCAGCCTAGAGATGGGAACAGTATTCCATGTGCGGCCGAACCTGCGCCTTGTAGAGTTGCAGGCGCTGTGCCGGCATGAAGTACTGTCCCGCTCTGCTGAGCACGAAAAGCTCTTTAGAGGCCAATTTGGCCTTCCCTTCCAAGTGACCACGAAACTGCACGTCACTCGATATGTCGACGCCGAGGATTCCGATACTGGCTGAGGCAAAAAGGGGAGTGCCTTGAAACTGAGGGGATACGACAAAGGGGTTCTTTTTAGCGGTTAACGCGCAAACTTGTGTCTTCTGGGGGTTAAACTGGACTAGATTTAGTCGTCACCAATCCGAGACTCTGTTCAGCAAAGACTCGACTTCAGACACAAGTTTGTCCCGGCACTCGGAGACGTTTTCCCGAGCAAATATTGGCTTGGCCGGTGTAAAGAGCATCACGAGTGCTGTCATCTGTATAGCCATATCATTTTTTTCCGTGCATTGGGATATAACCTATCTTTATAATTTTATCAAAATACAGGTAATGTTAAATATCCAAAAACAAATTATCTCGTTTTATTTAGTCAATTAGGTTATATGATTATTTTAAAATTACTTATCATCACGCGTAGACGCTGTCCAATTCAGCACAAAATTTTATTATATAGTTTATTTTAATAGTGTAAAATTTATACCTAAAATATTTATCACTATTAAAGATATATTGGACGGCTTCGTGGCGGAGTGTCTTAGCAATGAGTCGAACAAAAATTTGTATTGCTACAAATAATTGTTCGGGTCAGGATGTTTGTCCTTGTGAAATTTATGTTCTTATGTTAAATGCCCCCACGATATACCAAGGAAACATTCTTGGTGTGTAGGCAAAGTTATTATAAAATAGAAACAAAAAAAATGTGAGCCATGGTAGCACAAGGGCGAAGTGCGTGCCGTAAATGCTAGCAACCCGGGTTCGATCCCTACCGACACCAACGAAATTGTTACTTTCATGAATTATCTTTACATTATCCTATACCTTCAAACGAGCAATTCTTGTGTATATATATAATCGGAATCTCGGAAACGGCTCCAACGTATTTCATAAAATTTAGTGTCCAGGGGGTTCCGGCGGCAATAAATCGATCTAGCTAGGATTCATTTTTAGAAAATGTCATTTTATCCGTGTCTTCCTTCAGGCAATGAAAAACTGCTACAATATCATTAGAATAAGAAGGTAAATTTTGGCAATTCATTAATTATATAATAGCTCAAATGAAATATCGGTCAGTCACGAAAACGTAGTAACCTGGTTCGAGTCCCGACTTGGTCCGTCTTTTTTTTTCAATTCTCGAGAGATCTCGATTTTTCTTTTGTGAGAAAATCTATTATTTTGAGCCTATTATTTTAGTATTTTTTAAAAACACGAAAATTTAAATTAAACTTATTGCTCTCATGATTTTTTATTCAAATAAGCAGTTCGGTTTTTCCTATTATGTCGGTAAGATCAATAAATACTATACATATTTCATCAATATGTAATTTGTATCTAAATATAAGTTCCAAAATACACGAATTCCAAAAAAAATACCGGTCATCCTGGTACAGAATCATAATAAATGTATATGGAACGAAATATATTTTATATAATACATATTTTTCAATTCGAACATAAATTTCTTACCCCTTTCTAGTTGTCAACTTGGCGTTGTGATGTTCCTTAATCTACTCAATAGAGTAAAAAAGAAAAGCCGACTTCAATTTACTAAAATAATAAAATAATTTATACATATTAGCTACCGATGTCAGGGCTAGTTTGAACATTAAATCTTATATACACTATGTCTCAGCACCGACCACATAAGTTATTATATGGAAATTATTTTATTTAGTTCCAATAGTATCAAGATGATTCGTGCAGTCACGCAACTTCGACTTATTTATTTATGACTTCGAATACTTGCATATAATTATTATCTTTAGCGCGCTCTAGCGGCACATAAGCCTCTAGCAAACTTTCTGTCAATATTTTTCCCAGTTTCTTCAAAATAAATAAAAGATTTTTCCGTAAATAGAATCCGTGTACATTATAATTTTTTTTGCCCTAAATTTGTCAAGTTTAACCGCATGCCCTCGCTCTATGCTCCAGCTTCGCGATTGCGGTCGGGTAAAATTATTTTCGGCTACACCAAAGGGTTATTTTTTTAGTACAAATCAACCGTGTAGCTGATGCGAACATTTTTATTGTAGCTAGCTCTCCGTCCATTTGGTGATGTGATACTTAATGGAATTTTTAGTATATTTAAGTGTTTAAGCTAAGCTAGAAATCATTATGTTAAAGCTAATTTTTTTAAAAGGTTCCTTCCGGTTCTCTACAGTGACCATACTAAATACTTCAGCACTGGCTGCCATTTTACGTTGGTATACTATGAGGGTATAGTCCTTACCCGTTAGCGCCGTGCATGCTACAATTGTAATATAGCTGTAGCATAACTTCCCTACATAAAGGTTTTGCGGTAAATAATTATTTTAAAGAATCCTCTACATTAAAAACGTTCATCCTTATTATCATTACCGCCTGTTACAAGTCCACGGCCAAAAATTAGACTTTTCCCATAGAGTTCCTTTTAGGCGCATGATTGCCACGGTTGCTACGTTTGTCATCCGCAGTTATTTAATATTAAGGGCTCTCAGCAGAAAGATATTGCTGCCGATCTTCCGTTTCCGTTTCCCTCTGTCGCTTCTTACGGCACCCACGAGATCGCATGGGGTAGAGGATTTTCTTACATGGCCACCAAACGGAGTTAAAAGAATCGCTTTCATTTTCAACATTTCAAGAATATTCATTAAATTGCTTATTCAAGCAATTACACTTTCTCCGTGCATTGCCTGTTGCAATAGAGGGACTTGCATACTCATTCTACTGCCTCAAAAGTGTTAACATGATGAAATTTCAAGCACAGTAGCTAACACTTGCGCTAGGTACCACACATCCTCTGCATACTGCAACTGACATGAAATAAATTACTCATAAAGTTATCTGTGTTGCGAACAATTGCAGAAGCAACTCTTTCTATAACATCCAAATAAATTAAGCTTAGCTACAAGCAAAGACTATATAACCACGCTACAAGTCACGTTTAATTATTACTTAAAACGAAACAAGAACCTGCAGAGAACTTATCAAATAATACATGTCATATATCTTATAAATAAAAATGTGAACGTTTGTTCCAAATGCTCGAGAAGTTCACCACCAATTGCTTTGAAGTTTTAATACAACTTTGCAATTGATTTCACCCAAGTTTTAAAATAATTATTGGAAAGTCTTTGAGACGTGGCAGAGCCATGCTGCAGTTATATTAGAAGTGTAGTTGTACTCGTAGCACGAATGGGTCGGCTCGACCGGGGAAGGACCACGCTCTCACAGAATACCAGCGTCAAATAGCAGCTTAATGCTGCTGTATTTCGTATGGTGAGTGTAGAGAACCGGAGAC
This sequence comes from Parnassius smintheus behrii, assembly GCA_036936625.1. Classification (NCBI taxonomy): domain Eukaryota; kingdom Metazoa; phylum Arthropoda; class Insecta; order Lepidoptera; family Papilionidae; genus Parnassius; species Parnassius smintheus. The sequence goes on along the minus strand of JAUPFT010000029.1, from coordinate 27,218,518 downwards.
CCTTTTTACTGGAAACGAGGCATTCCATCTTAGTCCTCACGGGTGATAACGCATCTGCATTTTAATTCGTAATCGAGGATAGATGTGAATGTCTATGGGCCACAGCAACCACTTACCATCGGGTAGACTGTGTGCTCGTTTGTTACCCTATCCTATTAAAAAAACGTAGCACCAGCATTCATCTTTTCAACATATATTTTAAAAATACTCATATCAGCCGATTTGGAAGAAGGAGGCAGTTCTCACTTCGACTGCATTTTTTGTTTGTATGTTACGCGTTACTTTCGCCATTATGAAACTATTTTGTTTATATTACTAAATTGGTGTGAGCGATGAAAGAACCGACTTCTGAAGCTATTCAATTATATGAGGATTATATATTTCTAAGAATTTTACTATTTTATTAATTTTTTTAACCTTTTTTAGACTACGCAATATTACACCCACACACCTACAAGGGTAACACCTAGAACTTCGTTTTAATACTTATGTAAGTACTAAAATAACGGCGGGAACATTGGAAACAATATAATAAATAAGGAAAGTATATTCAGAAGATTTTTCCTATTTTTCCCAACCCTAAAGGTTGAGTTTTTTTAATTTAAATCAAAATTTTATAAGCCTTGATGGCCTACTTGATAAAAAATTGAAGCATTAAAATTGGTTCACAATTTGCGAAAATAGAATATAGTAATATTACGTAAGGTACAGATATATAGGTATGGTAAATGCCCATCACATTTATATCAAAAGTACAGTTAAATTGGGAACCACCTCTTTTTAAGTATATTATACCAAAAATTTAATTAATAGCTGGACGCTGATATTACAATATTCATTTCTATTTCACACTTTTCTAAAATACAATGATACGAACAATAATTGCCTCATTTTTTCTTTTTGTTAAATAAATACTGGGAAAGATTTTCTTAAATAATTCATACTTTCGAAATGAGAAACTTTTAGAAGGTAACTCGGAATCACAGTTTTATAAAAATATTCTACAAAAGTTTACTAGCTCTTCTCTGAAAATTCTCATTTATTTTGGGTTTATTACCTTGGAATTTTTAGATTACATTATTAAAGTATTTTTCTCGTCTAAAAGTTTGAGTTTATATAATTTTCTAATTTGGTATGGTCTTTGCTTATTTTGAAACGGGTCGTTGTCCTTCGCTGCTACAGTTTGATTGGTCTTAAAGTTACTCAGCAAGTCACTTACAAAATTACTGTCGCTGTTTTTCACTTTGATAAAACCCGTAAAGAGTTTAACGAAGTAGAAAAAATGTATATAGTAGAAGCATTACCAATCTATAGGGGACCTCGAATGGCAGGCAGCATCGTACTGTGAAGCACAGTGTATGCAGGTCTCCACTAGATAGTGACAATCTGATGAAACATAAAGGGTTGTTGCAAGTTGAAGAAAGTTTTTTAGTTTGTTGACTGTGTTTTGCGTGTGCTTAGAACATATTTATTTATTTTGTACTATGTTTCTAAGCTGAATTACCTTGCCTCAATTTGAATCCAACTTTTATATTTTTCTCTTAAATTATCGGGGAAATATCTTTATCTCTGCAACTTGATCTTGACATGATCCTTGGAAAGAGCTTATTATTCATTATTAAAAGTTTCTTGAACGAACATGTTACAAAGCACCTTTCGTGTTTCGTGAGATATTTATATAATACAGCTCATATTTCACTAACTGAACTAATTTTTACGTAAATTTGTAAATTTTAGTGGATGTATATAAATATTTTGTAGTAATGTTCAGATTAGGAGTAACATAGAACACATCAAATAATTTCCTCCTTCCCGTGGGGGTCGCAAGAGGCCACAGAGGGGAAACTTAAACCGGAGATGAGCAGCAGCAGCTTTCTGATACAAATTGTAAAATAATAAAAACTGCGCCTGCCAACCCGCCTGCCAAGCGTCACTACTGCGGCCAAGTTCCCCTGTGAGGCGATCCGGGAAGCCCTGTGTTCTCCAAAAGGAACTTTGTAGACTGGAATGGATGTATATAAATGTACTCGTTATGACATGAATACTGTGCCCAAACGCGAAATTTTATATCGTACAGTTAAAGTGAGTACAAATTAGGCATTTTAAAGCTAGCACTTTGTTAACAAGCATTTTAAAGACCATTTAGTCCGATACATCCGTATACTTGACAACACGCGCGCTGCCAGATTTTGGTTAAAACGCTCGTTGCACGGGCGTTAGCCGCGCGCTTTTAAATACATGATCCGCCATTTTATTGTACATTTTGATCGCGAGCTTTCGCGTAGACCACGTTGACAAAAATGGAGATCGAGCACTATGATATGGATTTTTTATCGATGAAATCCAAAAGCGATCAGCTATTAGGGACGCGTCTCTGCTAACGCTCGTCGAACGCCATGCTGAGTGCGGTGTATGTACGCTAACAACGCGCGCCGAACGTAGCATCCAATGTCTATGTGCTCTTAAGATATTCATATCGTTATTGTACATGTTGTGACATAATTATTTTACACAACAATGAACTCTAAACTTAATCATACATTTTACGTTGTGATTTGCGATTACTTCTCGCTATATCTGAGTACTAGATATGAGTGACCACTAGGTAAGAGATGTAGGAATTTGAAGGTTGTAGGTGGCCCAGGACCGCGTTATACATGGTAGCACGAATGGGTCGGCTCGACTGGGGGTGGACCACGGTCCCACAGAATGCCAGCGTAAAATAGGAGCTTAGTGCTGCTGTGTTTTGTACTGTGAATATAAAGTACCGCAGACTCATTTTAGTGATTACAAGTCATTCCATCTAAGTCCTCAGTGGTGACAATGCATGTGCATTTTGGTTCCTAATTGAGGATAGATGAATATGTAGACTGTATGCTTGTCTGTCACCTTTTTTGTATACTTTAAAAGAACGTGCTTTGTGGCATTCGACGAATGGGTTGTAATAATTATAACGATGATAATAAGAAAGTACGGCTGTGAATAATTCATGTACAGATTAATTGTAAATACGTACATGTCATGCTGATTGTAACAAGATAATGAGACGATGCATATTTCCGGTAATCATTTTTATTAATGCTGCTTCCGGATATCAGATTATTACTATCCCGACGGTGAGCCTTTGGTCGGATGGGAGTAATGCAAATGTGTGGGATGCTAGTTTTGTATAAACTTTGGCAATCTCTCATCTAAGGGATACCGCGTCTAGAGCCGGGCGGCATCAGAAGCAGTGGACTAGGTATATGAGTCCCTTAGCATAGACTAACCGTGTAGTAGCGGTATAAGAGTATCCACTATTTCACATTGTCTAATGGGTGTCGTAAAAGGCGACCGATGAAAACGGAAACAGTAAATGGACAGCAGAATCCTTCAGAAAACTCTATGGGTAGGCCTATGTTCAGCAGTGAATTTAAAGGCTGTAAGGGAATGGAGAGAAAACCACATATAATAATTTCTTGATCAGTGTATTCCACGTAAAGTGAAGTTCTTAAAGGCTCCTTTGTTTAATTATACATATAGTTCGCCAACAATAATTGAAGCACTGATGGACTGATTACTTCATAACGAAGGTAAAATTGGCCTCTAAAAAGCTTGGCGTGCTCAGCAAAGCGAGACAGTATTTCATGCCGGCACACCGCCTGCAACTTTACAAGGCGCAGGTTCAGCCCAACATGGAATACTGTTTCCATCTCTGGGCTGGGGCTCCCCAGTGCCAGCTCCTTCCACTTGAGCGCATCCAATGCAAAGCGGCTCGAATCGTCGATGACCGACTGCTTTCCGATCGACTCGATTCACTGGCGCTGCGGAGGGATGTTGCATACCTTTGCATTTTCTTTCACATCTATCACGGGAAATGTTCTAAGGAATTGTTCGGATTAAAATCCCAGTCGCCAAATTTCATGAACGCATATCGCGTCAAAACTCCCGATACCATTTACATCATTTGGATGCTTGGTGGCCAACCACTGCACCTTTTACCAGGAGTTTTCTTCCGCGTACGATCTCCCTGTGGAATAGGTTATCATTGGCGATTTTTACGGTCCGATACGATTTAGGGACGTTAAAGAAAAGAGCTTACCCCATTCTAAAAGGCAGGCAACGCAATGCTATTTCCATGGTTTCATTTTTTCCTCCCATAAAAATAATACTATCTGTAATGATAAAAAGCCCTGATGAACATATAAAGACTATAACAATGATTATAATTATTACAGGCCTTCACAAGTCTACTGCTGAAAATAGGCCTCCCCTAAGATATACACAAATCGAGGTCCTTAACCACCTGCATCCAACGACTTCCTGCATATTTTAGCAAGTCGTCACTCTATCTAGTAGGAGTAGGCCGCTCTATACTTTACTTACCAGTACGGAACTGCCACTCGAGAACATTTCTTCCCCATTGGTTACCGATTCTATGAACTATATAGCCGGACAATTTCCATCTTAGCTTGCTATGCTGTATGTGTATGCGTGTATGTATATTTATGTGTGTGTAGCTACGTTGGTCATTGGTATGGGTATCTTTACTTACCTAATTTAAATGATTTTTTTCTGTATTTTACGTAAGTTTCTTATAGAATCAAAGTAAATACGATTAGATACACTGTCATGTTGGTAACTTTGTGATTCAATGTTTTTTTCTTCAAAATTACAATCTTATTCGAAAATATTTTATTGTTTATGAAACTTTTGTTGAAACAAATTAATATTCACAGGTTCAATGTTCTAATTTTTGTAAATGAACGTTACACATACTAAGTTTATACCCAACTTACGAGTATATTAAAATATATAATATTTAAAATAACTTAAGCTAAAACCCTTCTTCCCCAACGGTTGTCGGTTCTTTGAGCTATATGGCCAGCCCATTGCCACTTGAGCTTACTAATCCGTTGGGCTATGTAGGTTACTCTGATTCTACTTCGGATATCCTCTTTTCTAAGTTTATCACGCAGAGAAACTCCGAGCATAGCCCTCTCCATAGCTCGCTGAGCGACTTTGAGCGTCCTCATACGGCCAGCAGTGAAGGACCACGTCACGGTTCCGTAAGTCATCACTGGCAACACGCACTGGTTGTACAACTTAGTTTTCAGGTTTTGAGGTATACCTGACGAGAAGATGCGTCGTAATTTCCCTAACGCTGCCCATACGAGTTGAATCCGTCGATTGAACTCGTATGGGCAGTCGGACTATTTGTCCCAGGTAAACGTATTCGTCAACAACTTCGAGCTTAGTGCTCCCAACAACTACCGGCATAGGTGTGACATGGACATTTAACATTATCTTTGTTTTTTCCATGTTCATCTTAAGACCCATCCGTTGGGAGGCACTATTGAGGTCATTGAGCATAGTGCTTAAGTCCTGCAGCGATTCTGCCATAAGGACAACCTTTGTGGAAGAAGGATTCTCGAGTGGCAGCCTTGTACCGGTAGGCGAAGTGTAGGGCCCCACTAGATGGAGTAACGACCTTGTAAGACATGCAGGAAGTCGATGGATGTAGGTGGCTCAGGACCGTGCTTCGTGGCATACCTTGGGGGAGGCCTATGTTCAGCAGTGGACTTGTGAAGGGCTGTAATGATGATGATGAATGATGAATTTAAAACCTTAATTTATTACACTATCTTACTTCCTGTTTAAAGTGCCACGAAACGTGAAACGAAACACGAAAAGTGTACTTAAACTTTTGAGCTAGAAAAGTATCAGCCCTCTTATCCCCAACGATAGGGACATGACGCAGGTAGAGTTCCTTAAGAAACTTCACAGGACATGGACCTCACGGTCAGACCGTCTCTACCGCAAACGGCGCAAATATGTAGTCATCTCTGAGAGACTCATACTTGCTTCCTCAGTTCAACAACTTCTAATGCCACTCCATCTTCGGTCTGAATGTTTTTAAAAACATTTATTTTCATTCAGTATCTTATGTTTTGCTGTCCGGGCCTTATTAATTAAAATCCCGGGCAAACACGGATTATTTTCCACGCAGTCGTCTTAATTTGAACTAGGGACAATACGACCCGCATAATCCGTGGTTTAACTGACGATGTTTGTCAAATATATTGAGGCATATGTTTTGTTAAGTAAGTACCGTCGGCTAGTCCGTTGACAGGTGTGAGGGAAGGCTTCGTCTATTAGCTGTTTAACTGTTTACTTTAAGAGCCGTGAGTCCCTTTGTTTGGAATCACTACGATATAATGCTTTGTCAAATTATATATTCAAAACAGTTTCTACTATATCTACTGTTCTACAAGTTTAAGGGTGACAGTACTTTAGTTACTTCTCTGGTTGTAGCGACGATTTTCTTAATAGCCACACTTCTCAGAAGTATTGACGACGCAGTATCCTAGGCAATTCGCTACCACGTCACTGGTCTGTGACTGGATATTTCACGTCTGGCGTAAGCGAAATGCTTATACCGTTACGTATCGGAATTCATAACGTCTCTCTCACAAATTGGGCATCTTCCTTAAAAGAGGTAATATCTTTATACATAAAACTGAATTGATGTCCGTTAAGTCTCGCAAAAAATAAAAAATGGCTCGACTGATTTTTATGAATTTGATTGTTGCGGTTTTCGAAATCCAGAAATCACCCGTGCAAAGCCGGAGCATCCGCCCTCGCTTTGGATGGGTACCCCGCTAATAAATATGTACATGAAGTGAAGTGAAGGGCTGTAATGGAATGGAGAGAAATTCACATATTTATATTTATGATTATTATTATTATTACCTTACTATGTTGTTTTATAATGGGTTTCATTATTCAAAATTTGTAACTGTTCTATTTAGTTATGATGAAGTTAGTGAGTAATTGCTAAATAATAAAATACCAGAAGTAAGGCTGATGTTTTTTTATTTGAAAAGACGTTAGCCCAATACTAGGATTTACTTATGTATCGTGTATGCAGTTCACATACGTAAATGAATTGTATAAGGATAAAAATATTAATCAAATACCGCACTGAACATTATTATTTGTTTAGCATAGAAGTAAATGAATTGTGTTTGAATGTATAATCATGCATTCAAGTGCAAATTATATTAAAGCAACTCCACAGCGCTAAGGAAATAATAGGTATAATAATAAAATAGAGCAGAGTAGTAATAAAGAGGAATTAAAAGTTTCCATTAAGTAATAGTTATAAGATCTAACATTTGTGAGTTTATTGGATGAACAGTATAAGACCGTATATACGGTCTTATACTGTTCGTCTAGTTAGGATGAAAAATTGACGAGTACAAGCGCCCGCGAAGTTATCTGATAGACAAAATGACTATTTGGTTATTTTTTTATCCTGCTTTGTTTCTATGCCATTCATCTGATCAGATGTTTGGTTACCTACGTAAACCGTATCTTGACCAAGAAAGAGCCCTTGTAGCTCAGAAGCTTAGCGTTCGCTGTAAATTTCACAGTACCAGAGCAACCTGGGTTCGATCCCTGCCGATACAAATGAAAATTTTAAATGCAATTTTAAGTACCTACCGATTTACAAGGTGATTGGGTTTGAAAATTAATGTAATATTGGGTACTGGTTTGCCACTATTACATACTACTATATAATAAACAGGTCGAAAACTCTTCGAGTGATAAATTTGAAATTTTCTATATAAAACAGTTCATTGCCGTGTAGTGGCAGTTAAGAATATCCACTAGCCCATATCTTCCCGTGGGTGTCGTAAGAGGCGACAGAGGGAGACAGGCAGGTGATGGGCAGCAGCGTCTTCCAGATAACAGCAACTGTACGACAAAAAAAAACTGCGGTTGCCAACCCGCTCGCCAAGCGTGGCAACTATGGCAATATACCCCCCATGAACAATTACACAAATAGACAGCCCCCAGTCCCCGGCGGCCCCGCTATTCCTGGCTATGGTGGCGACCATGGTAACGGCGGGGCAGGGGGTGCTAAGAATCTCCGGTGGAAGTTCGGTTGCCACCTACGACGACTCGACCTGGCAACGTTTAACGCACGCACTCTGAAGACTGACGAGAAGATCCTGGAGCTGGAAGAAGAGATAGACAAGTTGCGCTGGAATATTATAGGATTATCCGAGATCCGAAGAGAGGGGGAGGACACGGTGATTCTCGAATCCGGCAACTTGTTCTATCACCGGGAGGGCGACCATCTGTCCCAAGGAGGTGTCGGATTTATCGTCCACAAGTCTCTCGTCAACAACGTTGTGAAGATTGGGAGTGTGTCGACGAGGGTCGCGTACCTCATACTCAGAATCACCAAACGGTATTCGCTGAAGGTCATACAGGTTTACGCACCAACCTCGGCACATACCGATGAGGAGGTGTAGGAAATGTATGAGGATATTTCCAAAGCCATGCATTCCTCCAAAACTCACTACACGGTGTTGATGGGAGACTTCAACGCAAAATTAGGCCCATCCCACCGGAACCGAAGGGGCCAGCAGCTGGCCGACTTTATGGAGAAAGAGGGACTCTTTATAATGAACTCTTTCTTCCAGAAGCGGCCCCACAGGAAGTGGACCTGGTCGAGCCCGACGGTTCGACAAAAAATGAGATTGACTTCATTATGACGACCAGACGCCAACTGTTCAGTGATGTCTCAGTGATCGCAAGGGTGAAAACTGGCAGCGATCACCGAATGGTTAGAGGCACACTGAACCTAAATGTTAAGTTGGAGAGGTCTCGTCTAATGAAGTCAACGCTCCGTCCTCCTCGTGCTCTAATCCAGAATCCCGAAACCTTTCAGCTCGAGTTACGTAACCGCTTTCAGTGCCTACAAGATTGCAATTCAGTGGACGATATGAATGACAAGCTCGTGGAAACTGTCCATGCGGTCGGAGCTAAGTTCTGCAAGACCCGCCGCAGAAGAACACAAAAACTATCCGATCACACTCTTAATCTCATGGCTGTTAGAAGGGAGATGAGGCTGCAATCGTCAACAGATTTGATAGCATACAGGCAACTGAACAGACAGATCTCCAAATGCATGCGGCGAGACTTACGCAACTTTAATACTGCTCGTATTAAAGAAGCGATCGAGCGGAACCAGGGCTCCAAAGTCTTTGCCAGAGATCTGTCTGCCAGTAAGAGCCAACTGTCAAAGCTGAAGACTGAGTGTGGCAGCATCGTTTCCGGGACACCTGAGATTCTGAGTGAGATTGAGAGGTTCTATGGGCAGCTGTACACATCATCGTTGGAGCCACACGCAAGTGTGAGTAACGATCCAAGAGCAAGTCTTATCCGACACTATTCCGATGATATCCCGGACGTCAGTCTAAGCGAGATTAGAATGGCTCTCCAGCACCTTAAAAACGGCAGGGCCCCAGGCGAGGATGGAATTACAGCGGAGCTTCTGAAAGCGGGTGGAATACCGGTACTTGAAGTCCTTCAGAAGCTCTTCAACTCCGTCCTCCATGGTGGCACTACTCCAGAGGCGTGGAGCAGAAGTGCGGTGGTCTTGTTCGTTAAGAAAGGCGACAACGCTCTCTTAAAGAACTACAGACCGATTTTCCTTCTGAGCCGCGTCTACGTGCTGTTTTCGAGAGTCATTACGAATCGTCTCGCACGCAGACTCGACGACTTCCAGCCTCCCGAACAAGCCGGTTTCCGAAAAGGCTTCATTACCATAGACCACATACATACCCTGCGGCAGATTGTACAGAAGACTGAAGAGTACAATCTGCCACTTTGCCTGGCGTATGTGGACTATGAGAAAGCCTTTAATTATCTATCCGAGTACAGAACCAGAGCTCGAAACCTATCCAACTGCAGAGAGGTGTAAGACAGGGTGACGTTATATCCCCGAAACTCTTCACCGCTGCATTGGAAGACGTTTTCAAGCTACTGGACTGGAAAGGATACGGTATTAACATCAATGGCGAGTACATCACTCACCTTCGATTTGCCGACGATATAGTCCTTATCGCAGAATCGCTGGAGGACTTAAGCACTATGCTCAATGACCTCAATAGTGCCTCCCAACGGATAGGTCTTAAGATGAACATGGACAAAACAAAGATCATGTTCAATGTCCATGTCACACCTATGCCGGTAGTTGTTGGGAGCACTATGCTCGAAGTTGTTGACGAGTACGTTTACCTGGGACAAATAGTCCGACTAGGTAAGTCCAACTTCGACCGAGAGGTCAATCGACGGATTCAACTCGGCTGGGCAGCGTTCGGGAAATTACGACATATCTTTTCGTCAGGTATACCTCAATCTCTAAAAACTAGATTGTACAACCAGTGCGTGTTGCCAGTGATGACTTACGGATCTGAGACGTGGTCCTTCACTGCTGGATGGCTATGAGGACGCTCAAGGTCGCTCAGCGAGCTATGGAGAGGGCTATGCTCGGAGTTTCTCTACGTGATAGACTCAGAAATGAGGATATCCGCAGTAAAACCAGAGTGACCGACATAGCCCAACGGATTAGTAAGCTGAAGTGGCAATGGGCCGGCCATATAGCTCGAAGAACCGATAACCGGTGGGGAAGAAAGGTTCTTGAGTGGCAGCCTCGTACCGGTAGGCGTAGTGTAGGGCGACCCCCCACTAGATGGAGTGACGACCTGGTAAGATATGCAGGAGGTCGATGGATGCAGGTGGCTCAGGACCGTGCTATGTGGCATTACTTGGGGGTGGCCTATGTTCAGCAGTGGACTTGTGAAGGGCTGTAATGATGATGAATGATGATATAGAACAGTTCAGTGCCTTTTTTATTAAAATAATTGATTATGATATTTTCTTAACAACCAAGAGATAAAAAATTCAGAAGGACGTGCTTATCAAAAATATTACGTTATATTTTAAACGAAAAGTTTTCAAATATGCCACCTAATTAATACTAGAGAATACGCAAACTCAGTTACGTGTTCAAGAAAAGACAATTCATACGCTTAAACTGTCTAAAAAAAACTTTAAGCTTTAACAAATTTTATAACAAAATACATTTTTTCAAAGTAATGGCTTTTGATAGAGGAAAAGTAAAACCATATGAGAAATGGGAGTGGGTTGGGGAGGAGGGTGAACGGTTCAGCAAGTGGATGAGTTTGTGTACTTAGTATGTGTGTTTATCAGAAATGGATATAGAACGAATGTTGACGTGAATAGGGCGCTCCTCGCTCTTGGACGGGATGAACTTATCATAAAATGCACGCATGCTCTGCACGTTTTGCTCTTTCCCCTTGTTTAATAACTAATCACTTTCTATGATAGTAAAAAAAACTTGGGTGAAACGGGAAAAGCATAAGATTAATGCGGTGAAATCGAGGTCATTGAGAATTATGTTAGGGGTGACTCTAAATAACAGGTTGACAGATTGTGCGTTACGGGGAAAGTGAGGTATGCAAAAAATATTGTGACTAAGATTAAAAAGGAATGTTTCGGTTGTTTGAATGCGTAGGAGGAAGCAATGATGAAAGATAAAGTAAATGCTGCAGAAGTGAGTGGTGGAGCCGAATATGTTCGCCTTAGACGGAAGTTCTTCCTAACAAAATTAGAGTTTACCAAATTGGTGATACATTAAAGATATACCACATTGAGAGCATCTCACGTAGTGCAAGAAGCGGAAGAGATGTAAGGATCGTGCCGAATGGAAGTCCGGTGGCTCTATGTATCCCTCTAGGTGAAAGGATTGGCTTTTTATGTACTCATATATGTATTTTGCAAAGTTCATTGCTGGTGGCTATTATGATACCAACGGGATGAATTTGTGTTAATTCGTGGTTCCCTTACGCTATAATATCATTATATGTATTCATAAAACATTCTAGCGCTTACTCCTTAAACTAAAAGCGTATTGTGTGTTCGCACTAGATGGAGCGTAATTCAAAAAGGAATTTACAACATACTCCCTTTACATAAATAAATCAAGCAATTTCACAATTCAGTAACTCAATTTTTCTCAACTTTATTATTAAGAAAAACATGTTTGCTAGTTAAAATTTAGCTGTTGTGTTAGATCTCTGTTAAAGATTAGGATCCGTGAATATTTATTCCTATATCCGAATAATAGACGCTGCGAAAACACTTTTGGACCACATCATACAGGTTTATTCCACTTTGGAGTCCATCAATTCACTATTGTTGTACATTTTTAACGCTATTTGACAAAAAATAATTTTTTGTTATTTCTTTTATCATCTTAACTTAATAGTACTTCTACTAGACTTAATTGTAACGTTAATACGTTACTCTAGTTTATTAAGCGCATGTAAAAAGTCCTCTGTGTTATAAATACCATGATTAGGAGTGAGATTGCGTAAAATTTCAAAACTCATCATAACGAAGCGAGTTACACAACATTGTCCTCTTCCAATGTATGTAGCATTTTTCTAGTCACGGTCGGCCAGGCGGGATATCTCCCATATATGACGCTGCTCCCAACCATGAGAATGGGACGTAATAAGTTAGTCTATAAAACGTTTGACTATTTCAATTTCGTATAATATCGCATTTTAAATCTTGCCAGTTCTGTTATAAATTGGCCAATGGACACTTATTAATAAATTACGATGGTACATACATGTTTTTAACCTTAACTTTTAATATATAAATATTTTTAAATGAATACATAACTTAATCTTTTTCTGTTTCAAAAAATATTATTTTAAGTACTCATATTATGGTTTTCTATTTGTCGACGATAAATTATTATGATGTAACTTACTGGTATCGGGAGACGAACGCTTTCTGGTCTGTTCTCAGTATTCATTAAAAGGCCCTTATATTTCATTTGCATTACAAAGAGAAAAACGGAAACAAGAACGCTCCGGAAATGAGAGAAGAATTAATTTAAAGAAATGACGCATTAACAAGGCAACAAAGACATTTATCTCATTACTTTGATAAAGTTCGGCAAAGAGAGAAAGGGAGGAATGATTTATGATTTGCATTGGAATTGATGTAGTTGAGTGATAATCCTCACTTAACGTTGCAAAATCGTAGAATTAAGTTTGATATTAAGCAAAGATATTTGATGTTGTTTTGCTTCCTTTTCTAGTATATTAGTATGGAGATTCATTGCGTGAATAGAATATTTTCCTTATCATTTTGTACGAAAAGAATTTTTTAATTTTTTAAAATTTAACTGGTCTAGATTATGTAGTAAAATTACTAAAAACCTACAAAGATGACAAATTTTGGATTTTGAATATGTTACTCAGGCGTTTTATAAAAAGTGCGTACTGCCTGAAATAATTGACTCGAGATAAGCTCGGTAATTGCCGTTGCGACAATTATTTTTATAATAAAAAATATGGTAATTGACTGTAAGTACCGATTAAAAATACTAGTTACCGTTGATTATATTATTTATTAAAACAGGTTGCAACCGTACTATTTATTTATTTATACCATTATGCTACCGTTGGCAGATATCATCTATAAATAACCAACATCGCTTAACAATCGATTACGGCGAAAAATTTAAAATATTTATCTGTACTTATTTTAACACAAAGGTTTATAAATAATGAAAAATATATCAAATAGATTATAATAAATTAATAACATAACATAAAAATGACACACAAAAATTTTTCCATCCACTGAACTCAATCCTAAGAAAACTTGTATAATGGAAGGTCAAGATTGTTTAGTCGCTATACTCACAGTATCATAGTGCGAGCGAGTGTATAGATATGAAATAAAGTATCGCCCGCGTAGGTCGTCGCCCTCTCGTGGCGTAAAATACCTAAATTTGCGTAACATCGAAATGTAAGAAGGATCCGTAGACGTCATGTATAATCCGTTGTCTAGTTTTAAATATATAATCAGTAAACATTTCACAACTCTGTCATTAAATTAATAGATTTATATAGTATAGAATATAAGCATTAAATCCTAAAACTGTAGTTGTAGCAAATCTGATTTCCATGTAACTGTATTTTTATTTTCACCGCATAGCATAGAATATTATTATCTGTTTCCTTTTTTCAAACCACTTCGTTAAACATCTATGTATATTGTAAGAGGTTGAACACATAGCATGTAGCCCTAATAGTGATATGGTAGATTTCGTCTCAGTGGTGTGTGTTATCTGTTAGTGAAACAAATAGAGAGAAAAAAACTTCAAACAAAGAAGACAAATGCGATTTAGCCTCTGAGGACTAACACGGACAACATGGCTTTTTGTATGCTGACTGGAACACACCAGGTGAGAGGGTGGTGCCTACCCTGGAGTACTCCGAGGCAAAAAAGCAGTCCTACAACCTGCAAGCAATCCGAACTGTGGTAATTTAGTTCCAGCTGCCAGCGCATTCGTACTGCATTTGGTGTTACAAGAACATCAGAGATCGGATGTCACTTGAAGCACTGAATGATTTTTTGATTACAAATATTCTTATTTAAATATAGATATTAGCTAATTTGAAGACGTATTCCGATATATTTTTTATGATAATTACAGTTTCACTTTTATTTATTATCATGATTAATATGAATATACGACTCCCTATATTTAGCAGTGGAATTGTTGAGGGATTTAATCATAATGATGATAATTAACATAAAGATTAAATCCTCAAATAAGAATATCTAAAATTAGGTCTAGAACTTTAAATAATTAATTCTTAGACATCCTTAATAAAGAGGGTGAGTTGTTAAATCTTTGCCGTTATTCTAATCAAACATACTCCGTAATCTGAGCAACGAGTAACTCTTTGGAAAATTTAATTTTTTAAAGGTTATGCGCACACTAAGATTTTCTCGTGGAGGCAATTTACATACGTAACTTGCACAAAGACAAACATCCAGACATCCAGAGAGAATTCGAACCCTCGGCGCTCAGTGCTATAACTCATTGCTCGGCTACTGCGGCACGGAGCCGTTAAACTGTTAAAACGTATAGTTTTGAGGCTGCACGCCTGTGTTTCAGCTGTGTAATAAAGGTTTAAGTCGGCGACCCCATATCATCATGGATTTTGTAAGAGGTGACAGTGGAAAACTAAAATAGGAGATAGGAATAGATGCTGCCACATCTTCCCAATAGCAACTTGTAGTAGTAGGAGATTGCTGTTGCCAACCCGCTCGTCAAGCGTGGCAACTATGGTAAATGAGGCGTGAGGTAATATATGGTGGTGACCTGTGTTCAGTAATAGAATTTTGATGAGCTATAATAAAAAATAAATGTACAAATGTACATCTACATGTTCGTTCATGAAGAAAAATTTACATGAGACGAAACTCGAAAAACTATTATTATTACAGTTTAATTTCATACCTGAGTGGATATTTAACTTTTCTTCGGAATATTATATAAGTTGTTGCTGCCTTTATTAGATAATAGAATAGTCATTGAAAGTAATATTTCGATATATATCTGAACACTACACTTTATTTACGTTTCTTTTTTCAATTTGGTTTATCCTGTAAAGATCATGGACGCTTTTTGAAAGGAGGGCTACTCGTATATTGGTGAATGTAGTGTAGTGTAGTGGCGTAAATGGAATTTAATATTATGCTACAAAATTCGGGATGGGTTAATCTAACAATATTTGAGACTATGATACTTTTGCTTTCCTAGATTAAATGTGATCTTTTAGAAGCACGTCAGTAATAAGTTGCGTGATAAGAGAAAAGTAGGATGACAAAAAAATGTTGCGACCAGGACTAAGAAAGGAATGTTTCAGTGGTTTGAATATGTTGAAACAATAATTGAGGAAAGAATGACAAAGAAAATATATGCTGCCGAAGTTAATGTATTGTTTACGCATGTCTAGTGTATGTACTCGTATGAATTAAGTGCATCACAGACTTTGCGGAGTTGTACCAGTACCGTCTTGTATGATCGATCGATGTTGATGATGATGTCTTGTGTTTTTATAAACAAACTCGATTGTATCTACCTAAAGAAAATACTAGGCAGACAATAAGAAGACCTACCGATACCGATATTTCAATCATTTTGAGGTTGTTGCAATGCTAAGAAATTGTAGTGGAAATCTACTAGTAACATATTTTGTTTTACAGCTATAAATATAACATTTGGTATATGAGATGGGGCAAATGAGTATGCGGCCCATCTCATGGTAAGTGATTATCGCCGCCCATGAACAATCATTACAAACATCCTTCCCTATTTTTCTACCGTCTTGTCGTGGAACTTTTTCTAAAAATTTATATAAAACCACCCCTTAAATATAACGTATTCCTCCCCCCAACAAGCTTTCTGCTGACCACAACTGGCTCCTGGCGGCTCAGGCCGAGCCTACTTAACACATCTCGTAATCTGCCTTAGTTAGGCACACTTTTTAAGCGGCTATTCGCCGCTTGCGCCCTCCTTTCTGCCAAGGAGGGTCGCGTCCGTGTACAGCTTAAAGATCTCTCGTCAGATCGGTAAGCCAATCCCAAAAGGTGGAGTTTAGTGGGTAAAAGTCTGCAGATAACCACGCAGTCGGCTGCGTGGTATGCTATGAGCATTCTCCACCTCCCTTACCCGTTACCGGAGGGTTGGCCTTATTTGCTTCGGGCGCAAAAAAAAACGTAATTTGATATAAGAAAAATGTTCGAAGTCGGTTCATAATGAGGGCTAATAATCTTTCGCTCACTAGACGTCGATAGTTGACATTGAGGTGAAGTTTTGTTACACAATGTCATTCAAGTTAGAAGTTAGTTTTAAGTAAAAGTTTATCGGGTTTTATAGTATAATAATAAGTAATAATAATTCTATAATATAATAATACACAAAACAATAGCTCAGTAGTACATTCTTAACTCTTCTATTATTTTTCCTTTTTTATGCATATCTGTGGTTTGGTTTATTTGGAAATAACCTTCACATTTTTCGAACAAATTAACTTCCGTTAAGAAATCAGTCAAATATTACACCCCCTTTTAAGTGGCACCGCTCTAGTGCCAGAAAAATTCGTTAATGCCCCTCATTGACGACAATATCGTGTAAAATATGTAAAATAAACGTATAGTTAAATTGTTAGCCTTCTCTTTTAGCAAAGAAGACTAATAAAGTTTTAAAACTGAGTAAAAAGTCATCTGAACGGTTGTCGCCTGCAATGACTTACGATTAATAAGTTTTAAGGTTCGCTAGAGAAGACGAAGACTGAGCGATTTTTCATTACAATTTGAATAGGCAACTGTGCAGGCGTCGTCGACAAGCCCTCACATTGATTTATGTGCCGGCAGGTGAATAGATATAAAGTAAATTTGAAATTAAGTTTTTTTTTTAATCCGTCGTTGTTTTTATTTTTGTAATTAATTCTGTATTGCACACACCAAGTGCAAACACAAGTTAAAAAGTAGCAATGAACGGTCTTATCGCGTAAAGCTTTGGACGGAAAGCATTGCATTGGATATTTTTAAAGTTTGTTGTTGTTGTAATAGGTATAAATTAAGGGGACATTCTCAATATAATATACATTTTCTACGGGGTAGAGCCACGCTGCAACTATATTATGGTTGTAGCATAAATGGGTGAGCTCGACCAAGTAATGCTCACTCGCTCGGAATACTTACGTACTCGTACTACCTATATAAAGCTTGATGGTGTTGTGAATCATATTATAGTGTAAGCAATTACATTGCAGTAAACAGTTACATACGACGAATATTTTATATTTAATTTTTTTTATATGTTCAGCTGTTTAACATGTTTAGTAGCTGATATCTGATAGAACGAGAATAAACTTTAGTCTGCCCAGCGGACAGTCGATGACGACAGTAACTCATGTTCATAAGACGCCTAATCGATCAAAATAACTTAAGGATTATATTAACATCGAAGGACTTGTGTCGTCGTTTTCTCTATTAGTTCACATGCGCAGATACTTAAAAATTGCATCACTTTTACGAATGAAAATCCACTTCAAACCATTATTTGCACGATAAAACAGAAGCAAAAATTCGTCGACGGTCAAGTTCCCTCCAAAACACAGTAAAGTAGTAATAAGTTTCGTAGAATACAGTAATTTTATTATTACCACGGAGATATATTACACAAAATTACATTTTTTTTAAGAGTCGTGGTAGCTCAGTGGTTAACGCTCGCTGTAAATATAACAGAACGCGAGTAACCCGGGTTCGATCCCCGCCGGCACCAATGAAACTGTTAATTGCAATTTTAAGTGTTGATTTACCACGTGCTCGGCGGTGAAGGAAAACATCGTGAGGAAACCTGCATGTCTGAGGAATAAGAAAAAAAATATTTCGAAGACATGTGAAGTTCGTCAACACGCATTTGGGCAGCGCGGCGGACACTTCCTTGCCCTAAACCCTCTCAGAAATGAGGGGTGGCCTGAGCCCAGCAGTGGGACGTATATAGGCTGTAACTTTACATTTCTTTTTAAGATGATAAATAAATAAACTGGAGAAAAACTAAAAGAATAAAATAAAGTACAGTAGATGGATAGTAGTAGATTAAATCATTTACGAGAAAAAAATAAAAAATTAAAACTTTCAGTGAAAAAATATCGACTCTAGATATTCATATTTCAACGCTTAGCCCACCGCGAACCATCGTATGACTTCGTCATCGGGCGAACGAGCTAATGCTAGTGCTACACTAACGGGAAACGTCAATAAACGCAGCAATTATTGCTTTAATTTTAACGAGATAAGTTACACTTGAGTAAATAAAATAAAAATTGAAAAATAAAAATAAAAATGTTTTATTTTTCAGGCATCGTAGGCCCATAACATATTAGTAATACAAATAAAACTTAAGAACTAATGTTAGTACACAAAATATTAAATAAAAACACAATAGAAATAAAAACAAAATAAAAATTCACACAATGCATACAAATTTGATAAATTCAAAATCAAGCTCACTTTAGTACATGTAGCTTGACAAACCTACCTAGTGTCGGGCCATCGAGCCTCTCCGAAAAGACCCTCAGGATGATACTATTCGAGCTCCCTCTCACTCTGCGCATTAATGACTCCACTTTTTTACGCATGATCGCGAAGTAGTAATCAGTATACGCATCGGCGAACATGCCTGATGCACTACAATGAGGTGGAAGCCCCAACAATATCCTGAAGGCATTGTTATATTGAATACGCAGGGTATTGCTTGCCTTTTGGGTATGGTTGGCCAAAAGGCTGCTGGTATAAAATGAGTAGCAGTAAGCCTTGAAAAGTGTAATTTTAACTGGTACAGAGCAAGCAGCAAACCTTCGAGCCACCATATTACCTCTCACAGCTAACGCCCTGCGTTTTCGTGGATTCAACTCGGCTGGGCAGCGTTTGGGAAATTACGACGCATCTTCTCATTAGATATACCTCAAAACCTGTAAACTAAGTTGTACAACCAGTGCGTATTGCCAGTGGTGACCTACGGAACCGAGACGTGGTCCTTCACTGCTGGTCGTATGAGGACGCTTAAAGTCGCTCGGCGAGTTATGGAGAGAGCTATGCTCGGAGTTTATCTGCGTGATAAACTTAGAAATGAAAAAATCCGCAGTAGAACCAGAGTGACCGACATAGCCCAATGGATTAGTAAGCTGAAGTGGCAATGAGCCGGCCATATAGCTCGAAGAACCGACAACCGTTGGGGAAAAAAGGTTCTCGAGTGGCAGCCTCGTACCGGTAGGCGAAGTGTTGGGCGACTCCCACTAGATGGAATGACGACCTGGTAAGACATGCAGGAAATCGATGGATGCAACACTAAGATGAAATGCCTCGTTTCCAGTAATATGGGTCTTCGGTTCTCTACACTCACCATATGAAACACAGCAGCATTAAGCTGCTATTATACGCTGGTATTCTGTGAGAGCGTGGTTCTTCCCCGGTCGAGCCAACCCATTCGTTCTGTAACCACAATATAGCTGCAGCATGGCACTACCACGTAAACAAGAATTTAAACATAGAGAAAATGAATGCAATATTTATAAATTAAGTTTAAATTTAGGTCGTAGTATTTAGTGGTGAAGTGGTGAAGAATAACTTTGTAGAAAACCTAGATTTATAAGTGAACGAAACATGTGAAAACCGCTAATAAGCTTTATGCCCACAGACTCTATACTCGTAGATAATGAAGAACACTATACACAGTCGTGAGATGTCTGTGGGCTGCTATTTCACTATTTTTTTGCTTTTAATGAGACTTATAAAAACTTGGTCATTTATTGAGATAGTTTTCATATTAACGTCGTAGAGCTATGCTTCAGTTATATAGTAGTATAGTTGTAGCACGAATGGGTCGGCTCGACCGGGGAAGGACCACGCTCTCACAGAATACCTACGTAAAATAGTAGCTTAATGCTGCTGTGTTTCGTGTGATGAGTGTAGAGAACCGGAGACCCTTTTTACTGGAAACGAGGCATTTCATCTTAGTCCTCTTGGGTGACAACGCATCTACATTTTGATTTGTAATCGAGGATAGATAATGATATCTACGATCCGCAGCAACCACTTACCATCAGATCGACTGTATGCTGGTTTGTTACCCTATCCTATAAAAAAAATCTGACATAAGTTTTTGGTGGCAAAACTGGTTTCACAGCGCACGTGAATATACCTATTAAATAAATGAATAGGTTCTTGCGAAAACGTATTAAAACTTTTTAATCAAGCAAATTTCATTTAAACACTGGTTTATTTTAATTTTAACTATGAGTATAACTTCAGTGATACAACTTTGAAAGACTTTTGTCAAAGTCGGTAATCGAACCGAACCAAACATAAATTTCATACTACGTATGCCAGCAACCCAAATTCGATCTACGCCGACACCGCTTACTCTCGCGATGAAGTAAAATATTGTGAGGAAACGTGCGTATTATGTACTATGTTTATATGCGAAGTCCGTCATCTAGCGTGGATCAGCGGAGCTATTTCTTTTACCCCAAACAAACTTCTGCTTCTTATGCATGTTTTTTTTATTTATATTTCGAAGATGTCATATTTTTGTTTCCATTACCATAATTATTAATAGTAGCGATGACGAATAAATTTCATCATCATCATCATTGCCGTCTATCATAAGTTCACTGCTGAACACAGATTATATATAGATAGCCCATAGATTGTCAAATAGGCTGGATATGTGCCGCAGTCAGTACGCTGTGCAGGCGGGTTGGCATCCGCTGCGCTTTGTTATTGTGAACTGATGTCAGGAAGATGCTACTGCCTATTTCCTGTTTCAGTTTAATTCTGTCGCCTCTTACGAGACCCGCGAGAAGATATGAGGTAGTGGTTTGTTTTTCGCCGTTACTACAAAGAACATGAACGTGGCTCTACTCACGTTCACTGTAAATAGAACTATATTTGTGATCTGTCTTCTGCCAGGTTTAAATTTTATTAAACAAAGAATTTATAAATAGGATTATTATAGTATTAAGAAATTTATGAATGGGACTGGCTTGCCAGTGGTAAATTAAACATAGGAGTGACTTTCAAATGGTATTATTTATAATCTATATTAAATAAAAAAGGTTATGCCGTACATTAATGGAAGATCATGAAATCCGCCTTTATTTGGACAAAATTAAATAACCTTAAATTATTAATTAATGTTAAAAGTAAAAAAAATATCGCAATTTTGAATCCAAAACAATTTACTCTTCTTAAAGATATGTCGAAAGCCATGCCCGATATATAAAAAGTGATCGAGGTTGTTAGACGTATGTTATTAATCCAATCCCGAAAAAATCTACGTTCAATACTCTCTGAAAATTCAAAAAGAATTCTGTGACAAACAAACATAAACAACTCTACAAGTGATCCAACTTTGTTTATTTTGGTACCGAACAGTATTAAATGATATCCCTCAAGAGAAATCCACGCGAGTGAAGCTATGTAGTTCAAAAATAATGTATAATATATTTACTGCCCAGACATAGCAAGCAACGGATTTTAGAAATTAAACATCTGTCTTAAACAGACACCGGAGCCCTAGTTTTCAATTTACATTTCATGATCGTGAGAGATTAATTAAAAACGGAAAATCAGAGACTTGCATGCTCAGGTATGATTAAGAATCTCGGTGATACTGAAGTTAATTAATATTTCAAAGCTATTTTCAGTTTTACTTTTGCTGTAAAGGTTTCACTTATGTATTTTAATTAAAGTACCGTCAAGCTCAATGAAGTATAATTTGAAAAGTTGACGAATTGGTTTTTGAGTATATTACTAGCCGTGTAGTAGCAGTGTAAGAACATCATGAGAGGCGACAGAGTCTCCTTTCTCCCAAGGAGGGTCGCGTCCGTTTACGTCTTAAGGATCTCTCGTCAGATCGTTGAGTATATTACTAGCCGTGTAGTGGCAGTGTAAGAACATCATGAGAGGCGACAGAGTCTCCTTTCTCCCAAGGAGAGTCGCGTCCGTTTACGTCTTAAGGATCTCTCGTCAGATCGTTGAGTATATTACTAGCCGTGTAGTGGCAGTGTAAGAACATCATGAGAGGCGACAGAGTCTCCTTTCTCCCAAGGAGGGTCGCGTCCGTTTACGTCTTAAGGATCTCTCGTCAGATCGTTGAGTATATTACTAGCCGTGTAGTGGCAGTGTAAGAACATCATGAGAGGCGACAGAGTCTCCTTTCTCCCAAGGAGGGTCGCGTCCGTTTACGTCTTAAGGATCTCTCGTCAGATCGTTGAGTATATTACTAGCCGTGTAGTGGCAGTGTAAGAACATCATGAGAGACGACAGAGTCTCCTTTCTCCCAAGGAGGGTCGCATCCGTTTACGTCTTAAGGATCTCTCGTCAGATCGTTGAGTATATTACTAGCCGTGTAGTGGCAGTGTAAGAACATCATGAGAGGCGACAGAGTCTCCTTTCTCCCAAGGAGGGTCGCGTCCGTTTACGTCTTAAGGATCTCTCGTCAGATCGTTGAGTATATTACTAGCCGTGTAGTGGCAGTGTAAGAACATCATGAGAGGCGACAGAGTCTCCTTTCTCCCAAGGAGGGTCGCGTCCGTTTACGTCTTAAGGATCTCTCGTCAGATCGTTGAGTATATTACTAGCCGTGTAGTGGCAGTGTAAGAACATCATGAGAGGCGACAGAGTCTCCTTTCTCCCAAGGAGGGTCGCGTCCGTTTACGTCTTAAGGATCTCTCGTCAGATCGTTGAGTATATTACTAGCCGTGTAGTGGCAGTGTAAGAACATCATGAGAGACGACAGAGTCTCCTTTCTCCCAAGGAGGGTCGCATCCGTTTACGTCTTAAGGATCTCTCGTCAGATCGTTGAGTATATTACTAGCCGTGTAGTGGCAGTGTAAGAACATCATGAGAGGCGACAGAGTCTCCTTTCTCCCAAGGAGGGTCGCGTCCGTTTACGTCTTAAGGATCTCTCGTCAGATCGTTGAGTATATTACTAGCCGTGTAGTGGCAGTGTAAGAACATCATGAGAGGCGACAGAGTCTCCTTTCTCCCAAGGAGGGTCGCGTCCGTTTACGTCTTAAGGATCTCTCGTCAGATCGTTGAGTATATTACTAGCCGTGTAGTGGCAGTGTAAGAACATCATGAGAGGCGACAGAGTCTCCTTTCTCCCAAGGAGGGTCGCGTCCATTTACGTCTTAAGGATCTCTCGTCAGATCGTTGAGTATATTACTAGCCGTGTAGTGGCAGTGTAAGAACATCATGAGAGGCGACAGAGTCTCCTTTCTCCCAAGGAGGGTCGCGTCCGTTTACGTCTTAAGGATCTCTCGTCAGATCGTTGAGTATATTACTAGCCGTGTAGTGGCAGTGTAAGAACATCATGAGAGGCGACAGAGTCTCCTTTCTCCCAAGGAGGGTCGCGTCCGTTTACGTCTTAAGGATCTCTCGTCAGATCGTTGAGTATATTACTAGCCGTGTAGTGGCAGTGTAAGAACATCATGAGAGGCGACAGAGTCTCCTTTCTCCCAAGGAGGGTCTCGTCCGTTTACGTCTTAAGGATCTCTCGTCAGATCGTTGAGTATATTACTAGCCGTGTAGTGGCAGTGTAAGAACATCATGAGAGGCGACAGAGTCTCCTTTCTCCCAAGGAGGGTCGCGTCCGTTTACGTCTTAAGGATCTCTCGTCAGATCGTTGAGTATATTACTAGCCGTGTAGTGGCAGTGTAAGAACATCATGAGAGGCGACAGAGTCTCCTTTCTCCCAAGGAGGGTCGCGTCCGTTTACGTCTTAAGGATCTCTCGTCAGATCGTTGAGTATATTACTAGCCGTGTAGTGGCAGTGTAAGAACATCATGAGAGGCGACAGAGTCTCCTTTCTCCCAAGGAGGGTCGCGTCCGTTTACGTCTTAAGGATCTCTCGTCAGATCGTTGAGTATATTACTAGCCGTGTAGTGGCAGTGTAAGAACATCATGAGAGGCGACAGAGTCTCCTTTCTCCCAAGGAGGGTCGCGTCCGTTTACGTCTTAAGGATCTCTCGTCAGATCGTTAAGCTAACCCCAAAAGGTGGTGTTTAGTGGGTAAAAGTCTCCACATAACCACGCAGCCGGCAGCGTGGTATGCTATGAGCATTCACCACCTCCCTCCCCCATTACCGGAGGGTTGCCCTTAATTGCTTTGGGCGCAAAAAAACAAAAAGGAGACAGAGGATGGCTGTAACAAGAGATTAGCAGCAGCATCTTCCTGATAAGAATTCAACATAATATTAAACTGCGGATGCCAAACCGCTTGCCAATCGTGCCAACTGAGGTAAATCAAGTCCATCAGGAAACACTTGGGGGAGTCTATGTTCAGCAGATGACTTTTAGAGGCTGTAATATAAAAAATTAAGGGGGTAATAGTTTTAACCACGTTTTTACAACAATTATTCTTCTTAAATAATTTCGTAATTAGTGTGAAGTGGGTTCTGATATCTTCAGTTTGAATACTTTTTAATGGAGTGGTTTTGGTATTAAAAATGGAAATTGTTTATATTATATTGGGTTTATTTCATAAACGATAATGAATTTAATAAACGATGGCGTAGCGTTCACTTTCAAGAAGCGCATTGTAAAAGCCAATTCTGAATAAAAATATTGTACTTTGACTTTGGATAAACGTAATCTATATGAAGTACTTTGTGTAGTGTCTAGCCTAAATTATACCCTATTTAGCCGTCCAATAATGTGTACTATTTAGCGTCAGAGATAGGTAAGAGAGTGATCTTACACAGACGGATATTAAATGAATAAATATTTTCAAAATTTTATAACTTTTTGTTTAAAAACTTAGTTCTTTCATATTAAGAGAATGTAAAATGATATAACAAGTCATGAATATGAGCAACTTGTTAACATGCTGTAAAAACAATAGATAAAAAGGAGGCCTATGTTCGGCAGTGTCAGTGAAAGCCAACTATTTAGTAAATACAAAGGTACAAAGCGCAAGTCCGGTCTTGCAAGAAGTGCTGCTGTCACATATGGGCTGCTGCTGCGAAATGCCGCCCAGATGCGTTGGACTTAATGGAGAGACGTGCCTAGAGGTTTATTGGTAACTTGATTTGGTTGTAAGCAATCTTGTTTGCTCCGAATACAAAGAGGGCGTCATCAAGGCAGGAGTGGATAGGCCTTTGTTGCGCTAAGATTATCCATCAAAGGCTTCGTCGCTCTTACCGCAAGGCGAGATTGTAGAAACACTAGCTTATAATTAAGTGAAAATATATAACATAAATTAATAAAAAATATTTAAATACAACTTTCTATGTGAATAAAAACGATATCTGCAGGTTGTTCGTGAGTTCAAAGAAAAAAAAATTGTCATTCAAAAATATTTGTGCCAAAACTTTTTAATGGATCATTTCTCGAATGCTACTTGAAACACGCCAACCAGTATTCGCTCAATGTATTTGATATCGCACATGAAAAGAAGTTTTATATAAAGTAACCTTGAATATGCTTTATGTAGTTGTGCTGTAAAATATATCACTCATATCGTCCCGTTGGTAACATAAAAGGCGTCGGAGGTAAACTAACCAGGAGATGGGCGGTCTTTTCCTAGTGACAACTAAAATGTATGGTTGCCAAACCGCCTATTGATCGTAGCAACTGTTGCAAATATCCCCCCTATGATATAATGTCATAGGGGAGCCCTATGTTTTGCAGGGGGTTTTTGATTGACTGTAACAGAATATTACAAGCGTACAAGTAAGCAATAATAATTATCTTTTCACATAATAGAACCACACTGCAGTAGCTTGTAGTTGGAGCTGCGATTTCACAGAATACCAGCGTGAAATAGCAATATAATTCTGCTGTATTTCGTATCGTAAATGTTGAAAACCGGAGACTACTTTTACTGATAACGATTCATTCCACCCTAGTTCTCTAGGGTGACAACGTTTTTTTTATATAGTAAGTGGATGCTGTGGCGCATAGGCATATACATCTATATGTATCCTCGATAAAGAGTCAAAATTCAGATGCGTTGCCACCCCTGCCTCTTTTCCAGTAAAAAAGGTCTCCGATTCTCTACACTCACCATACGAAACACAGCAGCGTTGAGCTGCTATTTTACGCTGGTATTTTGTGAGAGCGTGGTCCTTCCCCGGACGAGTCGACCCATTAGTCCTGTCCTTCACAAATCACAAAACCAAGGATCTGTAGGATGTATATTCAGCGTGCTTTAAATAGAAATTTAGATATAGTCTTGGGTAAACTATTACTGAAAAATAAAAACTTGAAATACAGCTATGCATTTAGTTATTAAAAATAAATGACTGTCCGTAAGATTACACTGTATTTGTGACTTGCTAAAGTTCATCATCATCATCATCATTATAGGATATCGAAAAAAAATAGACAAATGTTTTAAAACCATTCGAGTACATACACATGAATATACATTTACATTTTTGCTTCATTTTCTGAAGGCATTATCAGTATTACTAGTAAAATAGACGTCAATATAAGTATTGGTTAATGTTGCTCTCTCCTTCTTTTTCACTAAATGACAACAGAAAGGGACATAATTAATACTTAATTAATACTTAATTAAAGTATGTGAATATCAACGATTATAAGTGGGCCGCATATTTTGATGAGTGTTAAAATATTAATGTCCTTAGAAATTTCGTTCCTTCGTAAGCCCTTTCCAAAATTTGCTTTTCCCGCCTATAATATATTCAAATATTTTCCAACAGTCCAAAATAATGGCGACGGTAATATAACATTTTTTGCCAATATAATCCCAATATATTTCAGTTCATTTAATATCAAAACAGCGTTACAAAAGGCGATTTCATAACTAAGGGATCCCCCGGGTTGTTAATGTAAACATTCAATCAGCTTATAACGATGCCTATCCACAAAGTTGTCCATGAACATGCCGACAGAAACATCTGCATAGATACAGTAGACCAACATCGTCAGTTAAGCCAGAGATTATGTGGGACGTATTGTCCCTAGTTCAAATTAACCCTTTCACAGTCCCGTGCACTGAATATAAGTTATTGCTATTGTCTTGCTATTTTGTCTGAAAACCGGACAGTCAAATCGTAACAATATGTGATTTCCCGGAGCTCTAAAAACCAAGTATCTGACGTCGAAATATTAAACAATATGGATTAATTTCCCATAATAATAATAAATTATTTACATTTTAATTAATTAAGTGCCGATTTTTAACGGCAGTTAAAAACCTCCATCAAATAAATTATACGTATACTAGCGATCCACTCCGGCTTCTCACGGGTGATTTATGGATCTCGACAACAGCGCCACTTAACGGGTACAATTATGAATTAAAACTATCTAGAAATCAAACACACACAAGAAGTTAATCAAAATCGATGGAGCCGTTTGTGACTTTTAACGAGAGTAACGGACAGATACAGATAGAGATAAACTGACTGAAAATAAAAGCTACACAATGACACCATTTTATTAATGCAACTGTACTTTTTAATTTGTCTATATTGTGTCTTATTCTATAAATAACTTATCCGACAATTGAAAATCAACCCTAATTTGTTATTTTAACCGACTTCAATCGATTTACTTAGGTCGCATTAAAATTTAAAAATAATAATCTATAAAATAATATTATGTTACTTTGCTGTTTTTAAATGGTTTCATATTTAATTGTACAACATATTATACTGCAAAGTAATGTTTTAAAAGTCTCGCTGACCACTCCCGAGGACCAAGATGAAATACGTCGTTTCCAATAAAAAGGGTCTCCGGTTCCCTACACTCAACATACAAATTAACACTATGAGAGCGCAGGACCACGCTCGACCCAGGTTGAGCCGACTTATTCGTGCTACAACCATAATATAGCTACAGCGTAGCTATACCATGTACTGGCTAGCTGGGATATCTATAAAATACATAAATAATCCATTAACTCCTTTTTTAACTACATTCTTACTATATTATCCCGAACACACCATCCGGGATCGTTTTAAGAGGCTCTCATACATAGTCTAAATAGACCATAAAATGCAATAATACTAATTCCCAAAATGGAATATTTATCTATCCTCATACACATATAGAGACATTTACTAGATCTAATTAATGCATTTAAGATAATGACTTAGCTTTGTTGTAATACAAATAACAGAAACAGAATGAAACTTTTTTAATCTATATAATAATACTAATTGAAAGTCACTCTTATGTTTAATTTACCAATATTTCGGAAAAATGGACAGAGGGTCCTGGGAAAAATATGCAGGTAAACCAACAGGTCATATTTTTCAAAACAAAGTACAGTTTAACATGGATCACAATAATTAACAACACAAAACAAATTATATATAGCTTGATAGTGCTTACCTCATTCCTATGGGTTATTATCATCATATCCACGATAATATTATTATGTAATATTTCTTCTACTGTATAATCCCGTAACAGCTTACTGCTGAATGTTTTTTTCCTATTCTAAAGCCGGAAATACATGATGGCCGAGCAAAGGCGAGCACCAACGTATAGACAGTCCATTTCTCCAGCCTTGCCATTGCTTGTCGACCTTTCCCTAGTTGACCGAGGGCAGGTGAACGCCAACGTGTATACGTTTCGTTTGGCGTGCCTTGCCGCCAATCGAGATCGCTCGCTACGACTCGAGCATTTCGGAACAGTGCCGATTTTTCTGCACAAATCAAAGGCACTCGCCTGCACTCGGCAAGCCGCGTCCACATGTTAGTCGCCCATGTCAGTTACAGCTTGGCGTCCGTCCCGGTGAGATTTTGATTCAATTAAGTTGCAACTTTAAAATAATTTCACTATACTAACGAGGACATCTTTAAGTTTTTTAACTCTACTGCGGAGTACACTAACATAATAATTATATGCATTTACTAAATAAATAGCAGAAACCGCAATAACTATTACGTCGTCCATCATCATCATCATCATCATTACAGTCCTTCACAAGTCCACTGCTGAACATAGGCCCCCCCCAAGTAATGCCACAAAGCACGGTCCTGAGCCACCTGCATCTATCGACTTCCTGCATGTCTTACCAGGTCGTCACTCCATCTAGTGGGGGGTCGCCCTACACTACGCCTACCGGTACGAGGCTACCACTCGAGTACCTTTTTTCCCCAACGGTTATCGGTTCTTCGAGCTATATGGCCGGTCCATTGCCACTTCAGCTTACTAATCCGTTGGGCTATGTCGGTCACTCTGGTTTTACTGCGGATATCGTCATTTCTGAGTCTATCACGCAGAGAAACTCCGAGCATAGCCCTCTCCATAGCTCGCTAAGCGACCTTGAGCGTCCTCATACGGCCAGCAGTGAAGAACGACCTCTCAGATCCATAAGTCATCACTGGCAACACGCACTGGTTGTACACTTTAGTTTTTAGAGATTGAGGTATACCTGACGAGAAGATGTAATTTCCCGAACGCTGCTCCTGAATGAACCTCAATGGTGTCTCCCAACGGATAGGTCTTAAGATGAACATGGACAAAACAAATATCATGTTTAATGTCCATTTCACACATATGCCGGTAGTTGTTGGGAGCACTATGCTCGAAGTTGTTAACGAGTACGTTTACCTGGGACAAATAGTCCGACTAGGTAAGTCCAACTTCGACCGAGAGGTCAATCGACGGATTCAACTCGGCTGGGCAGCGTTCGGGAAATTACGTCGTCCATATCGTACTAATTCTCAATGACGACTATGAACATTGGCCTTGAAATTGGTCACTTTCGAACTTGACCAACGTGTAGACTGTAGCACTCCTCTTGTATCAATTTACCTACGCTATCGTTGGCTGAGGTTCGGCCATCATGTATTGCCGGGGTGAGAAGGATTTGACAGGGTATGCTTAGTAGAAAGATTAGTCTGCAATACTTACCAGATGTCTCGAACCTTCGATATTGTTTTTTGTCGCAATTGATAGCTGATTATGTCATATACGAGACCATATAATGGGTGACCAAACTTCGCTAAAACCTTAAAAAAATCACAATTTTCTTAGAGATGAGATGAGATTGCCATTATATAGTATTTATTTTGATGGAATTTGTTTCATTAATATAATTTTTTCACAAGTTATTATTATATAGACAAATTATTATTATATAGTATTAGCAACGTTTTTATTATCTCGGATATGTAGCTTCATTTTTACCCTAAGAAGAAGTGCCATTGAAAAACTTTAACGATTCTCACGACTAAAGTTTTCCTTTTAGCACTCAAATTACCGGAAAATGACTCCGAGTTGTAACAAAAAGCGATAAAACTTTATATAATACGAGTATTGCGGTACCAGTTCGCAGAGAATTTGTAAGGATGAAAGAGCAGTGCGGAATGTATGCGTTCGTTGTAGCCACCTAGCAGGGAAACGTTCAGCTGCGAAGAGTGGACTGCACGCTAATGTTCCACACGGATATTGTTCGCAAAGACGTTTTCTTTAATTAAATGTAAACGATAAAGAAACGTACAGCTACCTTGATGATTAGTGGCTACTGCAGCCCATAGATACCTGCAACTAACTGCAAACGGAGGGAAAAACAATGATGTGATACCTCTAATCTAAAGGAAGTAATCTAAAAATTCCACACTACGTGAAGAACCCGGGCTCGATCTCTCTGATTTACCACGCGCTTGGCAAAGGAAAACATCGTGATGAATTTAACATATCTGAGAAATTAAATAAAAATATTTAGAAGGCATGTGAAGTTCAGCAACACGTATCGGGACAGCGCGGCGAAAATTTCATTGACCGTAGCTCTCACAGAAATGACAGAGTGTCTCATTTAAACATTACATAAAGTAAGGGTGACAAACAAACACACAGTTCACTGATGATTAGTGGATGCTGTGGCCTAGACATCTACATCTGTCATAGATAAACTATCAAAATTTAGATGTTTTGTTTGTCGCTGAGGAATAAAAGAAAACATGTTTATTCCATTTAAAAATCTACATCATCATTACAGAACTCCACAAGTCCACTGCTTAACATAGGCCCCTCCCAAGGAATGTCACAAAGCACGGCTCTGAGCCACCTGCATCCATTGACTTCCTGTATGTCTTTCCGGGTCGTTACTTGATGTGCTCAACAATAGGACGAGGTTGAACTTACGAAACGTAGTACACTTCAAATTCCTTCTTCCGGAAAATTTTTACTTTCACGGTAGGGTGATTTTTGGTACTCGGGTACTTTTTGTTCGGTTGTTAAGAAACAATGAAAAACGTTTAATAATTTTTTTAATATAATAAATACTCAAAAGAATAAGAGTACCTATCATAGCCCAACAGACTACGTAATGGAGACATATCGAACATATCGCAGTACCTACAACAAATTGGAAAGAAAAGTTCTCATGTGGCAGCTTCGAGCTGGCAAGCGCAGCGTTAAGCGAACCCCCATAATGGAGTGACGAATTGACGAAACACGCAGGCGGTCAATGGACGCAGGTGGCTCAGCACCGTACGTTGTGGCAACCTATGTAGGGAGGCCTATGTTCAGCATTGGACACGCTGCTGTATTACGTATGATAAGTATGGGCTACCGGAGACCCATTTCCTTACACAGTATAAAACAAAGTCACTTCCCGCCGTCTGTACGCTTGAATCTTTAAACTACGCGACGGATTTGAATGCGGTTTTCATCAATAGACAGAACGATTCCGTGACACCCGTGTGAAATATCGCTAGTGCCGGATATGAGTCATTCCAACTTAATCTTCTAGGGTGATAACGTATCTGCATTTTGAAGAAGAAATGTAGATGTTTATGAGACACAGTATATTTAATTACCATCATGTGAACTGTGTACTTGTTTGTTGCTTTTATTCTTTAAAAAAATTATGCTGCTAAATAAACGGCTTTATGTTCTAATGTAGCCGTACTCATAATAAACAGCCATCTCATACCGAGAATTTACTGGCTGTGACGTTTATCTCTCGCTTTACAAAGCGAAAGTTTAATTGCTTGAATAAGCAATCGGCTACCAGTTCTACGGCATTCGGAACGTAGTAAATGTTAAATGATTTGGGCATTAATATTTTTATATTAAAATGGCCAGTGCTTCCCGGTGCACGAGAAATAAATGGAATTAATTTGATGATCTCCATATTAACAACATTATATAATAAGTATACGTTAAAAACGGGACAGACGTAAAGAGAAGAGAGGGAATAAGAAAAAAAGAAGTTAATAGAAAATACGTTGTTTTCAAAAGTTTAAATTAAATACAGCAATAGTTAACAAAAAATAGAACAACTATTGATTAGTGTCTTCCTGACAAATGTTATAGTTTAAAACAAAAGTTAATGTTATAAGTAAAATAAAATTGCAGCCTATATATTTTTATATATAAAAATTACGTATCACATTGTTTGTCCGCGATGGACTCCTAAAACCACTCAACCGATTTTTATGAAATTTCGTAAATGTGTAATGCTTACTCTATCTTGAGAGATAGGATATTTTATCGCAATAAGTGACCTGGAATATTTTTATCGCGATTTTAAAGATTTTTAAGGGACAAAGTGTTGTCGGAAAGGGCAGATCAAAGTCTGCTTGGCCAGCTAGTACACTATAATTTCTGGGAGGCTTACAGAGTAATTAATTTGCCGCCCTATGTGTTGTCGAACATGCAGGTTTTCTTACCATTTTCTGAGCCACTAACTCTGAATTAATAATAAAACCTGTTAAAATAAATATAATTATTTATCGTTTAATTTGCTAAGTATACGTTGAAAGGTAACGTTGAAATATTTTCCCGTAGAAGCTACGACTCTGACCAATCAAGTTGGTCTGATTTAATCCGACCCCGTAGTAATCTGTTAGTCTATGTGATTTGAGTTTTGTACTCCATTAGCCCATATCATCCAGTGGGTGTCGTAAGAAGCGACAGAGGGAAACAAATAAGGATTATGGGCCGTAGCGTTTTCCTAATAACGGCTAAATATAAAAAAACTGTGGTTGCCAACCCGCTTGTGAAGTGTGTGTCAAGCAGCCATGGCTAATATCCCCCTGTGTGCAACCTATGGGGGAGGCCTGTCTTCAGCAGTGAACTGCATTAGGCTGTAACGGTAATGGCAAATGGACAAAATGGTATAAAAAGTTAATTGGGAATTAATATGATTTCAACAAACAAAATAAATTCTTGTACAGAGTTTAACTTTTATCTCAATTCGGACGAAATGACTGTAAACTCTTTTATTCAATATTTTATCAAGCTTTTTCAATGTCAGCACAACCCAAATATACGTCGAAAGTGCGCTGTTTGCAAAAACGACAAATTTTACAATTTGTTTGAGAGTTTTGAAAACAAAAGTATATTTATTTTTAACAAAGCACAAAAGACAAGGTTGTGTTTTCGATGCTTTTGATTTTTATGTATGTTCACCAATGTCTCGGAAGTGGATGAATTGGTTTAATTCATTCGTCTTTTATTAAATAGTTTATATATTTTTCAGAGATGATCCAATATAAATTTAAAAAAGCAATT
Source organism: Parnassius smintheus behrii (assembly GCA_036936625.1). Taxonomy (NCBI): domain Eukaryota; kingdom Metazoa; phylum Arthropoda; class Insecta; order Lepidoptera; family Papilionidae; genus Parnassius; species Parnassius smintheus. Next base: position 27,184,762 of record JAUPFT010000029.1, on the reverse strand, counting down.
CCATCCTTAATGAAGATTTTAATGTAGACTACAGACCATTCCAAGTACTTTCACAAAGTCACTCATTGCAGACCATCCATAAGTCCACTGCTGGACATAGGTCTCCTCCAAGAAACGCCACAAATATTGAAAAGCGTATTATACAAATAAAAAATTACAGGTACGGTAACGTATTAAAGCAAAAGTGTTAATTTTTATCTCGACTAAAATACATGGAACTTTGAAAGATAAACTATATGAAATAAACTAAAATAATGATGCCGGAATATAAATGTGTGATTCAGTTTATTCATACCGAAAAGCGGTATTAAACATTTGTCAAACTTATCTAGTTTGACAAATGTTTAGATGGCTCAGAACGGCGATTTAACTTTATTATGTAACCGAGTAATGGCGGTGTCAGAATATCCACTGACCCACGTCGTCCTGTGGGTGTCGTGAGTGGCGACAGAAGAGAAAAAATCAGGAACTGGACATAAGCGGCTTCCTCATAACAACTAAATAAAAAAATGCTCGCGGACCGTACTTTTGGTATACTTTTGGGGGAGCCTTTGTTCAGCAGTGGACTTGTGAAAGGCCGTAATGATGATGATGATGTCTTCTAGAAGTGGTTATTAAAGTATTTCTGTGCAATAGGAAACATTATATTCTGTTGGCACCGATGGTACAGCTGCCACCCGTGCTGCAGGGTAAAGTATCGTACAGGCGACTAAGAGAGAACAGTCAACCAACTATACATTGACTCCTTATACACCTCCTAGTGATTTTAGTAATCGGTTAAGTTAATAATGATCTACAGTCCGAATTTGCACGGTGACCATTCTCAAAGGAGAGAGTAACCATCTGGATTACATAACATAATTGTATGCTCAAGCGGAGGTGTATTACCTATTCTCTTACTCTCATAGTCCGATGGGACGGAAATCTGACATGATCAGAGAGAGATTAGGCGCAGGCCAACGATTTTACGTGCTTTCAGGGGCATGGCGATGAAACACTGTCAAATTTCTCACTGTGGGCTACTACCCATGACCTTATGGTCACGAGTTAGAATCATGAGATCAGCAGTCGCACTTATAACCATTAGATCAAAGAGGTAGTCATCTAAATTCTATAAAACTTTACTCAAAACTGGATCATAGACTGTAAAATAAAATACATTTCTTTATATGGAGCAATTCAATATATCTTTTCTCTTTTCTGTTATTTTCTATCCTTTTTTAAAACGTTTTACCCCTTTACATTAGGATTTTCTCTAATAAGGTGGAGGCAGGGATTGCTGCATATGGGGATTTTGCCACAGCTGCTTCTGGCCACCTGCTTGGTGTGCTTCCCTCTGCCGCCTCTTGCGACACCCACGGGCTGACGTGGGGTACCCCCACGAGATCAATGAATTGTAAGCATACCATTCATAACCAAAATGTACTTACAACTCTTTATATTTTCTTACCAACAAATTAAAAGTTGGATTTTATATGACTTTCAGTACTATCTACTGTAAAATAAACTATAACAAGCTTGTGATTCAAAGTAAAATGTATAAAACATTATTACATAATATCAAGGGATCAAAGTCCATAACATTATTATCAATTGAATTTCTGGCAACCTAAAATTTTACTATTATTTCTTTTCGTAGTAGGCAATAAATGTCGTTTTATTTCAAGTATCCGGTTGATCGAGCTTTGCTCGGTATTTTTCGGTCAGTTTTTTTTTTTAATTCGTGTGTTTTGGAAATTATATTTAGATACAAATCACATACTGATGAAATACGAATAATATTTTTTGATCTTAGCAACATAATAGAAAAAACTGAACTGGTTATTTGAATAAAAAATCATGAGTGCAATTAGTTTAATTTAAATTTTCGTGTTGTTAAAAAATACTAAAAAAAGGGCTCGAAAAAAATAGCTCGATTTTGTGACCGCCCAATATACCAATTAAGCTATTGTAATCACTAAACTGTCAAAATTTAACTTTTTATTCTAACGATATTTTAGCAGTTTTTTATTGCCTGAAAACACGGACAAAAGGACATTTTCTAAAAATAAATCCTAGCTAGATCAATTTATTGTCCGAAACTCCCAGGACACTAAATTTTATGAAAATCGTTGGAGCCTTTTCCGAGATCCCATCCCAGAGAGATATATATATATATACAAAAATTGCTCGTTTAAAGGTATAGGATATGAATTACTACTTCTACTGAAACCAGTAGAATAAAAATTTCAATTGCAATATTATTTCTGTTAATCCTATTTAACGTCAACGATCAGTACCTTTAATTAATCAACCAAGATGACGTAAGAGCGCATATTCAAATATGTCCAAGTCGAAATCTACGCGATCGCTTTGGAACGGCGTAATATTGACGCACACTACAATGTTATCTCTGTGTGCGTGTCAGAGCGAGCGCGAGGCTATATAGTGTATAGAAATCGGAGGCTAATATGTGGAAATTGTTATATTCTTTTAGTAAATTAAAGTCGGCTTTACATTTTCACCCTATTTAGTATATTATAATATGTATATGTTATAATTGAAAAATATGTATTGTATAAAATATATATAATTTGATAAAATTTTATTGTTTCATAATGTAAACATAATTCATCAAACTAACAATTTCATTAGTGTCGGCGGGGATTAGTGTTGCCAGGTCTAGCAAGTAAAATTTCGGGACGGAAGGTAAAAATAATCGGGGATTTGGTTTTCATATCCGGACATCTACAATGACTACAAAATATAGGTTTCTTTGTAGCCTTTTTGTGCTTTATTGAGAGCCGTGGTAGCTCAGATGGTCAACGCTCACTGTAAATATCACAGTATGCGAGTAATGCGAGAAATTTTGACTATAACTTTACTTTACTTTTGTGCTTTATAATTATTTTTCGGTTCTGATCTCATGAACGAATAACTTTTCAACCAACCAAACATCGTAAGAACTGAATTTTTTTCATTTTAGGCAAATTAAAACATTTTCGAACTATTTGTTTTTTTTTTTTGCAGTTCCTGAATTTTTCAAATCACTCATTTTAATATAATTCTGTTTAAAACTTGTGTGGTTTTTTTAGACTGGTGAGACAATGTCGTAGTAAAAATATTTTAATGTGGTAGTAGCTAACAGATGTAATCATTTTTGCTGTCAAAATTGTGGATTAAAGTAAAGAATAAGAAGGTTAGTGAAAATCGGGATATTTGGCGTCCCGATCAAGAGTGAATCGGGACGTGTCACCAGAACCTTGAAAATCGGGGTCCCGCGCAAATCGGGACACCTGGCAACACTAGCGGGGATCGAACCCGGATTGTTCGCGTTTACGGCGAGATATCTGGGGGCACGGTAGTGCCCCCGCCAAGTCGCGCAAAACAGCGGCACGGCCGTATCAACATTGCGAGACTTGGTTATTTTACAAGTTATGTTTTTGATGGCATGTCTTTGTTTAATCATAACGTTATCTTTCACGTCATTTTTTACGTGGTAGAGCCATGCTGCAGTTATATTAGTAGTATAGTTGTAGCACGAATGGATCGGCTCGACCGGGGAAGGACCACGCTCTCACAGAATACCAGCGTGAAATAGTAGCTTAATATAGTATTTCGTATGGTGAGTGTAGAGAACCGGAGACCCTTTTTACTGGAAATGAGGCATTCCATCTCAGTCCTCATATGTGACAACGCATCTGCATTTTGATTTGCAATGGAAGATAGATGTAGATGTCTATGGGCCATAGCAACCACTTACCATCAGGTGGACTATATGCTCGTTTGTCAGCCTATTCTATAAAAAAAATAAAACACACTAGGTATTTTTCCTAAGTACATCGTGGGGCAGTTTAAATACATTAATTTCACAAGGACAAACATCCAGACCTGGAACAATTATTTGTAGGTAATACAAATTTTTGTTCCATGTGGGATTCGAACCCGCGGCGCTCAGCGCTACAACTCATTACCAAGTCACTCCGCCACGGAGTCAAAGGCCAACGATTTTGTATTTTTACTTGATCCGAATTGCTTACGTTCATTCATTCTCATTCATTCATTCTCAAAAAAATATGTATGAAATGATTTGCCACCATTATATCGTTTAATATTTAAATATTACTATCATAAACATATTTCAAAATTACTTACTATCAAAAATATCGCTTGTAAAAGTCTCAATCGTTTAAAATGCTCGATGATGCTATAGGTATCTAGTTATGGTATAGTGTAGTATGGCCCTATCGGTATATCGACGCGATCACGCGGTGTCGGTGAGAAAAAGTAATACGTCCTGTCGTTGGGATTACCCGGAGCATACTGAATCGAATGGCTTTTTTTTTTTTTTTTTTTGCGCCCGAAGCAATTAAAGGGCTACCCTGTACGTAGGGAGGCGGAAAATGCATTACGCATACCACGATAGCCGGTCTATCGTGGTTATGGGGGACTCACTGTCCTACCGGGGACCCTAAGTGATACCCCCTAAAAACCGCCTTTGGGGACAGGCAGCTGGCTGATTAAGCTCTATTGTGCCTTATCATGAGCGACCCTCTCTTGGGAAAAGAGGGCGCAGGCGGCTAAGAGCCGCTGAGGGAGTGCCTACGAAGGCAAAATAATATTAGTTGATATAATAATAATTAATTTAATTAGAACTGGCCTGAGCCGCCAGGAGGCAGTTCAGGTCGTTTGACAGTTTATTTGGCGGGTCCGAGAGAGAGTTTCTCGGCCTGCGGACACGATAGCGAGAGGGGGGTGGGGCTGCATAAGAAGCCGCCTCACGAATTAAGTTGTTTGGGTGCGACTCTGAGGCTTTGAAGAAGTTCTCAGAGAGTTTTTTAAGGAACTGTTGAATTGTTGGGAGCTCTAAGTCCCGATGAAGGTCGGCATTACGGACGTACCAAGGTGCGTTCGCAGCTCGACGACAGAAGAGGTTCTGAACTATTTGGAGTTCATTTAAAATGTTAGGGTTTGCGTGGGCAAAGACGGGGCCCGCGTAGGACATGACGGGTCGTATACAGACCTTATAAAGGGTTCGCTTGTTCCGAAGGGACATTTTACTGTGTCTGCCCAACATACTGTTGAGCCTACTCAGGTAAAACCGTGCGTGACGGGTGACTCGTTTGACGTGGGGCCTAAAGGTGAGCCCTGTGTCTAGAGTGACACCTAAATATTTGGCTGTCGTATGCCAGGGGACAGGGGTCCCTAGCATACGTATTGGAGGAGTGTTTTTAAGACGGCGTCGTTTATAATCGAAGTGAACGGCGGAGCTCTTCTCCGGGTTCACATCGATGCGCCATTTTTTGAACCAATCTCCTAGGTCATCAACTGACTTTTGGATCTTGTTCCGTATGAAGGGTAGTGAGACACCTTTGCAGTAGATGGCAGTGTCGTCTGCGAAGAGGGAGAGTTGAACACCTTTCGACGGGATGGGAATGTCGTTGGTGAACAGGATGTACAGCAAAGGAGCAAGTACTGAGCCCTGAGGGACACCAGCCTTGATAGTTCGCTGTGAAGATAGCGTGCCTTCGTGTCTAAAACGAAAGGTACGATGCTTCAAATAGGAGGCCACGAGACGAACTAGACGATCGGGGAGACCTATTTTGTAGAGCTTGTAGATGAGGCCTGTGTGCCAGACTCTATCAAAAGCTTTGGCTATGTCGAAGAAAACCGCGATGGTTTTATGACGTCGAGGATAGAAACCGCTGAGGATATATTCCACAATGCGGTGAACTTGTTGGGGACATGAGTGTTTGGCTCGGAAGCCGAATTGGTGGGGAATGATGAGAGGGTCACCGTCTGTGGGAAACAGATAGCGCCTCATCCGTGTTTGGATGACTCTTTCGAAGAGCTTGCCCATTGCCTTGAGGAGGCTAATGGGGCGATGGCTGGAGGGGAGGTTGAGAGGCTTGCCTGGCTTGGGAATTCCAATCACAGTTGCCTCTTTCCACGTAGTGGGAAAATAACTAATGTTGAAGCAGGCGTTGAAGATAATAGATAAAAAGGTTAACACCTGATCGGGTAAGTGTTTAAGGGCTTGGTTGGAGATGCCATCCGCGCCCGGAGCCTTTTTAGGCTTAAGTCCTTTGATGAGAGATGAAATCTCATCATTGGACACAGAGATAGGTTCGGAGGCGGTAGGGGGTGAGTTCCGGCGGCGGACCTCATCCTCTACTGCCTGGACGTGAGAGGGGTCGACAGGTTGAGAACTAGGGGAGCATTGATCGGCAATGCTATCCGCAAAGCACTCAGCCTTCTCCTCGTCCTCGAAGGCAACCGTGCCGTCGGGACGGGAGAGAGGGGGAGTGTGGGTGATAGCGTCTATGCGGAGGGCTCTAGCCATCTGATAGTACGCTGTGTGAGATGGAGAGATATTCTCCATGAGCTTACTCTTTTCGAGATCTTGAAATTCAGAGAGGCGGAAGCGGAGTTTTCGTTGAAGACGATTGGCCGCGCGCCTATATTCGGGGGTGGGATATTTTGCTGCTCTCCGGAAAGCAGCTTTTTTGGCTTTTAATAGGTTGCTAATATGTAGGGGAAGCCCACTATTGTTAGCAACCGGGACGACCCTTTCGTTCTCCTTAAGGGAGGATTTAATAAGGGTGGAGAGTGAGTCGACCGCGGTGTCGATTTTTTCGGGACTGTCTAAGTCCGACGGTATGGAGATGGTAGAATCCTGTGAGTCCAGAGCTTTTGCTAGGGACTCCTTGAATCCCTTCCAATTAGTGAAGGTTTTTGTGTGTATTAGGGGAGGTGGCTGATGGCCAAGAATGAGGGAGACCGGTCGGTGATCTGATCCTAGATCGTCTAGTGTCTCGATTGCTCCGAGGTTGAGAGAAACTCCTTGGAGTAACGCAAAATCTAACACATCGGGAGAGTGATCGGTGTTATCGGGAAAGTGAGTAACACCGAGAGGACTATGGACAGTGATATCAAGAGACTGCGTGATATCGAGCAGTATCTTGCCACTAGGGGACGTAGTGCGGCATGTCCATTCAGTATGCTTGGAGTTAAAATCTCCAAACATAATGACTGAATTGCCCAAGGATAAAATGGCTTCAAAATCTTTTTTGAGGGGATAGGTTCCTGAAGGGATGTAACAGGAGGCTATGGGGATGGACTGATGTCCAGTCATAGCTAGCCTGCATACCGTGGCTTCCATATTGGTAAGCTGCGGAGTAGAAATGGGCGAGCAATGAAGTGTCTTCTTGTAATAGATGGCCGTTCCGCCGCCTCGGCGGTCGGGTCTGTCATTACGAAGAAGAGAGAAGTTTCTAATAGAAAGGCCTCTAGTGTCCTTAGCTTTAAGATTAGTTTCCTGTAGGAGGAGGAAATCGACTTCACGATTTCGAAGAAAGAGCTTAAGCTCTGGGAGGTTATTTCGCAAGCCGCGAATATTGAATGATACAAGCGATAAACCCTTAGGTTTGATACGACCGTGGGATCTTGGTAGGTTAATATTATTCTCAGACATTGAAGTTAAGTTAATTAAGTTAACTTAACTTACAACAGAGCTAGCAAAAGATCATTATGTTCCGCAAGAGCGATGAGACGCTCTTGAGGGGACTTCGCCGCGCGCAGTTTGCGTGAGATTACTGTAATCTCCCTAACATCTATATTCCTAATCGTGGAATATAATGTGTTGTAGTCATCTATTGTGGGCTCTGCCTCGTGTGCGTACGAGGTTGTCCGCGGAGGGTCTGCCTTTTTGGGCCCCCAGGGAAAGACTGGAGGCTGCATTGGCTTTGAGAAGCCCGGAAGGGGCCGAATTATGCCCTGAGGGGGCCTAGGGGGACCCTGAGGGGGCCTAGGGGGACCCTGAGGGGGCCTGGGGGACCCTGAGAGGGTCGAGGGAAGCCCTGGATAGGCTGAGGAGGGCCCTGGCGGGGCCGTTGTTGGAGGGCCGGGAATGAGCGGTCATTCACCGGCGGTGGAGCTTTCCTACTGGGGCGAGGTTGAGGTGCGCGTGGGCAACCCTTGTAGTTCGCCGGGTGACCTGTCTGGTTGCACAGGACACAGGCGGGCGGGGATTCGGCGTCTTTGGGCCGGGGACACTCTTTGGTGTTATGAGGCTCCAGGCACTTCACGCACCTGGGTGGGGCGGAGCAGTTGGCCGCCGCGTGACCATAAAGCTGGCAGCGGTGGCACTGCGCCGGGAAACCGGGCCTGTGTGGGGGCTCTACCTTCACCCTTGACAGGCCGCACACTGTGCGCACCTGCCGGAAGATGGCTTTCGCCTCCGGCACGTTGGACAAGATTACTAGGGCAAGGTTGTACCTCTTGCCCGTACGGTTGTGCATTTTGTGCACTGCTTCGACTGGGAAGCCTTGGGACTTAAGGTCCTCAAGTATCTCCTCGTTGGAGAACTCAAATGGGACGCCTCGGATGACGGCCCTGACTTTACGCTCTTCGGGGAGAGCGTACGTGTGGTAAGATACCCTTTCGGCTGTGAATAGCCGGGTAATTGAGCGGAAGTCCTCGATGGAGCTAGGGATGATTTTAATCGCCTCCCCGAGGTTGACTGCATGGTCATACTTGATGCCTGCGTCGTAGCAGGTCTTGGACAGATGGGTGAATTTAGCCTTGTCTCTTAGGAAGACAGGGGGCGGGACTTGCTTCTTCGCCAGCACTGGGGCACAACGAGAGGCTGGTTTAGATGGAGTGGGGATGTCTAATGACATCAGTGGGACGGGGGCAGCGTCAGGGGCTGCGGAGGTTGAGGGAGCGGCAGGGGCCGCTGAAGTAGGGGGGGTGCGTTTGATCGCAGCGCGCTTTCCGTTGCGCTTGGAGGTTACAGTGGTGAAGTTGGATTCATCGGTACCTTCGGAGTCAGAGGACTCCGATGAACCGGAGCCTGAGGTAGTGGCGGGCCTCTTCCGGGAGGTAGACGCCGAGGATTCGGAGCATGCGTACTCCATTTCTGAGGGGGCTGACTGTAGCGGGGCAAAGGAGTTCCTCGTTTCGAGGTATGCCGCTAGTACTGGCGGCGGACGGTGTGCCTGAGGGGCAGGGAGGGGAGCCTGGGCGGCGATGGTGGCAATGGCGGCGAGGACCGTGTCATTGCCGTTTAACCCGTATTGGGTAATGAGGGCGGCTAGGGACTCAGTAAGACTGGGGTTGGCCATTTTAGGTTGAGTGAGCTATATAAGAATATAAGAAGCTAAAGATGAGAAAGTAGAGATGAGGACGGGTCCCTGCTCTCGGTAGAGCAGGGACTAGAACGCGGGATGTACTACAACACACTATGCACAAAAAAAAAAAAAAAAAATTTGAAAATTGAAAATGATAAATGAAAACTATAATGAAAAAATTATAATTAAAATGAAAATGATAATGAAAATGAAATGAAAGCGGAGGTCAGTCAGACCTCCCTGCCCGAAGACAGGGGGGTAAGAGCTGTAGCAAAAAGTGACTCACCGGCAGCCTCGACGCTGTTCCGCGTGAGCAGGACAGCGGAGGCGCGTGAGAGCGAGACAGCACTACCGTACTGTACGGGAGCGCGGACCACCAGGAGGCGACCGTCCGAGAACGATGCCGCCGGCGGACTGAGCACTGCGTCGGCGCTGTACAGCGCGAGCGGGCCAGCGGAGGCGCGAGAGCGGGAGAGCACTACCGTACAGGAACGAAAGCGCGGACTACCTGGATGCGACCGCTCGGAAGCGATGCCACAGGCGGAATCGAATCGAATGGCGTTGCGCATGATGATTTATAGTATTTTTAAAATAATTATATAAAATAATTGACAAAATAAAACGAGCTAAAATTTTTTTTTTGGATATTTAACGTTACATGTATTTGAACCTGAAAGAAGCGAAAGAGGTATGTAAGGATCGTGACACTTGGCGATCTGTTCTCTCTGGCTACCCCGTTAGGGATTGTGCGTGAAGATAAGTAAGTAACATGTATTTGGATAAAATAATTAAAATAGATATGTTTATAACCAAATACATGGAAAAAATTACATTGAAGTAGGCGGTTTTGGTGATTTTATAATATTATTTTATAATATTAAATCGAAATATTTTCGTAATTTAGGTTTTGCTATACACTAAAAGACTATATATTCCATTATAATAAAGCTTAAAATAAAATAATTTTAGCTTATAATAATGGTTGTATTCAACCTGAAAGATAACTCTGATGTATATTTTCGTAAAACGCTGTGAAGGGATTGTCTTCGCCCTAAAAACCGTCATTAAAAACTATGATTTTGCATTGCTATGTACTAAATAAAGGTAATATAAAATAAAGGTGACAGGTGACAACTGTATTTTGGCGAAATATTTTATTTAAAATAACTATTTTGTTATATATTTCTTAATATATATTTATTAATTTATATCTCCTTCTCCTGCACTACCATTAAGGACGGACATGATTCTTCTCAAAATCAACAAGATAAAAAGATAGGATAAAACAGAACGGACGTGTTTGTTGCGCTTGTGTATAATTATTTACTTTAAAAACAGTTATAATGTCTGTAGATTGTCGGGCTTGTGGTGTCCAAGTACCTGATGATTGTTACATAAAGTGCTCCAAAAAACAGTGCGAGAAAGTTTATGATTTAAAATGCCTAGGACTGACAGAAAATAAATTCAGTTCCTTCTCGGATAAGCGCACGAAGCAATGGGTCTGTCCGGAGTGCGCTTGTTCTAAACCTAAACGGTATGACCCGAATACACCTATCAGGGACACCCCGGATCTGAAAACATTCACGCCCAGTGCTAATGTCAACACTCAACGGGGAAGCCGCATGCAATTGATGGATGAATCAATTGTCGAGTGTGATAATAATAGTAACGATAAATTGCTGTCTGAGTTTAGACAGCTAAAATATGAAGTCTTAAGCCGATTAGACGTGCAAACTAACATTATTAAACATCTTCAAGAAATATGTTTTTCTACAAAAACGGAATTAGAAGAACTAAAGATTAAAATGAAAGTATTTCAAAATAAATTGTTCCCAACTGATCTGTTATCAACTCAAAATCAACAGTTTGAAAGTATTGATAGTATAACGGAAAGTTTGAATACAGGCCTCGAAATGTCTAAGCAATTCGATGTCCCATCTACATTCGCTGATGTGGCTCGTATAAGCCTAAATAATGTAAACAAAACAAACGTTACTCCCTGCGTAATAAAAACGCCTGCGGCCATGAAAATAGCAACCGGGAGAGGGTCCGTTGTCCAAACTCAACCAATTAATCAGCCACAGTGTGTGACTCCAAGGAAAGAGTTAAATATTAATATTAGTGAGGAAGAAGAAAAAATTAATAAAGATTGTGAGTGGACTACAGTTCGTAAGAAAAGGGGGAGTCACCAATCAAAAAATGTGAAGAAAGGAAATAATACAGTTTTATTAGATATACAGGCTACTGAAAAAAAAGCGGCACGTTCACGTTTGGCGTTTGAGTAAAGAAACCACAAATGATAAATTAACATCACATGTCAAAAGAGTATGTGGTCCAGATGCTAATGTTAAGATTGAGAAAATTAAGCATAAGACAGAGAGGGATTACGCTTCTTTTATCATAACAGTACCAGAGTCAATGTATGATAAATTGTGTCAACCAGAAGTCTGGCCCATCAATACGGAATTTTGCGAGTGGATTTGGTTTCGAAAAGCTACAAATAAACCAATTAAAGAAAAATAATAGTTTTGAATTTTACTATCAAAACGTCAGGGGTCTTCGTACAAAATTAAACTGGTTTTGTAACAATATTGAATCATTGAATGCCGATATAATTGCTATTACGGAAACAGGATGCAACGATTCTATAATGGATGCGGAGATTGTGCCACCAGGTTATGATATAATAAGGTGTGATCGAGCAGACGGCCGTAAGCTAGGCGGCGCGTTTCTCGTGGCCACACACGGGTTACAGCTGCAACGAGTGAATACACCGGGTGACGTAAACATAGATAACTGCTCATTTGAACTGGTTTGTGCGACAGTACACGCTAAAGATAAGTGTTTATTTTTATGTTGCGTTGTTTACATCCCGCCTAAGACTAAGGAAGATGTTTACATGATTTTTTTTAAGATAATAGAACAATTGTGTGTTAAATATAGACATATTATTTTGATAGATGATTTTAACTTAAATTCAAGTAATGATAATGTTAAAAATTATTTTGAATATTTTGTGTCCTTTTGCGAATTGGCTCAGATGAATAAAGTCCTTAATTGTAATAGGAGTCAACTAGATTTAGTGTTGTGTTCGTTAGGATTATGTGATGGCGTACAAGTATGCGAAGCTGACGAACCATTAGTGCCTGTGGACCCGTATCATCCACCGCTCGCGGTGACTCTGGAGCTCAGCGCTGGCGGTGTGACGTTGCTACCCGTGGGGACCGAGCCCGTTGCTTTAAACCGTGAGACATCAGCAAACCAAATTAAATCGCAATGGAATTTTTATAAAGCTGATTTTTACTTACTTTATTCTTATTTAGCTTGCGCCGATTGGAGTTTGATTAACGGGACACAAGAACCAGAGGAAGCTTTAGAGTTTTTTTATAATGTTTTTTACGGTGTTTTAGATAAATGTGTACCGAAAAAGCGGGAAAATAAAGTAGTTCAAAGACACTACCCCGAGTGGTATACTAGTGATTTAATCAGGGACATAAAATTAAAGGCTAAACTTCACAAGTTATATAAATCAACCGGATCTCGTGCTCATTACAAAGCTTTTTCTGCTTGCAGGACGCGAATTAAGAAAACTATTGATAGCGCATACCTAAACTATCAAAATCGTGTGCAAAGTAACTTGACAAAAGATCCTAAGTCTTTTTGGGATCATATTAGGGCGAAAAAAAGGACCGTTAAGCGTAAACAAATATTGAAAGATGGAGTAACATTGTCAGATCAAGAAAGTGCGACTAAATTTGCCCAATACTTCTATTCAGTGTACAACAGCGAACCAGCGCGTTTGAACGTAGACGAGGCGGTGTTGGCGGGCGGTGCGGGCAGCGCGCGCGTACACGTGCCGCAACTGCAGCTAGGTGAGGTGCGCGCGGCGCTCGCCCGACTCAAGCCGAAGCGCTCGGCGGGCCCGGACGGTATACCGGCGTTTGTGATACGAGACTGCCGCTCAGTGCTGGCAGAACCGTTATTACATATTTTCAACTTGTGTCTGAAGAATTCATATTTTCCAGAAAGTTGGAAAATCACGCGTGTTATTCCGATACCTAAGGGAGGTAACAAACCTACAGTTGAATCCTTCAGACCAGTGGCGATTCTCTCAGCACCTGCGAAGGTGTTTGAGGGAGCCATTCAGCGAAGTGTACAGGAACAAGTTGCACCGCAATTATCGGACGCCCAGCACGGCTTCCGGCTAGAGAGGAGCACAACCAGTAACCTCTTAAATGCCATGACGTATTTGGTTCCTCATGTTGATGCAGGGTTGCAGGTAGATGCCGCCTACTTTGATTTTAGGAAGGCGTTCGACTTGGTAGATAACGATATCCTACTGTCAAAGATGGCGAAAGCTGGCTGCACACCTAAACTGCTTCATTTTTTTGCAAGTTACATGAGAGATAGAAAACAGTATGTGGAGTATGGCGGGTACCGGTCGGAGCCTTATTTTACTAGGTCTGGCGTGAGTCAAGGTAGTAATTTAGGGCCGTTAGAGTTCAACATAATGATTAATGATCTACCCGAAGTAGTAAGAGAGGCTAAATGTCTGTTATTTGCAGACGACCTAAAGTTGCTTTTAGCCATCAAGACTGAGGATGATTGTCGGCACCTTCAACAAGATATCGACCAAGTAGTTGAATGGAGCCATAAAAATAAACTGCAGTTTAATATTTCAAAATGCTCTATTCTATCATTTAGTCGTGCAAGGGCACCACTCCATTACAACTATAAGGTGAATGGCGAGCTAATGAAGAGGGAGGAATCAGTCCGGGATCTTGGAGTCCAGATGGATGTCAAATTGACATTCCGGGAGCACATCATGAATATATGTAAGAAAGCTTATAAACGACTAGGGTTTATCATTCGCAGAGCAGTAAAATTTACCAACATTAAAGCAATCTCAGTGCTGTATGATGCTCTAGTAAGAAGTCAGCTGGAGTGTAACTCAACAATATGGGCTCCACATGAAAATAAATACAATCTTATGCTGGAGCGCATTCAGAATAAATTCACGCGATTTATATATCATAAGCTTTATGGGGTTTATCCATCCTACCCCTTGATGTATTCAACCTTGTTTGTTTTAGGTATGGTTGGATACAACAAGTTGGAAACTAGAAGAGATCTAGCGCTGGTAATCTACATTTTAAGGGTGTTCCGTGGTTACATCAGCAACCCGGGTGTGCTGCAGTGGATAGGCTTATGCGTGCCTGATAGGTATGTACAGCGGCGACGACGGCCGAGCTTGCTTGCGATGCCACGCGGCAGGACTAAACTGGTTCGCAATACCCCCCTCACGCGAACGATACACATACTAAATTTGGTAGCTGAGAAGTTGGACTTATTTTCGTGTTCACGGAGTGAATTCGCAAAAGTGACATTATTTACTATATGTTATTCATAAATTGTAGTATACAATTGATTGTAATGTATTGTCATTGAAATTAATTATTATGTATTGTTATTTAAATTAATTATTGTGTTGTAATTGAGATGCTACATTTATCGATTTAGGTTTTCCCTGTAATGGTAAATGTAAGTAGGAAATATAAATAAATAAATAAATAAATAAATAAAGAATTTATCTTTCTAAAGCCCTAATTTTCAGCAAATAATCTCCTCACATCGTTACGATATCGCCTTTGGAAAAACCATAAAATATGTAGTTTGCGATGCGAAACGCATATGCCCTCTTAAACTAACTTCTTAGACCATTAATCAAATTCGAATTCTACCTATTTTTTAAATAATACTAACTTATTAAAATTAATTTTGATTGAGCGATATGAGTTCACTGTAGATTGCCTCATAGGAAGAATACTTGCAATAGTGGCCACGCTTGCCAGGGCAGGGCAGCTTGTGATTTTTAGTTTTTATTAGGGACTATCTTCTGGTTTGTTTACCTTTATCGCTTCCTTCGACACCCACAGGACGACACGGGCTAGTGGATATAATGTGAGTTTGCTTCTGAATATCATCATCATCCTCACAGCCATTCACGATTCCATTATATAGTTGTTATTAGGGAGACGCTGCTGCCTATCCTCTGGTTTGTTTCCCTGTGTCACATCCTGCGACACCCACAGGACGACACGGGCTAGTGGATATAATGTGAGTTTGCTTCTGAATATCATCATCATCCTCACAGCCATTCACGATTCCATTATATAGTTGTTATTAGGGAGACGCTGCTGCCTATCCTCTGGTTTGTTTCCCTGTGTCACATCCTGCGACACCCACAGGACGACACGGGCTAGTGGATATAATGTGAGTTTGCTTCTGAATATCATCATCATCCTCACAGCCATTCACGATTCCATTATATAGTTGTTATTAGGGAGACGCTGCTGCCTATCCTCTGGTTTGTTTCCCTGTGTCACATCCTGCGACACCCACAGGACGACACGGGCTAGTGGATATAATGTGAGTTTGCTTCTGAATATCATCATCATCCTCACAGCCATTCACGATTCCATTATATAGTTGTTATTAGGGAGACGCTGCTGCCTATCCTCTGGTTTGTTTCCCTGTGTCACATCCTGCGACACCCACAGGACGACACGGGCTAGTGGATATAATGTGAGTTTGCTTCTGAATATCATCATCATCCTCACAGCCATTCACGATTCCATTATATAGTTGTTATTAGGGAGACGCTGCTGCCTATCCTCTGGTTTGTTTCCCTGTGTCACATCCTGCGACACCCACAGGACGACACGGGCTAGTGGATATAATGTGAGTTTGCTTCTGAATATCATCATCATCCTCACAGCCATTCACGATTCCATTATATAGTTGTTATTAGGGAGACGCTGCTGCCTATCCTCTGGTTTGTTTCCCTGTGTCACATCCTGCGACACCCACAGGACGACACGGGCTAGTGGATATAATGTGAGTTTGCTTCTGAATATCATCATCATCCTCACAGCCATTCACGATTCCATTATATAGTTGTTATTAGGGAGACGCTGCTGCCTATCCTCTGGTTTGTTTCCCTGTGTCACATCCTGCGACACCCACAGGACGACACGGGCTAGTGGATATAATGTGAGTTTGCTTCTGAATATCATCATCATCCTCACAGCCATTCACGATTCCATTATATAGTTGTTATTAGGGAGACGCTGCTGCCTATCCTCTGGTTTGTTTCCCTGTGTCACATCCTGCGACACCCACAGGACGACACGGGCTAGTGGATATAATGTGAGTTTGCTTCTGAATATCATCATCATCCTCACAGCCATTCACGATTCCATTATATAGTTGTTATTAGGGAGACGCTGCTGCCTATCCTCTGGTTTGTTTCCCTGTGTCACATCCTGCGACACCCACAGGACGACACGGGCTAGTGGATATAATGTGAGTTTGCTTCTGAATATCATCATCATCCTTACAGCCATTCACGATTCCATTATATAGTTGTTATTAGGGAGACGCTGCTGCCTATCCTCTGGTTTGTTTCCCTGTGTCACATCCTGCGACACCCACAGGACGACACGGGCTAGTGGATATAATGTGAGTTTGCTTCTGAATATCATCATCATCCTCACAGCCATTCACGATTCCATTATATAGTTGTTATTAGGGAGACGCTGCTGCCTATCCTCTGGTTTGTTTCCCTGTGTCACATCCTGCGACACCCACAGGACGACACGGGCTAGTGGATATAATGTGAGTTTGCTTCTGAATATCATCATCATCCTCACAGCCATTCACGATTCCATTATATAGTTGTTATTAGGGAGACGCTGCTGCCTATCCTCTGGTTTGTTTCCCTGTGTCACATCCTGCGACACCCACAGGACGACACGGGCTAGTGGATATAATGTGAGTTTGCTTCTGAATATCATCATCATCCTCACAGCCATTCACGATTCCATTATATAGTTGTTATTAGGGAGACGCTGCTGCCTATCCTCTGGTTTGTTTCCCTGTGTCACATCCTGCGACACCCACAGGACGACACGGGCTAGTGGATATAATGTGAGTTTGCTTCTGAATATCATCATCATCCTCACAGCCATTCACGATTCCATTATATAGTTGTTATTAGGGAGACGCTGCTGCCTATCCTCTGGTTTGTTTCCCTGTGTCACATCCTGCGACACCCACAGGACGACACGGGCTAGTGGATATAATGTGAGTTTGCTTCTGAATATCATCATCATCCTCACAGCCATTCACGATTCCATTATATAGTTGTTATTAGGGAGACGCTGCTGCCTATCCTCTGGTTTGTTTCCCTGTGTCACATCCTGCGACACCCACAGGACGACACGGGCTAGTGGATATAATGTGAGTTTGCTTCTGAATATCATCATCATCCTCACAGCCATTCACGATTCCATTATATAGTTGTTATTAGGGAGACGCTGCTGCCTATCCTCTGGTTTGTTTCCCTGTGTCACATCCTGCGACACCCACAGGACGACACGGGCTAGTGGATATAATGTGAGTTTGCTTCTGAATATCATCATCATCCTCACAGCCATTCACGATTCCATTATATAGTTGTTATTAGGGAGACGCTGCTGCCTATCCTCTGGTTTGTTTCCCTGTGTCACATCCTGCGACACCCACAGGACGACACGGGCTAGTGGATATAATGTGAGTTTGCTTCTGAATATCATCATCATCCTCACAGCCATTCACGATTCCATTATATAGTTGTTATTAGGGAGACGCTGCTGCCTATCCTCTGGTTTGTTTCCCTGTGTCACATCCTGCGACACCCACAGGACGACACGGGCTAGTGGATATAATGTGAGTTTGCTTCTGAATATCATCATCATCCTCACAGCCATTCACGATTCCATTATATAGTTGTTATTAGGGAGACGCTGCTGCCTATCCTCTGGTTGGTTTCCCTGTGTCACATCCTGCGACACCCACAGGACGACACGGGCTAGTGGATATAATTCGAGTTTGCTTCTGAATATCATCGTCATCTACACAGCCATTCACGATTCCACCGCTGAATTAGGTCTCCCTCAAGAAATGTCACAAAGCACGCTACTGAATATACTAGCGAGTATATAATATGTAAGTATACCTACGTTATATTTTATACGAAAATCTCGTAATATAGTTGTAATATAGTTGTAGCATGAATGGGTCGGCTCGACCGGGTAAGGAGCTTGCTGTCACAGGATACCAGCGTAATATAGCAAGTTAATGACGCGGTGTTTCATATGGTCAGTGTAGAGAACCATATCCTTTGGACTAGAAATGAGGCTTCCTTCTAGTCCTCATGGGTGATAACGAATGTGCATTTCGATTCTTAATCAAAGATAGATGTATAACATATACATTTTATTGGAGTGGGGACAAACTGGCATACGGCTCACCTGATGGTAAGTGATGACCGCCGCCCATGAACAACTGCAACACCAGGGGAATTGCAAATGCGTTGCCCACCTTTTAAAAAGGAGTAGGTTCTTTTCTTGAAGGTCCCCAAGTCTTACTGGTTCGGAAAAATCTCTGGTGGTAGTCGATTCAGGAACAAGGAAGTTGTGCAAGAAAGAAATTTCTTTTAAATCGCCCAGTGGTGGACCGTCAGTCGCCCAGATGGTATGGATGGTATCGCGAGTTTTGTCGCAATGTGCGATGATGAAATTGTGCGGCTGGAATAAATCTGAGGAGCACTCCCCGTGGTAGATGCGATAAAATACTCAAAGAGTTGCAACATTCCTTCGCAGTGCCAGTGAGTCAAGCCGATCGGAAAGAGCTCGGTCGCCGACGATTCGAACAGTTCTGCGCTGGATGCGATCAAATGGAAAGAGCTCGCACTGTGACAGCTCAGAGATGAGAACAGTATTCCATGTGAGGCCGAACCTGCAGGTGGTGTGCCGGCATGAAAGCTGTCCAGCTCTGCTGAGCACGCCAATCTTTTTACAGACCAATTTGGCCTTTTTTCCAAGTGACTATGAAACTACACGTTACTCGATACGCTGAGGCAACAAGTGAGTGCCTTGAAACTGAGAAGATACGACAAAGGGGTTCTTTTTAGCGGTAAACGCGGAAACTTGTGTTTTCTGGAGATTGAACTGGACTAGACTAGTAGTATCGTATGTCAGTCTTTCTTTTATTAATTTTCCCCTTATTGGCACACTGGTGGCCGTACAACAGTAATATTGTAGAGCGAAATAAAGATTATTATTTTGTTTACTTTCATATCTCGGCTTTTACGGTTTACTAATAGCATGAGCATAAGCAAAGTGGCATATTAGTGCTGGATTTGATAAGATCTTGTGGGCTTACCAAAACTTATAAAGCTCTTAGAAACGTCATAATCTCCACAGGTTAGTCTTAAAAATAAAGCTATTTATACTGTGATGTTGCTTATATCACTTAGAGTAAATTGTGGCCGTGGTAGGAAAAGGGGAGATCTCCCGCCAGGCAAGGTGTTCTGCCCGGGGAGCGGCCAACGCTCCATGTGATAGTTCGGAGATGTTCTATATACTGTTTATGATCCGGAATTTTTGATAGCGTGATTTAGACTTTGGTGTATTTCACTTGCGGCGCGACGACAGCGCCGCCACATCAACTCCCTGCTCAGACCGGAGGTCGATAATGCAGCTTCGTTGTCGACGAATGTGCAAGTGCCATGATTTATGAGATTGCCTTTTAGTCTGCGGTGAGTCGAGAAGAAGGCAAGTAAGGCTCAGAGCCGTGCTGAACACTGTAGCGCAGACAGTAGCTTTAAGGAACAGTAAGAATTATTATTCCAGTGCTGCGATGAACCTTGTGAAGCTAGATGGCTTGCAGGATATGAAGACTGCAGACAATATCTGCTTAAGAGCGAATGGGTGGGGTATTCTATGACGATGATGAAGCTTGAAATTTCTGTAGGTAGTTAGTTGCGTGTTCAGATCACGTAGGGATCACCACTGTGACCGTGGTAGGAAAAGGGGAGATCTCCCAAGGTGTTCTGCCCGGGGAGCGGCCAACGCTCCATGTGATAGTTCGGAGATGTTCTATATATACTGTTTATGATCCGGAATTTTTGATAGCGTGATTTAGGCTTCGGTGTGTTTCGCTTGCGGCGCGATGACAGCGCCGCCACAAAATCAAGCCAGTTAGAGTGAATTACTCCTAAATTTACAGTGAATATAACTTGCTATTAAGCTAGCTGGACTACTATCGTCAGTTCCTAGCGAACTCCGTGCGAACTTGTATAAGTAAGAAAATAATAGCTGTTATATTTGACAGTAGTCACAAATTTAATTACAAACTTCTAAGCCTTGCTAGCAGCGAATAAATTAAAATAAGTTTTAACATGTGTTATCATAATATTTTAACTGAATAAGCATATTTAATAACACTACAGGAAATTAATATAGTCAAAGAATGCAGCTAACGTGAATAAATTTTAATTCCAATTCTCATGAGGATATGAGGGTAAATGAAGTCTGCTAACTCAAACCGTAAAGCGTTAGAGACTTTTTATTACGCTCCCAAAAATATGAGTAGTTGTTTCTTTATGTGGGATAGACCTGCTGTGAAGTGTTATGGCTGTATGCCATAATAATTTTAATACCATTAAAACTGTCATATAATCCGGTGTATACGGCAAGTTCAAGAGTTCTTGTTTTTAAAGCTAAGCCGTTCAAAAACCGTTCCTTTCCTAATCATTCTCATTTAAACTCGGGATCCGTGTAATCCCGTCCTAATTGGAGATGTTTGTCTTACCTATTTTGAAGAAATACAAGGATTCGAGTTAATGCCGTTTTCAGGAATATGCCCCAGCTGATTTTATTTTTAAATGTTTTGTCACAGTCAGGAAAATTACTGATATCACGACTTTTATTTAATACCGACACTTTTAAAATTTCTTGCTGAAAATCTCAACCGCAAGATAAAAATATATATAAAAATGAAATATTATTTTATTCGATTCCCACCACTGTGATTGTAAATGAAATTACTGATGGTAATGGTGTTTGAATTTTGAATATGAAGCTAAGCGCGTTGCTTGATTATTCAAATATCAAGCAACGATAATGATGAAGCTTGATCTTGTATTTCTAAAAAATATCTAAGTACAAAAATATCTAAGTATATTTGAGTTAAATGTATACCAAAATTCATATGTTTGTGTGTACCTATGTTTATTACTAGAACATATTCTAGAATCGAAAACGTTCGATATCTGGTTATAGGCCAATACAAGGAACGTTCGCTTCAGAAGAAGTACAAAGTCAATTTAACAGAATACAAAGTGGGTACATACCTTTTCTCATATATTTAAAAAAGCTGTAGTGGAATAGTATTTGCTATTTACCCGACTGTCTCAGAAGGAGGGTAATGTTTTTCGATAGTAATTATGTAAACACGTTTTTTTTTCTTTGGCACGCTCTTTAGCCTAAAAGGCTTGATAGATTTTAACATGTGAGCTGTCGTTAGATTCATCTTAATAATGAGAGTGACATAACCTATGTATATATTGCATTTACAATTTCAAAAAAAGGGAGGGGAAAGATTTTTCCAATATACTTTTTAACGCAATCGGAATGTTTTTTATTTATTATTTTAACCATTAATATATCTGCTCCACTGTTGGTTTCACCCTCCAATTTTTTTAAAGAATTAAATGTTTTCAACGAGCGCGCGAGTGATAAAGCCACGTAATAGTCGTATTATGGTTGTAACACAACTGAAATGTTACCATGCAACGTTTGTAAAAAATGTTTCTCTTCTCTAATTTTTGTGTTAAATCAAAAATGGCTTCGAATCCGACATAAAGCGCGCGCGTCGGCTCGATTCGGAAAGTTATTCCATTATAATCATTACTTTTTTTTGCAATCTTTTAGATTATTGTGTATGATACAGAAATATTGACACTAGTGCAACAACCACTCGCAATCATTTAATATTGTTATCCAAATGATTCTCGTTTATTAACCGAATTTCATCACGACGATACACGAGATTCCTATACAGTAAGGTAGGTAATTTGAATTATTTATTTTGGAACATCCGTTCTTCAAAATATATTATTTTCTTCTTTTAGTTTTAAATACAAAACAAATTCTCGAAAAGTTGGATAAAGAGAGGATGATTTCAGTGCTTCTGATATCGACCTTTATGAGCTACCCCAACGACGTGCAAATTCTGATTTAGATCACCGTAATAGTTTCGAATTAGAATAAAGCATATACGAATCTGATGCCAACCGTTGAGCACCACCACGATCGTCTCTAGCCCGTATATCTTCTTCATTGTAGTAGTACCAGTTACTCGACTTCACCGAGTCAGTAATTCATTCTTGGGGCGATATATACGCTTTTACAATAAAATCCCAGAAAATATACAAAATTTGTCATACCCAAAGTTCAAAAATGTTATTAAACTAAGTTTGTATAAAAAGGGTTATTATAATATTAAGGAATTTATGGATGATAATAACCCCTGTAAAAGTGAGCGAAAGTCGACGTGCAATCGACATAATGTGGAAGATAAAACCGTAGTTTGATCGTATCTATGCAGGATGTCACAAACAGCAAAAGTAAGAGCAGATCACGATTGACAAGATATTTTTATATTATAAGGGTGACAAGCGAGCACACAGTCCACCTGATGGTAGGTGGACGCTGTGGCCCATACACATCTACATCTATCCCCATATGCGAATCAAAATGCAGATCCGTTTTCAGCCGTGAGTACTGAAATGGAATGCCTCTTTTCCAGTAAAAAGAGTCTCCGGTTCATTATATTCACGACACGAAACACAGCTGCTATTTTACGCTGGTATTCTGTGAGAGTGTGGTCCTTCCCCGGTCGAGCTGAACCATTCCTGCTAAAACTATACAATTAATATAGCTGTAGAATGCTATTGAATTTCAGGTCAATGCGATAGCAATCAATATTGCCTAAATAACCCAAACCATGTCGGTCTTAAAGTATTTCTTTTGGCCAATCCTAACAGATATATTTGTGTCATAAAGGTATACCAAGGAACAACAAATCCCCAACATTGTAATAGTTTATAATTTAAAAGATTCTGCCGTATTGGGCACTGTTTGTACTTTGACCGTTACTTCACCAAAATGAAGTTAATGCAAGTATTAAGTAACCGTGGGTTTAATGCTACTGCAACGATAATAAAGAATCGCGTTACCTGGTCATTAGGCATTATGTCGCCTGATAATGAGTTCTCGAAA
Source organism: Parnassius smintheus behrii (assembly GCA_036936625.1). Lineage (NCBI taxonomy): Eukaryota > Metazoa > Arthropoda > Insecta > Lepidoptera > Papilionidae > Parnassius > Parnassius smintheus. The sequence continues at coordinate 27,161,484 of JAUPFT010000029.1, read as the reverse complement.
CAGAACCGTGGAACTACTGTGATTTTAGCTTCTCCAGATGGAAAAATTGCAATTACGAAACGGTTAGACAACAAGGCTGTTTCACTCGCATCAACTTGTCTAGCTAACAAAAAATCTTATATGTGCAAGCATTGAAATAAGCTTAGTACGAGATATGTGCAAATTCTACGAGTTGAAATAATTAAAATTTACAACGCCAACATGGGTGACGTTGACTTGGCGGACAGGATGATAGCGGTTTGCCCGATACGGACGCGGACTCGTCATTGGACAATCAGGTTTTTTTTTGCACATGATTAATAACCGTATCAAACTACTAGATAACATATCGTGCTCAACATCAACTTTATAATGGCCCCTTGCATAAAGTACCTCAGTTTTGTGAGTACAAGTTAAAGTTGGACTATAAACTTACTGAAGAAAACAGTACAGTATCGTCGGATAAAGAATCTTCTGATGAAAATTTAGAACTACCGAGCCAGCAAAAAAGAAACGGATTACAATAAATCCCTTACTACATCTGCAAAAAAACCTCCAATGCTTAACATATACCAAAATTTATTTAAAAAAAAAACAGCAGAGATATCGCAAAGAGGGCTGCAACAAGAAAACTACAGCCAAATACCGGTTATACCCAGACCTATATAAATTCTCTATGGTTACACCACGTGTTCCTACGTCTGAATAGTTCTGGGAATTGTTCCATTCGATTCCATGGATATACCGCTGATGCAGAATTCAGATTAATTGTTTCCATAATATCCATTTTGAAACACTGTGAGACTGATAAAAAATAAATTAAGATTAGAATTAAGGTTTATTATGAAAAGTTAATGTTACGTTTTTGAGATATTTATGGGCTTTTATATTTTCCTTTATTATTTATTATATCATAAAGGCATTCATAATACTTTTAATCCAAGTAGGAGTCTAAATTTCCGGTTTTTGACGCGGTGAAGTGGGCGGTGGCAAGACTCACATCTTTCTTGCGCACTATTAGGTAACTACGTATGTATTGCCGATTTACCGCGTGTTGACTGTGCCAATTGCCGTTTAGTGTTTAGTAGTGTTGCATTAAACATATTTTGTAGATTAAGGTGTAGCTCATATGTAAAATTTTTAATGTCTGCGGCTTGTGGTACACGGTAAAGTTTTCAATAAGCTTATGTTGTACCATATTATATCCTCTGTATCGTGTATAATATGTTAAATAAATAGATAAATAAAATGATGTATCAGTTAAAATACAAAAACACCTTACTTTGAATAAATTTATCATCATCATCATATCAGCCTTTCACAAGTCCACTGCTAAACATAGGCCTCCCCCAAAGAATGAAACAAAGCACGGTCCTGAGCCACCTGCATCCATCGACTTCCTGCATGTCTTACCAAGTCGTCACTCAGTCTAATGGCGGAAAGCCCTTTACTTCGCCTGCTGGTAAGAGGCTGCTACTCAAAAACCCGTCTTTCCCACCGGTTATCGGTTCTTCGAGCTATATGGCCGGCCCATCGCCACTTCAGCTAACTAATCTGTTGGGCTATGTCGGTCACTCTGGTGCTTCTGCGGATATCCTCATTTCTAAGTTTATCACGCAGAGAAATTCCGAGCATAGCCCTCCCCATAGCTCTCTGAGTGACTTTGAGCTTCCTCATTCGATGGCAGTGAAGTACCAGGTCTCATATCGATAGGTCACCACTGGCAGCATGCAATGAATAAATGTATGATTACGCATAAATTGTTTCATTTATTAGAGAAAGAATATACTAAATTAAGTATAAAAAAATAAAATATGTATACTATGAAACGGATAACCGAATAGTACATCAAGAAAACAAGTTTTACACACAAAAAAATTAAAAATTCTTGCTTTTATATCATGTAGAAATATAGTCTTCATAAATTCAGGAAAAATCGAAAAAATTAACCTTAGACTCTGGAATCTATACAAGTCTCTCTCCTCTCCAACTCCAATTAAGAATCGAAATGAAAATCCGTTGTCACTCTCAAGGTATTAAATGAAATACGACGCTACCTGTTAAAAGAGTACCGGTTCTCGTCACTTACAAATTACAGAATTATGCCGCTGTTTCAAGTAGGAATTCTGTTCGAGTTTCGACTTTCCCTTGTCGAGCTGATCCATTCGTGTCGCAGCCATAACACTTCACAGCAGGTCGATCCCACATAAAGAAACAACTACTCATATTTTTGGGAGCGTAATAAAAAGTCTCTAACGCTTTACGGTTTGAGTTAGCAGACTTCATTTACCCTCATATCGTCATCAGAATTGGAATTCAAATTAATTCACGTTGCCTGCATTCTTTGACTATATTAATACGCGCGCCTTGCATTTATACCAATAATACTTCTCACTTCTATCGTTCAATTACGCAACCTTAATTGGCATAAAAAATTATGAAATAAAACTGTTAAAGAATGGCTCATTTAAAATGTAAAACGTGCCTGTGTTATTATGACAAAATCTGGCTCCAATTATGAATGTAAATTTTACACTTTGAATTTTACCTTTCAACAAAATGGCTTACAAAGTAATTAAATCAATATAATTTAATACGCTGATTAATATTAAAATAAGTGTTAGTAGTAGACTTATTAGATTGAATATTCATTTCTTCATTCGTTTAAGCCGATCAGACAACACCGCTGACACAGGCCCCCGCTATTGATTACAGAACAAAATCAAGTTTTTGTTTAAAAATAAAAACCAACTTCAAGCGACTAAAAATAATTAAATAATATTCTACCCCTTTAATTTTTTACCCTTTAAAATTAAAATAATACGTATAGTTGTAGCACGAATGGATCGGCTCGCCCGGGGAAGGACTACGCTCTCACAGAATACCATCGTAAAATGGTAGCTTAATAATGCTGTGTTTCGTTTGGTGAGTGTTGAAATCCGGAGACCCTTTTTTTCTGAAAACGAGGCATTCCACTTTAGACCTCAGGGGTGACAACGCATCTGCGTTTTGATTCTTAATCGGGGATATATGTAGATGTCTTTGGGTCACAGCATCCGCTTTCCATCAGATGGACTGAGTGATCGTTTGTTACCCTCATTCTATAAAAAATTCTTTTAAATTGTTACATTACAACCTTTATTCCCTCTTTTGACACTCTTAGGTATGGAATTTTTGCTCCAATTTTATGTGGGAAAAAAGAGTCATGAAAATTGATTTACAATGTATGAAAACATCGCGTAACATAATAATAAATAATTCTTCATGGAGTTCGGTCAAGGCGGAAAGTCTCAAAGTGCACATGAAAGGATTATAGTGCACGAGTGTATACGCTACCACCATTACATTGTCCAACACGATCAGAGAGAAACAAAGCGTAGGTCCAACGGTTTTACGTGCTTTCTGAGGAAACGGTATGAAACATTGCCAACTTCCTGCCTCCGGGTATCTACTGAGAATTCCTTGACAGAAAAACCTACTACCTGATTTTAGCCCAACTAAAATTCGAACCCAGGACGCGAAATTAATACCCAAACAAAAGCAAAAAAAAATAATATAACTCCTTTTTTGAAGTCAGCTAGATAATATTGCCTATAGTATCTCAAAAAAGTTTGAATACGGTACATTGAAATTCAGCGTACCATAAATACTGGCCAAAAGTTATCTCCGATCGTGTTGGCTTTTCGTTCCATCAATCAAATACAAGTGAAAATGATTAAGTGCTTCTGCGTTTGTAAACATACAGGCATTTACGGCGGTTTCGTGAACAGGAAATAGCTTTTGGCAAATTCTGTGTGGGTGGCTCTGTGACTCCTGAAATTTCTTTTATAAAATTATAAACATTCTAAAATAACTTTCTTTACCAAGATTGCTACATTTTTCGGAAAATATGTGCTTTTTTTACCGTTGCCGGTACTGTTTCCTTGCCACAACTTTGCTGATTTGCCTGAATATCTACAACTCACAAAATTTAATTATCTTTAGGTCGTGATCTTCACAAACAGATCTGCCTATTTAATTTCCTAAAATTCATACTTTTATGTAAGCACCATCAACTCCCGAACAAGCCGGTTTCCGAAAAGGCTTCAGTACCATAGACCACATACATACCCTGCGACAGATTGTACAGAAGACCGAAGAGTACAATCTGCCACTTTGCCTGGCGTATGTGGACTATGAGATAGCCTTTGATTCCGTCGAAATTTGGGCGGTGCTACAGTCCCTTCAGCGGAACCAAGTTGACTGTCGGTATATCGAAGTGCTGAAGTGTTTGTACAGTAGGGCTACGATGGCTATCCGAGTACAGAATCAGAGTTCGAAACCTATCCAACTGCAGAGAGGTTTAAGACAGGGTGACGTGATATCCCCGAAACTCTTCGCCGCTGCATTGGAAGACGTTTTCAAGCTACTGGACTGGAAAGGATACGGTATTAACATCAATGGCGAGTACATCACTCACCTTCGATTTGCCGACAATATAGTCCTTATGGCAGAATCGCTGGAGGACCTTAGCACTATGCTCAATGACCTCAATGGTGTCTCCCAACGGATAGGTCTTAAGATGAAGATGGACAAAACAAAGATCAAGTTTAATGTCCATGTCTCGCCTATGCCGGTAGTTGTTGGGAGCACTATGCTCGAAGTTGATGACGAGTACGTTTACCTGGGACAAATAGTCCGACTAGGTAAGTCCAACTTCGACCGATAGGTCAATCGACGGATTCAACTCGGCTGGGCAGCGTTCGGGAAATTACGACACATCTTCTCGTCAGGTATACCTCAATCTCTGAAAACTAAAGTGTACAACCAGTGCGTGTTGCCAGTGATGACTTACGGATCGGAGACGTGGTCCTTCACTGCTGGCCGTATGAGGACGCTCAAAGTCGCTCAGCGAGCTATGGAGAGGGCTATGCTTCGAGTTTCGCTGCGTGATAGACTCAGAAATGAGGATATCCGCAGTAAAACCAGAGTGACCGACATAACCCAACGGATTAGTAAGCTGAAGTGGCAATGGGCCGGCCATATGGCTCGAGGAACCGATAACCGATGGGGAAGAAAGGTTCTCGAGTGGCAGCCTCGTACCGGTAAGCGCAGTGTAGTGTGACCTCCCACTAGATCGAGTGACGACCTGGTAAGACATGCAGGAAGTCGATGGATGCAGGTAGCTCAGGACCGTGCTTTGTGGCATTACGTGGGGGAGGCCTATGTTCAGCAGTGGACTTGTGAAGGGCTGTAATGATGATGTAATGATGACCATCATAAGAACCACGGAGGCTTCATAAAAATACTAATACAAAGCATAGATTAAAGCCACTAATTCCGTCGATATACCACGCAATGAGGGCTCATAATTTTACACTCACTAGATATTGTTTGTTGAAAGTGAGGTGAACTTTTTTGTTACACAATGTCATTATTATACGAAATATGGAACAATATAGAAATTACGTTTTAAATAAAATCTTACGCACAAAACAATGCCTCAGTGTGTTGCTCTTTAATTTTTTGCAAATAATTTAAACCTTTTTTAATTTTTGTACTTCAAGAATATAAGTAATTTCGTTTAAAAGTATCAACCTATATACGTCTCAATGCTGAACACAGACCTCCTCACATTTCTGAGAGAGTTTTTAGGGCAAGGAACAGTCCGCCGCGCTGCCCCAATGCGTGTTGCCGAAATTCACATGTCTTCAAAATATTTTTTTTTATTATTCAGGCATGCGGGTTTCGTCATGATTTTTTCCTTCACCGTCGAGCACGTGATAAATCAGCACTCAAAATCGCAATTTTCAATTTGATTGGTGCCGGCGGGGATCAAACCCGGCTTGCTTGCTGTGAAGACTCACTTTGAAATATACACCAAGCGTTTTGGTTTATCCATTTATAATCTAATTAATATAAAATATAACCGATAGGGTTCTCTTCGTTCCTTTTAACGCATACAGCAAAGGCGTGGAATAATTTTTCAGCATCAGATTTTCTATACTTCACAATGTGGGTGCTTCAAGGCAAGATAAAACTTCGGCACTGACTCGGTTAACTAAAGCTATTTAGTTAACCTTAGTATGTGCGTTCCACCATCTTCTGCTTCACACACACTATTTAAAAATATGTCAACTTATGAATATTTCATGTTATGTCTTATAATATGTAAGCAATGACGGAGGCCTATGTTCAGGCTGTAATTAATTAATTGTAAAAACGCTGAATTAAAAATACTCCTGCATCATGTTCTAAAGCGTCGAACTGTTATTTGCAGTAATTTATTTATATTAAATAGGAAAGTACTCGATTAAGAATTAACTTTTCAAATACTATACTCAACGATGATAGGATTGACACAGGCCAAAACTGAAAGAGTTCCAGAGACTCCATAAATCCTCCGCTGAACTTAGGTCTCTTATTATCTCTTACTAGGAATACCACTAAGCAGGATCCTGAGTCACCAGCATCCATCGATTTCCTGCGTATCTTACCAGGTCGTCACTTTATATAGCTGCTCTAAACTTCGCTTACCAGTACTGGAATGCTATACGAGAACACTTCTTCCCTTTCGGTCGGTACACTGGATAGGGTTGACATGGATTCAATTCTTATTTTATGAAGCAGAGACACTCCAAACATAGTACTTTGCATAGCTCGGATAAAAAAGTTAAGGAGATATAAAAATATATTAGTAGCCTAATGGTTAAGAATGTCAATTACTAAACTAAAAGAGTTCCTGAATTTGAACCCTTCATTCGACTACCTGTCGCGAACCACTCCTAACATGTTGTAGTTTCAGTTTAACTGCAGGGATAAGCGATAACATTAATGAGTGATAGTACTGCTACTATTCCTGTTTTTAAATATTTAAACAATACCTGATCATGTTAAGTAAGCACTAGCTTAAGGATATATATGTTTACTTGACAAGAATGTATCATGAAACAAAAAGCAAATGTTAATTTTGGCGATTTCGAGAAGCTAAAAGGCTTTAATGGCTATTACAAACCTACAATAGTTTGAAATATTGGCGAAGTAAGGGTGAAATATTTCCGATATGTCCTTACTTAATCTAGAGGATTGCACTATTCTTATTAACATTCTTAAATATTTTCTTTTTAAAAATATAATAAAAAAATTTGGTTCTTATTCACAGTCGTTACTAAAACTTGAGTATTCAAATAATCTTAGTTTTAATTCGTGTTGACAATAGATACGACAATGTATATCTATTTAACAGGGCGCTGCAATATATGTCAGTTAAAGTAATGCCATGTTTACACAATATATTTCGTAATTTTTTAACAAACCGGTACCTGATTGCAACCTCACCTGGTTAATATTTTGAATTATTCTTTTTATAAATGCCGTGCTGTGTAGTACCAGTCACCAACCTCGCACAATTTACTATTAGTTAATAATATAAAATAATTTTTAAAGATATGAAATAATTGAAATATATATTTATTCACATAGGAATATTATTTTGATTTGGATTATTTAAATGGTATTCTCATCAGGTTGAGCTGTATAATTCGGCGGCTCCAGTAGAGCCTGGCGCCGTCAATTTCAAGCACGGCTTCCGGCTAGTACGAGTAATAAGGCAATTTCCGATCCACGAGACCGTATTTCAGAGCGAGCTGTTGGCTTAGAAACTTGGATACCAAATTGTGTCTATGCAAATACTTAGAGTTAGAAAACGCCGAACCATTCAACATGATATGCTTACGTGACTCACCGGGATGGCAACAAGCTAGACAGATATCGACGGTGCCATCGCTTAGAGCATATCTCTGATAATTGTCGGTCGTAATAACCTGATTTTGTATCGCACAGACAAAACCCTCGGTGCCCTCAAAGTGATCTTTCGGGAAACTAAGGGCAACTCTTAGAATTGTTGGGCGAGCACAGTGTAACGCATCACGAACCCCTTCAACCAGTAGTGGTGCAGCCCGTCAAGTACCGGACTTTTCTAGCTCGAAGCATTACGGACTTCTTTTTTTGATATTATTGTGATTGCGAGGATGTGAAACACGAGATAATGATAATGCTTAAAGTGAATCTGAGGTAGTGATTGGAAGTTTTACTACAACTCTCGTACTCAAGTAAACGACGGAACCTTGAAATCGGATAGCCTTATTTGCACATGACAGTATCTAGAGTAACGTGTGAGAATGACAAAATACCGGTGGCTCGAGGCCGTGGCTTGTTACAAAGCCCTATGTTCAGTAGAGGACTTATAAAGGGCTGTAAAATTTTGAAACTTAAGTTATTTTAGGTGATAAACACGCCCTCGATTGTGTTTTGTGTGGTGATTTTAATGTGTTGGTATCCTTTTGTTCTTTAATAATTTTATAAACAGTATTTTCGGACACACCACATGCACTTGCTGTTTTTATTACTGTGCTTTCCACAGTCGCATTTAAATCACACAGTTTAAAGTACTTATAAACATTGTAAATTACGCGTTTCTCTCCGCTATGGATTATTGATCCACTTTTATTCTTTCGAATAGGTGAGGTATTCATTTTCAAAATTTAATTTTGAACGAGTAACACACAAAATATACAACCGTTTTGTTTTACACATGTCTAGTGAAGAAAACAGAGTTTTCTTATTCAACTGAAGTAACAAGCGAATTTACAGCCCTGAAGGCAAGTAAGTACTGCAGCTCATAGACACCTTCTAAACAACGAACGCTACACAAGCGTTGTCACCGCTGCGGACCAAGAATGCCTGGGATTATACCAGCTCTCTTTAATGTTAAGACACAAATTGTTTCATCCCTTTGCTGGACGCATTATCATTAAATTATAATGCGTCCAGCTAATAATATTTCTAAGCATTACAAAATACGAAACAATCCGTTATATTTCAATAAGAGTAACCTTTAACATGGGAAACATTAGCATAGGTAAGCGTTTCTCCTAACTATGCTTACCGTGAATTATTATCATACGAGTACATAATCGTTTTTGTCATTTATATGTACATTTCATCCATATTTATTCTATTGATGTCGCGACTATGGAATATATCAGAAAGATCATTCGATAAATGGTGATATGTCCAAATAGTTCATCTAGTTGTTATGAGCGCAACTGCTGATCCGAAGTCCAAGGTTCGAAACCGAGGTCAGGCTAAAAGGTTATTAGGATTATCTGTCATGAAATTCTCTGTAAAAACTTGGATAATATACAACTAACTCGGGAGTTAGCTGTATACGATTATTATCCCAGTACCAAAGAAAACACGTGCATCCACTGGCCCTTAGCTTGATCTCTCTCCAGTCGTTTTAGATTACCGTCTCGTTGGGCTATGAGAGTAAGGGAATAGAGAGTGCACCTTCCATTGCGCACACACGCTTGCGCTATAACGTTGTTCTGCGTAGGCTTCGTTGTGACTCGCCGCCATGACCGAAATTTGTTCTGAAGGACGAAATTATTATCAAACTCAATTAGGACAGATGTAAAATACCTATAGCAGCAATGGGGAAAGGCGTCAAAGTGCGAGACCCTGGTGCTGCGGCCATAATAGATGCAGTCTACGTGTCAAGTGTGACGAATAAGCCGAGATTTTTGTAGACGTAAAGGGTGAATGTCTAACGATGGACTTTTCCTAGCTGCTAATGTAGAATAAAGAGTACCCGGTATAATTTAATTCAACTACTCGATACGGAGCTTGATGTTAAAATAAACACATCGGTTTTGAGCCTAACCTCAATTCCGTTCTAAGTATTTAAGCAGAATTGTAATGAAAAGGACGAAATATTGTTCTAACGATCTACAAATTCTGAAGAGTTACTAATTAACTCCATAGCCGTAATCTGCTTACGCAACGCGTTCTCGCCTACATACAACTGGCTACGAACTCACTAAGTCTCTACGAACAGCGTAGCCGTCAGACTTTCATTATTTTAATTTCATTCAGATTATCTGAACCAACTTTTGTCGTTCAAAAATTTAAAAAGTTACAGCCTATATACCTCGCACTGGTGGGCATAGACCTCTCATTTAAAAAAGGGTTTTAGGGCAAGGAAATATCTGCCGCACTGCCCCAATGCGCGTTGGTGAACTTCACATGTTATCAAAAATTTTTTCTTAGTTCTCAGATCCAGGTTTCCTCAATATGTTTTCCTTCACTGCCGAGTACGTTGTAAATCAGCACTTAAAATTGCAATTAAAAATGTCATTGGTGGCTGGCTCGAATGTGAAAGTGTGAAATACACAGCGATCGCTTACCATCTGAGATACCAAGGCTCTTCGTATTATGAATTTTGTCGCGCTGCAATTTAATTTTAACAAAATTAAATATTTTTTGAAACCTTAGCCATATAGTTTAAGTACAAAAGTGTGACAGGTATTATGTAGACTTTTCTCCGGTCTAAAAAAATATATTATTTGGTTTTCCTTAACAACGTATTGCCCTTTAAATAACAAGTGTGTAAGGATCAGGTTTATATTTTTTCTTATCAAAATATGAGTTTATAACAACTATGTGTGTATTTTAAGCGATGACATTACGTGAGCGTTCATTGAAATAATTCAAGTCAAAGTTTTAATGCTATTTTAATAATTTAAAGCCTTTAATGATAGCTTTTAAATTTCGCTGATATCAATGTATACATTATTTATTCCCAAAGGAATAGCCTCCGTGGCGCAATCGGTTAGCGCAGTCGGCTGTTAGCCGAAAGGTTGATGGTTCGATCCCACCCGGGGGTGGACTTTTTACCCTTCTACAAATGTTCCCTATATTTTATCAATATTTTCTGTAGGTTTGTTTTACATTAATAACACAAGAATTACCAATTTTATTTTGAATAAATATATAGAGCCAGGGGTTTCATACTTTATCGCAAACGAGAGAGGAAAGCTCTCCCTTTTACGTTAAGGTAGGCTGGACTGGGGCCCCTTCACACAGGGGACATGTTTAGCCCGTTTGCTTTAGCAACTACATCCTATAAGTATCTATTGTCAAGCGTACCTAAATAAGTAGTTGGAAGACTAAGTCATCGGTGAACGGATCTTTAATAGATATTCGAAGCGGCAATACAACCTCAGTATAATTGTGTAGTTTACATCACCGTTAATAAATGATTATGTCCTATATATTATTATAGATTTACAACTTTTATCTTAAGTAAGATTAAATACATTAACATCTAAACTAGGATTTTCTCCCGTATCGTAGAGACAGTTTACAAACATAAATTTGCACGAGATAAGCACAAGGATGAACATCCAGACCCAGAATGAAAGTATTTTAATAGACTAGTACATACCTCATTCTAATAACAACTGAGAAGGCAACGTTTATTTTTTTCATTTGTACTTCAACGACTACTTTTCTCCAGGATCAGCGTGCTTGAGTCTTGCTTCCTCGATTGAACTAAACGTAAATTATTGGCATTTAGCTTAGACCACCGATTCTTCTTCGTATTTTATCACACATGTGTTCCCACTTATTATGTCCAATAATGGGTCTAGTTTATACAGATAGAGTTTTTTTTTAGTAATATTAGACTACTGGCACTTCCAAAATATTTCAGTTTTCTAACCATTAGTAATACATCTTACTCGATATCTAATCATCCAGTCGTTTGATAGAGGATCCACGTCTGCTCAGATACAAGACTCAAGTGTTCTCCGGTAGAACATCCTAGGACTGCCTTCAAGCGCGAACTAACCACATTTTAAGGCATTCCATTAAGGATAAGATAACTACGTATCCTCCACCCATATTGCCGCTACTATTTGTAAGTAAGCCAAAAAAACCAAATACCTACCGCCTACAGTCCATATCCACTCCAACATAAATTCTCTATGTATGCCACAGTAGATATGGACAGCGCTAATGACGCTCACAATTGAGGTTAATAAACTTTTCAAAAGTATAATTATGGCTAAGCATTACAACCGTCTTACATTGTTTTACGTGGTAAAGTTACGGTGCAGCTATATGTCTGTATTGCGAAGGGCTGACTCGGCTAGGAATGGACCTCGTTCACATTGCGTAATTAGCAGCTTGACGGTGTAAGACTATTAACTAACCCATAATATCGTCTTATGCGTATCGCAAAAGGTGACAGAAACATTGCTTATGAAGTTATACATATATTAAGAAAATTTATAGAAAATTTTATATGAACTAAGAGGAGGCCCGTGCCTGGCAATGGAACGTGTATGCATATTATACAACTGTATTATTTTCATCATCGTCATCATCATTACAGCCCTTCACAAGTCCACTGCTGAACATAAGCTTCCCCCAAGGAATCCCACAAAGCACGGTCCTGAGCCACCTGCGTCCATCGACTTTCTGCATGTCTTTCCAGGTCGTCAATCCATCTAGTGGGGGTCGCCCTACACTACCCCTACTGGTACTAGGCTGCCACGCGAGAACCTATTTTCCCCATCGATTGTCGGTTCTTCGAGCTATTATTATTATTTTACTTGAGGTAAATTAACAGACGCCCTCGGAATAGGAGTGATAGTTAGCTTGAGGTTATAAGCGACTCAATAATAAATCTTGGGGGATGCCAAAGTCTAACAGGAGATAGTCACAGATTGGTGATGATAACTATTTCTGTATGTTATACACTATGTATAGTACTGATATTGACAAAATCGGCTTTAAAAGCAGAAAATTGAGTTTAAATTAAAAAGAAACGCCCCTGGGTGGGCTCGAACCACCAACCTTTCGAGCGCTAGCCGATTGCGCCACGGAGGCTATGTCATATATCACCAAATAAGTAAATGATATTAAATTTGGCATTTGGCATACCGGACGTTTCACATTTCAAAACTAAGAAATTAAAGGTCATTGAGTCTATTTAAAAATCAATGCCTAGTTTAAACGACTATCTACGCAAAGGTGGACTTTGGGTTTGTTTGTTATCCTTACACTATAAAAAAATGACTCGTCTTGTTATACTCAAGGCCTCGAGGTGGAACGTACGCCGTATTTTCCGCGTGTTTTAAATGTAGGGGGAATGCAGAATTCCAGCTTCAATCCTTATCCAGAAGCTTGTAAAAACTTATGCCGTCAAGGCTTTAATATGCGACAAAGTTCCCGTAACCCGTGCAAAAGCGAACTTATGGACTCGGCGGTAGCTATAGCTGGTAGGAGTCCGGCATCACCTATATGAGAATTTTGCCACATACAAAAATGGAGAATAATATTTTGTATTATTTTTTTAAGAGGTTTTAATGTTCCATAATTTAAGATTTACAATTTCATAATAGAATTACTTAAAAATATAAAATAGGTGAAGATAAAAAAAAATATTTAAATGTAAATAAACCAGTTTACAAAGCTTATCGCATATGCGGGTCAAGGTGATTGAAGCACGAACACATAGTCGATCAAGTCACATCAATCTTTGTCTGACTAGGATTTAATTACCTCGATAGCGGCTTCCGTCATTAGGGTCTTTTATGTCTGATTTTATCTATCAACCAAATAGACTTTATGCAGGAAAATCAGAAATGCAAAGTTGCTATTAACTGTTTCGATTACGATATATTATCCAAAAGAATTGTAAACTCTCGATAGCTGAGATAAAAATCTAAGTGGGTTCTAAATGATATCACTACAAATACTTGTAAGGCTTGTTTGCTATTGCTATACAGTACTCACGTTCACGAAAGGTGACGATGAGGGAGACTGTGGTGTTTGACATTTCTTTTAACAGATGGATCTCCTTACGCCGCCAAGTGAATAGTTACTTGAAGTAATTAATAATACGCCGCCAAATATTTTTATAGCACGAGGGTAACAAACGAGCACACAGTACACCTGATGGTAAATGGATGTTCTGGCACAGTCATCAACAAAAATTCTCAATTAAGAATCTAAATGCATATGCGTTGTGCACATAAGGACTAAGAAACAATGCCTCGTTTCCAGTAAAAAGGGTCTCTGACGTTCTCATATTATATTTAATCCATGCTACTTTCAGCTGTTAATTAATAATCCTTAAACTCATATAGACACGCACTCACACATACAAATAAGCACGCACACTACACACATTAAGTTAAAGTAAGTTAATCTTATTTTGTTTAAGACACTAGTTTCAACTTGAGAATTTGTTGTTAACTAACTAAAATATAAAAAGTGTAATAGTTGGAGAAAACTCTGATTACTGAGCTACATGTTCATGTATAATCAATAGTTCAGAAATAAGAGACGTCATATATTTACTGATTGGTTATCAATTAAAATATAATCATTATCAAATATAATAAAATTAATAGTTATTCATATAGTAGTCTCATATGGTTATAGAGTATTAATAAATAAAAGATTATAAACAACATAAAATACATCCATCTATCCACACTTATATAGTACGGTCTATAAAAGTCCACCGCTGAACAACAGTCTCCACCATAGATTGCCAGCTTTTTAAATTATTTTGAGATATTATTAGGAAAATATTGATCTCCACCACCTGTTTTAATTTCTCGCTGTCACTTCTTACAGTACAGAGTACAAGATATTCTTTCACTATACCAACTATACGTTAAGTACATATTCAACATAATAGTATACATTAAACATAGTAAAATAAATAAATAAAAACCATACTGTTATTATTAATTTTATTTAATCATTATCACAATTGTCACAAAATTATAATATTATAAGTAAATATACAATTAAAATAATTATTATTTCTACTTCTATCTTTGCAGACTAAGCTTAAACTTTCAGCTTTTTAATTGTGTCAAAGCAGCTTTTTTTGAGCTGCTGTATGTTTGAGTTTGGATTATTTTTTTATTAATTCCCAGTGCGTGTTGCCAATGATTACTTATGGATCTGCAACGTGATCTCTCACTTCCTGTCGTATCAGCGACCTACGAAGAGGGCTATGCTTGGGGTTTCTCTAAACTTAGAAGTTCCTCATTTATTCATGTATTGTATCCGCAATAGATGTATCATGTATCGTGTATCCGAAACAGAATCAGAGTAACCAGCATAGCCCAACGGATTAGTAAGCTGAAATGGCTATGGGCCGGCCATGTAGCTCGACGAACTTACAACCAATGGAGAAGAAAGGTTCTCGAGCGGATACCTCGTAACGGTAGGCAAAGTGTGAAACGATCCCCACTAGATGGAGTAATGACCAGGTAAGAAATACAGTAAGTCGATGGATGCAAGTGGCTCATGACCGTGTTTTGTGGCTTTCCTTGGGGAAGGACTGTGTTCAGCAGTGAACTTGTAAAGGGATGTAATGATGATGATGATGATGATGAGATCCCAAGCAAGTGATAGCACCCAGCCATCTTCTCTATTTAAGATATTTTTGTAGACTCTCGAATTATCCTTGGTTGAAATCGGTATTCTTTTCCAAGGATGAGGTAATGATGGTGGCAATCTTGGACATGTTCACGGACTGCAGACTTCCAGAATGCTTGTCTTTCGCATCAGCTCTATATGTAATCATCTTATTCTATAAGATTAATTATAAATAAAAACTAAAATAACTTATATTCAATGTTTAGTACAAGCGCCATTAAAGAAGTTAATATTATTTTACAGGATAAGGGTGACAAAAAAGCGCACAGTACACCTGGAGGTAAGTATTTGCTCTGACCCATAGAAATCTATATCTATTATCGACTACGAATTAAAATGCAGATGCGTTGTTACCCGTAAGGACTAAGATGGAATGCCTCGAATTACAGTAAAAGGGTTCAACGGTTCTCAACACTCACCATACGAAACACAGCAGCATTTAGGAAGGAAGCTGCTATTTCTTCGGTCGAGCCGACACATTCGTGCTACAAATATACTACTAATATAGTTGCAGCTTACTAGTCTGTTAGGCTATGTCGGTCACTCTGGTTTTACTGCGGATATCCTCATTTCTGAGTCTATCACGCAGAGAAACTCCGAGCATAGCCCTCTCCATAGCTCGCTGAGCGACCTTGAGCGTCCCCATACGGCCAGCAGTCAAGGACCACGTCTCAGATCCGTAAGTCATCACTGGCAGCACGCACTGGTTGTACACTTTAGTTTTCAGAGATTGAGGTATACCTGACGAGAAGATGTGTCGTAATTTCCCGAACGCTGCCCAGACGAGTTGAATCCGTCGATTGACGTCTTGGTCGAAGTTGGATTTACCTAGTCGGACTATTTGTCCCAGGTAAACAACGTACTCGTCAACAACTTCGAGCATAGTGCTCCCAACAACTAACGGCATAGGTGTCCATGACATGGACATTAAACATGATCTTTGTTTTGTCCATGTTCATCTTAATACCTATCCGTTGGGAGACACCATTGAGGTCATTGAGCATAGTGCTAAAGTCCTCCAGCGATTCCGCCATAAGGACTATATCGTCGGCAAATCGAACGTGAGTGATGTACTCGCCATTGATGGTAATACTGTATCCTTTCCAGTCCAGTAGCTTGAAAACGTCTGCCATCGCAGCGGTGAAGAGTTTCGGGGATATAACATCACCCTGTCTTACACCTCTCTGCAGTTGGATAGGTTTCGAACTCTGGTTCTGTACTCGGATAGCTATCGTAGCCCTACTGTACAAACACTTCAGCACTTCGATATACCGAGAGTCAACTTGGCACCGCTGAAGGGACTGTAGCACCGCCCAAATTTCGACGGAATCAAAGGCTTTCTCATAGCCCACATATGCCAGGCAAAGTGCAGATTGTACTCTTCGGTCTTCTGTACAATCTGCCGCAGGGTATGTATGTGTTCCATGGTACTGAAGCCTTTTCGAAAACCAGCTTGTTCGGGAGGCTAGAAGTCGTCGAGTTTACGTGCAAGACGATTCGTAATGACTCTCGAAAACAGCACGTAGACGCGGCTCAGAAGGGAAATCGGTCTGTAGTTCTTCAAAAGAGCGTTGTCGCCTTTCTTAAAGAACAAGACCACCGCGCTTTTGCTCCACGCCTCCAGAGTAGTGCCACCATGGAGGATGGAATTAAAGAGCTTCTGAAGGACTTCAAGTACCGGTGTTCCACCCGCTTTCAGAAGCTCCGCTCTAATTCCATCCTCACCCGGGTCCTTGCCGTTTTTAAGGTGCTGGAGAGCCATTCTAATCTCGCTCAGATTGGCGTCCGGGATATCATCGGAATAGTGTCGGGTAAGACTTGCTCTTGGATCGTTACTCACACTTGCGTGTGGCTCCAACGATGATGTGTACAGTTGCCCATAGAACCTCTCAATCTTATTCAGAATCGCAGGTGTCCTAGAAACGATGCTGCCACACTCAGTCTTTAGCTTTGACAGTTGGCTCTTTCTGGCAGACAGATTTCTGGCAAAGACTTTGGAGCCCTGGTTCGGCTTGATCGCTTCTTTAATACGAGCAGTATTAAAGTGGCTTAAGTCTCACGGCATGCTTTTGGAGATCTGTCTGTTCAGTTGCCTGTATGCTGTCAAATCTATTGACGATTGCAGCCTCATCTCCCGTCTAACAGCCATGAGATTAAGAATGTGATCGAAGAGTTTTTGTGTTCTTCTGCGGCGGGTCTTGCAAAACTTAGCTCCGACCGCATGGACAGTTTCCACGAGCTTGTCATTCATATCGTCCACTGAATTGCAATCTTTTAAGCACTGAAAGCGGTTACGTATCTCGAGCTGAAAGGGTTCGGGATTCTGGATTAGAGTACAAGAGGGACGGAACGTTGACTTCACTAAACGAGAGCTCTCCAACTTAACGTTTAGGTTCAGTGTGCCTCTAACCATTCGGTGATCGCTGCCAGTTTTCACCCTTGCGATCACTGAGACATCACTGAACAGCTGGCGTCTGGTCGTCATAATGAAGTCAATCTCCTTTTTTGTCGAACCGTCGGGGCTCGACCAGGTCCACTTACTGTGGGGCCGCTTCTGGAAGAAATAGTTCATCATAAAGAGTCCCTTTTTCTCAATAAAGTCGGCCAGCTGCTGGCCCCTTCGGTTCCGTTGCCCTACTCCAAATTTCCCTACCTTCAGCTCACCGCTTTCTCCTGTGCCTAGTTTTGCTAAGTCTCTGGACTAGTAAGCTGAAGTGGCAATGGGTCGGCCATATAGTTCAAGGAACCGATAACCGATGGGAAAGAAAGGTTCTCGAGTGGCAGCCTCGTACCGGTAGGCGTAGTGTAGGGCGCCCCACTAGATGGAGTGACGACCTGGTAAGACATGCAGGAAGTCGATGGATGCAGGTGGCTCAGGACCGTGCTTTGTGGCATTACTTGGGGGAGGCCTATGTTCAGCAGTGGACTTGTGGAGGGCTATAATGATAATAATGATGATGATAGTTGCAGCATGGCTCTACCACGTACAATATAGTTTGTAAATAAAATAACTGTTGATGTAGACCATAAACGCTTACCTTCTTTTATTTTTTTATAGAAGAGGGGGCAAACGAACATGCGGCTCACCCTATGTTAAGTGACTACCGCCGCCCATGATCAACCGCAACACACCAGGAGAATTGCGGGTGCGTTGCCGGCCCTTTAGAAAGGAGTAAGCTCTTTTCTTGAAAGTGCCCAGATCGTATCGGTCGGTACAGAGAGGTCGTACGTGAAAGAAAACTCCTTTTGAAACCTACAGTGCCAAAGCCGCCAAGCATCCAGATGGTGTGGATGGTATCGGGACGTTTGGCGCGTAGTGCGTTCACGAAATTGGGCGGCTGGGATTAATCCGAACAATTCTTCAGAGCACTCCCCATGGTATACGCGAAAGAAAATGCAGAGAGATGCAACATCTCTTCGCAGCGCCAGTGAATCGAGCCGATCGGAAAGCACTCGGTCGTCGACGATTCAAGCCGCTCTGCGCTGGATACAGTCAAGTGGAAGGAGCTGGCTCTGGGGAGGCCCAGCCTTGAGATGGGAACAGTATCCCATGTGCCGCCGAACCTGCGCCTTGTAAAGTTGCAGGTGGTATTTTTTTTTATTTTTTTTTTTTATTTTATAGGATAGGGTGACAAACGAGCACACAGTCCACCTGATGGTAAGTGGTTGCTGTGGCCCATAAGCATCTACATCTATCCTCGATTACGAATCAAAATGCAGATGCGTTGTCACCCGTGAGGACTAAGATGGAATGCCTCGTTTCCAGTAAAAAGGGTCTCCGGTTCTCTACACTCACCATACGAAATACAGCAGCATTAAGCTACTATTTCACGCTGGTATTCTGTGAGAGCGTGGTCCTTCCCCGGTCGAGCCGACCCATTCGTGCTACAACTATACTACTAATATAACTGCAGCATGGCTCTACCACGTATGGTGTGCCGGCATGAAATACTATCCGGCTCTGCTGAGAGAGAGACCTTCTTTTATTATCTGTGCATATTCACTAAACCTTTTAGGTCCATGACTAATGACTACAAATAACTTTTTCTAGTAATGGCTTATGGCCAGTAATCGAAAATCGATATGCAAATACCCTTTGTGACAGTCTAGAAAGAAAATGAGTGTAAATTAAATAAAATCGCCGTTGTCACCAGAGACTAATTTTTAAAAAAGTAGACTATTTAAAAAAAATAGTATATGGGTGACAAACGAGCACACAGTTCACCTGATGGTAAGTAATTGTGTACCATAGGTATCTACATTTACCCCCGGTTAAGAATCAAAACGCATATGCGTTTTCACCCCTGAGGACTATGATGGAATGCCTCGTAAGAGATTCTACGGTTCTCTACAAAAACAGAAGCATTCTTTTTTGTATTTACTTATTAGAGAAATCGATAATATTTTATTTAAAATGCAAATTTTCATTAATATTGATATTGACTGTACGTTCGCGCATTTGGAATAAAGGGTGTAGTGTTATGCTTATACATACTTACATATCATTTTACACTATTTTAAATTTATTTTTCCATTCTGTTTTTGATGTTCTACATTCGCCTCAAAACTTGATATTTTGCATCACCTTTATTTCCATAGGACCCTGTAATATTTTAATTCATAAGAACACAATAACAAATCATTTTCACTTCGTATTTTTCATGCTATCAGCACTTTTTAAATCGGTGTCAATGGAGTCTACCTTTTTCGGTCTTTTATTTAGTTCTCCGTAACTCTGCAATTTCGGGTTTCGTGCGCGCTGTTGCGCTACTTTTTTTTCCTATATAAATAATATCTCATTTTTCACTTAAATCTTGCCGTTTCTGTATTACGAGCCTAAAACCAAAATTTGACATGTTTTGACATCGTTGTTTATCAGGTTGTCATGGCAATTTTTATTCAAATATCGTTACCGGCCTGATGTTTTTACTTCAAAATACTCCTTTCTTCTTGGCCATTTACAAGAATTTGCTTTTAATTTAAATAATTTCAAATTTAATGAGAATAATTTTCCGTTCTTATGCCAGATCCGTCAAAAAGGAAAAATAAGCCGAACAATCGGCGAATGGGGGAGTCTGACTTGAGCTTTGATACTTGAAGCATCTCCTAAAGGCCTTTTCCGCACTGCCTCGGGATCCTGCAAGCCTCTGCCCGCTCCTTAAGTCGTCGCCTAGCCACGCCTACGCCTCCGCCTACTAGTGCGCTGTGTTTGCCTACTTCAAGCGCCGCGTGTACCTACTTCAAACGCTGCGTGCCTACTCCAGACGTTGCGTGGACCTACTCCAGACGCTGCGTGTCTATTCCGGACGCTGTGTGTGTCTACTCCGGAAGTTGTGTTTGCCTACTTCAAGTGCCGCGTGTACCTACTTCAAACGCTGCGTGCCTACTCCAGACGTTTCGTGGACCTACTCCAGACGCTGCGTACCTGCTCAAGACGCTGTGTGTGTCTACTCCAAGCGCTGCGTGTACCTTCTCCAGACGCTGCGTGTGCTTTCTCCAGATTCTGCGTGTACCTAGAGCAGGAGCTGTGCACCTATCATAGGCCTGTTGCAGTATCTTTATCTTTGTTATTTTTTTTAATAATATTGTAAATCACTATCTTCATTACATCCCATCATCACCTTCATACCTTTTTTTATAAAAGAAACTGTAAAACTTTTCAAATTTTTAAATAATTTATTTTATTTTGGTTGTTTTCGTTGTAGTTAAGTTAGGTTCTTTAGTTTTTTTATTGTCGCTTCACGACAATTTGGCGCCCGACGTAAAGTTCTTCTTTTCTTCACCTTAGCTACGCCTTATCCATTTCCTTTTGATTGAATTGCTTTCTCTTTCGTTCTTAACTCTTTATTTACTCATCCTTATCATATCTTCCAAATTCTAAAACAAAACTTCATCTAGTTTTTCAACTTATCTGGATTATATTTAGACCTACATATAACACTTCACTTACATTCATCACTTTAATATTTTTATTCTAGATAACTTAAAGAGGTACAATCTTCCAAATTCTAAAACAAAACTTCTTCTAGTTTTTCAACTTATCTGGATTATATTTAGACCTACATATAACACTTCACTTACATTCATCACTTTTTTTTTTATTCTAGATAACTTAAAGAGGTACAATCTTCCAAATTCTAAAACAAAACTTCTTCTAGTTTTTCAACTTATCTGGATTATATTTAGACCTACATATAACACCTCACTTACATTAATCACTTTAATATTTTTATTTCTTAAACTTAACTTTGCACTTAATTATAACAATGAAAAAGGGTTATTAAGTACAAATTTCGTAACAAGGCCGAACTCGAATACGAAGTGAAGATTAGATGTGAGGAACCAGCTAATACTGTTTTGCATGACACTACATTTGTATATATGTTTGTATATTTGTATATAAGTTTGTATATATGTATAAATATCAATTTCAGACACATCTCGTTAGTGATGTTGCTGATCTATGGCTTTGAGCCCTACCGCTCTGGCCGTTCTTAATCTTTACTTAAGTCATAGCGACTAAAGCTTGCTTAAGATTAATTTCTTTATCTTTATCTTCACTCAGGAGCGGATGACAACTCCTTAAATAAGCCTGGATGTCCTTTCAAAATGTTTTTTTTCCACGCAGGAGCGGATGACAACTCCTTAAATAAGCCTGAATGTCCTTTCGAAAACACACTTTTAGAGTGGTAGTCATTGAATGTGAACTCCACCCTTACCTGAATGCAGATGATGAATGTAAGAGATAGTATATCTGATTTTGCCTGGTGATGTCTGTTACTGCAAAGCTGTGTTTTCATGGTTTATTTTAGATTGTACATGTCAAAATTTTTGATGAGTCAAAAATTTTTCCAGGGTCGGGGGGAAAATGTAGTGTTATGCTTATACATACTTACATATCATTTTACACTATTTTAAATTTATTTTTCCATTCTGTTTTTGATGTTCTACATTCGCCTCAAAACTTGATATTTTGCATCACCTTTATTTCCATAGGACCCTGTAATATTTTAATTCATAAGAACACAATAACAAATCATTTTCACTTCGTATTTTTCATGCTATCAGCACTTTTTAAATCGGTGTCAATGGAGTCTACCTTTTTCGGTCTTTTATTTAGTTCTCCGTAACTCTGCAATTTCGGGTTTCGTGCGCGCTGTTGCGCTACTTTTTTTTCCTATATAAATAATATCTCATTTTTCACTTAAATCTTGCCGTTTCTGTATTACGAGCCTAAAACCAAAATTTGACATGTTTTGACATCGTTGTTTATCAGGTTGTCATGGCAATTTTTATTCAAATATCGTTACCGGCCTGATGTTTTTACTTCAAAATACTCCTTTCTTCTTGGCCATTTACAAGAATTTGCTTTTAATTTAAATAATTTCAAATTTAATGAGAATAATTTTCCGTTCTTATGCCAGATCCGTCAAAAAGGAAAAATAAGCCGAACAATCGGCGAATGGGGGAGTCTGACTTGAGCTTTGATACTTGAAGCATCTCCTAAAGGCCTTTTCCGCACTGCCTCGGGATCCTGCAAGCCTCTGCCCGCTCCTTAAGTCGTCGCCTAGCCACGCCTACGCCTCCGCCTACTAGTGCGCTGTGTTTGCCTACTTCAAGCGCCGCGTGTACCTACTTCAAACGCTGCGTGCCTACTCCAGACGTTGCGTGGACCTACTCCAGACGCTGCGTGTCTATTCCGGACGCTGTGTGTGTCTACTCCGGAAGTTGTGTTTGCCTACTTCAAGTGCCGCGTGTACCTACTTCAAACGCTGCGTGCCTACTCCAGACGTTTCGTGGACCTACTCCAGACGCTGCGTACCTGCTCAAGACGCTGTGTGTGTCTACTCCAAGCGCTGCGTGTACCTTCTCCAGACGCTGCGTGTGCTTTCTCCAGATTCTGCGTGTACCTAGAGCAGGAGCTGTGCACCTATCATAGGCCTGTTGCAGTATCTTTATCTTTGTTATTTTTTTTAATAATATTGTAAATCACTATCTTCATTACATCCCATCATCACCTTCATACCTTTTTTTATAAAAGAAACTGTAAAACTTTTCAAATTTTTAAATAATTTATTTTATTTTGGTTGTTTTCGTTGTAGTTAAGTTAGGTTCTTTAGTTTTTTTATTGTCGCTTCACGACAATTTGGCGCCCGACGTAAAGTTCTTCTTTTCTTCACCTTAGCTACGCCTTATCCATTTCCTTTTGATTGAATTGCTTTCTCTTTCGTTCTTAACTCTTTATTTACTCATCCTTATCATATCTTCCAAATTCTAAAACAAAACTTCATCTAGTTTTTCAACTTATCTGGATTATATTTAGACCTACATATAACACTTCACTTACATTCATCACTTTAATATTTTTATTCTAGATAACTTAAAGAGGTACAATCTTCCAAATTCTAAAACAAAACTTCTTCTAGTTTTTCAACTTATCTGGATTATATTTAGACCTACATATAACACTTCACTTACATTCATCACTTTTTTTTTTATTCTAGATAACTTAAAGAGGTACAATCTTCCAAATTCTAAAACAAAACTTCTTCTAGTTTTTCAACTTATCTGGATTATATTTAGACCTACATATAACACCTCACTTACATTAATCACTTTAATATTTTTATTTCTTAAACTTAACTTTGCACTTAATTATAACAATGAAAAAGGGTTATTAAGTACAAATTTCGTAACAAGGCCGAACTCGAATACGAAGTGAAGATTAGATGTGAGGAACCAGCTAATACTGTTTTGCATGACACTACATTTGTATATATGTTTGTATATTTGTATATAAGTTTGTATATATGTATAAATATCAATTTCAGACACATCTCGTTAGTGATGTTGCTGATCTATGGCTTTGAGCCCTACCGCTCTGGCCGTTCTTAATCTTTACTTAAGTCATAGCGACTAAAGCTTGCTTAAGATTAATTTCTTTATCTTTATCTTCACTCAGGAGCGGATGACAACTCCTTAAATAAGCCTGGATGTCCTTTCAAAATGTTTTTTTTCCACGCAGGAGCGGATGACAACTCCTTAAATAAGCCTGAATGTCCTTTCGAAAACACACTTTTAGAGTGGTAGTCATTGAATGTGAACTCCACCCTTACCTGAATGCAGATGATGAATGTAAGAGATAGTATATCTGATTTTGCCTGGTGATGTCTGTTACTGCAAAGCTGTGTTTTCATGGTTTATTTTAGATTGTACATGTCAAAATTTTTGATGAGTCAAAAATTTTTCCAGGGTCGGGGGGAAAATGTAGTGTTATGCTTATACATACTTACATATCATTTTACACTATTTTAAATTTATTTTTCCATTCTGTTTTTGATGTTCTACATTCGCCTCAAAACTTGATATTTTGCATCACCTTTATTTCCATAGGACCCTGTAATATTTTAATTCATAAGAACACAATAACAAATCATTTTCACTTCGTATTTTTCATGCTATCAGCACTTTTTAAATCGGTGTCAATGGAGTCTACCTTTTTCGGTCTTTTATTTAGTTCTCCGTAACTCTGCAATTTCGGGTTTCGTGCGCGCTGTTGCGCTACTTTTTTTTCCTATATAAATAATATCTCATTTTTCACTTAAATCTTGCCGTTTCTGTATTACGAGCCTAAAACCAAAATTTGACATGTTTTGACATCGTTGTTTATCAGGTTGTCATGGCAATTTTTATTCAAATATCGTTACCGGCCTGATGTTTTTACTTCAAAATACTCCTTTCTTCTTGGCCATTTACAAGAATTTGCTTTTAATTTAAATAATTTCAAATTTAATGAGAATAATTTTCCGTTCTTATGCCAGATCCGTCAAAAAGGAAAAATAAGCCGAACAATCGGCGAATGGGGGAGTCTGACTTGAGCTTTGATACTTGAAGCATCTCCTAAAGGCCTTTTCCGCACTGCCTCGGGATCCTGCAAGCCTCTGCCCGCTCCTTAAGTCGTCGCCTAGCCACGCCTACGCCTCCGCCTACTAGTGCGCTGTGTTTGCCTACTTCAAGCGCCGCGTGTACCTACTTCAAACGCTGCGTGCCTACTCCAGACGTTGCGTGGACCTACTCCAGACGCTGCGTGTCTATTCCGGACGCTGTGTGTGTCTACTCCGGAAGTTGTGTTTGCCTACTTCAAGTGCCGCGTGTACCTACTTCAAACGCTGCGTGCCTACTCCAGACGTTTCGTGGACCTACTCCAGACGCTGCGTACCTGCTCAAGACGCTGTGTGTGTCTACTCCAAGCGCTGCGTGTACCTTCTCCAGACGCTGCGTGTGCTTTCTCCAGATTCTGCGTGTACCTAGAGCAGGAGCTGTGCACCTATCATAGGCCTGTTGCAGTATCTTTATCTTTGTTATTTTTTTTAATAATATTGTAAATCACTATCTTCATTACATCCCATCATCACCTTCATACCTTTTTTTATAAAAGAAACTGTAAAACTTTTCAAATTTTTAAATAATTTATTTTATTTTGGTTGTTTTCGTTGTAGTTAAGTTAGGTTCTTTAGTTTTTTTATTGTCGCTTCACGACAAGGGACTGGCGAACGATACGAGCGATATGAATGAACACCGCCGTCTTGATATAGGCCCGAAGCGGACTGTCACCAAACGGAGACCTAGTCGCCTCAGATGGCTAAACAGGCCGACTTGGATTAAGAGCCTGTTTTGGCTTATCGCCACGATATCAGGTTTATTCGCAAGAATATTCCTGTTAGTGAATGGAGCCGGTCTTGGTAGAGCCAGTTATTAATATTGGTATGAGGTATTTCTCTTGTTTTCATCTGATTGGGGTACGTTAATATTTATAAAAATATATTAAAAATATAAATAAGATGTTTTAACCAATAAAATATATTTAAGATAATATATGCAATTAAATAAAGTTAAATAAATAGAAAAAGCCCAACCAAACAGAAGCCTTCACCAGTGGAGACCAAACGGCCTAGGGTTTTGGGCTTGTGGATAAGGGAAAGAAAATCAGCGGACGATGTGGACGTTATCCAGAGCGATCTATTACGGAGTTCCAGTCCCAACTGACCAGAATTAACCCGTTCGCAGTATTATTATTATTATCAGCACAAATACTAACAAAACTTAATAAGTTATAGTGTAATATGAACCCATCATCAATTGAATATATTAATTGTTAATGATGATGATGATGTAATGATTTATCTCAAAGGGAACATAGGGGTCGTTTCAAATTGGTTAATAGAAAATCCTCTAATTTAACAATCGCCGACCCAAATGCCGCAAACATCGACTGTCATTTCAAACTCTAATCAGGTTAATCGTTTCCAGTATAATTGTGACGTTAATAACAGTATTTGATTGAAAACAATTTATGCGGTTCGCAGTTTCCACGTGGTTATTGTTATTTGATTGAAGTCAACGGATTACTTGGGGAAACCATTAATGTTCAATTTTGTCGCTGGAATCTATATATGTTTGTACATTTTAGTGATTTATAGATAGATATTATAATCTAACAATGGTGACGAGGAAAAATTTATTAATATGTCCTTGATTAAGAATCAAAATGCAAATGCCTTGTCACCATTGATGAATAAGATGGTAAGCCTCTTTCCAGTGAAATGGTTATTGATTTCTCATCACTTTAGAAGATTTCATCAGGTTTATATTAATTTTTTGCTGGTCTTCCTAAAATCAAGACGACGTATTTTCAACATTATACAATTGAAACATAGCTCTTGTAAATTGAGCTCATGACGTGTACTTCACTTATTCTTAGCTGACGTTAAAAATAGGAACAGGAACTGAAAAGAATAAAAATTTTAAAAACAGCTTCTGAAATCTAGAAATAATAGTAATAAAAGTCTAGAAGATCAGCCCTCCTAACAAACGTCGACCATTTTTCATTGTCTACACACCTTATACTTAGCAAGTCCCCTTCCCTAGCCAGCACTCGTATTCTCGGTACATACGAGATAAAACTATGGGAGAAAGCAATGAGTTTTCATGCTGAGCATTGGCTTTACAATGGCAGCTTACTTTAATGGTATTTTTTTAATTTTTCAATATTTTAAACGTACATTTTCCCTATCATTTCGTTTAGTTTGTGTATAAAATATTCATTAAAGCTGTTAAATTTACCATAATACGCCGCATTCACGTCCTTTGATGCACGGATCTTTTCATTCCCTCTTTTCACGTTGATATGTCTCCGGCTACGTTGACGTGCCCTCTTAAATCTTCAGACGATTCTTTCACGTGTTTGTTATAAAAGACATTGACAAAAGTAGCGTAAAATTTTTATGTATACTCCACATGTATGTTTGTCTAGTGGTCGTAAATGCAGTTGCAGATCATGAGGTCCTGAGTTTGAATCCCGGGTCTGGCCATAATTTAGTTATTTAGTTTCCTATCATGAAATTTTTAGTAGCAGATCAGAGTCAGGCAGTTGGCGGTCTCTCACCACCGTGCATCAGGAAGCACATAAAACCGTAGGTCCTTCGCCTGATTTTTACCCGGTCGTGTCGGATTGCCGTCCCATTGTACTATAAGAATTGAGGGAATAGGGAGTGCACCTGTGCTTGCACATATACTTAGGCACTATATCCCGTTCTGCGCAGATGGCTAGTCTCCGTTGAGACTGACCGCCGTGACCAAACATCGGTACGGAGGATATTATTATTACATACATCCCTAGGATTGAATATATTTCATAAAGATTTGGTAGTGCGATAGGTAACCCACTTGCTAAGCATGTTTATTTTCTCGACTATCAGAAGCCTATGTCCTACAGTGTATCAGTATCAAGCAGGACCCTTTGTTGGAGCACGGATATGATTATTGTACATAGTAAATACTTTCGTGTAAATATGTGCGTTACTTCAATTAAGAAATATAGTCTCTTTAAAATCGTAATTTGATTTAAAAGAATCTGGAATCAAGGTGTAATCTAGTTGGTAGGTAATACTGTTCTGCACAGAACCTACTTCTGGATTTCGGGCACAACGCACAGATTGATTTAGAAGAAGAAAAAGAAATGCTTATATTATTTAACCTTTAGTAATACCATCAGTAACATCAGCATTACATCCTCTCACGTGTGCACTGCTGAACATTGGTCAAGTAATATTACAAAGCACGTTACTGAGCCACCTGCGTCAACCGACTTCCTGCACTTTAGAATCTTTTTTCCCCATATTATTATTTGCACAGCTATATATCAAGTTGTCGTTACATATTTTATCACAAAGAAAATCTCCGAAAAAATCCTCAGCAAAGCGTGCTGTGCGATCTTAATCTTCTTCGTACGACTGAATTTTTTTATAAAATTTGTAGCATTAAAATAAAAGTAATACTGAAAGCTAAGCCTACCATCGATTTCAGGATTTGGATATATGACAATGCTAAATGAAGATCAAACATTTTCATTTATGAATTTCTAAGTGGCAACGCGTTATGAATTTCATGTTTTGTTAATCCGGTATATAAGTATAAAAAAATGTAAGCCATGCAGGTTTTACAACCGTTTTCAGATTGTTTATTTCTAAGTTTCATATTGATATTGTGAAGTCTCAAAATACGGGAAGTTAGTTATTTTATGAAAAACACATGATACATTTTGATGTTTATTTAATGTTTATTTCATCTCCAAATGACGTCATAATTTAGATTAAATAAAGTGAGGTTAGTTTAGGGTGATTTAAAAACCATAACCATATTGCCTTACTTGTAAATTTGATATCGTCTTGATTTTGTTTACGGAATACGATTATTTTAGTCGCTTGATTTAGAATAGATTTAACAATTACCCTTGACGATAGCTGTTTCTACTACCTGCAACTGTCTTATCTTTCTAATGTTTGAATTTATTTTAACTATCAATCCGTATGTGCGAGATTACTCCATCAATGTTTATAAATATCATAGGCGAAGTAAGCATTTGATTGACATAAAAATCGAGAGAAGTTTGTATAAGTATGTAAATAAATACATTAGTGTCACTCAAAGACATTCAATATTTCGAAAACGAACTGATCCTGCTGCTATTTTTGCTGTTAAATAAAAATAATGTATTGTTCTATTCTATTTTAGAACGTAAAGACCTGTGTATCAAATTAGAAATACTGAAATATAATGGAGACAACAACTGCGTCCTCGTAAATAATTATTTTAAAAATTTAATTGTATATCCTTACGTCTGTTTATTTATATATCTTTCTAAAGAGCAACATGGGTCGCCGGCATCTGAGGAGATTAGCAGACGTTTCCCTTTGTCAAAGTATAAGTCCACGCTTACAATAATATTAGTAGGAGTCAGTCCTACAAATATCTCAAATTGTTCAGTTTGTCCTGCAAAAGAAGTCTGCCACTTTCAATTTACAAAAAGATGGTGGTACCTTTCAAATACAACATGTA
Organism: Parnassius smintheus behrii; assembly: GCA_036936625.1. Taxonomy (NCBI): domain Eukaryota; kingdom Metazoa; phylum Arthropoda; class Insecta; order Lepidoptera; family Papilionidae; genus Parnassius; species Parnassius smintheus. The sequence continues at coordinate 27,131,820 of JAUPFT010000029.1, read as the reverse complement.
ACATAATTAACGCACTTTGAGAAAGTAGTTTGTTCGGAATCGTTTACTGAATCGATTCCTATCATTTTTAATATAGGTAATTTTTTATCCCAAAAATAATTAAAACTACGTAAATTACGCACTAAATCTGTACAGTCTAAACAAGCTGAAATGGACCGTAACTTAAGGCAATAAGACTTTAAAGAGTGCAGTTTTATTTGTATTATTACTAATTCTATCATTCAATAAAAATAAAGAAAAATTAACCTTATTTCAAGCACGTTAAAGTCTGTGCGTTCGTGGATTTGTACTGTGACCACAACATTCTTCCGGAATTAGTATAACTAATTTGATAAATAGTCAGTGCATAAAAATGTTTAACTAAACATTCAGTGTACATGTATTATGATTATAACATAATAAACTAATTGGGGTGTCTGAGGGTGTGCGTTAATTACGTTACATATTGTACATAAGTTATTTTTATCACATTATAACTAGTTTGTTCTTTTTAAACTTAAAAATTACAAAAACTTTTCGTAAATCTAAATGCACATGCCTTAAGTGCTATACGTTAGTTTTAATGTATTTTAAATACACATTACTTTTACTAATAACCTTATCTTTGTATTTCGAATCGAATTTTTTCGTTTAAAAACTTCCGCGCGCGCCCCTTTTTAGCCTTGCTCCTCTCGGCACGTGCCTAGTTTGCCGTAAGGATAATCCGTCACTGTCCGGAAGTAAGGTCTCAGCAAAACTAACATAACAAGCATAATCTCAACATACCTAGTTCTACTCATCGAGGATGCGCCCAAACTTAGCACACCTATTACTATTACTACTCTTCGGTTAGTTCCAATTGCATTCACCAAAGTATACATTCAGGCCACTCCTTCAAGTCTAGGGGTAAGATTTCATCATAACTAAGATAACAAGCACAATCTTGGCACACCTGGTTCTACTCGTCGAGGATTTCCAGTAGCAGATACCGAAGTACACCTTCAGGTTACTCCATAAATTTCAAGACGTATAAGTATATTTATATAAAAATCCTACGTACTTTGGGCGAAATAATATATTGTAATAAAAATATGTGATTATAAGAAAAAATCTCACCTGGGTCAAGTATGTATGTACCTATAAAATGCATATATTTTTTCATCACGAGTCACTGTAAACATACGATACAGTTATCCACTCATAACAGCGGCTGAGCCCAGAATGAGTCAAAGTGTATTTGTATTCTGTATTTAGTAAAATATATTACTACAAGGTCGCCTAAATACCGCAAATTTCGAAATTTCTCAGCCGAAAAAAATTAATTATAACTAAACAAAACAAAGTTAAACTGCCATTTACATTCTGCGGCTTCCCACATGATAGATGAAAAGATTAAAAATAGATTGAGTTGAACGATTGATATTTTCAAAAGTTATCGCGTTAACTCCTCCATGCGGATTTGATATGGTCGGATTTGATAAATCTACACCATAAGCCACTAAAACCACTTTTTAATCTAAAAATAGCAATTAATCGATTTAAAAAAAATAAGTTGAACAATCATTTATCTTTATATAATACTAGTTTTACGGATTCGCGTTAACTTTTTTATGTACCCTTATTTCCCTGAAAATGTGCTTTTTATATAATTTATATATTTAATATGATTGTTAGACGCGTTTCATGCGACAAAACGTAGGATTCTAGATTTTTAGTCGCTATCAGAAAATACCTACGCGATTTGCGCTTAAAGCATGCAATATTAACAGTCGAGTTGTTTTGGCGGCACGGCGGTTCGCTCTACCGTTTTGTTTCATTTGTCTGTACTGTATGAACTTGAATCGTGATCATTAATTTCATAAATGTAATTTAATACTGATAATATTTTTAATACTGGCTACATGTGCGTCGTAATAAAAAAATAAAAACATGTAATAGCAATTTTAAGAACGAGATATCAACTTTCAAATGAAATACGAATAAATCTATAAAGCTGTTACCATCTGATCAAATTCCATTAAATGAGATACAATTATAAGACATCACGGCTCTGTGTTCAAATTTAAATGAGATAAATTAAAAAGCTATCGTCCTCTGCACAAGTACCTACTGATGATGTAAAGTGAAAAAAAAACATCGCCCTCTGCATACCTACAGAAGATATCGCAAGCCATCAGAGGGTTTAAATTGAATTTTCAGCCTATTACATTAATTATAGTTTAAGCATTTTTGAATGTAGCATGCATCACCTCCGTGGCGCAATGGGCTAGCGCGTTCGGCTGTTAACCGAAAGGTTGGTGGTTCGAGCCCACCCGGGGGCGACCTTCGTTTTGTCTCTTCATTATGTTCTCTTGACGATAATGTTTCCATTAAATATTTTCTTTCAATAAACTATAATAATTACTTTGTCTGTCTTCAAGGCAAGGCCGAATAGGTTTTTGTTAAACCAAAGCAATGCGCTTTCTTTGACTGCTTGACCACTATTCTTAGGTGGATCCCCAGTAGCTAAACATTGGCTTTTAATAGGTAAGAAAAATCACGCCCGACATGAAAATCTTTTTAAATGAATTTAGAAAAGGTATCTATAGTATAATTTTTAATTAGTCTTGGGTAGTTGAAATTTTCGTTGATAGCTGTGAGATTTAAATTTATTAAATTATTATATTTTTTTAATAACGTAATAATTTATGATTAGGTGTGATTTTTTATGATTTCATACTGTGCTGTTGTAAGAAAAATAAGTATACAGAACTTATCTGACAGCTGTTATAAACCTCAAAAACGTATTTAGTTGATAACAATTTTCCTTGCCCTGTATGATAAGTTACTAGGTTAGCTTATAATAAAGCAACAACTGTTTTATACAACAATATTTGTAGGTAGACGCAGCCTGTAAATAGAATCAAATGACAGGGTCAATCAATATACGAAGAGTGGGCATGATTATATTTGCACATCTGATAAAATATCATTCCGGTGCCAACTTTCAAACCTAGTCTTTAAAGTGTCCAGCGCCGTATGTGTAGTTAATTATAAGAAGTCGAAGGAAGTTCTCTTTCGACTTGAGAACTCCTCTACACTATAACTGCTTATGTTTTGCGTATATTATCATCCATTTAAAAATAGTAAATGTAGCTCCTATTTCAGAAGCTTACTTTAATTGAGTTTTCCATTTTTTTTTCAGAACATTTGAATTTATTACCAAAATATCAATATTTATATTTCGATACTTATTTATCGGACGTGCTATCATTGATTTTTTCTTATACCACTCATTCCTAGTTTACAAAGCTACTTTTCTATTTTTATTATTAGTAGTTGTTTACAGGAAATAAAGTAAATGGGGCTCTATTGTGAAAAGTAAGAATGTGTACAAATGCACGTATGGCAATTCACAAAGCTGTATTAGTCCCTATTTTAATGTATGGTAGTGAAAGTTGGGTGTGGCAGAAGAAGCAAGAAAGTAGAAAAAATGCAGTAGAAATGTGGTCGCTAATGAGTATGTTAGGGTTGAATCTGAGTGACAGGGCGAGAAACTGTGTGACAAAAGAAGAGTGTGGTTTGCAAGATGATGCTGTGACCAGGATTAAAAAAGGAATGCTTCGGCGGTTTGGTCATGTAGGATACAATGAGCTAATGGTTAAAAAGAATTTAGCGCTTGTTTCATATATCTTTAAGGTGATGAGGGGAAAGATTCTCAATCCAGACAAGTTGCAACAAGTGCGCATATGTTGTGTTCCGGACAGATTATTACGTATGGCGGCGGCGGCGGCTGCAGCTGCTAGCTGTGCCGCGCGGCCGCACTAAGCTGGTGACTGAAGCGCCGTTTACGTGCGCCCTCCGTATCCTCAACCGTATTGCAGAAGACATAGATATATTTTGTTGTACTCTGGGTGGGTTCATAGCAAGAGCTCTATTTGAAATTAGTTATGATTCTACTGTGACATGGATACGGTGTTTGAAATCGCAATAAGTACATATTTATAATCGAAAATTATGTAACGGTGTAGTTGGAGTTGGTAAAAATACTTTTCTACATTATCGCATTAGGTAATAAACCTGTAAAGATAATCGTATAGTGGGAAATAAATAAATAAATAAAATGAATGAGGAAAGACTGACAAAGCAAATATATGTGCGGAACTGAATGGAAGAGTTGGAAAGGGGCGTCCTAGGCAAAAGTGTGTCAATCAAATTGGCGATATATTAAAAATGGGCCAAATTAGGAGTACCCTTATCCGATGAGTATGCATACGTAGGTATATAGATGTGGAGGAAGCGAGAGAGGTATGTCAGGATCGTGCTAAATGGAAGTCTGTAGTCTCTGCCTACCCCTATGGGTGACAGGCGTGAGTGTTTATGTATGTATTGTTTACTCTTAATGCAATATAAAGTACATAACAACACATTTAATTATTCATTATCATACTGAAATTCTGAAATGTGTGCAATTAATGGAGTACCATGTTTGTGTAATTTTCGCTAACCCTTTACTGTGTTTACTCCGAGGATTTATGCTTGTTTACGTACCTCATAGTGTCTATTTTACGAGCCTTCTATAACTTGCTAAATAATTTCATTCTAAATGTGAATTTACGGTTAAAAACATAATAAGATTTTAAACATGTAATTGAAATTATAACGATTTTAAAAGTCTTTTAATCTGGTGTTTCGCTGACTCAGCTATGTGCATCAACATCAATGTTCCGGGAAGTCTGCAGTTTGTGATCATATCCTAGGCGGCCCCAATCATTACATCAGATTTGAAAGACCACAAATCTTTGCGAAAGAACATCGATTCTTACCAAGGATTTGAAATTTAAAAACATCCTAATTTCAGTAGAGAAGGAGGCTGGGTACTACCACCTGCTTGGGATCCTATAATTATTAAAATTAAAACTAAACCCAAGCACACCACTGAAAGACTTCAAAACACTCTTAGTTTATTTTGCGTAGATCGGAACAAAAACAATAATTAAAAAGCTGAAGGTACTCTGGGTTAACACTGATATCGGGACGTCAGTCACCTTAGTCTCCCGTGACCATGGGTGCTGGAAAGCACCTGAAACGTCGGTTATTAAAAATAAAATAAATAAAACGCGATGAATTCCGTAAAAGTTGTTATTATTCTTTAGTATATTTTACATATTTTTTCATTGTTAATCTACCCGTTTCGAGAAATGAACTTCATTTATTTGTGTTTTTATTAATTATATTAGAATCCGTCAAGCTATTAAGTCTTAATTAAATAACAAATATCCCAACAAAAATACTTTTAGGTTTATAACAATAAAGTGAGTTTGCTTTTGTTACGTCGTCACGTATCATTGATTGAGCGATTCATTGAGTCCAGAGCCAAAGGAACAGCTAGAAAACTAGGTGTCTTTGCAAGGATGGCGCGTACTTCACGGCGCGGCGGCCAACTTCTTACAATAATGCGCAAGTCTGCACGTGCATGCAGTACTGCTATCTTATATAAATATGGCAAAATGCCACCTAGCAGTTTGGACTTAGCGGAGACGTGTTAAGAGGTTTTTTTGCTGTTCTTGAGTGGCGTAGATTGGCAATACATTCTGGAGAGTATGCACAGGAGTTAAATGATTTGATTTTACACTTTCCTTTTCACCATCAGAAAAACAAATTGTTGTCGGATCTGCACCTCTTTGTAGGCGATATTCCATGCATTCAAACCAAACGGTTTGCGTAGAGAAGTGGAATTGTTGCCAGCATATGTCTTTCCGTCCGATTATAATGCGAGTGCCTTTATGACGTTTGTTACGCTAAGACAGTGAGAACTGTCATCGAGAGTTTTATCACCTAACTTAGCATCAGATAGGATTGTAGTCAATCTCTGGTTTTATTATAAGTTAAAGAAGTAATATTCCAAGTAAGAGCCCGTTCCCACTTATCGGGTCCGACAAAAAACCGACTACTCTAGAGGCAGAACGTTATATTATTATATATGAAGCTGTTCACACTTATCCGAAACTGTAGAAACATTTCGTATCACCATTTCGTAATAAGGGAAAGAGATATTGTAAGAAGTTGTGTCTCACCCCCGTGCCTCAGAAAACACGTAAAGCCGTTGGTCCTGTGCCTGATCTCTCTTCGGTCATGTCGGTTTACCATCCCATCGGATTATGAGGCGAGGGAATAGAGAGTGCTTGCGCATACACTTGGGCACTATAATCCTGTCTGCGCTAATGATTAGTCTCCGTTGAGGCAGGCCCCCGAGATTCGGTCTGGAGGTTTATTTATAGTCACCTCGCACAGACTACCAATTTTATATATATAGTTGAAAAAAAAAACTTATGTTATTTTACATTTATTTTAAAACTGATAAAGGAAATTGCGACTCCAATATTTTTTTCTTTTTTTTCTTTTATACTTGAAACTAAAACGCCTTATTTGCTTGGGACTCCGTCCGCGTACGTCACACCCACTTGCCCATTACTGTGTGCTCTTAAGTCTGTGCTGTTACTCTTAAATCGTTTACATTGAAACACCGCTGTGTTTCAACGTAAACGATTTAAGAGTAACTATAATTTACAAGCTGTAAGTCTTCCACCTTAGTCCTCAGAGCTGACAAGGCATCTATATCCTTTCAAGTTTCAAGTTGGCTAAATGTGTTATTTGGCTGCAATAGCCTATGCGGTGGGCTCTTAGTACGTTTTTCACTTTAATGTTGTATAAAATGTAAAGGCTCATAGGTTTCTTTTTATAGGTGACAAACGAGCACACAGTCCACCTGATGATAAGTCGTTGCTGTGGCCCATACACATCTACATCTATCCTTGATCACGAATCAAAATGCAGATGCGTTGTCACCCGTGAGGACTAAGACGGAATGCCTCGTTTCCAGTAAAAAGGGTTTCCGGTTCTCTACACCCACCATTTGAAACACAGCAGCGTTGGGCTGCTATTTTACCCCGGTATTCTGTTAGAGCGTGATCTTTCCCCGGTCGAGACGACCCATTCGTGCTACAAATATAGTAATAATATGGCTCTACCACGTAAAAAGGTACTACACATTAAATAAAACTAAATTTACAGATTTATGGCATCTTTCGGGACTCGCTCGTGTGTAAAATAAACAGTTTGGACACATTAACCTCCTTGCGAAATCTAAAGACATGTTTAAAAATGACACCAAGAAAACGATTAAGAACCAGAGCAACGTAGAACATAAACAAATAAAAGAACAGTAAATATAGGTTTGAACATCGTGCACAAATAGTAATGACCGAACTACATATTAATACAACCGAAACAGAAATAAGAGTGCGTTCAAAACAAATTTGGATTTAATTTCAGCTTCTATTTTTTTGGGTAATTTTCCAAAATATGGCGTTTCAATAAGTTTTTAAATAAAGATAATGTTTTTGATTCATTTATATTTTTAGGTGAAGCGTTATACAGTTTTGCACCATCAAATATTAGTTTTTCTTACCATACTCTGTTCTAACTTTTTGTATATATATATATATATATATATATATATATATATATATATATATATATATATATATATATATATATTGGTATGTATATATGGCATGTCTAAGGTTACGATTATAAAAATCTATATTTTTTTAAACAATATTTGCGATTGAATGTCTTTTTAAGTATTTTACGTATACAAAACGTATATAAAACACTCAAGTGTTATATTGATTTATTTGTGATATATTTAATAATTTGGTTTCTTTATATATAATATTAGATGGTGTCAAATATTTATAATGAAATAATACCTTGATTAATTTGTTTTGGATAGTTTGCAGTCTACGTAAATTTATTTTGTGTGCTTATCCCCATACCTCAATTAAATAGTCAATATGTGGTTTGACAAGTGTATTATATAAAATATATCGAACATTCAGTGGGAGACATCCTACTATATTTCGCACACTTCCCTTAAAAAGAAGACAGGCGGTTCGGTCTACCGTTTGGTTTCATTTGTCTATACTGTATGAACTTGAATCGTGATCACTAATTTCATAAATGTAATTTAATACTGATAATATTTTCAATACTGGCTACATGTGCGTCGTAATAAAAAATATAAAAACATGTAATAGCAATTTTAAGAACGAGATATCAACTTTCAAATGAAATACGAATAAATCTATAAAGCTGTTACCATCTGATCAAATTCCATTAAATGAGATACAATTATAAGACATCACGGCTCTGTGTTCAAATTTAAATGAGATAAATTAAAAAGCTATCGTCCTCTGCACAAGTACCTACTGATGATGTAAAGTGAAAAAAAAAACATCGCCCTCTGCATACCTACAGAAGATATCGCAAGCCATCAGAGGGTTTAAATTGAATTTTCAGCCTATTATATTACTTATAGTTTAAGCATTTTTGAATGCAGCATGCATCGCCTCCGTGGCGCTATGGGCTAGCGCGTTCGGCTGTTAACCGAAAGGTTGGTGGTTCGAGCCCACCCGGGGGCGACCTTCGTTTTGTCTCTTTATTATGTTCTCTTGACGATAATGTTTCCATTAAATATTTTCTTTCAATAAACTATAATAATTACTTTCTCTATCTTCAAGGCAAGGCCGAATAGGTTTTTGTTAAACCAAAGCAATGCGCTTTCTTTGGATGCTTGACCACTATTCTTAGGTGGATCCCCAGTAGCCAAACATTGGCTTTTAATAGGTAAGAAAAATCACGCCCGACATGAAAATCTTTTTTAAATGAATTTAGAAAAGGTATCTATAGTATAATTTTTAATTAGTCTTGGGTAGTTGATATTTTCGTTGATAGCTGTGAGATTTAAATTTATTAAATTATTATGTTTTTTTACATAACGTAATAATTTATGATTAGGTGTGATTTTTTATGGTTTCATACTGTGCTGTTGTAAGAAAAATAAGTATATAGATCTTATCTGACAGCTGTTATAAACCTCGAAAACGTATTTAGTTGATAGCAATTTTCCTTACCCTGTATGATAAGTTACTAGGTTTATTATAAGCAACAACTGTTTTATACAACCTTATTTGTAGGTAGACGCGGCCTGTAAATAGAATCAAATGACAGGGTCAATCAATATACGAATAGTGGGCATGATTATATTTGCACATCTGATAAAATGTCATTCCGGTGCCAACTTTCAAACCTAGTCTTTAAAGTGTCCAGCGCCAATGTGTAGTTAATTATAAGAACGGAAGTTCTCTTTCGACTTGAGAACTTCTCTACAATATAACTGATTATGTTGTGCGTATATTATCATCCATATAAAAATAATAAATGTAGCTCCTATTTCAGAAGCTTACTTTAATTGAGTTTTCCATTTTTTTTTCAGAACATTTGAATTTATTACCAAAATATCAATATTTGTATTTCGATATTTATTTATTGGACATGCTATCATTGATTTTTTTTATACCGCTCACTCCTAGTTTACAAAGCAATTTTTCTATTTTTATTATTAGTAGTTGTTCACAGGAAATAAAGTAAATGGGGCTCTATTGTGAAAAGTCAGAATGTGTAAAATGCACGTATGGCAATTCACAAAGCTGTATTAGTCCCTATTTTAATGTATGGTAGTGAAAGTTGGGTGTGGCAGAAGAAGCACGAAAGTAGAAAAAATGCAGTAGAAATGTGGTCGCTAATGAGTATGTTAGGGTTGAATCTGAGTGACAGGGCGAGAAACTGTGTGATAAAAGAAGAGTGTGATTTGCAAGATGATATAATAATAATAATAATACCACTCTAACGACTCACCGCAAGCACCACCCTAGATCATGCGTGCAAAGGATGACTCTTTCAAGATCCGAGGGAGGACGAGGTATAATAGATGTCCTCAACTTGCACAATAAACAAATCAAATCACTTCGTCAATATTTCCACCAACGCTCAGGATACTCACTTCTCCACGAAATAGTAACCTTAGCCGACAAACGCCTCACACCACTTAACCTCGCGGACCGAAATACACAACGCAGTGAACAGATCACTGACGTAAAAGAGAAGATGGCCTCATGGCAACAGAAGTCCCTACACGGAAGGCACTACCACGACCTGCAGCTGTCACATGTCGACAAAAAAGCGTCGAACGCCTGGCTGAGGCGCGGTGAACTCTTCCGAGAGACGGAGGCATTCATGTTAGCGATCCAGGACCAGGTTATCGATACCCGAAACTTCCAGAGACACATAATACGTGCACCTAACCTCCCCACTGATACTTGCAGACATTGCCACTCTAGCCCCGAAAACATACAACACATAACATCCGCCTGTAGAGCCCTTGCACAAACCGACTATAAGCATCGGCATGACCAGGTTGCCTCCATAATACACCAATATCTTGCCCTTAAATTTAAATTCATACAAATAATGACGCCATATTACAAATATAAGCCGGACGTCATATTAGAAAACAATAATCATAGAATCTACTGGGACAGGACCATTATGACGGATAAAACTATTCACTTCAATAGGCCCGATATCACAGTGTATGACAAAAATAACAAAACTACTTACCTTATTGACATTGCCATACCAAACACCCATAACATTCAATCCACCATAGCTGAAAAACTTACAAAATATCAAGATTTAGCTATAGAACTCAAGCGTCAATGGAGAGCAGAAACCATCCATATAGTCCCAATAGTTATCTCATCTACAGGAGTTATACCTAAAAGCCTACAACGCAGTCTAGATATTTTGCAAGTACCCCAACACACACTTCATACCCTGCAGAAAGCTGTCATTCTCAACACCTGCCGACTCACACGCAAATTCCTCACCACGTCATCCGTCACCTCTGCTTACACCATCACCTAGCACCTGCTCACGCTTGGCTTCGGCCCGTGTGATTAGGTTTTAAGTTACCTCTTTAATAAGGAGAATATAGATATGTACAAAATATAATAATAATAATAATAATGGCTGCAGCTGCTAGCTGTGCCGCGCGGCCGCACTAAGCTGGTGACTGAAGCGCCGTTTACGTGCGCCCTCCGTATCCTCAACCGTATTGCAGAAGACATAGATATATTTTGTTGTACTCTGGGTGGGTTCATAGCAAGAGCTCTATTTGAAATTAGTTATGATTCTACTGTGACATGGATACGGTGTTTGAAATCGCAATAAGTACATATTTATAATCGAAAATTATGTAACGGTGTAGTTGGAGTTGGTAAAAATACTTTTCTACATTATCGCATTAGGTAATAAACCTGTAAAGATAATCGTATAGTGGGAAATAAATAAATAAATAAAATGAATGAGGAAAGACTGACAAAGCAAATATATGTGCGGAACTGAATGGAAGAGTTGGAAAGGGGCGTCCTAGGCAAAAGTGTGTCAATCAAATTGGCGATATATTAAAAATGGGCCAAATTAAGAGTACCCTTATCCGATGAGTATGTATACGCAGGTATATGGATGTGGAGGAAGCGAGAGAGGTATGTCAGGATCGTGCTAAATGGAAATCTGTAGTCTCTGCCTACCCCTATTGGTGACAGGCGTGAGTGTTTATGTATGTATTGTTTACTCTTAATGCAATATAAAGTACATAACAACACATTTAATTATTCATTATCATACTGAAATTCTGAAATGTGTGCAATTAATGGAGTACCATGTTTGTGTAATTTTCGCTAACCCTTTACTGTGTTTACTCCGAGGATTTATGCTTGTTTACGTACCTCATAGTGTCTATTTTACGAGCCTTCTATAACTTGCTAAATAATTTCATTCTAAATGTGAATTTACGGTTAAAAACATAATAAGATTTTAAACATGTAATTGAAATTATAACGATTTTAAAAGACTTTTAATCTGGTGTTTCGCTGACTCAACTATGTGCATCAACATCAATGTTCCGGGAAGTCTGCAGTTTGTGATCATATCCTAGGCGGCATCATTACATCAGATTTGAAAGACCACAAATCTTTGCGAAAGAACATCGATTCTTACCAAGGATTTGAAATTTAAAAACATCCTAATTTCAGTAGAGAAGGAGGCTGGGTACTACCACCTGCTTGGGATCCTATAATTATTAAAATTAAAACTAAACCCAAGCACACCACTGAAAGACTTCAAAACACTCTTAGTTTATTTTGCGTAGATCGGAACAAAAACAATAATTAAAAAGCTGAAGGTACTCTGGGTTAACACTGATATCGGGACGTCAGTCACCTTAGTCTCCCGTGACCATGGGTGCTGGAAAGCACCTGAAACGTCGGTTATTAAAAATAAAATAAATAAAACGCGATGAATTCCGTAAAAGTTGTTATTATTCTTTAGTATATTTTACATATTTTTTCATTGTTAATCTACCCGTTTCGAGAAATGAACTTCATTTATTTGTGTTTTTATTAATTATATTAGAATCCGTCAAGCTATTAAGTCTTAATTAAATAACAAATATCCCAACAAAAATACTTTTAGGTTTATAACAATAAAGTGAGTTTGCTTTTGTTACGTCGTCACGTATCATTGATTGAGCGATTCATTGAGTCCAGAGCCAAAGGAACAGCTAGAAAACTAGGTGTCTTTGCAAGGATGGCGCGTACTTCACGGCGCGGCGGCCAACTTCTTACAATAATGCGCAAGTCTGCACGTGCATGCAGTACTGCTATCTTATATAAATATGGCAAAATGCCACCTAGCAGTTCGGACTTAGCGGAGACGTGTTAAGAGGTTTTTTTGCTGTTCTTGAGTGGCGTAGATTGGCAATACATTCTGGAGAGTATGCACAGGAGTTAAATGATTTGATTTTACACTTTCCTTTTCACCATCAGAAAAACAAATTGTTGTCGGATCTGCACCTCTTTGTAGGCGATATTCCATGCATTCAAACCAAACGGTTTGCGTAGAGAAGTGGAATTGTTGCCAGCATATGTCTTTCCGTCCGATTATAATGCGAGTGCCTTTATGACGTTTGTTACGCTAAGACAGTGAGAACTGTCATCGAGAGTTTTATCACCTAACTTAGCATCAGATAGGATTGTAGTCAATCTCTGGTTTTATTATAAGTTAAAGAAGTAATATTCCAAGTAAGAGCCCGTTCCCACTTATCAGGTCCGACAAAAAACCGACTACTCTAGAGGCAGAACGTTATATTATTATATATGAAGCTGTCCACACTTATCCGAAACTGTAGAAACATTTCGTATCACCATTTCGTAATAATGGAAAGAGATATTGTAAGAAGTTGTGTCTCACCCCCGTGCCTCAGAAAACACGTAAAGCCGTTGGTCCTGCGCCTGATCTCTCTTCGGTCATGTCGGTTTACCATCCCATCGGATTATGAGGCGAGGGAATAGAGAGTGCTTGCGCATACACTTGGGCACTATAATCCTGTCTGCGCTAATGGTTAGTCTCCGTTGAGGCAGGCCCCCGAGATTCGGTCTGGAGGTTTATTTATAGTCACCTCGCACAGACTACCAATTTTATATATATAATTGAAAAAAAAAACTTATGTTATTTTACATTTATTTTAAAACTGATAAAGGAAATTGCGACTCCAATATTTTTTTCTTTTTTTTCTTTTATACTTGAAACTAAAACGCCTTATTTGCTTGGGACTCCGTCCGCGTACGTCACACCCACTTGCCCATTACTACCGCCAAATAGCAGTGCTTGCACCGCTGTGTTTCAATGTAAACGATTTAAGAGTAACTATAATTTACAAGCTGTAAGTCTTCCACCTTAGTCCTCAGAGCTGACAAGGCATCTATATCCTTTCAAGTTTCAAGTTGGCTAAATGTGTTATTTGGCTGCAATAGCCTATGCGGTGGGCTCTTAATACGTTTTTCACTTTAATTTTGTATAAAATGTAAAGGCTCATAGGTTTCTTTTTATAGGTGACAATCGTGCACACAGTCCACCTGATGATAAGTCGTTGCTGTGGCCCATACACCATACACATCTACATCTATCCTTGATTACGAATCAAAATGCAGATGCGTTGTCACCCGTGAGGACTAAGATGGAATGCCTCGTTTCCAGTAAAAAGGGTTTCCGGTTCTCTACACCCACCATTTGAAACACAGCAGCGTTGGGCTGCTATTTTACCCCGGTATTCTGTTAGAGCGTGATCTTTCCCCGGTCGAGACGACCCATTCGTGCTACAAATATAGTAATAATATGGCTCTACCACGTAAAAAGGTACTACACATTAAATAAAACTAAATTTACAGATTTATGGCGTCTTTCGGGACTCGCTCGTATGTAAAATAAACAGTTTGGACACATTAACCTCCTTGCGAAATCTAAAGACATGTTTAAAAATGACACCAAGAAAACGATTAAGAACCAGAGCAGTCGAAGTTTAGGTTTAAGATATTATTTATTTCTCAAAAGGTTACAAATCGCTTACGAGAAATTAAAAATTTACAAACAATAATAAAGGAATCCATTACGAACATACGGAATATTAACTATAGATGTGGATAAAACGTAAACAAATAAAAGAACAGTAAATATAGGTTTGAACATCGTGCACGAATTGTAATGACCGAACTATTAATGCAACCGAAACAGAAATAAGAGTGCGTTCAAAACAAATTTGGATTTAATTTCAGCTTCTATTTTTTTGGGTAATTTTCCAAAATATGGCGTTTCAATAAGTTTTTAAATAAAGATAATGTTTTTGATTCATTTATATTTTTAGGTAAAGCGTTATACAGGTTTGTACCATCAAATATTAGTTTTTCTTAACATACTCTGTTCTAACTTTTTGTATATATATATATATATATATATATATATATATATATATATATATATATATATATATATATATATATATATATATATATATATATTGGTATGTATATATGGCATGTCTAAGGTTACGATTGTAAAAATCTATATTTTTTTAAACAATATTTGCCAATGAATGTCTTTTTGAGTAGGTACATATATATATATATATATATATATATATATATATGTACGGATTTTATGGCGTTTAATTTGTTTGTTTTTTAATCCCCGATTCCCATGGGTGTTTATTCTACCTTATTCTACCTTGATAAAACCGTTAAAGTAGTTTTTAGTCAATGTGTAGTGTTCGCATTAATATAATAAATCATTAGATTAATCTAATTTAATACCTAGTAACAGACCCACGTCCCTCATTTGACACTTTGCCAACATTTCATGGCGACCCGTCGAGTTGGTGCGGCCACCGATGGTTCAAATTCAAATATTTTATTTCAGTAACTAAGTCAATTACAAATATGCCGGTGAGCATATTTTTATTAAGTCGTGAATGAGACAGCGTGTCTCACTTAAAAATTCTGCTTGGTGTTAATTACTACCCTTATATGCACATTTCTTGAACTCTTTCCAAAATATTCTTGACAATTTCACACAATTGTACTAGCATTTTGATATGAAGATACCTTGGTGGCGATTAGTTTATTTAAAGTACTCTTTTTCCCTGGATAATGACACCAAAGCAAATAATTTTTACGATTCGAACTATTCTTCTTTTGTTGTGTTTTCTCCCATATTGGTCGGGAACTTAAGTTTCACTTATACACGGGACGTGCTTACATTGAATTTACAACAAAAAAGAATGTGCCAAGTGGGGTACTTACCTAGTGTGTCGTAAGAGGTGACTGGGGGAAATGGGACATTTCGTTTGTCTCAATTTCGATGTCACTTTTTCACAATTTTTTATCTCTACCCATTTTGCTTTAAGTCTAAGCAGCTCTCTTCTCCTTGGACTCTGCCATACCCCTTCAGGGTTTATAGGTATGGCGTATGTATGTCATGTTTTGTACTTTTTTTCATAAATTAATTATTTTTATACTAGGAATCCACTACTTAAACGGCCGTTCTTCAGCATCTAGCAAACTAATTTTAAAAAAAACCTAAGAAAAATCAGAAAAACTTACGGACAGAAAAATATATATATTGAAAATAAAATAAAACGGTGCACTTTTGGAGGATAGAAAATGTGTACACGAGAAGTGATGATTTTTTCAATATCTTTTCAAAAGTTTAATCATTTCGCGCTGCAGTTGTCTCTTCCGGTTGTCTAGTTCGGTCGTTCGGACACAACGCGACAGTAAACACAGAGTAAGGACCAGAGGGGAAGCTTCCTAACAACGTCGAAAATGTTTGCCTATTTTGATAGGGTTTTCACCTGATGAAAGTGAAAATTTAAGGAAAACATAACAATATTATATGTATAGTATAGAACGACATGTGATTACATTGTAACTTAAATAAATATAATAACATATCCGTTTATTGTAACTTAAATTGAAAATGCAAATATTGTATATTTTGCTAATTTTCGTAGTATTATGGCTTATGGAATTTTGCTGTAGGGTAAAGCGGCGAATATTAAGAAAATATTAAAATTTATAATTAAAAATCGCGCGAATCTCTTTGAGAGACTTTTAAGAAAATAAGTATTCTCACAGAAGCTTCATATTATATTATTATATTTCTATCAATATTATTTTCGTAAGACAACGTATTCATGAGTACAAAAAATCGGGTGGTACCACCAATAGATTTTTTTTTTGATTTTGTAATGGCTGTGATAGTGGTAGTGGGCAGTGCTGGTGGTTGTGATGTTGATGATGGTGGTGGTGGTGGTAATGACTGTGGTGATGGTAAAAACTGTGGTGGTGATGCGGTGGTATTGGTGGCGGCGGTGTTGGTCGAGGTCCTCTACCCAACAACGACACTACAAGCAACACCATTAACGTCAGCACCACTACCACCAACATCAGCGGCACTATCACTAACAACACCTTCACCACTGTCTGGTAATTGTATTATTTTCTTTCGAATTTTTATACATACTGTACAACTGTTAAGCATTAACAGAACACTAATTAATTACTTATATAAATTTATAATGTCTTATTTTATAATAAACAATCTCTAAACATAACTCTAATAGTGAAAAATAAATAAAAAAATTGATTTATAAAATCCCGAAATCTTCCATATATTTAAATGCGCCCGACTAACAGCCCTTTCATGGATACTGTGCTGAGCCGGCGCAAACCGGTTTGTACCGCGACGGGGCGTCGGTGAACCTGTCGGCGAGAGGTCACGCACACGTCGCTGCGCTATGTGTGCGTGTAGTCGCAGCGAGCCATCTGTATGTAGCTTCCACTCTGGTCGGTTTGTTTACTCATGTGGTAAAAGGTCGATTAAAACAAATTTTGAAATTCAAACAGCCCGGTTATCCTCTTAAATATTTTTATGTAAATTTATTCCAAGTCCAACTCAGGCCTCCCTCCTAGACTGTTGCAAATCACTGTTATGATTACCTGCAGCTATCGACTTGTACATTTAATCAGTCGACACTCCATCGAATCAAGTCGTGCTATAATTCGATTAATTCGAAGTTTTGATCATACTTATTATTATGGCACTGAAATCACCCAAATACTCTACGCTAAATGCGAATATTAAAAATTGAATTGGTGATTTATATGCCATGTGATAGTGGTGTATGAAAATCCACTATATTGAACCCTTGAACGAATTAACCATCGTTCAAGATTGAACCATTCCGTTGATATCGGAGTAACAACTTCAGTAAAAGTTCGTTTACACCAGGCGTAAAATATCCAATTCGGTGACATGGAACAGCGTCAAAAATGCGAGACATCTTAAATTACAACCATCTATCCAATCATTTTGATTAACGTAAAATATCCAGTTGTAAATTGTTACTAGTCAGGCCGAAAGTATACATACATCACCGGAGCCTATTTATTTTTATAATTAAAAATATGTAGAATAAATGGTGTACGTGTGTCGCGTCGTATACGAATATGCGCGAGCGACCGCAATGCCAAAAAGCCCTTTTCAGGGCTAACAAAAAATTCTTATCAGTTTCTTATATACGTCACGTCAATCATATGTAATATATATATATATATATATATATATATATATATATATATATATATATATATATATATATATATATATATATATGATTGACACACACACACACACATAATGATTTCCTACTTATTACACCTACGATTAAATATTTATACATCATATTATATATTATACATATCGTATAATCGTACCGTCCCTCAATTCAGTCAACAGGTATTATTATTAAATACCTAAAAAAGTTACTGTTCCTATTATATACCTATGTAAACATTACAACGAACGCATAATTTAATTGCAGTAGATAAACACCTAGGTAAGTATATAAGTATCCTAAATTTCTAACTAGACACATTGTACTAAAGCAATAAACGTGGATATAATGTGCGTTGTTACGCAATAACAATTTTCCAAAAACTAAGTACCTACCTATACATACATATATCTAACTACACCTATACTACTCAACAAATGCAACGTAAATTCAATCAAAATGGCAAAATGGCCCTAACACGACCGACTCTACGCACGCACGTATATAATGTACTTATATATATATAATTAAACTATTGGTTTTCTTTCTGTATTCGTTTCGCCTTCGCCCGACTGCCCGACTCTCCTCAATACAAACTCAATACAAATAAGTTTTTTCCTGTACAAAAAATAAAATTTTGCGTGTTATTAATATTTATTTATAAGTAATATGTCCATGGCACAAAGGAACTCCATAACGGCCCAAAGTTTTCATATTGAAACTCCGTCGTTTTTTAAAACTGACTCAGCTTTAAATAACAAACATTCCGAAGATAACGACAGACATACATATTCTCTAAAGACTAAACTTTGCAGGGTTGCTGCCACTAAAACCAACTTATTTTATGGATCTACATTTAAAGTCTCATAGTAGAATAATTTTTTAGGTATCTATACATAAGTTTCATCATAAAATAAAGTATTTATTTGTATCGATTCCTATTGTAATCATGTTTGATTCCGTTTGCAGCATAACCGCAAAGCGCATATGGACATGACCGTATAATCGATTTGACGTGCTAAAACCGTGCTGTAGTTTTATGGTTGTGGTACGAATGGCCATCTCTTTCGGGAAAGGACGCTTAATACTGCAGCTTCAAATTGTGAGTTTAGAGAACCAGTTGAGAACACTTTTTACCGATAACCAACCATTCTACGTTAGTCATCAGGCGTGACAGTGCATCTACATTTTGATTATTTTTCGAGGATAGACCTTCCTGTGGACTGTGTGCTTGATTGTCACTTGATCTATAAAAAACAAAAATCCTATTTTATATTTGATTTCCGTCAGTAAAAAATAGAAAAACAAAAATTTTGTTGGATAGAACTGTAGGTTTATTAACCTTGGATAGACGATGTTATCCGTCACGCGAGTTTTTGAATTAATGTTATAATCCACACGTTAATAAATCATTAAAACTATAGGGTAGTTGCTGTTGCGTGTAAGGCTGAATATTTTTTGTTTTCATTCAAAATAAAAGACAGTTTTTAAATGGTTTTTACACTAAAAATTACGTTTATATTAGATAATATAACATCTGCATTAAATTATTTAGAGGAATGTAAACTTATCGTGCAATTTTAATTTAATTGGAAGTCAAATGGAACTAATAAAGAGATCTAATAAATAAATAACGTATGTTATACAGATTAAGGATGACAAACGCGCACGCATTCCGCCTGATGATGAGTAGGTGCTATGGCCTATAGACATCGATATCTATTCTTGATTTAGAACTAAAATGCAGATGCGTTTTTAGCTTTGAGGACTAGTCTGGAATGCCTCGTTTTCAGAAAAAACGGTCTCCGGTTCTCTACGATCACCATATGAAACTCAGTAGCATTAAGCTATTATTGTAAGTCGGTATTCTATGAAAGCGTGGTCTATCCCCGAATAATCCGAGCCATTCCTGCTAAAACTATAATAATGCACTACTACTTATAAAGTACATATAATACATACATACATATACATACATATAAATTGAAGTGTTTGTCTGTAATATTAAAATAACTGCCTTTTATTGAGCTAAATGGGCTTATTTGTATGCTTTTAAATATAAATAACCATTTTTAAAATTTCTGTCAGGTTTCAGGAAAACCTTCGAAATAACGGAACTAATTTTATTTCAACTTTATGAAGAGATTGAGAGCAATGTTAGGAGTAGAGTAATTTAGGCTATATTTTATAAGAAACCCTTGGAGGTTTTGAGAAATCCTCAAATTGCTAAAATTAACGGTTTATGATTACAATGTTATATCGTTATTTCGAAGGTTTGCCCGAAACCTACAGACTGACAGAAATTTTTAAAATGGTTATTTATATTTAATGGCATACAAATAACCCCATTTAGCTCAATTATTAAAAAGCAGCCATAATTGCGATAAATTAATAGTTTCCCTGTCCGCGAAAAAGACAATATTTAAACGATCAATTAAATTGTTAACAGATTCTGCCTTCGCCAGGGAAGCATCTATAGATCCATATAGGGATCAAATCCGGGCTACTTGCTTGAAATTTACAGGAAGCGCTAATATCAGAGTTACTCCGACTCTTATAGACAAAAGTTAATATATATTAATAAGCACTGCCAAATCAATTAAAGAACATTTAACAAAATTCTCTGTCACCCGGAGTCAGCCTTTTCGGTATTATGACCACCTTTATATTAATTTCTTAGACAAATTAAATAGAAATAATATTTTTCAAATAATTATTTAAGTATATAATAACAAAGTAATGTAAAAAAACTAATAATCACAATGAAAAATTCGCAATACAATAATGTCAATAAAATTTTTAATAGATAGTCAGAGGCAAAAGTTGCCTTACTTAAAGTTACTACGTTCATTAGCCTTCAAGCTGTACTATTTACACACTAACTTATTTTAGTTTTAATTAATTTAGAAACACGGAGTTGATTTGAAATTTGCACTAGCGCCTTCTGTCTCTAAAATCTTTAGTCGAAAATTTCAATTTATACTCCAAGTTTGTTTGCCATCGCATCAAATAACTTTAAATCATCTATACAAATAAATGTACAGGCTGGCGGATACCGAAGTGATTGCGTAAGTGTTTCGATTTCTGCTACAGAACACCAAAGACATTAAAAATCTGTTAAAGTAAAAAAATTACATTAAAATATAAATATGTATGACCTTCCTAGACCTATATGCCATTTGTCAGGGTTATCTAGATCTAAAGTCGGATTGCGTCGTTTTCTCCGAATAAAACGAATATCCTATACTATTAAACGAGCAATTCTTGTATATAAATATATATATAATCGGGATCTCGGAAACGGCTACAACGATTTTCATAAAATTTAGTGTCCAGGGAGTTTCGGGGATAATAAATCGATCTAGCTAGGATTTATTTTTAGAAAATGTCTTTTTGTCCGTGTTTTTAGGCAATGAAAAACTGCTACAATATCGTTAGAATAAGAAAGTAAATTTTGACGGATTGTTAGTGATTATATATAGCTTAATTGGTATAATGGTCGGTCACAGAACCTTAATACCCCGGTTCGAGCCCAGACGGACCGACCGACTTTTTTTAATTTTTTTTCATGTTCTTTTCTTTTTTGAGAAAATCTATTTTTTCGAGCCCTTTTTTTAGTATTTTTTAAAAACACGAAAATTTAAATTAAAATAATTGCACTCATGATTTTTTATTCAAATAACCAGTTCCGTTTTTTCTGTTATGTCGCTAAGATCAAACAATATTATTTATATTTCATCAGTATCTAATTTGTATCTAAATATAATTTCCAAAACACATGAATTAAAAAAATCGAGCGAAAAATACCGAGCAAAGCTCGGTCAACCAGGTACTAGAAATTAAATTATTAAGACACCAATTTCTCTTATCATACTGAATGAATGAAATGAATAAAAAAACAGGAAAATATATTTAATAACAAAATAATTCTCGAAAAATTTTAATAGTTTTTCATCGTATACTAGTCAGCACGAAAATTATATACCTTTTATAATTGAAACATCATGAGATTGCTCTTAACCCTTTAATTCGCAATGTTAAGTATACTCAACTATTAATAAAAATATTTATATGTTAGAAATTGTTGATTATTTATATGGTAACACTTTACAATCGAAGAGGCAAACAATTTGACAAGTTAAAAAAAAAGTATCTCACACGTCACACGTCAAAATTTGATACTTAGCCGCAAAATGGCGTCGGGTGCAGCAGCAATGCGTGACCGTAAGGTAATTTATTTCTGAATTTCGCGATTGTCATAAGATTTGTACATTTATTTTGCCATAATTGTGTTTGCAAATAACTAACCTTTGTTTTCATCTTATTATTGCATCCCCAACTGCATTTACTAATGAAATAAAACAAGCGTTTGATGCATGTTGAGTATTTTTAACGTTACGAGACATAGACTAAAGTACATATAACTGGGTACGTTAAGAATACTCAACGTTGCCCGACACATAGAGTAACATTAATGCTGTTTTATATAGAGTTTTTTATGTTTGTGTTTTTTTTTGGTAATGAGTTATGGTTTTTAATAGCTATCTTTTTAATGGTTATTGTTGTAAATGTAATGCATTTGGGTTTGTTTGAAATTATGCGAATTTCTTTAAGTGTATTTGCTTGGTTATTTGGGTTTTGCATACTTTTTTTTGGTTATTGAAGGTAAAACCACAATGGGAGCGGACTAAGCGTATTATGGCTTTGGTGCCTCCTGCATGCGCCCCTTCTGATAGTAGCAATACTTCAGAAGATGAAGACCAGGTTCCTAAATTACTAGTACACGTTGAGACGTATGACTTATCTGATTTTAGTTCCGAGCTAAAATCAATAATCTTCTTTAGAGAGGTTTAATATCCTGGACGATCTATCTGATAACAGTAACTCCAATATCCAACAAAATCCAGAAACTCCCATATCTCCTTACGAAGAAGATACAGTCCCATTGACTCCACTTATGAATGAGATAATTAGACCAGGGTCAGAGTTACTACATACCTTACCTACATTAAATTCGCCACTTTTATCTGCATTTCCGGAAAATACAAGATCAAATAAAAGAAAAGCTATCAATAGACCGAAATGAGTAACAAAAAAGGTAAAAAAATATATCCGCAAACCTCTTAATTTCAAATTGACAAAAGGTAAATTTAAATAGGCAGGAACTGTTGAAGACCTGTTTCAATTCAGCACACCTACCGATACTAAATCTCCTCTTGACTACTTTTATTCTTTTTTTTCGCAAGATATTATAGATTTAATAGTGGATCAAACAAATTTATATGCTGTACAATGTGGAGGGGGGCAAGCGAAAGGCATAAATATAACCAAAGATGATATTCGTGACTTTCTCGGCATAACCATTTTAATGGGAGTAGTGAAAATGCCATCTTACAGGGACTATTGGAGTCAAACGTTAAGGTATGCACCTACTGCCGATGTCATGCCCCTGAAAAAGTATGAACAAATTAGAAAATACCTCTATTTTTCGAATAATGCCGCCGGCAGTATCTGCCAAAAAAACCCAAAAAATGAGGCTTCAAAATGTTTACACGAGCAGGAGTAGCGGGGCTAGTATATGATTTTTTGCCATATGGTGGTGACGATACTTTTAGGGGCATGTAATTTAACGAGTATGAAAACAGCCTTGGCTTAGGGGCTAAAGTGGTTCTGGCTCTGGCGAAGACTATACAGAAAAGACCTGGAATTTTATACTTTGATAATTTTTTTACGTCACTTGAATTGATACATCTTTTACGTGACGAGTACGGATTATTCAGCTTGGGCACAATTAGAAGCAATAGACTGAGAGGATGTGAAGATAAACTACCTACAGATAAAAATTTGGCAAAAAAAGGAAAAGAGATAACAAAATATCACTCAGTAAATGCATGCCATTAAAAAAGTTCCGGGTTAATATATGCACAGAACTATTGAAAAAAAATAGAGTTCCCAAAGACACGAATAAGGAAAATAATCATCATCATCATCATCATTACAGCCTTTCACAAGTCCACTGCTGAACATAGGCCTCCCCCAAGTAATGCCACAAAGCACGGTCCTGAGCCACCTGCATCCATCGACTTCCTGCATGTCTTACCAGGTCGTCACTCCATCTAGTGGGGGGTCGCCCTACACTACGCCTACCGGTACGAGGCTGCCACTCGAGAACCTTTCTTCCCCATCGGTTATCGGTTCTTCGAGCTATATGGCCGGCCCATTGCCACTTCAGCTTACTAATCCGTTGGGCTATGTCGGTCACTCTGGTTTTACTGCGGATATCCTCATTTCTGAGTCTATCACGCAGAGAAACTCCGAGCATAGCCCTCTCCATAGCTCGCTGAGCGACCTTAAGCGTCCTCATACGGCCAGCAGTGAAGGACCACGTCTCAGATCCATAAGTCATCACTGGCAACACGCACTGGTTGTACAATCTAGTTTTTAGAGATTGAGGTATACCTGACGAAAAGATATGTCGTAATTTCCCGAACGCTGCCCAGCCGAGTTGAATCCGTCGATTGACCTCTCGGTCGAAGTTGGACTTACCTAGTCGGACTATTTGTCCCAGGTAAACGTACTCGTCAACAACTTCGAGCATAGTGCTCCCAACAACTACCGGCATAGGTGTGACATGGACATTGAACATGATCTTTGTTTTGTCCATGTTCATCTTAAGACCTATCCGTTGGGAGGCACTATTGAGGTCATTGAGCATAGTGCTTAAGTCCTCCAGCGATTCTGCCATAAGGACTATATCGTCGGCAAATCGAAGGTGAGTGATGTACTCGCCATTGATGTCAATACCGTATCCTTTCCAGTCCAGTAGCTTGAAAACGTCTTCCAATGCAGCGGTGAAGAGTTTCGGGGATATAACGTCACCCTGTCTTACACCTCTCTGCAGTTGGATAGGTTTCGAGCTCTGGTTCTGTACTCGGATAGCCATCGTAGCCCTACTGTACAAACACTTCAGCACTTCGATATACCGACAGTCAACTTGGCACCGCTGAAGGGACTGTAGCACCGCCCAAATTTCGACGGAATCAAAGGCTTTCTCATAGTCCACATACGCCAGGCAAAGTGGCAGATTGTACTCTTCAGTCTTCTGTACAATCTGCCGCAGGGTATGTATGTGGTCTATGGTACTGAAGCCTTTTCGGAAACCGGCTTGTTCGGGAGGCTGGAAGTCGTCAAGTCTGCGTGCGAGACGATTCGTAATGACTCTCGAAAACAGCACGTAGACGCGGCTCAGAAGGGAAATCGGTCTGTAGTTCTTTAAGAGAGCGTTGTCGCCTTTCTTAAAGAACAAGACCACCGCACTTCTGCTCCACGCCTCTGGAGTAGTGCCACCATGGAGGACGGAATTGAAGAGCTTCTGAAGGACTACAAGTACCGGTGTTCCACCCGCTTTCAGAAGCTCCGCTGTAATTCCATCCTCGCCTGGGGCCCTGCCGTTTTTAAGGTGCTGGAGAGCCATTCTAATCTCGCTTAGACTGACGTCCGGGATATCATCGGAATAGTGTCGGATAAGACTTGCTCTTGGATCGTTACTCACACTTGCGTGTGGCTCCAACGATGATGTGTACCATAGAACCTCTCAATCTCACTCAAAATCTCAGGTGTCCCGGAAACGATGTTGCCACACTCAGTCTTCAGCTTTGACAGTTGGCTCTTTCTGGCAGACAGATCTCTGGCAAAGACTTTGGAGCCCTGGTTCCGCTCGATCGCTTCTTTAATACGAGAAGTATTAAAGTTGCGTAAGTCTCGCCGCATGCATTTGGAGATCTGTCTGTTCAGTTGCCTGTATGCTGTCAAATCTGTTGACGATTGCAGCCTCATCTCCCGTCTAACAGCCATGAGATTAAGAGTGTGATCGGAGAGTTTTTGTGTTCTTCTGCGGCGGGTCTTGCAGAACTTAGCTCCGACCGCATGGACAGTTTCCACGAGCTTGTCGTTCATATCGTCCACTGCATTGCAATCTTCTAGGCACTGGAAGCGGTTACGTAACTCGAGCTGAAAGGTTTCGGGATTCTGGATTAGAGCACGAGGGGGACGGAGCGTTGACTTCATTAGACGAGACCTCTCCAACTTAACGTTTAGGTTCAGTGTGCCTCTAACCATTCGGTGATCGCTGCCAGTTTTCACTCTTGCGATCACTGAGACATCACTGAACAGTTGACGTCTGGTCGTCATAATGAAGTCAATCTCATTTTTTGTCGAACCGTCGGGGCTCGACCAGGTCCACTTCCTGTGGGGCCGCTTCTGGAAGAAAGAGTTCATCATAAAGAGTCCCTCTTTCTCCATAAAGTCGGCCAGCTGCTGGCCCCTTCGGTTTCGTTGCCCTACTCCAAATTTCCCTACCTTCAGCTCACCGCTTTCTCTTGTGCCTAGTTTTGCGTTGAAGTCTCCCATCAACACCGTGTAGTGGGTTTTGGAGGAATGTATGGCTCTGGAAATATCCTCATACATTTCCTCCACGTCCTCATCGGGGTGTGCCGAGGTTGGTGCGTAAACCTGAATGACCTTCAGCGAATACCGTTTGGTGATTCTGAGTATCAGGTACGCGACCCTCGTCGACACACTCCCAATCTTTACAACGTTGTTGACGAGAGACTTGTGGACGATAAATCCGACACCTCCTTGGGACAGATGGTCGCCCTCCCGGTGATAGAACAAGTTGCCGGACTCGAGGATTGCCGTGTCCTCCCCCTCTCTTCGGACCTCGGATAATCCAATAATATGCCAGCGCAACTTGTCTACCTCTTCTTCCAGCTCCAGTATCTTCTCGTCAGTCCTCAGGGTGCGTGCGTTATATGTTGCCAGGTCGAGTCGTCGTAGGTGGCAACCGAACCTCCACCGGAGATTCTTAGCACCCCCTGCCCCGCCGTTACCATGGTCGCCACCGTAGCCAGGAATAGCGGGACCGCCGGGGACTGGGGGCCGTCTTTTTGTGTATTTGTTCATTGGGGGGTATTTGCCGTAGTTGCCACGCTTGGCGAGCGGGTTGGCAACCGCAGTTTTTTATTACGTCACAGTTGTCATCAGGAAGATGCTGCTGCCCATCTCCTGCCTGTCTCCCTCTGTCGCCTCTTACGACACCCACGGGAAGATATGGGGTAGTGGATATTCTTAACCGCCACTACACGGCAGGAAAATAATGCTGCTGCCCAAATTCAATTACCATCTGCTCCGAGACCACCTGATGCTGTACGATACGATAACACTGGGCATTTGCCAGTATTTGTTCCCTATGGTAGGTGCAAATTTTGTAAAAACGGTTTCACAAATATGCAAAGTACCAAATGTTCTTTGAGACTATGCCTAGTGAGTAAGAGAAATTGTTTCTATAACTTCCATGTAAAACAGTAAACTTTTTATTTTAATGTATTCGTTTTATTTTTGATCATCCATAAAAGAGCAATGTTGAAAATACTTAACGTCTCTAAATACCTTTAATTCTTTATATCTTTCGTGATGTTGAGTATAATTAACATATGTTTTCTCAAAAACAGTTTTTCAAAATATTTTTTTATTATTTTTATGGACATTGTTATTATATGAAATATATTTTTTTGTACAAGAACTATTAAATTACGAAAAAAAAATTACTTGCGCGTTAAAGGGTTAAAATTCTCTTTCAGACCTTGTACATAATTGTTTCAATTAAAAGTAGATTTTTTTTAAATTTAAGGCTGTAATAAATAAGCGAACCAACAGTCCACCTCTATGCGAGTGAGCACTGCAACCCACAGCCAAGTGTAGTCTCAATAGTGGCTCCCAACGGATGGGTTTTGAAATGAACATGGATAAAACAATGGTCATGTGGAGCATCCATGTCAAGCCTACCTAGGTAGTTGTTTGGAGCACTACGCTCGAAATTACTGATAAGTATGATTCCCTAGGACAAATTGTCAGAATTAGTTAAGTCCAACTTCAACTAAGAGGTCAATCACGGCAGTCATCACGGCTGGGTAGCGTTCGGGAGATTGCGACAGATCTTCTCGTCACATGTGCCTTGGCAACCTTGCCTTGTACTTGTACAGTGTGAGTGTGAGTGCGAGAGTGGTTCTTCGTGATGGCCGTATGAGGAAGCTAAAGGTCATTTAGATAGCTATGGAGAGTCTATCGAAGTTTAATCGAAGTGTATTATTATAAATGACTATTATTATTTATTAAAGACGTGTGTTTAGGATATAAGGATGATATCTTAGGCATATAGGGGAAATGTACATAACACACAACAATTATGCATATATGAAACATATACACAAACATATTCTTAATTTACCTTAATTCTTTTTTAAAGTTCTCTTCATATTATGTTTTTCTCCTGTACTGGATTATTGGTGACCCGAATGTGGTTAAAACCAGCCTTACCAGCTTTAAACACAGGCGCAAAGTAGCTATCCTTTTGGTTTTCTAATGGTTTCAAGTGTGAGCGATTGCATAATTTAATTCCTTCCTCTCCCTCAGTTTCCATCCTTTCGTTGTTGACTTGCCGCGCATTCGAACTAAACATCGTTTGATACATCGTTCATCTTGCGAACGGAGATGGAGTGTAATAAGTTGCAAGCATCTGTGTTTCCACCCGATTACAATGTGGGTGTCTTCAAGGCAAGAGTGAATAGGCTTTTGTTAAGCTAGTGCGCTTCCCCATCTTAAGCTACATCACTACTGTGTAATTGTAGTTTTCTTTATACGAGTATAACAGTGGATTCTTAAAATAATAGTCAAAGTCAAAACTTTTAAGCCTATTTAGACTTGTGTATAGCTCTTAGAAACGTCAAAATCCACTTCGGTTAGTCTTAAAAAACAGCTATTTATACTGTGATGTTGCTTAAATCGCCTAGAGTAACTTAAGCGAGTTAAAGTGAATTACTCCGAAATGTAATTATAATTTAAGTTGCAATTATGTTAGCTAGACTACTATCGGTCTTTTCCTAGCGGACTGCGTGCGTTCTTTGGATAATTAATAGCTGCTCTATTTGACAGTAGTCGCGAATTTAATTAAAAACTTCCAAGCTATGCTAGCAGAGAATAAATCTGTAACATAATATCTTATCATGATACTATAAATGAATAACCATTTTCTTAAATGACACTACAAGAAATTATTACTCATCTTCAGATCCAGTGTTCCTAAAACAAGAAATAGATAATCTGTACGTCTAGCAAATTATGACCTATAAGCCAAAGCTTATAGCTAAAAGAGGTATGGAAAGGGCTAAGCTCGAAGTTTTTCTGCGTGGTAGACTATCTAATGGCTATATCCATCCACAACAGATCTGACGTAATTGACGCGTCTCAATACTAGCTAAAGCGAGAACCAGCACTACTATATATTGTTGGTTACACTACAATTCTGTACTGTATGTTGGCTACACTACAATTCTAAACTGTCCTTTTTTTAAAGGAAGGTTCCGCTGGGATTTTTGCTGGCTCTTGAGGTATATTCCGAGCCAGTAGGCAATTGAACTTAAGAATGACTTTCAATAAGTATTTTTATTGAATTAATTATGAAAATAAATCCGAACGATTTCAAACAATACTTATTACTCAATTCTCGTTGGTATAGTGGTTGTAGTAGTGCGGCTGCTAAACATGAGATTCCGCGTTTGAATCCCGAGTTGAGCCAAAATAAAATCAGATATTGAGCTTTTCCATCACAAAATTCTCTGTCACCCGGAGTCAGGAAGTTGGCGGTGTCTCACCCACGTGCCTCGGAAAGCATGTGAAGCCTTTGTCCAGCACCTGATCTCTCTCCGATCGCGTACGGCCTACCATGCCATCGGACTATGACGGTGAGGGAATAGAGAGTGCACCTATGCTTGCGCACACACTTTGGATTGAGTCACCGTGATTCAGTCTGAAGGACATTATTATCCAATAGGTACCTTTAACCTTTAACCGTTACCGTTACAGCCGATTCAATCCCACTGCTGGACATATACCTCTCCCATAGATTGCCACGTGGGGGGGGATATTCAGCACAGTTGCCATGCTTTGCAAGCGGCTTTGAACAGTATAGAACATACATTTTTAACTAAAGCAAGAAATGAATTATTTTTTAACTTTAACATTAAATAAACTCAAAAGAACATTGAAAAAATCCTGTGCTAATGATTGTTTGAGACTAATTACAATTGATATCTTTAACCATCTTCTGTGTCAATCATATTGAAGGTGACATCATCACAGTCAACTTGGTCTTCATCCTCCGTCAAACGAAATTCTCTAAATATGTAAAATAATGAAAAATCTCAATAGCATAGAAATAATGTAAGTAGCTACTAAGAAAGTAGGTACTTATCAGTAATTAAAACGAATTGAAGCCATCCCTTAAAAATTTTAACTTAAGATTCCACACTCACGATCAATTTTTGGATGTATGTAAGTTCGATTGAGCTATTTCAACTGACAGTACGCTCGAAGAAATCCGACGGTCACCGTCAGTTGTAAATTTCAACTTAAGATTCCTCACTCACGGTCAGTTTTTGGATGTACGTCAGTTCAACCGATCATTTTAACTGACCGTATGTGGGGAACATTACCCGTAGGAGAACGAGATTCGATGCGATTTGTTACGGACGTAGAGGGCTGGTAAAACACCCGACATTTATTGTCAGCGCCGACAAAACTACGGTGTCGGATAAGTGTGACCAGCTTCATATAAAATGTTCTGCCATTAGAGCAGCCGATTTTTGTCGGGCCCGACAAGTGGGAACGGGCTCTTACTTGGAATATTACTTTTTAAATTTATAATAAACCAATGATTGACTACAATCCCATCTGATACTAAGTTAGGTGATAAAGCTCTTGATGACAATTCTCACCGTTTTAGCGTAACAAAAGCCATAAAGGCACTCTCACTATAATCGGACGCAAAGACAAACGCTGGCAACAATTCCTCTACTGTACGCAAACCGTTTAGTTCGAATGCGTGGAATATCGCCGACAAAGAGATGTAGATTCGCCGACAATGGTGAAAAGGTGAGAGTAGAATCAAATCATGTAACTCCTGTGCATACTCTCTAGAATTTATTGCTACTCTGCACCTATGCTCAAATCTGACAAGAATGGTTTCAAGCTACTCAAGGTCACCAATAAACTTCTTAACACGCCTCCACTAAGTCCAACCTGCTAGTTGGCATTTTGCCTTATTAATATAAGATAGCAATACTCCATTCCCGAGCGGACTTCCGAATTATTGTAAGAAGTTGTGCCTCCACACCGAGAAGTACGCAGCATCCCTGCAAAGACACCTAGTTTTCTTGCGGTTTCTTTGGCTCTGGACTCAATGAATCGCTCAATCAATGATACATGACGAGAAACAAAAGCAAACTCACCTTATTAGTATAAACGTAAAAGGTTTTTTGTCGGAATGTTTGTTATTTAATCGAGACTGAATAGTTTGACGCATTCGTATATAATTAACAAAAACACAAATAAATAAAGTTCATTTTTCAAAGCGGGTGGATATAATGAAAAAAATATATAAAATATACTAAAGAATAATATTGATAATTTAATCGAACGTATACCTGTTAGGATGTCATAAAAGTACTTAAATTATCTTCTTTTGTATTTATATGTGACGTTATCTTGTAAGTCACATTATTGTGAGCCCTCAAGATAAGGAATCGGAAAACCTCTTAAGAATATAAAACGAAAGATTTGTCAGCCAAAAATTTCTCCAAAAAAGAGTCTGTAAAATTAAGTAGCGTAAAAACTAGAGTAAAATACATTCAAAAATTGTCATAACTTCTAGGTTTACATAGATAAAATCATATTATGTTGGTTTTTTTTTAAACTATAAGTTCATATTTAGAATAAATTTATGTAGCAAATAATAAAAGGCTTGTTGAATAGTCTCTATGACGTGCTTAAACAAGCATAAATCCTCGGAGTAAACACAGTAAATGGTAAGCGAAAATTAGACAAACACGGTTCTTCGTTAATTGCACACGTTCCAGAATTTCAGTATGCTAATGAATAATTAAATATCTTATCATGTACTTTATATTGCATTAGGAGTAAACAACTACTGTTAATAAAAGTAGAAAAATAGCACTAATACATAAAATATCGAAATATAATAACCGATGTTATTGTGCTAAATTCAAATGGATAACTTAATTAATGTAAGCTTCTGAAATCCGAACTTTACTCGTTACTTTTATATGGAATAAAAAAATTAAAACCAACTCAATGAGTTGCTGTAAAATTTTTTTTTAGTGCCTAAAAATAATTTTTTTAACCTTTCGTCGTTTTTCAATCCTACTTTGTGTTACTTATTATCTTATTTTAACACGTTAAGTTAGCCTTAAGCATGATGTATATTAAACATTAGATTAATCTATTAAATTTATAAACACTTTTCTTTGTACAATATCATGTTGGCTTCCTAATAAATAAATAACATATGCAAAATGTGCCGGACGGGCGAAACTCTCCGGAGTAAATGTTGTCGAAGATACTTCGCGAGTCGCTCACGTACTACACCTATAGGTTCCGGTGGGTACTTTCACCGCCGTCTTTGTGGGTGCCGCTGAGGTATTGTGGACTGTGGTTCAAATCAAAATGCACGATTAACAAATACAAATAGCAAGGTTCGACTGATTGATTAGTCGCGAAATTTTATAACTATTGATCACGGTTGTTAAACTACGGTTGTTCACTATTGATTGGTCATTGTATATTTCAAAAGATTTCTTTAAATTGTACGGTGGTATCAAAGATCTATTGGTAGTAGCTGGTTTTCTAACACTACTGACTAGCAGCTATTATCAACTAAACTAGCTGATTTTATCACTTGTGTAACTGCGAATATCAGTTACGACCTTTTTCGGGTAGCTAA
Source organism: Parnassius smintheus behrii (assembly GCA_036936625.1). NCBI lineage: Eukaryota > Metazoa > Arthropoda > Insecta > Lepidoptera > Papilionidae > Parnassius > Parnassius smintheus. The sequence goes on along the minus strand of JAUPFT010000029.1, from coordinate 27,099,094 downwards.
CACTATCACTATATGTAACTGCGAATATCAGTTACGACCTTTTTAGGCTAGCTAACACTTTCACTATGTGTAACTGCGAATGTCAGTTACGACCTTTTTCGGCTAGCTAACACTTTCACTATTCACTATATACCGCTACTAGTCACTTCAGCTACCACCGGATACCACTCACTTCACTTCACTGTCACTGGTAGTTCTTCACACTACTACGGGTACTGGGTCCCGAGCCCCTAAGGTAGACTTTGGCAATACTTTACAGTGAGCCGCTTGCCATTTTCCGTTTGCCTCTTTATTGCATAAACTTTTCACTATACAAATGGCATAAATTGCAATATTTTCTATACAAAACTAATTGCTACACTAACATGCTATACATCATTAAATCGGTAGTCCAGCACTTTATTAGTATATCATAAAGGTTACTCAAAACATTAACATTGTAAAAAGTTATTAAACGAAATGTCCCAAGTTTTCATAATATTTGGGTACATTAATTCTTTGATTTTTATATATCTACCAAATGCGTTTAATTATACAAAAATATCCCTACACTTCTTTAATCTATAAGCCATATGCTAATTCAATGTCATATTTATAACTCTTTTAGAACATAAAATTATTTTCCTTATTTTTAGTATGAACTATTACGCAGTTAATTAAAAACTTCTAGAGAGTTCCACGATAAGACGCGCTGTGATTGGTTGATTTATCTTAATATAATAAAAGTTGTTTATATTACTTGTTATCAAAACGACATTCTATACAAATATACTAAGAGTTATAAATATGTTACACAACTATATTAATACACGTTTTCACTCAGTTTTGTCGGTAATTTCATTATTAATACAAAAACAATATTCTTTATCACTTTGTTTCTTAACGTTGTTAGGCCGTCGCGAACACAAAACATATTCAGACATAGTGTAGAGAAATTCCCAAGTTGAAAGAGAACTTCTGTTCTTTTAATTAACTACATATATGATACTGCACACGTTAAGGACTAGGTTTTAAACTTGGCATTTGCTTGATATTTTATCAGATGTGCAAATAATCATGCCCACTTTTCATACATCAATTGATCTGTCACTAGATTTGTTTACAGGTCTCGTCTTCTTACAATTAGTGTTGCATAAAAAGAGTTATTTTTTATATAATGACATATCATAGAGGCTTATCAAAATATATGAAAGATGTCAATGAAAGAAACGTTTCACTAATCAATAATATTGAGTCCTTACATATGAAATTAGCGTTTTGTAGTACTGACCACTTTGATCTGAAATATCTCCTCTTTGGTTAAGAGTTCCGAATTCAAATTTATAAATTAATTTAGCTGGTACATTTGAGTTTTGAAAACAGTCATTCATTTGCTTTCCTTATTATTTTTTCTTTGGCGTCGCTTATTACCGCACAATGGAAAACATGAAATATCGGTATATTTACGAGTACGAATTCTATCGTGGCACCAGTGCTGCAGAAACAGCTCGAAAGATTAAAGATGTGTACGGCGCTGGTGTCGCAAAAGAAAGTACGGTACGTTTTTGGTTTCAACGTTTTCGTTCTGGAAATTTCGACCTTCAGAACCAACCCCCGTGGACGACCGGAGACCAAAGTGGAAAACGAAGAATTAAAGGCTATAATAGAAGCGGATCCATCACAAAGCACTTCAGAGATAGCTGCAAGCTTCGGTGTAAGTGATAAAACTGTATTAATCTACTTGATGCAAATCGGGAAAGTAAAATAACTTGAACGATGGGTACCTCATGAATTGAGTGAATCGAATTTGCAAACACGCGTCGACTGCTGTGTTATTTAGCTCAACCTACACAAAAATGAAGGGATTTTAAATAGAATCGTTACTTGTGATGAAAAGTGGATACTGTACGATAACTGGAAGCGTTCGTCACAATGTCTGAACCCTGGAGACGCAGCCAAATCCTGCCCTAAACGAAAATTGACTCAGAAAAAGTTACTTGTACTAGGTGTTGTTCACTACAGCTTTATAAAATCTGGCCAAACGATTACGGCAGATATCTATTGTCAGCAACTGCAAGAAATGAAGGAAGAACAAGCTGCTAAACAACCGAGATTGGTCAATCGCTCTAGGCCACTGCTGCTTCACGACAACGCAAGACCACACACTGCACAACAAACAACCACTAAGTTAGATGAGCTACAATTGGAATGTCTGCGACATCCATCGTACTCCCCAGACCTTGCTCCAACAGATTATCATTTATTCCGGAATTTGGACAACTTCTTACGAGGAAAAAAAAACAACTCCGATGCTGCAGTCCAAACCGCCTTTAAAGAGTTTATTGATTCTCGCCGCCATGGTTTTTTTTAATAAAGGGATCAAGGAACTACCCATGAGATGGCAAAAGTGCATAGATAACAACAGTGCATACTTTGATTAATTACATTTTACAAAAAAAATATTGACTTTGCAATCCTCCCGTACAAAACGCCCATTTATTACGTAAGGATCTATTATATATTGTTGTGGGGCTACACTACAAGGAAAATGCTATTAACTTTAATAAGGTTTTGAGGTAATAAAAGCTGGCAGATAGGGTTTGTACACTTATTTTTCTTTTCACAGCAGAGTATAGAACCATGAAAATTAAAATCTAATCATAAATTGATAAGTTATGTAAAAACAAAATTGGTTATTTTTAACATTCATAAGCCACATGACGAATGAACACGTCTTAGTCTGTGAAATAGAACGTGTAAAACAGGTCTTTTAAAGTATAATTTGGCATGGCTTTTGGGCTTTTCAGCCTAGTTTTTTTTTATAGGATAGGGTGACAAACGAGCACACAGTCCACCTGATGGTAAGTGGTTGCTGCGGCCTATAGACATCTACATCTATCCTCGATTACGAATCAAAATGCAGATGCGTTGTCATCCGTGAGGACTAAGATGGAATGCCTCGTTTCCAGTAAAAAGGGTCTGCGGTTCTCTACACTCACCATACGAAATACAGCAGCATTAAGCTACTATTTCACGCTGGTATTCTGTGAGAGCGCGGTCCTTCCCCGGTCGAGCCGACCCATTCGTGCTACAACTATACTACTAATATAACTGCAGCATGGCTCTACCACGTATAAGATATAGTTTGGTTTCGTCTCCAAAAGCCTATTGAGATTATTTTTTTATTATTGTTATTTTTAGTTTATTAAACAATAGTAACATTTCTTCATTTTCTGGCTTCATTTGAAAATTAAATTCATTCATTTGATAATTAATATTTCTTTATTTGAACTCCTTCATTATAAACTAAACATATATTTTTTTAAATACCAGATTTTTGCGAATTATATCGCGTATGGAGATAAGTGTAGATGAAATAATGAAAGCAATGAAAAGCATGAAAGCAAGTAAGGCAGCTGGATATGATAGAGTATCACTCGAGATGCTAAGGGCTGGAGAGGCAGTGGTGGCAGGCCTGCTGTACACCTTGTTTAATTTATGTTGGGAATTAAAACGGGTACCGGATGACTGGTGTAAAGCAGTTATAGTACCAATATATAAAGGAAAAGGGTCACAGCAGGAATGCAAAAACTACCGCGGTATCAGCTTGCTTAGTATTGTGGGTAAACTGTATGCTAAGGTGTTAATTGAAAGAGTTATAAAAGAAACTGATGGAAAAATTTGGGATGTGCAAGCGGGTTTTAGAAAGGGAATGGGGTGTACAGATCAAGTCTTTTCCATGCGCATGATTGCGGAGAAGTTTTTGGCCAAAAACCAGAAAGTTTTTTGTGCATTCATGGACTTGGAAAAGGCTTATGACAGAGTGGACAGGAATGTGTTATGGCAAACACTGAACTCATATGGGTTGAGCGCTGGTTTGATACGGGCATTAAGGTCTCTTTATAGGGACTCTAGTGCTTGTATCAGGATCAATGGGGTCTACTCGGACTGGTTTGGCATCCAAAAAGGTGTCAGACAGGGCTGTGTAGCTTCCCCTTGGCTGTTCAACCTATTTATGGACCGGTGTTTGCAAACTTTGAAAGATGAAGAATGTGGGTTAAGAATGGGCGAGTTAACCGTCAAATGCCTTTTGTATGCCGATGATCAAGTCATACTTGCGTCATCGGCGGCTGAGTTGCAAATGATGGTTACATTAATGAACTGGGAATTAAAATAAAGGGGAATGAAAGTGAACGCATGTAAGACGAAAGTGATGGTTTTTGAAAGAGAAGAAAGCAAAACGGTACGTGAAATAAGAATAGAAGGAGAGTTAATTGAGCAAGTGGATGAGTTTGTGTATTTGGGATGTGTATTTAGCAGGGATGGTAGATATGATAGGGATATAGAACGACGAGTAAATGCAGGGAATAGAGTGAATGGGGCACTACACTCTATTATGAAGAACCAGAATGTGTCAAAACAGGCACGTATGGTAATTCATAATGCTGTGTTAGTCCCTACTTTAATGTATGGTAGTGAAAGCTGGGTGTGGCAGAAGAAGCACGAAAGTAGAATAAATGCTGTAGAAATGCGGTCTTTAAGGAATATGCTAGGGTTGAATCTGAATGACAGGATGAGAAATTGCGTGATAAGAGATAAATGTGGTATGCAAGATGATGTTGTGACCAGGATTAAGAAAGGAATGCTTCGGTGGTTTGGTCATGTGGAAAGAATGAATGAGGAAAGAGTGACAAAGCAAATTTATATGGCAGATGTGAACGGCCGAGTCGGGAAGGGACGCCCTAGGAAAAAGTTTATCGACCAAATTGGCGATATTTTGAAAATGGGCCACGTTAGAAGTACCCTTAACCGACGAGCATGTATGCGTAGATATATGGATGTAAAAGAGGCGAAAGAGGTATGTCAGGATCGTGCCAAATGGAAGTCCGTAGTCTCTGCCTACCCCTCTGGGTGACAGGCGTGAGTGTTTATATATATTTATATATATATCGCGTATATTATGGCCGTGGTAGCTCAGATGGTTAACGCTCGCTGTAAATTTACAGAACGCGAGTAAACCGAGTTTGATCCCCGCTGGCACCAATGAAATTGTTATTTGCAATTTCAAGTGCTGATTTACCACGTGCTCAGCGGTGAAGGAAAACATCGTGAGGAAACCCAAGATTGAAGACTGAGGAAAACGAAACTGAGGAATAAGAAAAAAATATTTCAAAGACATGTGATGTTCGCCAACACGCATTGGGACAGCGCGGCGGACACTTCTTTGCCCTAAAACCCTCTCAGAAATGAGAGCCAGCCCAGCTGTGGGGCGTGTATAGGCTGTAACTTTTTTATCGCGTATATTAACTTTTTATATTTCCAGCTTTTGAAGCACGTTACCGCACCCATGTCAAGAAGGTAGTAGTAGTAATATTAGTATAGATATGTAGTATATTCTATGCGCAGGATGGGTGGCCAGGTCCCCCTGTTCGAGGTCACAGTCTTGACAAAGTTTCATCACAGTTTATTAATGATTACGTACGTTTAAATACTTTATTATATTTTTTTTTCACTATAAAACTGTAGTACATTTTAACTCAGTCATTTAGGTAGTAAGTCATTTAGTCACTTTAATCATTTTGTCAGTATACGACGTTTTTATTCCGAACAATAACAATAATATTTTCAATATTGTTTTCACACTTCAATATTTCATATTACTTCTACTTTATTCCTTGTTAATCACACATTATTTTCCACTTTAGTCCATAGCAATTTGCTATTTATTAAATATTTGTGTCATTTCTCTAACGTACACGGCTCGCGTACGTACACGATCAAGACAATGATCAATATCATTTCATTCACTTCTTTACATTTATAGCATTTCAAATCATATTTTTTATAATTTAATTGTACCATACACCTTCACGTACACGGCTCGCGCATATATATGATCAAGATTACGGACAATATTATTATACAATTCTTAGAGAAAGATCATTTCCCTTATTACTAATACATTAAAACTCATCCCGCAATTTATAGTATCCGAACAACCTTAAAAATTAATCGGTTATTAAGTTTTCCAATCTCTCAAGTGAGCAGGCTGATTGTATGTGGATATGCTAACCTCCGACAATTTTCTTTACATAACATAACATAACATAAACACTCACGCCTGTCACCCGGAGGGGTAGGCAGAGACTACAGACTTCCATTTGGCACGATCCTGACACACCTCTCTCGACTCCTTCACGCCCATACACCTCCGCATACATGCTCGTCGGTTAAGGGTACTCCTAATTTGGCCCGTTTTCAATAAATCGCCAATTTGGTCGATAAATTTTCGCCTAGGACGTCCCTTTCCGACTCTGCCATTCACTTCTGCAACATACATTTTCTTTGTCACTCTTTCCTCATTCATTCTTTCCACATGACCAAACCACCGAAGCATTCCTTTCTTAATCCTGGTCACAACACCATCCTGTAAACCACACTCTTCCACAATTTTCTTAACCTATATCACAAACCTACACACTGTCAATACTTTTCATTTATAATTATGTATTCCATATCCTACGAGTAAACATAAATTTAAGTCACGTCTTTTACAAATTTGTATCATATATTCTCGTATAACATTTAGTTACATCATTGTCAATCAGGCTCATAATATGGAAACAATAAATTTAAATCAATTAGTTGTATACATAATATAATGAGTTTCCAAATCATATTAGACAGAGTAAATATTATCATAATTCATACAAATAAGTAATATTTTCCCAGAAATAATAAATTATTATTTAAAAGTTAAACAATATAAAGCCGAAAATAAGTTACCACATTGCATATTAAAATTAACAGAATAAGGAAATAATAACGAGAACATTAGACGTTATCAGTAGCATAACAACGGACATATCAAAATACAAATTGTATTCCTAGTCGCGTAAGCGATTTGTGACACCTTTGTTTTAATTGTCAAAGTACGTATATGGAATCGTTTGTCATTACGTCGTATTATGATCACTTAATTTTAACATAACTTGTGCAGTATGTTATAATATGAATGCAAGTAAAATGCAACTTAAAAGGATAGTATTAAACATTTCTTTAATTTACACAGAAACTAAGCAATAGTTACATTGTAAATAGTTATAACGGGTGGGCCAGAAAGGAGTACGATTTTAAAAACACTCTTGCGTTTGAAGCTTTAGAGAGGGGACTGCGCGGATGGTGGGGTTAAGTAGCTCGGTTCTCGGAAATTTAGTCGCGATGGATCACTTCACGGGAGCGCAACGAGCTTTCTGCGTTAAACGTTATTATAAAAATCACGATTCGTGCGCTATTGTTCGGCGTTTATTTCGACGTGAGTTTGGATTACATGACCTAAATCAGTGTCCGAAGGAAAGCGTGATTCGATCGTGGGTCAGAAAGTTTGAAGCTACTGGTTCGACTCTCAAACAGAAGCCTGCGGGACGCCCAAGGTCAACAAGAACGAAAGACACAATTGAACAAGTTAGAGCTTCAGTTCAACGTAATCCTGTTCTATCGACTCGAAAACGTTCAGCCGAACTTGTGGTGTCCAGAACATCTTTGCGTCGCATTTTGTTGAAAGATCTGAAATTGCATCCGTATAAAATTCAACTTGTGCAGGAATTACAGCCAAATGATCCAATTTTAAGGAGAGCTTTTGTTGAAACGATGCTGGAACGCTTTCGGAGTTTCATCAATATTCTGCTCTCCGACGAAGCCCATTTTCACATAAATGGGCAGGTGAATAAACAGAATTGCCGTTACTGGGCTGCAGAGAACCCACGTGCAAAACATCAAAAGCCTCTACATTCACCGAAAGTAATCGTTTGGGCGGCCATGTCAGCGCACGGATTTATCGGACCCCACTTCTTCGAAAATCGACAAGGCCAATCTGTCACTGTAAATTCTGACCGATACATAGCCAAGTTAAGGGATTTTTTCTTTCCACAACTGCAACAGTTTGAAGCCTATAATCGTGCGACATGGTTTCAACAAGATGGCGCGACATGCCACACAGCTAATGCCTCTTTGACGGTCGTAAACGAGATGTTTGGTGAGAAACTGATATCGCGCCGAGGTGACATTGAATGGCCTCCTAGAAGTCCGGATCTTACACCACTGGACTTTTTTTTGTGGGGATACCTAAAAAGTAGAGTCTACTCCAATAACCCAGCCACAATTTACCAGTTGAAGACCAATATCCGGAAAGAAATGGCAGATATTCCCCGTGCAATGTGCCATCGAGTTTTTACCAATTTGAGGTTCAGATTCGAAGAATGTTTGCAGCGCGATGGTGCACATCTGGGTGATGTTATTTTTAAGAAATGAATTTCCCAGATGTAAATTTTTGTAGAAATAAAAATTTGTATGTGAATTGTACTTAGTTTTTTTTAAATGATTTTTTCAAATTCGCAATTCTTTCTGGCCCACTCTGTATTACTTTTACGTGGATCGAAAAGGATTCCTAGAAGTATTATATCGTACACAGAAAATAAGTGACAACAGCTATCAACTTTACATAACGGTACATTAATTTATTCAAAGATTCAAAAGAACAATTTTAATATTTTAGGTAGGTTTTTATATAAATTTAAGATTTATTCCTTTAGAAAAGAAAAGATTCTAAGGTTTATAATGACTTATAACATATAAATATTTTCAAAATTTAAATTCAAGGGAAGATAACAACGAAATGTATCAATGATATTAACTATAAACTATGGAGAAATTAAGTACGTAAAAATGTAATTTAATATTTTGCATTAATGTAGTTAAATATTATTATTTCGTTCTTTTTTGTCAGGATAAAGTAATAAAATAATATAAAACTATAAATGAATAAAAGTCGATATAAAATTGTAAAGCCACATAAGTGCTTAAAATGTTACTTAATTTTTTACAGTATTATGATTGTATTTTTAAATAATAAAACAAATGTTGAATAATCATTTATATCACAATTATCCGGTAAATAATTTCTACTTAATCATATGTTAAATACAGAATATTTTATGTTTAACTTTAAATAAATATAATAACAAAAAGAATATAAAAATAATCTCAAATTGATAAATAAACTTTTAAATGGAATTAAAAATCACGCAAATGCGAAGTTACCTCTCAAATCTTCATTCTTTTCAACACAATTTTTACATCCTTCTGGGTGATGCTCTTTAGAATACAACTGCTGCTTTCCCTTTACAAATGTACCAGTTAAATTTTCAGTTTTAATTTTCAGTCAGCTTTCAAAAAATTATTATAGTGGCCTCTTTTGGTATTCATATTTATTTGTTATCGACACATCCGGTACTGCGTCCATTCCGTTATATTTTTTTTGTCTTCATTATTTAATTAAGTAATTTTTTTTCTTCCCACCTTTTAACTAGGCCCGTTGGTGCGCATGCATCGTCGCAGCGCACCGCCTTATAATTATATAGGAAAGTCAATGAAGGAGACGTGTTATTTTGTTCTAGATCTTTAATTATACTGCTTCATTGTAAACTAAACACTAATATCTCTTATCGTGGGGCTACACTACAAGGAAAAATGTTAATAACTAAATAAGTTTTTGAGGTTATGAAAGCTATCAGATATGGTCTGTATACTTATTATTCTTTATATAGCAGAGTATAGAACCATAAAAATTTTAAAAATAATCGTAAATTGATAAGTTGTGTAAAAAAAACGATTGGTTATTTTGAACATTCATAAACTACATGACGAATCAAAAAATCGTAGTCTGGGAAATATAACGTGTAAAACACGTCTTTTATAATATAATTTTGACATGGCTTCTGGGCCTTTGAGCCATTGTAAAACTCGTTACGTCTCCAAAAGTCTATTGAGAATGGTAAACATAGCAACATTCCTTTATTTTCTGGCTTCATTTGAAAATTGAATTTATTCATTTGATAATTCATATTTTACATCATTAGACACGTTAGAAAATTTTCAGGTCAGGATTGGACGTTATTTTATGTTATTTTAGTTACCTACACGCATAAATAAGGGTTTCTATTTATTAATTTATTATTATTATTATTTCTTAACTTTAATAGATACATGTATAATAATTATAAATTTTACATTTTAACAGTTCTTAATTTAAATAACTCAGTAAATTCGTTTTTGAAACTATTACCGAAGATAACAAGTGACTATCAATCCGCCTTCGTCGGAATACTCATATACTTTCTGCGCTCTACAGCGTCCTATTTAATGTATCAAGTCTCTTGCTATCTTTTGCTGTTCTTGGAGTAAGACTTTGGAACTCCTCAATTAAGTGTCAGTCATTTAACGTCAATTAAAAGTGCTCAAGCATTTAATATGTTCAAGAAACAGATTAGGGAACACTATTTGTCTCTTTAACTCCTCCCTCTTCCTCCTCTTATTTATGATCAATGATCTACCTAAAATATGTTGTCATTTTAGTAGATAAGTTTGTATTTTTTTTTTCTAATTTATTGCACACTACCCATTATTTTTATTCTTATTTTTATTGATTTTTTTCTTTTGGGTCGTCTGGAAGAGATTGCTATGTAGCAATAAACGCGCCTTTTGTTTTTCCCTCATTGTTTGTTCATTTTTGCCGTATTTATGTTTCGTTGATGTACAGTAAAGAGTATTTTATGGTATTGTATTTTAACAATCGCTGAATTTTTTGTTTATATTACCATGTCATTTATTTTAAGTTATAATGTACTATCATATTACTACAATACAAATAATAGTAATATGATGAAACTGTAAATCTTACAGAGCTATCAACGAAAATGTCACCTACTCAAGAATAAATAAAAATTATGCTATAGATACTTTTTCCAAATTCCTTTATAAAAGTTTTCTTCATTTCAGGCTTGATTAATTTTCTTTTCAAAGCGGATTAAATATGCCACAGTGAGTATATTAAGCTCTTAATACGTATTATTATAAACGTAAGTACTAGCGTTCTTTCCCTATTTAATAATATTTTTTACCTATTAAAAGCTGTGTTTGACTACTGGGATCCCAACTGAAAATAGTGGTAAAAGCAGTAGCCAAAGAAAGTGCATTGATTTGGTTTAACACAAACCTATTCGGTCTGGCTTTGAAGACACTGATAGTAATTTAATGGAATTATAGTTTATTAGAAGGAACCCCCAGCCCTCCACCTCTCGGCGTGAGGCTGGAACGCCACCGGTGAGATTGACGAAGACCCAAGGCGCAGATTCCACCTTGGTCCCACGGCCTCCGCTGGTGTCGTCCAGGCCAGAGGAGGGAAGCAGGTGGGAGCGGTTCGACGAAAGGTAAGGCGGGGGTCAAGTTCGCAAAAAGGCAAAGGACGTCCTCGTCCTTAACAGATGGAAAAGACCCCTGTCCCTCCCACGCCCATAAATGTCTAAACCCAAAGGTAAGACGAGGGCCCTCCAAGCAAATCTTCACCATGCAGAAGCTGCTTCTGCCGTGGTGGAGGTTTGCTTTGCAGAGTACAACATTAACCTCGCCCTTATACAAGAGCTTTGGGTGGCCAACGGTCAAGTTCTGGGATGGTGGCTGCCGGTAAGATTCTTGTAACGATTTTACCAGTCCCAGAGCTTATATAATTTATAATAAAAATGTTGAACTTTTAGCTGTTCCAGAGTACTGCAATGATGACCTGGTTACAGCCTTCATAAATCTCAAGCGATGCACAGCGGCCAGAGTAATCATTTTCTCAGCCTATCTTCCCGGCGAGAACGCAGATCCTACCATCGAGTTAGAGCGAGTGGCGGAGTTCGGCGGCTAATGCTCACCACACAGCCTGGGGAAGCACCAACATCAACGAAAGACGTGAGTTACTTTATGATTTTCTCATCTCCAACCGCCTGGTAAGCCTAAACTTAGGTTGTACACCAACCTTTGGAACGCGTGCTAGGCAAGTAGTGTTAGACATAATCTTTGCTACCAATAACATGTCCAGGCGGATAAATGACTGGCATGTTAGTAGCGAAAACTCGATGAATGATCACAAGCACATTAAATTTGTGATTGGAGCATCACCAACCTTTGAAACAGCTACTTTTAGGGATCCGAAAGCGACCTCCTGGGATATCTACAGAGATACCCTAAGGAGGAATTTGGAAACGTTTCCTGAAAGCATCAAAACAATTGAAGGTCTGGAGTTAGCGACGGAGACAGTAACCGTAGATATCCGTGAAGCCTTCGAGGACAGATGTCTCGTCAAAACCAAAACCTCAACACGAAAAGTTTCTTGGTGGAATTCTAAGCTGAAAGAACTTAGGGAAAGACCAGGAAACTGTATAATAGGGCTAAGAAAACCAAAGAGTGGGATATTTATAGTGCAGCCCTAACTGAATATAATAAAGAAATTAGGAAAGCCAAGAGCGCATCGTGGAGGAAGCTATGCTATTCTAACTGATTGCGGACCCTTAATGCGCAAATGTAACACTCATCTGGGAAACTATGTACTCCGCCCAGAAGAAGTGAAATTGCTCACGGCTAAGCAACTCCTTCGATTCATTGAAGACATAGGGCTTAGCCGTGAACTATAGCCATAGCAGCGATCACAATAGATCTTTTAGGTCGCAGTGATACTGGTCTCTTTACGTAGACCTGCATAGCTGCTCGCATATAATTAAAAAAAATAATAAAAGGAAAACAATTAATGAAAGTATTATCGTCAGGAGAAGAACATAATGAAAAGACAAAACCAACGCCGCCCCCGGGTGGGCTCGAACCACCAACCTTTCGGTTAACAGCCGAACGCGCTAGCCGATTGCGCCACGGAGGCCGTGCATACAGTATCTAAAAATGCTTTAATTATAAGTCATGTAACAGACTAAAAATGCAAATTAAAGTCATTTGATGATGTGCAATGTCTTCTGTATAAGTACAGAGGGTGATGTCTTTTTCTTCATTTTGCCTCATTAAATAGTATTTGTGTGGAGGATGATAGCTTTTTAATTTATCTCATTCAAATTTGAGCACATGGTGGTGATGTCCTATAATTTTATATAATTTAATGGAATATAGTCGGACGGTAATGGTTTTTCAGATTTATTTCATTTGAAAGGTGATATCTCATCTTTAAACTTCCTATTATAGGCTTATATTTTTTGAAAATAACGACACACATGTAGCCAGTATTAAATATTATCAGAATTGAATTAAACTTATGAAATGAATTATCACTATCGAAGTTATTTAAGTATGCTACATAAGGGACATTATGGCTGTAGCACGAATGGGTTGGTTTGACCGAGGAAGAACCATGCTCTCACAAAACACCAGCGTAAAATAGGAGCTTGATGCTGCTGTGTTTCGTACGGTGAGTGTAGGAAACCGGAGACCCTTTTTATTAATTTCTTTTAATTTTATTTATTTATATGCTTTTTCTACTGAAAACAAGGCATTCCATCATAGTCTTCAGGGGTAACAACGTATCCTTATTTTGATCCTAAATTTTAGACAGATGTATATTTCTATGGGTCACAGCATCCACTTACCATCAGTTGAACTGTGTGTCGTTTTTCACCCTTATTCTATAAAATAAATATACGAAAAAACTATCGTATTTTCATAAGTGGTAGTTAAAATTTGTAAATTTACGATAATTTTTTATTGTAAATTGAACAGCTTTACTGAATCAACTATACAAACTAAGTGAAATGATGGGAAAAATGTACGTTTAAAATATTGAAAAACTAAAAAGTACTATTAAAGTAAGTTGCCATTGTAAAACTAATGAATAGATTTACAATGTCAGCATAAAACTCTTGCTTTCCCCCATAGTTGGAACTTTTATCTCGTTTATACCGTGTATACGAGTGATGGCGAGGGAAGGGTACGCGCTAAGTGTAAGGTGTGTAGACAATGAAAAAAGGGTGACGTTTAATAGGAGGGCTGGTCTTCTAGCCTTCATTACTGTTATTTCAAGACTTCAGAGGCTGTTTTTGGAAATTATATTATTTTTAGTTCTATAAAGTCGGTTTTTAGTTATTATTAAACGTTTAATTTTTTGTTATTCGTCTGAGTAGTTAAACGTTAAAACATTATCTCCTATTTTCTACATAATACTTTCTCCGAAATTTTATGAACACTGCCTGAAGCTGTTTATATAAAAAATGATCACTTGAATCAGTTCAAGATTTATCAAGGTATCGGGTAACATACATTAACGTTAAAAATGAAAATACAATCGAATTAAGAACCTGTTCCTATTTTTGACGTCGGTTAAGAATGAGTGAATTACATGCCATTATCATATATATATATATATATATTTAGTAGAGCCACGTTTCAGTTGTATGGTGGCGGCAATATGTCGCCTTGATTTTGGGAAGACCAGCAAAATAGCAATATAATTCTGATGAAAACTTCCAAAGTGATGAGAAATCAATAACCTTTTCACTGGAAATGCGTCTTACAATATTAGTCATCCATGGCGACAAGGCATTTGCATTTTGATTCTTAATCAAGGACATAATAAATGTTTCCTGGTCACCATTGTTAGATTATAATAGAAATCGATAAATCACTAAAATGGACAAACATATAATGATTCTTTCTGACAAAATTGAATATTAATGGTTTCCCCAGGCGTCCGTTACCTAACTTCAATCAAATAACAATAACCATGTAGAAACTGCGAACTGCATAAATTGTTTTCAATCAAATACTGTTATTAACAAAACAATTATACAGGCTAATCGCCTGATTATAGTTTGGAATGACAGTCGATGTTTGAGGTATTTGTGTTCCTCGACCCGAATTCGAATCGAATTGTTTAATGGATAATTGATTTTCCATTAAACAATATGAAACATCTTTTTTCCTTTTATGATGATACTGTACTATCATCATCATTCACACTTAATATATTCAATTGATAATGGCTTTATATTAAACTGTAACTTATTAACTCTTGTTTGTATTTGTGCCTATAATAATACTGTAAACATCAAAGGAATGTTGCTGTGTTTCGTATGGTGAGTGTAGAGAACCGTAGACCCTTTTACGAGAAACGAGGCATTCCATCTTAGTCCTTAGGGGTGACAACGTAATGTATATGCGTTTTGAATCTTAATATTTTTTATTTTTTTTTTATACGTGGTAGAGCCATGCTGCAGTTATATTAGTAGTATAGTTGTAGCACGAATGGCTCGGCTCGACCGGGGAAGGACCACGCTCTCACAGAATACCAGCGTGAAATAGTAGCTGAATTCTGCTGTATTTCGTATGGTGAGTGTAGAGAACCGGACACCCTTTTTACTGGAAACGAGGCATTCCATCTTAGTCCTCACGGGTGACAACGCATCTGCATTTTGACTCGTAATCGAGGATAGATGTAGATGTCTATGGGCCACAGTAACCACTTACCATCAGGTGGACTGTGTGCTCGTTTGTCACCCTATCCTATAAAAAAACCGAGGATAAATGTAAATAAAATGTCTATGGACTAGAGCAATCACTTACCATCATGTGAACTGTGTACTCGTGTGTCAACCATATTCAATTTTAAAAAAAATAGTGTACTTTTAGTCTCTGATGGCAATCGTGAATTTACTTCTCTATCTTACGCTTATTGCTTTTCTAGTCTGTCAAAGGCCCTTAGGTCGATAATTTCTTAGTTTTAAAATGTGAAACGTTCGTCTAGAATCTAGATTTACAATTACGTAAAAAATATGCAATCTATATAATGTTACAAAATTGTGTATAACATCATACTACGTTGATAACATACAGAAATCTTTATCGGCATCCCTCAAAATTTATTATCCAATTGCTATTAACCTCAAGTCAACTGTCACTCCTATTCTGAGGGTGCATGTTAGTTTACCTCAAGTAAAATAATAAAGTTACTAGTTGTTTAATATGCATACACGTTCCATCGCCAGGCACGGGCCTCCTCTTGTTTCATAGAGAATTCGTCTAAATATATGTATATCTATATAAGCAATGTTTTGTATCACCTCTTTCGATAAGCATAAGACGATATTACGGGTTATTGAATATTCTTACACCGCCACTAAACGAAAAACTACGAGATAGGTAGCGCCATCTGCCTAACAAAAAGTCAAAATTATTAAAACCTCTGGTTGCCAGTTCGCATGCCAAGCATGGCAACTATGGATCCTTTATACTCCGTAACAGGTGGATCTATGGAACATATCGCTTTATTTTATCATAATATAAATTCCAAGCGTGACTACTTTAACAAAATCCCCCCACGAAGCAATCTGTGTGGGAGGCCTATGTTAAGCAGTAAGCTTTTATAGGCTGTAATGGATGGAATGAAACCTATGTTTTCATTAAATTATTTTAAGCGGTGTTATTTAGAGAACATAAACATTTTACGTTAGGCAGATTAAGTTATGGGCACGGTAACCACCCTTAAAATTGAGCATAGTACTTATTTTAAAATACTTAACTATTAAGTATTTTTTGTAATATTACATAAGCTACCTATATTCGTGAGCTATGGTTGTAGCACGAATGGGTCGGCTCAACTGGGGAAGACGACTCTTACAGAATACCAGCGTTAAATAGCAGCCTAATATTGCTGTGTTTCGTATGGTGAGTGTAGAAATCTGGAGACCCTTTTTTACTGGAAACAAGGCATTCCGTCTTAGTCCTCTGAGGTAGTAACACATCTGCATTTTGATTCTTAATCGAGGATAAATCGAGATGTCTATGAGCCACAGCTTCCACTTATCATCAGTTGGACTGTGTGCTCGTTTGTCACCCTTATTTTATAAAAAGGCTAACGAACTTGAAGTTCAGCAAAAGTTAAGTAGATTTTTCATCCCATGAATACCCGTAGCCAACTCAACATAACGGAGGTTATGTGTTTAGAGAGTCGCGACGACTAAGTAAATAAGACTATCACCGTGAAGAAAGACCGTTCTAGTAATGCGTTCAAGTAATGACACTATTTCAGTCTACATCAAGTCTACTAGTAAACCAGTGAAACCATATTCTAGTTCTCTACTTTATAGATAAAAGCACTGCAGTTGTAGCTACACTCAACATGCGGCCTGTCGTTTCTTTGTGATTGGCCCATCAGAGAACGGGTGATTCGAAATGCAAATATGAGCCAAACATTATCAGCGGTTTTGGCGTGAATCGGTACGCAGTCTATTATTACTTACCTGTGGTTGTGAGAGCGAGACGGAACGTGCGTCGGGATCCACGAACATACATAGTTATCAAAGACCTTCTAAGACTACACACTGTACGATATAAAGCAGTGTCAAGCTGGTTATTATGCCATGTGATAGAGGTCTATTCCTAGCCGAGCCAGACAGATAGCTAGATTCTACAGACATACGGCTGCAGCGTAACTCTACCATGTAAGATACGATGTTTGTGATGATTAGCCATAATTATAATTTGAAAAGTTTATTGACCTCAATTGTGAGCGTCATTAGCAATGTCCATATCTTGAAATAATACTCGTTTTTACGGAATTTATCGCGTATATTTAACTTTTTAATACCCGACGTTTCGAGAGCTTTACAGCACCCATGGTCACGGGAAGGACTGAGATGTTTAACGTCCAGATGTCATAGTTAACCGCGGTTACCATAGATTAAAATTTAACTTTTGTTCCGATCTACACAGTATGAACTTATGGTATCATGAAGCCTTGCAGTTGTATGCTTGGGTTGGGATTTAATTTTATTTATTATAGGATCCCAAGCAGATGGTAGCACCCAGCCATCTTCTCTATTGAAATTAGGGTGTTTTTTGATTTCAATAGCCTCGCGAATCATCCTTGGAAGGAATCGGTGTTCTTTAGCGAGGATTTGTGGTCTATCAAATCTGATGTAGTGACGGGGGCGATCCTGTACATGTTCACAGACTGCAGACTTCCCGGAGCGTCGATTCTTCACATCAGCTATATGTTCTTTGACGCGGGTTTTAATTGATCTTTTAGTTTGTCCTATGTAGGAGAGACCAAAGAAACACTCCGAAAAATTAAATCTGGACGTAAAATGGATAATACCTACGTGCGCCAAATCACCAAAGTTGTATGGGTTACCAAAAATACACAAGCCCAATGCTCCATTACGTCCCATAGTGAGCCAAATCGATTCACCAACTTACAGATTGGCTCAACACTTAGCGAAAATACTCTCACCGCTCAGGGGACACACAAGAGCACACATAAAGGATTCCTACCATTTTGTCAGCGAGATTAAAGACCTGCGTCTGGCAGACAATGAAACTATGGTCAGTTTTGATGTGCAGTCATTGTTTACATTCTTACCTGTTGAAGACTGCATCTCAATTGTAACTAGGAGGCTGGAGGAAAACAACATGCCCGTAGAATATGCAGTATTACTCAGACACTGCCTTACATCTGGCTACTTATTGTGGAAGGAGGAGTTCTACAAGCAAGTAGATGGTGTGGCGATGGGCTCACCTGTATCTCCCATTGTCGCCGACATATTCATGGAAGACTTTGAGGAGAAAGCCCTGCTTACTTCTCCCATAAATCCAAGATTCTACAAGCGGTACGTAGACGACACTTTCACAATTCTACCTTTAGATAAAGTAACTGCATTTTTAGACCATCTTAACTCTATAAATTCTAAAATTCAGTTCACAATGGAGTTAGAGGCAAACAATTCCTTAGCTTTTCTAGATGTGTTAGTAATTCGGAATCCTGATAACACCTTGAGCCATACTGTGTATAGAAAAAAGACCCATACAGATAGATATTTAAACGGTGATTCTCACCACCATCCTTCACAGTTAGCTACCGTGGGTAAATCTTTGTTTCAGAGAGCACGAGGGATCTGTGACAGTAAACACTTGGCTGCCGAGCTCCAACACGTCAAGCAAGTTTTGCATGACAACAAGCTTCGGGTCCCGCGCCTACGTTACAGAGAACGAGTGAAGCCGACCACAGTCGAGCGTGTACCTGCTGTACTTCCATATGTTAGAGGAGTCACTGACAAGATTGGCTACATCTTGAAGCGCGCTTCCATCAAAACATACTTCAAGCCGCCGAAGAAGATTGGTCAGTTTTTACCATCAGTCAAGTGTAACGTCCCTCTGCAAGATGCAGGAGTGTACAAGCTTGATTGTGAATGTGGTCTCTCCTACATAGGACAAACTAAAAGATCAATTAAAACCCGCGTCAAAGAACATATAGCTGATGTGAAGAATCGACGCTCCGGGAAGTCTGCAGTCTGTGAACATGTACAGGATCGCCCCCGTCACTACATCAGATTTGATAGACCACAAATCCTCGCTAAAGAACACCGATTCCTTCCAAGGATGATTCGCGAGGCTATTGAAATCAAAAAACACCCTAATTTCAATAGAGAAGATGGCTGGGTGCTACCATCTGCTTGGGATCCTATAATAAATAAAATTAAATCCCAACCCAAGCATACAACTGCAAGGCTTCATGATACCATAAGTTCATACTGTGTAGATCGGAACAAAAGTTAAATTTTAATCTATGGTAACCGCGGTTAACTATGACATCTGGACGTTAAACATCTCAGTCCTTCCCGTGACCATGGGTGCTGTAAAGCTCTCGAAACGTCGGGTATTAAAAAGTTAAATATACGCGATAAATTCCGTAAAAACGAGTATTATTTCAATGTGTAGTGTTCGCGTAAATATAAGAAATCATAATGTCCATATCTATTGTGGCTTACATAGAGGATTTATGCTGCAGTGGATGTGGACTGTAGTCGGTAGGTATTTGGATTTTTGAGCTTACTTACAAATAGTAGCGTATACCTTATCCTTAAAGGAATGCCTACTAATGTGATTAGCTTATGCTTAAAGGCAGACTTACGCTCATAGATCTTAGGGTGTTTCTACCGCAGAACTCTTGAGTTGTGTAGCGGAACAGACATGGTCCTTCTATCAAACGACCGGATGATTAGATTTCGAGCAAAACGTAATACGGATGGTTAGAAGTTTGAAATAATTTGGAAGTATCAGTATTCTCAAATTACTAAAAATGAAACTCTATCTGCAAAAACCAGACTCAATATTGGACATAAAAAGTGGGAACACCTGTGCGATATAATACGACGAAGATTCGGTGCTCTAAGCCAAAAGCCAATAATTTACGTTTTGTTCAATCCAGGAAGCAAGACTTAGGCACGCTGATCCTGGAGGTAAGTCGTCATTAATGTACAAAGGGAAAAGTTTAATGCTGCCTCCTCAGTTGTTATTAGAATGAGGTATGTACTAGTAAATTAAAATACTTTTGTTTTGGGTCTGGATTTTTATCCTTATGTTTATCTTGTGCAAACTTATGTATGTAAACTACCTACCGGAGAAAATCATAGTGTAGAAGTAATGTATTTAAAAATAGAATATCAACCAAATTTCAAGTCGCTATTAAAAGTAGTTGATAGAAGCTATAGGATATAGTTATTCATTTACGATAATGTGAACTACACAATCATACTGAGATTGTATTAAAGATCCGTTCACCGACAACTCAGTCTGCCAACTACATGCTTATTTAGGTAGGCTTGAAAACAGATACTTATCTGATGTAGTCACTAATATAAACGGGCTAGACCTATCCGCCGTGGGGAGAGAGCCCATTCCAGTCTACGTTAACGTCAAAGGGAGACCTTTCCTCTCCCGCTTGCGATAAAGTATGAAACCCCTGGCTCTATATGTTTATTCAAAATAAAATTGGTAATTCTTGTGTTGTTAATATAAAACAAAGTTACAGAAAATATTGATAAAATATAGGGAAAATTTGTAGAAGGGTAAAAAGTTCGCCCCCGGGTGGGATCGAACCACCAACCTTTCGGTTAACAGCCGACTGCGCTAACCGATTGCGCCACGGAGGCTTTTCCTTTGAGAATGAATATTGTATACATTGATATCGTTGAAATTTAAAAGCTGTTATTATAGGCTTCAAATTATTAAAACAGCATTTAGTACTTTGATTCACTGAATGACTCATGTTTTGATAAGAAGAAATATAAACCTGATCTTCACACAAATAATGTTCAACGAGCACAGTACGTTAGTAAGGAAAACCGAACATTATATTTCTTTGGACTGAAAAAATCTTTATAATACTTGTCACACTTTTGTACTTAAGCTTATATGACTAAGGTTTAAAAAAATATTTAATTTTGCAGAAAATAAATTAAGGCACGGCAAAAGTCATAGTATGAAAGCCGTGGAAGCTCAGATGGTTAGCGCTCGCTTCCACACGCAAGCAACCCGGGTTTGATCCCCGCCGGCAAATTATTAATTGCAATTTTAAATGCTGGTTAACCTCGTGCTCGGCGGTGAAGGAAAACATCGTGAGGAAACCTGCATGTGTGAGAAAAAAAAATTCGGTGACATGTGAAGTTCGCCAACAGGCATTAGGGCAGCGCGGCGAATTTTTTCTTGCCCTTTCAGAAATGAGAGCAGGCTTGTGTCAGCGTAGTGGGACGTACATAGGCTGCAAGTTTAACTTTTCTTAAAGACACAAGTTGGTCCAGATATTTTGAACGAAATTCAAATACCGAAAGACCGACAGCCACGTTGTTCGTAGCGACTTAGTGAGTTCGTAGCTAGTTGTATGTAGGTGGGAATGCGTTGCGTGTAGCAAGCTATACTATATCTATACTACGAAGTTAATTAGAAACTTTTCGGAATTTAAGTAAATTCCTGTATTAGAAAAATACTTTGTGGATCGTCAGAACATTGACCCGTTCTTTCCATTATAATTTTTTATAGGATAGGGTGACAAACGAGCACACAGTCTACCTGATTATAAGTGGTTGCTGTGGCCCACAGACATCTACATCTATCTTCGATTACGAATCAAAATGCAGATGCGTTGTCACTCGTAAGAACTAAGATGGAATGCCTCGTTTCTAGTAAAAAGGGTCTTCGGTGTTCTATACTCACCGTACGTAAAACAGCCGCATTAAACTACTATTTTACGCTGGTATTCTGTGAGTGTGTAATTAGTAATACATACTTAGAACGGAATTGTGGTTAGGCTCAAAACTCATGTGTTTATTTTATCATCAAGCTCCGTATATGATAGTCAAATAAATTATAGGTACTTTCTACCAGGTACTCTTTACTCTACATTATCATCTATGAAACGTCCACCGTTAGACATTCGCCCTTTACGTCTACAAAAATCTCGGCTTATTCGTCACACTTGACACGTAGATTGCATCTATTATGGCCGCAGCACCAGGGTCTCGCACTTTGACGCCTTTCCCCATTGCTGCTATAGGTATTTTACATCTGTCCTAATTGAGTTTGATAATAATTACGTCCTTCAGACCAAATTTCGGTCATGGCGGCGAGTCACAACGATGTCTAGTTATTAACACAGGGCAACGTTATAGCGCAAGCGTGTGTGCGCAATGAAAGGTGTACTCTTTATTCCCTTACTCTCATAGCCCAACAGACGGTAATCTAAAACAACTGGAGAGAGATCCAGTTTATGCACGTGTTTTCCGTTGTACTGGGATAATATACAGCCAACTGGGGAAGTTGCTCCAAGCTTTTACAGAGAATTTCATGACATATAATGCTAATAACCTTTTTGTCTGACCTCGGTTTCGAACCTTAGACCTCGATCAGCAGTTGCGCTTACAACAACAAGATGAACGATTTCGATATGCCACCATTTATCGAATGATCTCTCTGGTATATTCCATATTCGCCACTTTAATAAAACAAATATTTTTATATGTACATATAAAAAACAAAAAACGTTTATGTACTCGCATGATAAAAATTTACGTTAAGCATATTTAAGAGAAATGCTTACCTATGCTAATGTTTCCCATATTAATGGTTGCTCTTATTGAAATATAATGGTTTGTTTCGACGTTTGTAATGGTTAGTCATATTATTAATTCCATGATAATGCGTGCAGCAAAGAGGTGAAATAATTTTTGTCTCAAAAATATAGAGAGCGGGTATAATCCCAGGCATTCTTGGTCCGCAGCGGTGACAACGCTTGTGTAGCGTTCTTAGTTTAAAACGTGTCTATGAGCTGCAGTAGCCACCTGCCGTCAGGGCTGTAGATTCGCTTGTTGCTTCAGTTGTATAACAAACATCTGTTCTCCTCACTAGACATGTGTAACACTACGCTGCACCTCTCAATTGCGCTCACTCAGTTCACTGCGCCGATGTGTTAACTCACTTCTTCAAATTGTACTGGCGTACAGCGCGAGACTTGGAAATTCGAAAGGTGTTAAGATGTTCTTATTTTTTATTATTTTTACTAACTGAAACACCGTGAAATGTAAAAGAAGTGATACATGGTACCTAATATGTAGGTAATTTTTATTTTCTACATTTCATTAGCCCCTCAGTCCCCTTAAAATTCCCATGCAGTCGCATGCGCCCGGCAAATCCCAGCAGCCGCATGCGACACCACCAACCCACAGCTCTTTAAAAATTTCATATTAATTCTATAATGCCAAACTTCTTCATAGAAAAATAGTCTCTAAATATAAGTTTTAATGGTTTAAAGTGCTGTGGGTGTGGGGAATTCGACCGCTTGA
Source organism: Parnassius smintheus behrii (assembly GCA_036936625.1). NCBI lineage: Eukaryota > Metazoa > Arthropoda > Insecta > Lepidoptera > Papilionidae > Parnassius > Parnassius smintheus. Next base: position 27,075,629 of record JAUPFT010000029.1, on the reverse strand, counting down.
ATTTTGAGGGAATAGCGCCGCGGTCGAATTCGACCGCTTAGGGCTTGAAGGGTTAAAGTCAATGGTTATACGTTTATTTTGATAGATGACTGAGTTGACAGATGCGTTTATTTGTTGCGCCATATCGTTATTTTGAGTAAACACCAGATCCAGTGCAGAATGCTACGCCAAAGTTACCGAGTAATGGCAAAGAACCCTTGTCTATTCTTCACAATTTAAGTGTCAAGTTAAAAGCAAGATTGAAAAGGCCTAGCAACAGACTTGCGCTAAGCTATGTCAGTTTGCTTTACCATCTCCGGCTAGATAAGCACTTACCATCAGATAGCATAGTAAATAAAGCACTTGCTTATGACATGTTTTCAAATCAAAAAATTTCTACGATTTAATCCAATGTAACACTGATAGAAATGAGAGTGCACCGTGGTATAGTAACACATCTGCATACTCCTATAGAGGTTAAAGGCATGATGTTATGTTGTGTGATTGCGTAAAAATGATATGCGATATGCATAGATATGCGATAGTAGCAATCGCGGTTGATTTGCTGGCATTTATCGAAGAGTTCCGCTGTCTCTAAAATAATAAACTTCTTTAGAACAAAAAAATTAGCAAAATGTATAAAAATCCGAATTATAAACCTCCCCTATCAGAAGTCAGTTAAAAAGAATAAAATATTATAATTTATTTTCAAGCAAAATTTTTCTATCTATTACTTTTTAAAGTTTTTCGTATTTTACGATTTACTTCAAACAAAATTTCACAAACATTAAATTTCCTAAATTGTTCTCTCGCAGTCGAATACAAATCAAATTCCAACCATGCAAATTATTCGATGCAAATATAACATTTCAAGCAGTATTTGAATTGTGGGCTAGCAGCTTTGTATTTGTTAAATATTACAGAAAGAGGAAACATTATTTAAATAATTACATATTTCATCACCATCATTGTTATCACTTTTATTACGATCCATCATAAATTTATTGGTAGGTATTAATGTTTCTGGGTATTAAGTTCGACCGCAAAATATAACATTTTATTGTATTATTATATTATACATACAATTTTTTATTTTATTTTATGCCGTTAGAAATATTCTCTTTGTCTAGAGTTTATAGGTTCAACGAGCTAGACGATTGTCACATTTACTAAATCATCTTCAAACGTCCGTAATTTTGATTTAAATTTACCCGAAACATTGCTCATATTTCCGTTTAATGTTTTATTTTATTTTACAGAAGGAAGGTGACGAGTAAACACATTTCACCTGATGGTAAGTGGATGCTGTGGCCCATCATCATTACAGCCCTTCACAAGTCCACTGCTGAACATAAGCGTAAGCCTACAGAATGCAACAAAGCACGGTCCTAAGCCAACTGCATCCATCGACTTCCTGCATGTCTTACCAGGTCGTCACTCCATCTAGTGGGGGGTTGCCCTACACTACGCCTACCGGTACGCAGCTGCCACTAGAGACCCTTTTTTCCGCATCGGTTGTCGGTTCTTCGAGCTATATGGCCGGCCCATTGCCACTTCAGCCTACTAATAATCCCTTGGGATATGTTGGTCACTCTGATTCTACTGCGGATATCCACATTTCTAAGTTTGTTGCAGAGAAACCCCGGAAAAAAGGAAAAGTTGGTGGGAAACTGCAGTTTTTTGTTATAAAGATGCTATTTTTAGGAAGATGCTGCTGTCCATCTCTTGCCTGTTTCCCTCTGTCACCTTTTATGATACCCAAGAGAAGATATGGGGTAGTGGATATTCTTAACCACCACTATACAGCCACATAGACATCTACATTTATCCTTTATTAAGAATCAAAACGCAGATGCGTTGTCACTCCTGAGAACTAAGATGGAATGCTTCGTTTCCAGTTAAAACGAGTCTCCGGATCTCTACACTCACCATACGAAACAGTACAGCAGTATTAAGCTGGTATTCTGTAGAGCATAGTCTTTCCCCTTATTTAACAGTTTTTTAACCAAATTTTATTTGCAGTTTGCTGACTTTAACTGAGAGAGAGAATCATTATTTTTTTAACTTTTCCATCATCATTCGAAGTTGATGCGGCATTGCCCAATTTTTTTAAGTTTGTCTATACCCAAATCTAGTCCAGTTTAACCCTCAAAAGACACAAGTTTACGCGTTTACCGTTAAAAAGAACCTCTTCGTCGTATCTCTTCAGTTTCAAGACACCTTGTTGCCTTAGCCAGTATCGTAATCCTTGGCGTCAACATATCGAGTGACGTGCAGTTTCTTTTGAAAAAAAGGCGTTTAATTTTGGGAAAAAGGCCAAATTGGCCTCTAAAAGCTTGGCAGTATTTTATGCCAGCACTGTTCCTATCTCTGGGCTGGGGCTCCCCAGTGCCAGCTTCTTCCATTTGGTAGCAATAAGCGCAGAGCCGTCTGAATCGTCGAAAACCGAGCTCTATCCGATTGGCCTGACTCACTAGCACTGTGAAGAGATACTGTATCTATTTGCGTATTTTATTGCATTTATCACGGGAAGTGTTCTGAGGAATTGTTGGGACTAATTCCAGCTGCATAATTTCACCCTCGCTCATTGCCACAAAACTCGCGATACTATTAATACCATCTGGATGATTAGCGGTTCACCACTCTACGATTTAATAGAAGTTTTCTTCGCACTTCGCACAACTTCCTTGTGGAATCGACTAGCACCAGAGATTTTTCCGGACCGCTACGACTTAGGGACCTTAAAGTAAAGAGCCCTCTCTTTTTCGTGACTTTTTGTGACTATCATAGGCAATAGAAGTCGTAACAGCGCGTGACCTTGTCGCCGCACATGTAACTTGTAGGCCACAAGTGCCCGAGGAGCGTTTTTTTTCGGTCACCAGTGTTGTTTCGGAAGGTGTGACGTAAAAATAGTGCTTTGCAGCATATCCGACTGCGTAAATTCTTTCATAACTTGTAAATTTTCAAATAAAGGGATAAAATTTCATAAATAAGTACTTAATGTTGTTTTTAATGAAATAAACTTAAATAAAATTATTCACCTCCAGTACTACGATTGTCTCCGAAAATGCAATTGTTTTAACATTAAATAAACAATATCCATTGATTCTTAAGCTAGTTCACGTCTACGAGTACGACAGCTAAAAGCAGCGATCGATTTATAGTATGGACAATAAATAAAATTGTTGCGTACGTAAATTTCCTAGAACACGGCCGCAGGAGTCGAAAGCGAGCCAGTGACGTGACACTATTATTTTGTATCGATAATTTATTATCTTTGGCTTACCTAGTTTTACCGAAATGGGAATGAATGTGATTTTTCGTTAAATATTTATTCACACTTTTCTGTTTTTTTATTGCTAATTATTTTATACCGTTATTCGTTTATCTGCGATTATCTTTTTATTTGTACTTTTAAATTACTTGGCTACGCCCCTGAGATTTTGGGTTTTTATAAAATATTCTCTAACGCAGTAGTTTTTAGTTTAATCTTTGTTGCATGAATGCTAGAGAATGAATGTAGGCCGTAAACCGTAATTGTGTATTTATTGTTTTTCTATGTGTGATAGCTCTAAACAAGCGACACGCGTCCCGATATTAAAAGAGAGTAGAAGGCATTTCTAGTGCCTTATTATTTAGATTTATGTGATCATATCATCAATTCTTTGTTTTAACGAAATACGATAGAGATAGAGGGGCCGTTTTTATAAAAGATTATATACTATTCTTAGTTGCAATTTAGAGTTCAGAATGATATTTTATTACAATTCACGTTCGAAGTAGTTATTAAATATCCCTCTATATTTACGGTAAAGGTTCGTTTCATTTCAGTAGAATGTAACGAACTTACTGAGTACGGAAAAAAGTTGCATACACGTTACAATTTGCGCGTCATGTTATTTATTTACGCATGTTTTACCAAACTACTACACATCTCTATTCAATCAAGGCTTAAAATGCAGATGCGTTGTCGACCCTGAGGACTAAGTAAAAGAGACCGTGTTACAACTTAAAAGTTCTCCAGTTCTCCGGTCCTTCAGCATAAATATAAATGGTCCTAATTTAAGCTAGTATTCTGTGTGAGCGTGGGTCTTATTCGGTTGACCCGACTCACTCCCTCTGTAGTCGTACGGCTGCGGCGAATTTAATTACTACTTATTTACTTAATACTTGACATTTTAATTAAAAAAGAAATTTTCCTGGCGTTTCATAAATCTGATGTGACAAAGAACTTACAGTCCAGTCCACGTGTTGATTAGTGGTTACTGCAGCTCATGGATATCTGCAGTCAACTTTAAATAAAAAGGCTACACTTTCTTTAACTTGAGGACTAAGTTGGAATGCCTCAGTGTCTAACTCTCTACGTACGTAGTATATAATAGATCAATGCTCTCTAGTAATTTCATATATCCTTCGGACTGGATCACAGCACTGCTAATTAGTGGCAGAAATAATCGACAGGGTAGTATCCGGCTAGATTGACGTCTGGGTCGTCTGGGACGTCCTTCCAACACATAGAGCGTTAAATTTATTATTATTAATTAAAAGTGTTAGAGATCCCGCCTTTGTTCAAGGTTAGGGAAAAATTAAAAGTTGTTAAGGAAGAACTAATAAAATATAACAAAATCGATTTTTGGGAATAAATTATACTCATAATCAGGTGGGACGGATGGCTAAGTTGACGATTTACCTCGTTTTGATATCTTCGTCTGAGTCGACATCTGGACGTCGTTACCGTAGTAATTAATCTGACTACGTGTCCATTAGAATAAGTTGCCTCTTGGTAAATGTAATTAACGAATCTGCATTTAATTTTACTATAAGTTATTCATCGAATAAATTATAACCTATTAGAACAAATGTGAAACAATTGAACAATTTCATTCATAAAACTATTTAGTTCTGTAAATAACTTCCTTATAACATTACATTAAAGCAAAGCTGCAAACAGTGTGTATTTATCACCAAGATAACTAAAGTTTAAAAAATTTACTTCCTGGCATGTGATATCCAGTTGTTCGGCGCTTTTTAACTCTAAGTACTTGCACAAACACAACCTAATAGCCAGGATTCCACACCAGGAGCTTGCTCTGAAATACGGTCTCGTAGATAAGAAATTGCCTTATTACGAGTACTAGCCGGAAGCCGTGCATGAAATTGACCGGGCCATCCTGCTGAGTTTTATAATATTTATTTATACAGCTCAACCAGAAATAGAAATAGAAATAGAAACTTTTTTATTCAATGTAGATTATAAAAATACTTATTGAAAGTCACTTTTTTAATTTACCACTGGTTCGCAAAAAAACCTCTGTCCTGGGAAGAACCAGCAAGAAACCCAGCGCGACTATTTTTTTTTAATAATAGCTTACAATCATGTTTACAATCAACAACACAAGACAAATTAGAAATAGCTTGGTAGCGATCATCCTTCCCAGGGGTTATTATCGTCTATAAATTCCTTAATATTATAATAACCCTTTTTATACAAACTTAGTTTAATAACATTTTTGAAATTTGTGTATGACAAATTTTGTATATTTTCTGGGATTTTGTTGTAAAAGCGTATACCTACATCGCCCCAAGAATGAATTACTGACTCGGTGGAGTCGAGTAACTGGTACTACCAGCGCAGCCAGATGAGAATACTATTTAAATACTCCAAGTTAAAATAATATTCGTGCGCAAATGAATATCTATTTTAATTATTTTATAACTTTAATAATTATATTATATTACTGAATTATTAACTGATAGTAAAATGTGCACGAGATTGGAGACTGGTGGTACTACACAGCACGGCAGTTATAAAAAGAATAATTAAAAATATTAACCAGTTGAGGTTGCAATCAGGCACTGATTTGTTATAAAATACAAAATATATGAAGTAAACATGGTATTACTCAAAGTTAAATTTATTTCACCGCCCTGTAAAATAAGTATACATTTTCGTATTCATTTTTAATGTGAATTGAAACTGAGATTATTCGAATACTAAAATTTTTGTAACGACTGTGATGAAAAACCAAAATGTTTTTAACATATTTTTAAAAAGAAAATAATTAAGAAAAATAATTAGAATCGTGCAATCCTCTAGATTAAGTAAGGACATATCGAAAAAATATTTCACCCTTACTTCGCCAATATTTCAAACTTGCAGGTTTGTAATAGCCTCTCGAAATTGCCAAACTTAACGTTTGTTTGTAGTTTTATGGTACATCCTTGCCAAGCAATCCTTGCAAATAAGTTTAAACTTTAAGGTAATATTTACTCAACATGATCAGGTGCTGTTTAAACATTTTATTATAAAAAAGGAATAGTAGCAGTACTATTTATCACCCATTAATATTCTCGCTTATCCCTGCAGTTAAACTGAAACTGCATATGTTGGGAGTGGTTCGCGACTGGTAGTCGAATGAAGACTTCGAACTCACAACGACTTTTAGTTTAGTAGTCCATACTTTTAACCATTAAACTACTATCGATTATTTACAATTTAATTCCACTAAATTATTTTTATATTTCGTTAGCCTTTCTATGCGAGCTATGGATAGTTCTAAGTTTGCAGTTTTTGTGCGTGACAGAATAAGACATGAGGATAACAAACATAGCCTAACGGACGTAGGCGTATGTGGGCAAGCCATATAGCTCGAAGAACCGATCACTGATGGGGAAGAAGAATTCTCGAATGGCATTCTAGTACTGGTCAGCAAAGTCTAGAGCAGCCTTCAACCATATAAAGTGACGACCTGGTAAGATAGGCAGGAAATCGATGGGTGCTGGTGGCTCAGGATCCTGCTTAGTGGTATTCCTAGTAAGAGACCTAAGTCCAGCAGAGGATTTGTGGAGTCTCTGGAACTCTTTCAATTTTCGGACTGTATCAATCCTATCATCGTTGAGTATAGTATTAAAAATGTTAATTCTTAATCGAGTATTACTTTAATAATGTAAATAAATTACTGAAAATAAGTTTTTACAATTAATTTATTACAGTTGATCGAAAGCCTAGTGCTCCACATAGACCTTCACCTTTTATTGCATCCTAGGCGGAATATGTGTTATAGTTGCCGAATATTTATAAGTTAACATAATTTTTAAGCTGATGTTTCTTTAGCTGAAGATGGTGGAACACACTGGCTTAGGTTAACAATAATGTCTTGGTCCTACCACTGTTGAACCATCCCAGTTGTGTTGCAACCATAACACAGAATACCACTCGCGTACTTGTTGCTCACACTTAATTCTTGGTCCTACCAGGATTGAACCAACCCGGTTGTATTGCAACCATAACACAGCTACTGCGTTACTTTAACACTCGCGTGCTCGTTGCTCACACTTAATTCATAAATAAAGTGAAAAGTGAAAAACCAACAGTGGACAAGTTGAAAGGTTAGATAATAATTTAAAAAAATCGATTGCGTTAAAAAGTACATAGAAAAATATCTTTACCTCCGTTTTTTTTAAATTTGTAAATGCAGTATATAGGTTATGTCATTCCCACAATTAAGACGAATCTAGCGATACCTCATATGTGAAAAACCATTAGTCTTTTAGGCTAAAGAGCGTGCCAAAAATATTTATATAATTACTATCGAAAAAAATAGTGAATTCTATTCTACTGTTGCTTTTTTTTTAAGTTTATACTAATATACGAGTACGTTTACCATATTTTTCTAATAGGTCCCACTTTGTATTCTTGTAAATTGATTTTGTGCCTATTATTAGACAAATCTGCCTTGTATTCGATCTAGACTAGAGTCTATAACCTGATATCGAAAGTTTTGAATTCTAGAATATGTTGTAGTTATAAACATAGGTACAATTAAATATATGAATGCTAGCAGGCATATACCTAACACTTAATATACATTTAACTGATATATAGTTAGAGAGATCTTTTTTAGAAATACTAGATCAAACTTCTATCATTGCCGTTAGTTGATATTTGAATAATCAAGCAACGCACTCAGCTTCATATTCCAAATCCAAACAATGTTACCATCAGTAATTTAATTTATTATCACGGTGGTTGGGATCGAATAAAATAATATTTCATTTTTTATATTTTGATCGTCTGGTTGAGATTTTATCTGGAATTTTAAGATATTTGGTATGAGATAAAAGTCGTGATATCAATAATTTTCTTATTAAAAACATCTCAAAATAAAATCAGCTAGGGCATATTCTTGAAAATTAACTAGAATCCTTTTATTTCCTCAAAATAGGTAAGACAAACATCTCCAATTAGGACGGGATTACACGGATCCCGAGTTTAAATGAGAATGATTAGGAAAGGAACGGTTTTTGAACGGCTTGGTTTTAAAAATAAGAACTTTTGAACTTACTTACGAGTGCCGTATACACCGGATCATATTACATTTTTAATGATATGAAAAATTATATATATATACATATATATATATATATATATATATATATATATATATATATATATATATATATATATATATATATATATAATACACTTTTAGATAATTATATAGAAGCTATATATGAAATGAAAGGTATAGAATACAATTTATTTACATTATTCAAAATACCCTCCTCTATTTTGAATACATGCCGTTATTCGACGCGGCCAATCATCAATCGCAACACGCACCACACTCATGTCTATTTCTGCCGCTGCTGTAGCCTAAGATGCTTGGAGTATTTCAAATTCTGATGGAGTTTAGCGCACACTTTCTCCTCCAAATATTGCCATATCTTATAATCCAGTGGGCTTAAATCTGGACTAGAAGAGGGCCAGTCTTTATGTCCGATAAAGCCAATTTCATGGGTGGTCAACCAGTTTTGCGTGTTTCGTGCCCTATAAGCAGGTGCAGAGTCCGGTTGGAATATCCAATGTCTCTTTTTAGAACATTGTTTAAGAAAGAGGTTCCACTATGTTTGTTAGGACGGTATTTTGGTACACTTCGGCATTGGTTTTTACACCTTTTTCAAAGAAAAACACCTCAGTTAAGCCTGAATATGAGATTCCAAGCCAAACCATGGGTGACGATCCTTCGTTCGTTAATGGTTTCGTTGGACCCTCGGAATACGTGCGCTGGCTTCTTCACCGATGTGGGCATACATCTTATCATTTTGTTTATTATAACTTACTTCGATGTAAAAAAACATTCATCCGAAAACAAAATTTCGCGGTATTTTTCCCCGTTTACCGCCATAACAAAGCTCGTTCGGAAAATGTCCGGTCTTCTTACGATAAGCTCGTAGTCCTAGGTCTTCATTTGTAAAAGAACTTTTGCATGAGCTCTGGTAGCGCTGAGGCATGGCGCCAGTACGCGAGCTAAGTGTCAATGCCTCTCATACTTTTATTATTATCATCACTCATAATTTTATTCTATTAATATCTATCCCTCTCTCTTTCTCTCTTTTTTCTCATTTACTAAATAAACCGCTGATTATCCCGACATTTGCAATGGATCAGTGAGCTGAAGTGGCAATGAACCGCCCATATGGATCTTAAATCCTATGCTTCGATGGAGGTAGGAGTCAGAGTAAGAAAACGACGAGTGCCGCCGCCACTTGTCCAGTTGCAGCGCAGTGTCCACCAACATCGAGGCCTGAGTAAGAGACATCAGCAGATGAACCTCGGTAAGTGCCTGTTTCTATAGATATTGAGCTGTTTCTTTGTTTTTTTTCTGTTGTTCTTTTCCTGGCAGCTTATGTTTTCCATCGTACCGGATAAATAGAGTGAACTAAATTATTGCAAGTGTATTGTCCTCGACCCTCCACGCGTCACGTTCGCCATTTTGTTTGGGTGAGGTTTAGCCAATCACGCCACACAGTCTACTTTCCTTATTCTCGCACCAAATAAATTTGAGGCCATTGTCCCTGGGAATCGAACCCGATACCTCGTGGCACAACGATTTTGTTGTTCCATCGCTCCGAATTCGAAGGGTAACCCATTTGTGACCATCCGTTTCCGGATTCGAACCCAGGAATCTTATAGCTACACAAACTTCCATCACTTTTATTTAAAAATAACCCTGATTATTTGTATGGTGCATTATTTAAAATTATAACTTGTGAATTCAATAGAATATATACCTACTTCCAAAAAATTGTCAGCTAAAACAAACACAAGCTAGTGATACCAGTTTCTCGACTCCACAGAGTGAGTTATTCATTCTTAGAGCAATGTATACGCTATTACAACAAATTCCCAGAAAATCAAGGTCTCTGTATTACAAAGTTTAAATATTTAACTAAACAAAAACTGTACAAAAAAGGTTATTATAATTACCTATATATATTATTATAATAACCTCTGAGAATGCTTTCAAGCAGTTTCTAAAGTCAATTTTATAAATAGTTTTTAACTATATTGTAATATTGTTAATTTTATTTAAAAAAAAAAGTACCGCTGGGTTTCTTGCTGGTTCCTCCCAGAACAGAGGATTTTTTCCGAATCGGTGGTAAAGTAAAAAATGAATTTCAATAAAAATTACATATGATTTATATTGAATAAAAAAATATTCTATTCTGTTCCATCCTATCAATGCGAATATGAAATGTTCGTATATTATTTATTATCTCACATTGTAATTATAAAAAGGAAAGATTGTTCCATTTTATTTGATAAGAATAACCAATAATAAGGTGTGTCAGTTTAGTTGACAAAGAGACACACTCCGGAGGACACAAAATATATTTCGAAGAGTGTACTCAGGAATTGAATTAATTAATTCATCCTTATCACTTCCATAATCAGATAACGAGACACTCGTCCAACCCTTACTCTTTGTTATTGATATACCAACAAACGGTTGGCTTCGTTTTTCGTACTGCATACAGCGAAGGAGTGGAATAGGTTGCAAGCATCTGTCTTTCTAAGCGATTACAATTACAATGTAGATGTCTTCAAGGCAGGTGTTTGCCCAATATCCTGAGCTCTTGGGTGATGCATATAATAAATAGTTGTAGTCGAATTTCCAAAATAAAAATCTTAACTTTATATTGAAAGATAATTACAAATATTCATAAAGGATGAACTACTGTCTAACGTTGAACTCAGATATTGTGTCTTGAAGAAGTCCAGAACCGTTATTTTAATTCGAATTTTTTGATTGGACCGAGCTATTTTCTAATGTTGCGTTTTGGTTTACGATAAAACTCAACATGCTCCCCGGCGTTGAAGTGGTCTAGACCGCTTCAATTAGTAATGTGTCGAGGTGATTATAGGCGCGAATTTTTATTATTTCTCAGACATGCAGGTTTCCTTACGATGTTTTCTTCACCGCCGAGCACATGGTAAATCAGCACTTAAAATTGCAATTAACTTTTTCATTGGTGTCGGCAGGAATCGAACCCGGTTTACTCGCGTATTGTGAAATTTACAGCGGGCGCTAACAATCATAGTTACCACGGCTCATCATTAACAAAACGCTTTCAAAATGTTGTTTTAGCTTCTTCGGTCACGCAAATCTAGCTAGTGAGTTGATATGCGTTTTCGATTTGTCGATACGGACCTGAGGTAGTTGTCCATCCAATAAGAAAATGGGAGGGATTTAAATATGTTAGATCCGTGCGATCAGATAAAAAGGGTGTAAGAAGTCTGGAATTTAGGACAGCTTCAATCTGAGTCAGACAAGTTGAAAGTTCTTTAAATGGGCTTTTAATGAGGCTAATAATGCGTCTTAGATGATGTTTGACAGACTTTACGGCAGCTTCCCACAGTCCGCCAAAATAAGGAGAATAAGCTGGGATAAATTTAAATTCTATACCTTTTTCTGCGATGTCTGAAGTTATGTGATCTGACGTGTGCCTAAGAAAGGAAGAGATTTCATTGCAGGTGCCTACGAAGTTGGTACCGTTATCTGAATAAATGCGCTGAGGTTTTCCTGGTCGAGCTACAAACCGACTTAAGGCTGCGAGATATGCCTCCTTCGTGAGATCCGTGACGAGTTCTAAGTGAACAGCCTTCACTGCTAAACAAACAAAAATACAAGTGTAAGATTTTATTTTTTATATTTAAATATTAAATATATTATATTTATTAAAATGCTATCACGCAAAATTTTTACGTTGATGATTTTTTGTACAGTGGCTCATCCATAGAATCCGTAATAAAGACTTGCTGAGGTGTCTTTAAAACCTTAGAACCTGCGAAGTTTTATGTACGTAAATGGCAGTCAAATTGCGGTGAAATTTTGAAATCAACTTCTTCTGTTAAAGGTTGAAATCTTCTTTTTCTCTAAATCTTGATCGTTTATTGTGCAAAACTTTAAGTTTATATTGGCGTACTGAGTTAGACGATCTTTTTTACACCAGCCACACAGGCAGCAACATAAGAATCACTAAACGCAGCATCTTGTCCCTTACTAGCCAGGTGTTTGATCCATTGAGCCTGTGTTTGAGGCTGGTAATATTGGTTTTAAAGAAATCCGGGTAACCAATAAGCCTTTTAACACGCCTTTCCATTGATTCCAAAGCTGCTAGGTGGCATTTTGCAGCACCAGCTAATAAATGACAGCAATACTCCGTGGACGACCGGACTTGCGCTTTATATAAAGTAAGCAGCTGTCCCGGCGTAAAGTATTGCCGCACATTTGCAAGGACTCCTTGCTTCCTTGCAGCTGTTTTAGCCTTGGACTCAAAGAGCCGCCAAAAGTTCAGATTTAAGGATATCTCAACCCTCAGTAACTGGAGGTAGCCGGCGTATTCCAGTGATATATTTTGGAAAGAAGAAGCCAAGGTGGTCTGTCTCCTTTTCGCAGTGAAGAGACATGCTTATGTTTTGGAGGCATTGAATTTCACAAGATTAGCATCGCTCGCTGTAGCGTGAGATTCACGCGATCTACCATAGCTTCTCTTTCGGACTGGGTTTGATCCCGACTGGCCCGAGTACTTGGTTGGTATCTCTCCACAACAGTACTATCATCTGCGTACCCATAGATACCAGGCATAAGAATATTATTAATATGCAGCAGGAAGAGAGTTGCGGACAGAACGGACCCCTGAGAAACAACGGTATTAGTCATCACAGGATCGGATGAGCACCCATTGACGACAACCCGAAGAAATAGTTCACTTAGAAAGTCCCTTACCCAGTCAACCAGATCAGGGGATAAGCCGTACGATAGAATCTTAGCCAAAAGGCTAGCGTGCCTCTTTCAAAGGCCTTCGAGACATCAAGGGAAAGAGCAAGTGCTTCCCCACTGTTCTCGAGTGCCTTGCCCCATACGTGAGTGGCGTACGCTGGAAGGTCTCCAGCTAATCGATTTCGGCAAAATTCGTACTGCCGGTCACTAAGGAGGTCATTCTTTTCTAGGTATGCCATTAAGCGTGCGTGCAATACACGCTCCATAATCTTGCAGAGTATGGAGGTAAATAAAATTAAATTAAATTAAATTAACTAAATTACGTTACATTTTACGTGGTAGAGCCACAATGCAGCTATATTGGGGTTGTACCACAATGGTTGGTTCGATCGGGTAAGTAATTAGCTCTAACAGGACACTAGCGTAAGATAGCAGCTTTGCGCTGTCGTATTTCGTGTGGTGAGTGTAGATTTTTATCTAGAAACTAGGCATATAAAAGAGTGATAATGCATCCACTTTGGATGCTTAGTTGAGGATAAATGTTTATGTCAATGGGCCACAGCATCCACTTTACATCAGGCGGACGATGTGCTCGTTAGTCACCCTTATTCTTTTAAAAGCACTTAAACTACATTTTAGTGATACATTATGAGACAATACATAGTAATGTGTTCGCCTATGCTGCCACAAGTTGGTAAAATAGTGGTAACAAATGATAGTCACGATGAAAACACTGCTCCACCTTTCGATATTTAACTGGCATTTTATTCAATATTTAATTGGCGGTAATACATAATGAATACATTATATTATGTCCATAATTTTATTAACCACTCCTTTGATTACAAATTATTTACAATACTCTTGACAATGTTATTGAAACTTTAATTTTATTTCTTACATCTAAATAAAAATCATTGTCAGTATATTAAAATAAAAAAAACTTAAACTAAAAATTTATATTATCATACAGTCCTGCTCCCTGTAAGCCTCATTTACATTCAGCCCCTGCCACTGCCCCTCGCGCTGCCGGCAATACTTCGCTAAATACTGCCGTAGCAGGATCGCGGGAAGTGTGTATTCACACTCTACCCTACCACTCACATCGCTTTCGGCTTTCGACTATGGCAGACGTCGAAATAATTACAGCGTCCGCGCTGTGTCTTCTTGCAATACAAAATTATGTTAATAATTTAAAAAAGATATCAAGTTCAAAAGAAGATAGATAGAAAATTTATTTGCTTAAAAACATGGTAGGTAGGTACATAAGATGTTCAATGACGTGGAACTGACATGCTTTGCCATAATTGGCATGCAAAAATGATATGAAATACAGCTAATTACACAAACCCAATGTTATATTTTAAAATTATTGCATTGCTTAAAAGTTAAGTACAAACATTCTTTTTGAATTCAAATATTATGTACAATTAAATACTTATACAGATCCTCTCTATTTGAATTCTTATACAGTAAATTGTTCATAAACTATTAATTGAATTCTTTTATTATTGTTACATAAATAATATTAAATATTATATGAGATTAGTTAAGCTATTATTATTTTAATAATTATATTACAGTATAAATTAATTCATAATTTTTATTACAATAAAATTATAATTTAAAAATCTCAGGCTATTATGCAAATATTACCATTTAACTTACTTTACATTTTAATAAATAAATAATCAATATGAGTTACTAATCGTTTTTAGAAATAAAATGTCAATGTTCATTAATTCCTTAAACTAAATTTTATATTGATAAATTTGACTAATTTATAATTAATTATGTACATAGGTACTATGTTATCTCAAAAACAAAATTCGTATTCGTAGAAGATGATGAATTGTGGTTTTTATCGTTAAAATCCCATATAGTTTTTCCTGATTCCAGCAGTTCCAAAAACTTTATTGTATTTTCATTATTCTACCCCAAAGGCATTTTGGTAGATCTTACTTATTTAATAACAAGACGGCACGCACGTCCGTTCATCCAGGCGCTTGGCGCGAAGTGAGCGATGGAGCTGAATGTGAACACTCACTGCAGCTCGCGCTGCCCGTCCTTTGACTTCCGCACGAAAAACCGACATTTGAGGGAGCGTAGGGCAGTGGCAGCGGCAGCGGCAGTGTCAGCGCGAGTAGCCTGCTTACATACTGCCCTGCTCACTGCCCTGCTCCAAGAACACTTGCTGCTTTTTCTCGCTGAACGGTTATACTTAGGTTTTGAGCGAGAAAAGAACAAGCCCTCTTATAATTAATGATTTTTATTATTTTGCGAGTAATAACACTCGTAACACGAATGAACGATGTAAATAGTTAAAAATTTAGAAACGTTTATTCATAGATAGCATGAAATTAAATGATTTTATCTGTTCCGTATCTGTACGTCTTTCATAAAATATTTTATTACCACTTAAATCTAAAGCCGTCGTAATTGTAAAGAATTCATAATTTTGCATATTTATAGAGTTGATAGTGTGGAATCATTTTCAAAATGACGATAGCTGATTTTATTTAACGCGCGTGACTGCCGCAGAAGAAATAATTGTGAAAATGTGGTTTTAAATTTGGAAGTTTATTCATTAAATGATATCATTTCGAAATAAATTCGTTGATACGATACGTGTGCCACCTAGTGTAAGATAATTGCATTATATCCCCAAAACAATCACTTGCGCGAAGCAATAAGTTCAGAAAGTTTTCGCGTAATCAGATGAATGGTATGGCTGTGCATAAAATACGAAGAAACAAACATTCATCATCATCATCATCATCATTACAGCCCTTCACAAGTCCACTGCTGAACATAGGCCTCCCCCAAGCAATGCCACAAAGCACGGTCCTGAGCCACCTGCATCCATCGACTTCCTGCATGTCTTACCAAGTCGTCACTCCATCTAGTGGGGTTCGCCCTACACTACGCCTACCGGCACGAGGCTGCCACTCGAGAACCTTTCTTCCTTTCGTTTCTTCGAGCTTCTTCCGTTATCGGTTCTTCGAGCTATATGGCCGGCCCATCGCCACTTCAGCTTATTAATCCGTTGGGCTATGTCGGTTACTCTGGTTTTACTGCGGATATCCTCATTTCTGAGTCTATCACGCAGAGAAACATCGAGCATAGCCCTCTCCATAGCTCGCTGAGCGACCTTGAGCGTCCCCATACGGCCAGCAGTGAAGGACCAAAACAAACATTATTTTTTATATATTAGGAGAAAAATATCAATGCGTCGTTACCGTTTAAATTAATTATATACTCGTAAACAATTAATATTATGTCAATCAATCAATCATTATGAGGCATGTCACACTTGCCTCATAACGATTGGCCCTTCATCATCATCATCATCATCATTACAGCCTTTCACAAGTCCACTGCTGAACATAGGCCTCCCCCAAGTAATGCCACAAAGCACGGTCCTGAGCCACCTGCATATAGTCCTTATGGCAGAATCGCTGGAGGACTTAAGCATTATGCTCAATGACCTCAATAGTGCCTCCCAACGGATAGGTCTTAAGATGAACATGGACAAAACAAAGATCATGTTTAATGTCCATGTCACACCTGTGCCGGTAGTTGTTGGGAGCACTATGCTCGAAGTTGTTGACGAGTACGTTTACCTGGGACAAATAGTCCGACTAGGTAAGTCCAACTTCGACCGAGAGGTCAATCGACGGATTCAACTCGGCTGGGCAGCGTTCGGGAAATTACGACATATCTTTTCGTCAGGTATACCTCAATCTCTAAAAACTAGATTGTACAACCAGTGCGTGTTGCCAGTGATGACTTACGGATCTGAGACGTGGTCCTTCACTGCTGGCCGTATGAGGACGCTTAAGGTCGCTCAGCGAGCTATGGAGAGGGCTATGCTCGGAGTCTCTCTGCGTGATAGACTCAGAAATGAGGATATCCGCAGTAAAACCAGAGTGACCGACATAGCCCAACGGATTAGTAAGCTGAAGTGGCAATGGGCCGGCCATATAGCTCGAAGAACCGATAACCGATGGGGAAGAAAGGTTCTCGAGTGGCAGCCTCGTACCGGTAGGCGTAGTGTAGGGCGACCCCCCACTAGATGGAGTGACGACCTGGTAAGATTGGCCCTTAATTATGGTAAATAAATAATAATTAATTTCTATACAAAGCGGTCAAAAATTTTTTTAGAAAGAAATATATTAAACAATAAAAATACATTAATAAGCATAAAATTAAAATAAATACATTTCAGACTTTAAGTATTATAGTAAAATAAAGATTTAGTATTGTCTTATAAATTAACAAATTCATAAAATTTTTTTGAATTATTCAAAATGTGTCAAAATTTTAACACGTGGAAAATATTATAAAATAACATTTATAAAAATAATTGGAAAATGATTAGGAGTCATGAAGGAAGTTCGTGTATGAAAGAAAATTGTCTAAGTAATTGAGCGTATTCGTGTATAAGAATATTCTTAAGTTATAGAGGCTGTTCGTATATTGCTTGCGTGGGGGAGCTGCCGGAGACACATACTATAAAGGTCGTATATATGTATATATACGACGACGATATATATGTATATAACTGTATATAAATGCGATTTTTTGTTTTTAATGTCTTTTAAAAAAGAAGTGACAGAATGAGTGAACTCCATTATTCAAAGTCAACAAGAAGAGGCTGATTCTATACGTTACGTTAATAACATTGGAAAATAACAAGGATTTTATCTGCAAGACTTCACATAATGAATTGATCCCAACAAAAAATATAGATTTTCACAAGCCGAGAGAAGACTGCTGATGTCATACGTAAGTTTGTGTAGTTACTCGAAGAAAAACGGAAAGAGAATCAGGAAGATTATGAAGAACATATGAAATTAAAGCTGACTATATTTTAAAATTGAAAGATTTTAAGACAATGCGAGATATCTCTATTGGAAATACGCTAAAACCAAACGATTAAAATGGGCAAACGTTAGATGGACAAGTGAGAAAAGATGTTCCAATTCACTTTCGTTTAAATTCGACTACTGAAATAAATTTAAGGTGTAAGCTCTTCTATGGAAACAAATTTGTATTCTGAACCACTTTCATTAAAACAAGTGAAAACTAAAGAATTTAACGATTATGTGTAGGTAACTAAATAACTGCCACAGCTATTACAAAAATTTTCCTTTTGAAGGAAACAAAATTTGGAGACAGGAGCTAATAATAACGACAAAGAGTAAACCCTTGCTGCAACAAAAGCGTCTTACTTTGACCTCAACCTAGAAACAAAAACTGAAAATATAGTGTATTATTAAGTATACACTGCTCGAGGTATTGGCATGCTTTAACGCAATTGATCATTTAGAAATTAAAATTTATTAAACCTAATAAAAAATTATAATATTTAATACTACTATTGCAATGAGAACTCTTTCTCACCCTTTGATAATTTTAATGGCAAATTGCCCTTATGAGGCATGCCAAAATTGTTTTGTGGTGAGTAAATTAGTAGCTAGAACGGACCTAAACATCACGCCACCTCTACGTCATACATCGGACGATATTCTACGTCGTTGCTAAGCAACGCCCGCTCATTAGGGCGCATGCGTTCCCATTGGTCGTAGCGCCAGCAGGGTTCGATGGCCGCCTGTGTTCTATTGTTCTCGTCGACGGCGGCATGGGCGGAGTTCAATAGCCGCCTGCGCATGTATTGTGTTCGCTGTGAATACGTCCAATCAGTGTGTAGTTTAAGATAAACTACATATTGGGATTTTAATTATTATCAATTATTTTCACCTATATAAGCAATGATTCCAATGCAATCATATACTATTGTGTACTCTCGTCTAACTTGTACTTGCGTGTTGATAAATATAGTTATTAGTGGTCTGCGGTAATTTATTTGCTAATTATAACGACATATGATCCTACTCCTACGCACTTACACTGGTGACACCGACGTACAAGACCTCGAAGAAGATGCAAGCTGATGGTGCCAAGGCTGGTGTTTTGGGAGAATCCTGCCGAGTTAGGGTAAGAATACCCCCGTTCAAACCTGATGACCCTGAACTATGGTTTGCGCAACTGGAAGGGCAGTTCACGTTGTCCAGCCTGTCCTGGCACAGCTGGAACCGCAACACGCAGCAGAAGTACGAGACTTAATAGTTTCCCCACCGGCCGCAAACAAGTTTGATACTTTGAAGACGGAGCTGATATGAAGACTGTCTGCTTCCCAGGAACGAAAGATCAAACAGCTGTTAATGCACGAGGAGATAGGAGATAGAAAGCCGACGCAATTCCTCCGGCATTTGCAGCATCTAGCTGGAGCAAATGTACCAGCTGAGTTCATAAGAACAATATAAGCAAGCCGACTTCCTACGCACCTGCAGACCTGCATCGCCGCGCAGCAAACGAAGATGTCGCTAGAAGACTTGGCCGAGCGTGCAGACCGGGTAAATGACGTCGTTGCTCCAACTATGCTAGCCAACAGTCAAGTACTTGCGCAAGTAGCTAGTACCTACGTCATCTACACCTACGGCCCCAATTAATAACACCATTGAAACCTTAACGCGGACAGTGACAGAGCTCAGCCAAAAGGTGGAAGCAATGAGTATGGAGTTACGTAGGCATTCACGTTCACGCTCTAACGGTTCAAGAAAACATACCGCCCCCGTTCACGCTCACGTCCTAGCGATCACCCGCATTGCTTCTACCACTACCGGTTTGGTGAAAAAGCACGGAAGTGTACTCAACCCTGTACCTACCAGAAAAAGGGAAACCTCCAAGGCAGCCATTAGTGGCGGTAAACGACTGCCTAGCGATTTCGAGCCGCCTGTTCATAACGGACCGCAAAACAAAGGTGCAATATCTCATCGATACAGGTTCAGACCTGTGCGTCTTTCCGCGATCCGCTGTTCGGGAGCCACGAAACAAGACAAAGTACGAGTTGTTCGCAGCCAACGGAACAATTATCCCTACTTATGGCTACTTGCCATTAACAATCGACTTAAGACTTCGACGAGCTTTTACTTGGCGATTCACCGTAGCCGACGTCTCGAAGCCCATCATTGGCGTTGACTTTCTAGGTCACTACAACCTACTAGTCGATTGCCGTAACCAGCGTCTGATCGATGGCGTTACGTCGCTCACAGTCACCTCACTCGTCCTGCTGGTAAGCAAAAGTTAAATAAACATTCAACGGTACACTACATCCGCACTACTCCGGGACCACCTGTAACCGGGCGTTCGCGTCGCTTAGACCCTGAGCGTTTGAAGATTGCAAAGCAGGAGTTTGACGAGATGCTACAAAACGGCACAGCGCGCAGATCTGATAGCCCTTGGTCTTCGCCACTGTATTTAGCTCGCATCATTCATACTACCTTCAGCACGCTTTCGGCATATACATCTTGACCTGATCGGTCCCTTACCATTATGTTCTGGGTACAGGTACTGCCTCACGATTGTTGACCGCTTCACTCGTTGGCCTGAGGCGTACCCGCTCCAGGACATGACAGCAGAGACGTGCACCATCGCTCTAACAAATGGATGGATTTCACGCTTCGGATGTTCAGAACACATCACCACAGACCGCGGCAGACAGTTCCTATCGCACACTTTTAAGGAGCTCGCTGCACTGGTCAGTGCAACACACCACACTACCACATCTTATCACCCAGATGCTAATGCTCTCGTGGAACGACTGCACCGCCAATTGAATTCCGCCATCACTTGCCACGCGTCTTCAAACTGGGTTGAAGTTCTACCATGGGTCCTCCTCGGTATTCGCAGCGCCTGGAAAGAGGACTTGCAATCATCGGCAGCAGATCTAGTCTACGGTGAACCACTCTGTTTGCCTGGACAGTTCTTTTCCCCAAATCACAATACGGAGACGGACCCGACCACCGTGGCTGGTCGATTACGCGCGCACGTCAGTAGATTGACCCCACAACCTACGTCTTGGCATGGCAGTTCCAGTCGAATATTTTATGTGCCTAAAGACCTCAGAACTTCGACGCATGTCTTCGTCCGCCAAGGTCCCGCAAGAAGACCACTCGAGGCACCCTACTCAGGTCCCTTCAAAGTCCTGAGACGTGACTCCAAAACATACGACGTAGAAATCCAGGGCAGGACACAAAGGATCTCCATAGACCGCCTGAAGCCAGCGTATGTTGCCAGAGAGACCGCAGAGACCATTCCACAAAACCTAGGTGACTACGGTCAAACTACCACTAAAACAACCAGAAGCCGACGCACAGTAAGGTTTCCAGATTACTATCGCCCGTAGTTACGGTCTCAACGGGGGAGTAGTGTGGCGAGTAAATTAGTAGCTAGAACAGACCTAAACATCACGCCACCTCTACGTCATACATCGGACGATATCCTACGTCGTCGCTAAGCAACGCCCGCTCATTAGGGCGCATGCGTTCCCATTGGTCGTAGCGCCAGCAGGGTTCGATGGCCGCCTGTGTACCTATTGTTCTCGTCGACGGCGGCATGGGCGGAGTTCAATAGCCGCCTGCGCATGTATTGTGTTCGCTGTGAATACGTCCAATCAGTGTGTAGTTTAAGATAAACTACATATTGGGATTTTAATTATTATCAATTATTTTTACCTATATAAGCAATGTTTCCAATGCAATCATATACTATTGTGTACTCTCGTCTAACTTGTACTTGCGTGTTAATAAATATAGTTATTAGTAGTCCGCAGTAATTTATTTACTAATTTTATCGACATATGATCCTACTCCTACGCACTTACAGTTTTTTAACCGATAAGACAAGTAAAACTTAAGTATCCTTTACGTCAATTGTGCAATTTTTCCTATGCTCTTATTTTTTGGAAACATTTATTTTGTTTCATAATGTTTAAATTTGTTATGATTGGTTTTTATGACTATAAGCTTCTTTTCAGTATTTAATTTTTTTTCTATGAAAATCTCATGTGTCTTAAATATCAAATCTCTAATCTGATCTCAAAGCATTTTGTTAAATTTCAAATAAATCAGTTCTTTTGGATTATAATTAAAATTTAATTTTTACAATTTCCCTTTGAGAATTCAGTTTTATTTCGTTTCTTCTAATGTCATATGTTCAATTTTAGAGGTTTGTGATTTTATGTCATTTTAAATAATTATATTCAGATTTATGAATTTCATTCGATTTTTTTTTCTTGTTTGTTGGACAAAAATGGTCCCTACTTCTACTTTGAAACCAAACACCTCTCAATATGAATGAGAAGTCATAAAGGCGTACATTTTTTTAAATCACGGAAATAATGTTATTTTTGATGCTTTGTCATTTCCAAATTGTGATTATTAAAATCACAAACGGGGTTGAAATTAATATGGGTCCTAACGTGCGAACAGTACCAAAATCAGCTATTGAAGCTAAGCTAAGTATTTCAGCTAGAACGCTGGTTTTCTGTCCACGTTGCCGTACTAATGAACATTCGTTGGGACAATGTAAACGGAACGTTACCTGGTCTGCTTTGAATGTGGCTTAAAAATTTTTATTAACCCAAACTGTCCTGAATTGAAATTCGTACCGAAACAAAATAAACTACTTAGCGAAGATTGTTGCACGGCAATGGTAAATAGTATACCGAAAACATTTAAAGGGGGATGCCCATATTAGGCCATGGAACGCCCAACAATGTGCATTTGTTAAAAAAATATATCTTTATTTATGGTTATTAATCGCGGTATTCATTTATCCTAAAACAATGGGAATATTTTTGCACAAATTAAAAGTACCGAAAAGATAAAACTAAAATTAGGTAAATACGTAATTCATTAGTCTGTGAATAAAATAAAAAATGTTGCCAATCACAAAAATCATTAAAAAATCGATTCCCCTTTTCGATCGATTACTTATGGTGTCATTATTACAATGCTTATATGATCTTTCGATAATTATTACGATGTTATGATATAGGTTTAAAATAACCGTTGACAATGGATATTTATCCAAAGCAGTCGATACGCAACCGTTATTAACCAAATGTTTACCGACTACAGACGAAAAAGGATGGTTATGTTTTTACTGTGTGTGCGGATTAGGCTATGTTGAATCGTTTTTTGCTATGGTGCTTAAAACGTAGGATGCATTTTATTATTGAGGGAGCTACTATCAAAGAATATTTTATTCGCTTAACTCGTAAAGTACTTGACCAACTTTAAGAATTCTTTCACCACTAGATTGTTATGTATAATTTTAGATATCTAATATAGGGTTAATTTTATTATAGAGGGCGCCACTTTCAATGAATACGTTGGCTAATCTCAAAAATTACTAGACCGATTTTGAAAATTCTTTCACCATTAGATTGCTAATGAGGGCGTTAGCTGTGTGATAAATTATATTATTACAATAAATAATTGTGAGATTAATATTTTCTAAATAAATAAAACTAAATACCTACCTAAGATGTTCAAATCCAATTATTATTTTTACAATTTAAGAATCGTATTTACACACTTTACTTACTCAGATTGATTATTATAGATAAAGAGGTAATAAACCTAAAGTAAAAGATCTCCGCTTAAACGAAAAAACTATTTATTAGAATAAAACTAAATGTTGAAAAAAAGTGGTTCAGTGCGAGTTGGACTCGCAGGCCCATGAAGAGTTCAGTAGTAACAAGCATATATTTTAAATCGAGTCAAAATACCACTATCATTATCGCCAGCAACAAATTATTTTGTTTTTCATAGTGTTTGTATAAATAACAAAGTTGTTTTTGCGGTTCCTTAAAATGTGCTACTTGTATCAAAAAAAGGACTATTATACATTAAAGGGGTTTCTGTGGTTTATTCATTACCAAAGAGAAAAAACTTATTGCGCAAAATAGGTTTTTATTAATTTCAAGTCATCAAAAGCGGCAGTCAACCGTTAAAAACTAAAACAACCGTTGTTATAGGCTCGGTTGAATTCATTGACAACCTTCACATTTATAGTTATGATAATTAAACAAGCGAATTACTAGCTGATTTACCAAGAATTCTTTAGAGTATAACAAAACGCTACTGCACAAGTTAACTGTTATTCTTATCTGTTTTTAACATAACATTTAAAGTGGAATCATGTTATGATAATTCAAGAAGTTAATTTCCAGCTGATTTACCACGAATTCTCTAAAGCATAACAAAACAATACAGCACAAGCTAACTGTTCTTAAAAATACATTTGAAATAGAGTTTCAATAAATATAGGAAATTATATTTTAAAAAGCGTGCAGAACTTAAAACGCGTCAAAGATTATTCTTTTTATGATATTATTAATCGAATAAAAATCGATATCATTCCATAGATTTTATGACAGTTAAGTGGCAACATCGTATCCGACAGGTAGGCCGCTGTCACTGTTATGTCACAAGAATTAAATTACGTGTTCTCGTGTTATTGTTTTGTTGTAAAAGTAAAATGCAATTGTTGATCTCTCAACAATTGGTTCGAACACAGCAGGTAAATAGTTGGTTCGTATCACGATGTGATATGTCTTCCTCTAAGAAATGCTTTATAACTGAGTTTACTTGAATAATATCAATATAATAATTGTAGCTTCTTTATTAGGTACAAGTTTCGAGTACAGTGAACGTGTAGTGTGGCACTCGCAAAATGCACCAATAGTTCGTCTTGAACATCTATACATCAGCTGTGGCACTGACACTTATGAGAATAAGATCACACACATTGTTTGTCTTCGATTTTCCACGTGAGGAATTATTTGCGCTACGTGAGGTAAGTGTTTATGTTTGTTTAACATTTCTATTTATTAAATGTGATCCATATATCTGATAAATATACATGCAATATACATAATCTGATTGTATATCAACTCAAGAACTTGTTTTATTTTTTCACATCTGCCCTAGCTATATCTGACAAACATACTAGCTTATTTATGAGATTGACCAGTTTTATCAACTACCAAGAAAGGAGACAGTTGATTTTTCATTGTTTTTGGACTGCTGGTAGTCTGTCAGGCCTTAATTATTAAATAATATAGGGCATTAAATCCGTCCTTGTGCAGTAACATTTAACTTGATAAATATTTTATTTATATTTGAGTTTGAAATAAATCTATTTTATTTTTATTTTTTCACTTTGACTTCATTTTTTGTATTTTACATTATTTCAGTTCTCATGCCGTGTATATCATAATTGCTGGCAATGAACTGATAGAACAGCATCATGTTCAACTGCAGAACGGGAACCATCTGAATCATCTAGTCCGTCCTCGTTGTAATCTGAAGTGATTAATGTATTGCACCCAGAACAACAAAGCTTAGATCATACATCACACAGTGTACTGCTAACTAATTATATAAAAGCACAATGTTTTTTACCAGGTTGTAACAGTTCCATCAGCATTGCAAGTATGTCTCTTTTGTGATTAACTACATTTTGCGATAACAAACATACATAGTGACAAGTACTATGTATGTGTGTTATACTTGGTAGAGCCATGCTGCAGTTATATTAGAAGTATAGTTGTAGCATGAATGGGTCGGCTCGACCGGGGAAGGAGCACCCTCTCACAGAATACCAGCGTGAAATAGTAGCTTAATGCTGCTGTGTTTTGTATGGTGAGTGTAGAGAACCAAGACCCTTTTTACTGGAAACGAGAAAATAATCTTAGTCCTCACGGGTGACAACGCATCTGCATTTTGATTTGTAATCGAGGATAGATGTGGATGTCTAAGGGTCGCAGAAATGTCTCCAGCAGATGGTGAATCTCAGTTAATGACAAGATATGCTAATAAATCCAGAGCCGTGACTATGTGTCGATATGGGTAGTAGAGGTGGTGAATGGCATTTTTAAACTGAATTTAAAATATTTCATCAAAATTACTTTAACAGGGCTTCTACACATTTGATGATAGACTGCTGTGGCTTCTGCTGTAGTTAATAAATTCCACACAAAAATAAGGGACAGGGATGATGCGGCTCAAATACTTGAAATAGTTCATCAAAATATGGAGACAAATAATGATTTTTCTGAGTATGCTAGGGAAAACAATCTAAATAGAGCTAGGGCAGGCAGACTTTAGAAATATAAATGTAGACTTTAAAATGTTAGGGAATTTCCTGTTTTAACTTACAGCGACTTAATATTAATTGCTTGTGTCACATACCAATTAAAGCAAGCTCGCTACTATTATGGTGAGCATATAAGATTTAATGGTTGCTACCGGATAGAACTCTGTAATAACCAGAGGAGCAGCATTATGGAAGGAATAAAGTTAAGCCCTTCAGTATCTTTACTTAGGGCTAGAATTGCAAGTCATCACTATTGGTCGTAAAGTGTATTTTATTATATAAATTCTATATAATATCTAATATATAAATTCTTTTTTAGGAAGGAGGCTTGGTACTACCACCTGCTTAGGACCCTGTAATTAATGAAATTAAAAACCCAAGCATACCACTGCAAGACTTCTAGACACAGTAAGTTCATTCTGTAGATCGGACAATAAATAAAAATTAAAAATCTGAAGGTACTCTGGGTTAACACTGACATTGGGACGTCGGTCACCTCAGTCTGCCGTAACCATGGGTGCTGGAAAGCACCCGAAATGTCTGGAATTAAAAATCAAAGAAATAAAACGCGATAAAATCGATAAAAATAGTTGTTAAAAAAACTGCATTTGTGAAAATAAAAACTTCAAATATTTTCAAAACCCCGACTTTTTTTAAAGCAATTCCTTTACCATTTCATTGTTTTAATTGCATATTATCATATCTATATGCTTTTATATGTGGGCACTCATGGCCGAAGTGTCTATGAAGACTGGGCATTCCTCTTTGATAAGAAAGACTGGGAAAATTAGTTAACTACTATAAAAAATTACTTTTCGGGTCATTCTATTGCTAAAATCCCCGATAAAAAACTTAACTCTAATGTACGCCCTTATATCACCATCACAGTAGGAGACAAAACTATGTGCGGGTTTCAAACTTACCTATTGTCAAACCCGACACCCTTCAATCATTTATTTCAGCTGGTGGTCATAAATTATCTGCCGTTGGGTATATTAATCTTCCTGTTATTTTCGAAAACGAGTATAATTACCTAAAAGCCTATATTATCCCGCCAGTTATTATTTCATTTTAGGTGTGAAATTCCAACTATTTTCCAAACTCAACTACTACTTCACTCATCATTCCAACGAGCAAAAATTTCTCAGATAGATGGATTTTACTACTAAAGACTACGCGAAATCCTTCTTCAGTTGTCGGGGTACTGTAACGGTGCATCTGAATACACCCTTACAAATAACTATTATTAATTAATTTTACATAAATATATTCTAAGTTAAATTAAAAACATATCAATTATTACAAATTATTAATCAAAACATTATTCTACGGAACCTTAAAATAGTCAATTTAATCCGCGCACCGTTAAACCGCTGCTCATCTATCTCTAAATCGGAAGTATGTAGTTACTCGGACAATTCGAAGATGCGCCCGAGTCCCCGTTCGGGCCATTCTTCGTTCATTTTTACCTGAGTCTGCTTGAAGTTCGCAATGCGCGTGAGCCTAAACGAACGATCGTTGAACTTGCAAACCTAAATTCAAAATTTAAATTATTCGAAGTGTAATTGATCCCGAGGAATTCCTGAAATGAATGACTGTTATTATAATTATTATTTATAATATACGTGTGTATAAGGACGATATAAATATAAAATCGAAAAGTCGAAACTCTTTACCCTCTAATACAAATAGGGCAAATGTTTATACCTAAACGAAACACAAATACACACAATATGCAATATATACCTAAACAAATATATTCTTAATTTAATTTAATCTTTGTCTTTTTTTTTAAACGTCACGCCCCATTAAGTTTTTCTTCTGTATCGTGGAGGCAGTTTCAAAATAAATCGCACGGGGACGAATATTCAGACCCGAAATATCGTCGTATAAATACTTGTTCCGTGTGTGACTTGTCCCCCCCCCCCTCCCCCACAGGTCCCTGCGCTGCAAATTTCCACACTGCACCACAGAGCAGTGCACAGTGCCACGGATACAGTTGTCACAAGAATGGATCAGCTTGACCGAGGAAGCACCATGCCCTCACAGAGGACCAGCGTGAAGTAGTGGCTTGGTGCTGCTGCGTTTCGTATGGTGAGTGCAGAGAACCGGAGACCCGTTTTGCTGGGATCGGGGCATTCCATCTTAGTCCTCAGGGGTGACAACGCATCTGTGGACTGTGTGCTCGTTTGTCACCCTTATTCTATAAAAAATTGTTTCTAGTTTTTTAGGAATACTGGACCAGAAGATGAGTAATAATTTCCTGTGGTGTTATTAAAAAAATGATAATTTATAGTATTATGATAAGATATGTCACCGATACATTCGCTGTTCGCAAAGCTTAGAAGCACTGTAAAATGTTATGTATTAATGTTTTATTTTTATACATATACATTTAAGTTAAAATCACAAGTTCGTTATAGTTTATATTATCCAGAAGTAATATTTGACAGTAAATGATAATGAAATTAAAATAATATCAAACCTTTAAATTGTTGGTAAGAAAATATAAAACCTAGTACCTAAGTGCATTTTGGTCTTGCATGCTTACACTATACTGATGGCGTAGTGGTGCCCCATGTCGTCCCGTGGGCGTCGCAGGAGCCGGTAGAGGGAGCACAGCAAGGAGATGGGCACCAGCGGCAGCAGCTGTGGCAAAGATCTCCCATATGCAGCAGTCCCTGCCTCCACGATACTAGGGAAATACTAATGTATAGGGGCAACGTTTGATTTACTCCATATAAAGAAATGTATTTTTATTTTGGTCCAACTTTGAGTAAAGTTTTATAGAATTTAGATGACTACCTCTTTAATCTGATGGCTGTAAGCGAGACTGCTAAACATGCGGTCACGGGTTCGAATATGGTCGCGCCTAGAATTTGTTCTTAGATATTTTTTAAAAATCTTAGTAATAGCCCGCAGTGAGAAAGTTGGCAGTGTTTCACCTCCGTGCCCCTAACAGCAGGTAAAGCCGTTGGCCTACGCCTAATCTGTCTCTGATCGTGTCGTGTCGTTTCCGTCCCATCGGATTATGAGAGTAAGAGAATAGGGAGTGCACCTGCGCTTGAGCTTACACTTGTGTAATACAATCCTGTCTTGTGCAGATGGCTAATCTCCTTTGAGAATGATCACCGTGTAAATTTGGACTGGTAGGTCATTATTAAAATAACCGATTACTATTGTAAGG
This sequence comes from Parnassius smintheus behrii, assembly GCA_036936625.1. Classification (NCBI taxonomy): domain Eukaryota; kingdom Metazoa; phylum Arthropoda; class Insecta; order Lepidoptera; family Papilionidae; genus Parnassius; species Parnassius smintheus. The sequence continues at coordinate 27,046,385 of JAUPFT010000029.1, read as the reverse complement.
GATGAGAGCAAAGTGAACTGTATTTATGTATCTTAAAATAAGAAAAACTGCACTAAATAACTATTATAATTTTACTTTGAAATCTGTCTAAGTAAATATTTAATAGAAATTAATTGCTATTTTATTCTGCCAGGGGCTAAATTGAAATTAATGAGAATACGAAACTAACACCTATTTTAGTACAATATTTACAGAATTGCGGCAGTTAAATATTCTAACACTATTGCACAAATAATGGTAACTTAATAGGGAGCTTGATGGGTCTTCGTACTTGCTTGTTCTTTTCTTGAGACACAGAGTACTTTGAATAATCCGAAATAGAGTTGGCAGTTAAGAATGCGAATCCAGCGCCCGCTACAGTTCTGTGTCCGAACTAAAAATATATTGAATATACATATAGGTTACTACGTATAATAACATGAATTGGATACATAGAACATCATTAATAGTTTTTATTTTTATTTTGAATATATATATATATATATATATATATATATATATATATATATATATATATATATATATATATATATATATATATATATATATATATATATAATTATCGTATAAGACAAACATTACAGAAGAAATCATTCTTGCATTATTGTCATTTGAAAATCTATACACTGGGCTCGTACATTGTTAGTGTCTCAACTCATAACTAACCAACAAATTTTACATACATTCTTGCAAATGAATAGGAGCGTTGTAATGGTATAAAAATAACATATCTCATATCTTTCTGTGGGTGTCATAAAAGGCGACAGAGGGAAATAATGTAATAATAATAACTAAAATAATCCTGTGGTTGCCAACCAAGCATGGCAACTGTGGCAAATGTACTGCCTATGAGGTAATTTGTGTGAGCGATACATTAGCCAAATAAATAAATATATTTTGTAAAGGTAGTTTTATTAAGAATTTTTAACCATTTAATAATCTTATCATAAAATTTTTTCCATTATACTTTTTGATGAACTCTTCGACTGTTTAAATGGGAGCTATGAAAGTGATAAGAAAAGATGTGGTAAATCTCTTTTAGGTGCTTTGCGCCCTCCTTTCTGCCAAGGAGGGTCGCGTTCGTATACGGCTTAGAGATCTCTAGTCAGATCGTTAAGCCAATTCCTAAAAGGCGTTGTTTAGTGGGTAAAAGTCTCCACATAACCACGCAGCCGGCTGCGTGGTATGCTATGAGCATTCACCGCCTCCCTCCCCCGGTTTCCGGAGGGTTGCCCATATTTGCTTCGGGCGCAAAAAAAAAATCTGTGGGTGCGGCGTTGAAAGCTTGAAAGCCGTACGTCGTATAACGTCGTTTCAATTGCGACTTGACGTATTTAACTTCTCATTTATTCAATAAAAGAAAAAAAAATTCTTATCGGTCACCACGCTCAAAAGGTGTAACTTGAATTAATATCAAAGAAAGAAAAACAAAGAAAAAAAAACTGCGTAAATAAAATAAATAAATAATTATAATTGCATAAGTTAATAAAAATGCTATGCAATAGCTTTACCGCGGCAGTCCACGAGTGCCACACGTATTTTTTTCCTTATTTCTCTGACATGCAGGTTTCCTCACGATGTTTTCCTTCACCGCCGAGCACGTGGTAAATCAACACTTAAAATTGCAATTAACAATTTCATTGGTGCCGGCGCGGATCGAACCAGGTTTGCTCGCGTACTACAGCGTACTACAGCGAGCGCTAACCATCTGAGCTACCACGGCTCCTAAGTAATCCTAAAATTAAGACACAATTAGAATATTAGTGGATATGTACTAAAAAAATTAAGAAAATCATTTTTAAAACGTAAAACATGCTTGACAAATTTGTGTTATGAAAATAATTTAGTACCTACTTAGAAATGAGTAAGTACATTAGATTAAAAGATTATTCCAAAGAACAAAAGAGTTTGATACGTCCATCTCAATAATTTATAGATTTATTTTCGTCCATTCAAGATGTGACTTCTATCGGGACTAATAGAAATTTGGATACCATTAAAAATTATTTTAAAACAATTATGTGTAGGTATAAGTAGTTTGCGATTTCTATTTCCAACTTGTGTGAAACATAAGAATTAAATTATAGCAGATATATTAGATATTAATTGCAGGTTCTTTTTACATAGTTGGGCCAATAATATTATATAAATAAAGTAGGTATTAAAAATATAAAATAAAGATGACTTAATGCAATCTCAAGCCTTTAGTTATTGCTTAAAAGAAAAAATAAACTTCCCAACAAATGAATATATTATGTAGTTTTATTGCAGTTTGAATTTTATTCATGCTAAATATCATTACATAATGCTTTAAGTACAATTCAGACTTAAAAAATTGTGTGTATAATGAAATAAAATAAATAAAAGTAAATCTCTATATATCCAATCATAGATATATCATCATATAGGTATATAATTATAGGTATAATATTTCTATGTATCCAATTCATGTTATTATACGTAGTTATATGTATATTCAATATATTTTTAGTTCGGACACAGAAATGTAGTGGGCGCTGGATTCGCATTACTTAACTGCCAACTCTATTTCGGATTATTCAAAGTACTCTGTGTCTCAAGAAAAGAACAAGCAAGTAAGAAGACCCATCAGGCTCCCTATTAAGTTACCATTATTTGTGCAATAGTGTTAGAATATTTAACTGCCGCAATTCTGTAAATATTGTACTAAAATAGGTGTTAGTTTCGTATTCTCATTAATTTCAACTTAGCCCCTGGCAGAATAAAATAGCAATTAATTTCTATTAAATATTTACTCAGACAGATTTCAAAGTAAAATTATAATAGTTATTTAGTGCAGTTTTTTTTATTTTAAGATACATAAATACGGTTCACTTTGCTCTCATCCCTTACAATAGTAATCGGTTATTTTAATAATGACCTACCAGTCCAAATTTACACGGTGATCATTCTCAAAGGAGATTAGCCATCTGCACAAGACAGGATTGTATTACACAAGTGTAAGCTCAAGCGCAGGTGCACTCCCTATTCTCTTACTCTCATAATCCGATGGGACGGAAACGACACGACACGATCAGAGACAGATTAGGCGTAGGCCAACGGCTTTACCTGCTGTTAGGGGCACGGAGGTGAAACACTGCCAACTTTCTCACTGCGGGCGAGTACCTACTAAGAGTTTTAAGAAAAATCCTAGGATAAATTCTTGGCGCGACCATATTCGAACTCGTGACCGCATGATCAGCAGTCGCACTTACTACCACTAGATCAAAGCGGTAGTCATCTAAATTCTATAAAACTTTACTCAAAGTTGGATCATAGACTGTAAAATAAAAAATACATTTCTTTATATTGAGTAATTCAACATAATTTTTCTCTTTTTTTCTACCTTGTTTTAAAACGTTGCCCCTATACATTAGTATTTCCCTAGTATCGTGGAGGCAGGGACTGCTGCATATGGGAGATCTTTGCCACAGCTGCTGCCGCTGGTGCCCATCTCCTTGCTGTGCTCCCTCTACCGGCTCCTGCGACGCCCACGGGACGACATGGGGCACCACTACGCCATCAGTATAGTGTAAGCATGCAAGACCAAAATGCACTTAGGTACTAGGTTTTATATTTTCTTACCAACAATTTAAAGGTTTGATATTATTTTAATTTCATTATCATTTACTGTCAAATATTACTTCTGGATAATATAAACTATAACGAACTTGTGATTTTAACTTAAATGTATATGTATAAAAATAAAACATTAATACATAACATTTTACAGTGCTTCTAAGCTTTGCGAGCAGCGAATGTATCGGTGACATATCTTATCATAATACTATAAATTATCATTTTTTTAATAACACCACAGGAAATTATTACTCATCTTCTGGTCCAGTATTCCTAAAAAACTAGAAACAATTTTTTATATTTTTTATAATATATATAAAAATAATAAAAAATATAAATATAGTAGTCGGCACACCTACCTAGTTTTACTAGTCCAGGTGTTCCAGTATTAGTTACTGAAGTTTATTTTCAGGTCACTCCATCAAGTCCGGCGGTAAGGTCTTATCATAACGGACAAAACCAGCCCAAAGTCCACAGCTAACTTCTCAGTGCCAGCAGAGGGCTGGGGCTCCCAGTGCAAAGCAGTTTCTATAGTAGGTATTCGTATTTCGTAACTAAGTCTAATTACTCTATGTATCTAAGTATATTTTTGAGATGTAAGAAAAAAAAACAAATTCAATCTTTCAAATTATCAAAATAATTTTATTTGACTACGATTCCCGCAGCCAGCCGTGCGTGCGCTTGTGTGCGTGACTCATGTAAATGTAATAGTTCGATTCTATACCTATATCAATTTTGTAAACGCGTCCTTAAAAAATCTTAACGTAAATACTGCGGCAAAAAGAGCGACACGTCTCTACAGCACCAAGCCTCGGCCGGCAGTGACTGCACAGGCGTGTACGCAAACATCCGTACGTATTATTATAGAAATAAGAATATGTGATTTTAAAAAAAACTAGTTGGATTAAAAAATTAAAACACTATAACGTTAATATGTTGAATGTATAAAAATCTGACAAAAAATCAGAATGATTGCATGTATACTAGTATGGTTTTTACTAGTTAAAAGAAATTTTTAGAGGTATGTTTGTGATTTTTTTCTATCGTATTAAATTAGGCGTCAAATCCACCACCGATCTAACATAAAATAGACGTACAGACGGACTTCTATCAATGATTCGAAGTCCGCCTGTACTGGAAATAATTTTTTATACTGTTTGTTTCAGACTCGCCTATACAAAAGTATTATTGAAATACGCAGCTTTATCAAGCCTGCAATTGACTGGTTATTCAATCAACGTTTTCCAAGTGGCAATTTTCTATCGTCAATGTGTGTGTCATGTAGCACCTGGTTTTGTACCCTTGTGTACCCTTCAACGGCCAAGTCACACAACATTAACTATAATAATAAAGAAATCGCAGTAAGGAAGCTTAGACTTGGCACGACTTTGTCTAGATTTCATTACTTTTTAGAGATAAACAAGCAGCTCCATCGAGACTTGGCTAGTTTTTTACAGAATGTTTTTGGTGGGATTTCACTTCTTTTTGTAGAAACGTGGGCACATTGATTTATTTTATTAGATTTTCTTATTCGACACATTTTTTGTCTTTTTAGGAGTAGTTTTTTTATTATTACAAATCCTTCTTTTCCTTTTTTCCGGTTCTGATTCTTGTACAGTAGCAACAGTTTTTCGTATTGCCCATTCGCGTTCATTATTTATTCTTTTAGGCGGTTTAGACGGTTTAAAATCTGAAAGATCGGCGCGGTATTTACGCCTAAGCCGGTTGTATTCGATGATCGCTGAAGCTTTAGCTTTTATACTCTTGAAGTCAACATTTATGAAGTGCATCCCATGAAGATTGGTTACTCGTGAAAGCGCCACGTAGGCTTGGCCACAAGTGAATATGGAGGTGTCAATGTCCATGAGGGCATTTTTTAGACTTAGACCTTGGCTCTTGTGAATTGTTAGGGCATACGCCACACAGATTGGGAATTGTTCCCTGTACACGTATGCCCGGGGTATGATCTCAAATTTTGACTTAATAGGCAATAATTCGTGAATCAAATTATTAGCGAATTTTACTACCAATTGTTTAGGCTTTGTTTGGTCTTCCGGGTCCCACCTCTCTTTTTGTACAACACCTAATGACCCATTCACTAAACCTAAACTAACATCAATATTTCTCCTAAGCATTACTTTAGCTCCCTCTTTAATGATTATAGTTTCTTCCAGTGCAGCAGTCATCGACGCATCATCTTCATATTTTTGTAAACACACTCGGGCTTTCGTTATCATACATTTTAAACAATCCAAGGAATCTTTAGCAATTAACTTTATCTCGGGATGCGGAATCGCTATTAACATAGCATTATTTAACTGCATACACATGTTTCTAGTCGGTAGTAAACAAACAGTATCTTCTGGTAAGTCCCTCAAACATTGTGCTATTTCCATTAACCTTCCTTCATTGGAATGTGATAGCAGAGGTATCAATCGGTTTGACAGTATATTTCTGTCTGATTGAGTTGTCACTCCTACTCTGATTCTTTTTAACATTTCTACAAACGTAGAATCATTCAGCTGTCTCATATTCAACGTAAGTTCGTCGTAACTAAGTAATAAGTTTATTAATTTATGAAGGGGTTAGTTTTTCAAATGGCGACTTTTCTCTAACGGGTGGAAGTTGCAAAAGATCCCCAAGCACTAAAATATGTTTTTTTCCAAACCAACCATCTTCTACATCAGAAATATCAAACACTTCGCATAAACGAAGATTTATGTAGGCTAAAGTTACATTAGATATCATAGACACTTCATCTATAATAAATAATTTGACAGTTTTTAAGTCTGTCCTTAAAACTGGAGTTTGTTTATGCTGTACGGGTAGGCGACACTTGTTATAAATATTTATGTTTCTCACTTATGTTTAAAGAGGTTTTTGTTACAGTTATTTAAAGCCGATAAGATTTTCGATAAGTAGAAACGATAAACATAACGTGGAGATGAATTCATGTCCACGGTACCTTGAAGGAATTTGAGTAATGTTCGAGTAGAATAAAGTTAATCGTTCGACTATTTTTTCTTGTAAACTTGTAAGTATAAGTATAAAAGCCAAACTAGTGTTATCCAGAGTTTTCCTTTAATTTTATTTATATGCGTATTAAAATCAGAAGGGGAGGCATTCGCCCAGCAGTGGGACGCTATAGGCTAGATTAAATTAGATGTGTCCCACTACGCTGAATTTTTGCAATGACAGTAGATTTTTATGTACCAATGGTAGAAGGGGGCATTACCATATCTCTAATACAGCTGAGACCAGCTGAGGGTTCTTCATCAGATACTGTAGACCTTCGATTTTTGACATCAAATGAAGCGGCCCACCAAGTTGAATATTTTTTGTAAAGGCGGTATGTCGATCTCTTCTAATAGTTTGGTTGGGCTCTTGTGTTTTCTAATCAGGGTCACCAGGTACTCCAGATGTTCGATTATCCTAGTTTTTATAGTTTTCCCTTTATGTGGCCATTAAACCCTAACTCTGTACCAAATTTCAGCTCTCTGAGTTTATGGGAAGTACTAGTTCTATTCTGATGATCATGAATGAGTGAGTGAGTGTCATAAATGCGAAACTTTGCTTTCGCTTAACTTCGGAACTAAATGACCTAATGACTTGAAATTTTGGATTTTAAGTATGTGATTATAGTTTACTGGATGACGAAAATTTCTGCGTTCTGGTATTATCCAGAGGTTCTAAAATAGGGACCTGAAAATGCGGCGAAATGGTTCCAGTAAAGGATGGTACGGCAGTGTTTGCTTCGCGCTCGACTTGGCGGGGGCACTGCCGTGCCCCCCGATTAATATCTTCGCAGATTTTCCATGTACTGTTTTTAATATAGCGTAATATCCACAATGCAGTATAATTTACGAATTGCACAAAATATCATCTAAATTGTTGGAGCCGATTCCAAGGAAGTATTAAAATTTTATTTTGTTGTTGTATTTATATATAGTGCTCTCATCCGCTTGTGCTATATAAACATATAAAAGAAATTGATATATTAATATAAATATCAGTCGTATACAAACATTAGAGTGAAACTAAAACATTAATACATTTTAAGGTCAGATCCTTCAGCTTAAGCTCAAAGCGGTCTAAAGTCCTCGTCAATATATGTCATAAGAGCCGAAACACGCTACAAATTTTATATTTGAACCTTTAAGGAGTTCCTCTCGACGACCTTCAGTTCCTATTACTAGATCAGCTTGAGGTTATATATATATATTTATATTTTTTTCAGTGGTAGAGCCACGCGGCAGCTTTGCTGTTGCACGTATGGGCTGGCTCAAACCGGGGTGGTAACACGACCTCACAGAATACCGGCGTGAAGTGGAAGCTCTGCTTCCGCGTTTCGTCTTGTGAGTGCAGGTGGCCGGAGGCCCAAATCCCCCCCCCCCCATCGACATGGTAGCGGAATTAAATAATGATAGACTACCCCAGGTGGGTACCAGCACCCCTGGAGATTCCCTCGCTGAGCATCCACGACCATGTTACTCCACTTCTGAGCGTGGGTGCTCAGGCTGCCCCGCCTATTCTGGGTGGGGCAAAATTCCGCTCAAGACTACAACTGCTCGGTGCAAACGGAGCAACAAGACCAAGGTGACCCCTGCCACGCTGTCCGTGAATTTCTGCAATATCAGGGGACTTCACTCTAACCTAAACGCCGTCCACTACCATCTCGAGACGGCGAGGCCGGCTCTGCTCTTTCTGACCGAGACGCAGGTGTCCTCTCCGGCTGATGTCTCGTATCTCTCCTACCCGGGGTACAAACTGGAACACTCCTTTGTGCCTCGGGCTGGAGTTTGCGTTTACGTCAGAGAGGACATCTGTTCTCGACGCCTCGGCAGACTTGAAGGTTCGGACCTGTCCATCCTTTGACTACGCGTAGACAGCGACGACCATCCGCGCGTCTACGGGTGCCTCTATAGGTCCCATAGCGGTAATGCCGAAACAGACCGACTCTTCGACCACGTCCAAATGGCTGCAGATTCGTTGCTACAGCAGATCCCCTCCGCAGAGATCGTGATCCTCGGCGACTTTAACGCCCATCACGCCGAATGGCTTGGTTCACGTTTAACCGATCATGCGGGGAGATCTGTTCATGATTTTGCCTTGGCATATGGTCTGACACAACTGGTTACTTCGCCTACGCGGATTCCAGATGTGGAGGATCATGCACCTTCCCTGTTGGACCTTCTGCTGACCTCTCACCCGGACGGATATCAGATTTCCGTCGACGCCCCTTTAGGCTCCTCGGACCATTGTCTGGTCCGGAGTGTTGTGCCACTCACGCTGAAATCGCGGTTGCATTCTGCAGGCAGGGTGTTTGGCACTATAGGTCAGCCGATTGGGATGGGATGCGGTCTTTTTTGCATCCTACCCTTGGGGGCGGGTTTGCTTCTCGCCGGATGATCCCAACGTTGTTGCGGATTCTGTTACTGATGTGGTACTTCAGGGTATGGAACTTTTTCTTCCTTCCTCTGTGGTGCCCATTGGAGGCAAATCTCAGCCATGGTTTGGTCGCTCCTGCAAAATAGCATCATGCTATAAGCAGGAGTGCTACCAAGCCTGGGTTGATGCATCAGCGTCCCGGGATGTAAACACCAGCGCTCTAAAAAAGAAGTATAATTCCGCCTCTAGGTCCTTCAAAAGAGTCATTGCTAAGCCAAAGTCAGAGCACATAGGCAGAATTGGCGAGAAACTAGTTCGCCTTCCTTCTGGAACCCGTGCATTCTGGTCTCTCGCCAAGGCTGTCCAGGGGAATTTCTGTCAGCCATCTCTTCCATTTCTGCACAGGGAGGACGACTCACTGGCCCATACTGCAAAGGAGAAAGCCGATCTTCTAGGCTCTTTCTTTGCGTCTAACTCGACTCTCGATGACGGGGGGATTACGCCGCCGACCATCCCGCGGTGTGAGTGCCCCATGCCGGAAGTACAGTTCACACAGCGCTCGGTTCGCAAAGCACTCCTCTCCCTAGACATCCACAAGTCGAGTGGGCCTGACGGAATCCCCCCAATTGTGCTGAGGACGTGTGCTCCAGAGTTGGCACCGGTTTTAACGCGTCTTTTCCGGTACTCCTACTCCCTAGGCGTAGTCCCAAAATCATGAAAGACGGCTTTCGTCCACCCGATCCCTAAAAAAGGCGACCGCTCAGACCCGTCCAACTACCGGCCAATCGCCATCACCTCCTTGTTCTCCAAAACAATGGAGTCCATTTTAAACTGCCAGCTCATGAGGTACCTCGAGCATCACCAGCTGATTAGTGACCGCCAATACGGTTTTCGCCGTGGTCGGTCAGCTGGTGATCTTCTGGTCTATCTCACTCACAGATGGGCGGAGGCAGTAGAGTTCAAGGGGGAGGCATTAGCCGTTAGTTTGGACATTATGAAGGCCTTCGATCGAGTTTGGCACAAAGCGCTTCTTTCGAAGCTCCCTTCCTATGGGCTTCCCGAGAAATTGTGCGATTGGATCACCAGCTTTCTTGCAGATCGGAGCATCAAGGTCGTTGTAGACGGTGCAAGCTCCGATTGCAAGCCTATTAATGCCGGTGTTCCACAGGGCTGCGTGCTATCGCCAACGCTGTTTCTTCTGCATATCAATGATATGTTGCATACCCGTAACATTCATTGCTATGCAGATGACAGCACTGGTGATGCTCTTTACACCGGCCGAGCCAATATTTCTCGGGAAAACGTCTCCGAGTGCCGGGACAAACTTGTGTCTGAAGTCGAGTCTTTGCTGAACAGAGTCTCGGATTGGGGACGACTAAATCTAGTCCAGTTTAACCCCCAGAAGACACAAGTTTGCGCGTTAACCGCTAAAAAGAACCCCTTTGTCGTATCCCCTCAGTTTCAAGGCACTCCTCTTGTTGCCTCAGCCAGTATCGGAATCCTCGGCGTCGACATATCGAGTGACGTGCAGTTTCGTGGTCACTTGGAAGGGAAGGCCAAATTGGCCTCTAAAAAGCTTGGCGTGCTCAGCAGAGCGGGACAGTATTTCATGCCGGCACACCGCCTGCAACATAACAAGGCGCAGGTTCGGCCGCACATGGAATACTGTTCCCATCTCTGGGCTGGGACTCCCCAGTACCAGCTCCTTCCACTTGACCGCATCCAGCGCAGAGCGGCTCGAATCGTCGACGACCGAGTGCTTTCCGATCGGCTCGATTCACTGGCGCTGCGAAGAGATGTTGCATCTCTTTGCGTATTTTATCGCATCTGTCACGGGGAGTGCTCTGAGGAATTGTTCGGATTAATCCCAGCCGCCAAATTTCGTGAACGCACTACACGGCAAACGTCCCGATACCATCCACACCATCTGGATGCTTGGCGGTCCACCACTGTACGTTTCACAAGGAGTTTTCTTCCACGTACAACCTCTCTGTGGAATAGTTTACCACCGGCGATTTTTCCGGACCGATACGACCTGGGGACCTTCAAGAAAAGAGCTTACTCCTTTCTAAAGGGCCGGCAAAGCACCTGCAATTCCCCTGGTGTTGCGGTTGATCATGGGCGGCGGTAGTCACTTAACATCAGGTGAGCCGCATGCTCGTTTGCCCCCTCTTCTATAAAAAAAAAATATATTAAAAAATGGATGATTGAAATCGGTTTACAATCTGCGAAAATATAAAATTCTTTAAACAAGAGTCTAATATGAAACTTATTAAGCTATTTTCCACCCTTAGGGGCGGAATACATATTTTTTTAAATTTAATGGGGCCACCTTGCTGTAAAGCCTATTTAATTAAAGAGGAATAATTAAATCGGCTGTAGTCGGTTAAAATTACAAATTAGGGCCTATTTTTAACCGTCAGATAAGTTATTTATAGAATAAAACACAACATAAACATATCATTTATATCAATAAAATAGTCATTGTAACTTTTATGTTCAGTCAGATTATCTCTATATATTAAAATCAATTGATGTCCGCTTGTCTTGTTAAAATTTAAAAACGGCCCGAGCGATTTTGATGAAATGTTTTATGGTGTTTGAACGGGTTTCTGGATGGTTTTAATTCACAACAACTAAATGAAATTTTTATATCATTATTGTTAAATAAATCCATATTTTCTACTTTAAGAACATCATTTATTTATTAATATTATTGGTTAAACGCTTCGTTAGATACTTGTTCTAAGGGAAATCACATATTGTCACAATCATCTTAACACTTTCTTTGTCCGGTTTTCAGACACAATAGTAAGACAATAGCAATAACTTATATTCAGTGCACGGGACTGTGAGAGGGTTAATTTTAACTAGGGACAATACGTCCCGCATAATCTCTGGCTTAACTGACGATGTTGGTCTACAGTATCTATGCAGATGTTTCTGTCGGCATGTTCATAGACAATTACTTTGTGGATAGGCAACGTTATAAGCTGCTTGAATGTTTACATTAACAACCCAGGGGATCCCTTAGAGCAGCAGATCCCTTTAGCAGAGAAAGCGAATTTTGGAAAGGGCTTACGAACGAACGAAATTTCTAAGGACTTTAATATTTAACAATTTCGTCAAAAAATACGGCCCCACTAATGAACGTTGGTTATCACATACTTAAATTAAGTATTAATTATGTCTATAACTGTCTCTTTCTATTGCCATTTAGTAAAAAAAAGAGAAAGAAACTTTAACCGATACTTAAATTGACGTCGGTTTTACTAGTAACGCTGATAATGCTTTCAAAAAATCGAAACAAACATTGTGATGATCAAAGACAATAATGCACGGAAGTAAAAATATTCAAATTATTTTATTAAAAATTGATTTTGTCCGGAACGTACGGTATGGGGTCGAGGTAACAACCCTAACAGAAGAGGTTTCCAAATTTAGATGGGTTTAATTAGAAAATCCTTTAAGACTGATTGCATTAAAGCGTGTTAAGTCTAAAGTTTTTGAAATTAATAATAATTCTTCTGTTCTAAGCTTGTAGGGTTCAGGTTGCATCGATAAAGACAGTTTATTTTAAGATTAAAAGAAGTGTTCGGGAAAATGTTGTAGTGGAATACAGAACTTCAAGTAATTTTAAGTTTAATAAAAGAAGGGTGAAAGGAATTATACTTTTGAAATTAATTTAAGCCTATTTTCCAAATGCCCCATGATGTAATGTTTTCATTTGTATGTACCCGTATGTTTTTAATACATTTGTCTACTTTTTTTTGCGATTTTCTGTAATGACGAAGATGATGAATTTTAGCAAATCAACTATACATTTTTTGTTGTTGTATACAGGTACAACCGAAGACACAGCAGCGTAAACTGCTGTGTTTCGTATGGTGAGTGTGGAGCACGGAGCAAATATAAAGGTGTGGAAAACCGGAGACCCTTTTCACTGCATTTTTATTGTTAATCGAGGATAGATGTAGATGTCTATGAGCCACTGCATCCACTTACTAATACCTCACAGCATCCACTTACTAATACCACACAACATCCACTTACTTTAATTCACACAGCATCCACTTACTCTATAAAGAACGCGTTGTCACCCTAGTGGTACTAAGATGGCATTAGTCGTTATCAGTAAAATTAGTCACTAGTTTTTTTTTTACATTTACGATACGAAACACAGCAGCATTATATTCTACGAAATCGCAGTCCTTCTCTGATCGATCCTGCCTACTCGTGCTCTAGCTACAAACCACTGTAGTGTGGCCCTGATACATCGAAAGATAATTATTACTGCTTACCTGTACGCTGGTAGCATTCTGTCACAGCAAATCTAAAATTCAGCGCTTAACACAGGTCTCCCCTATTAGATTATATCATACGGGGGATATTTGCCATAGTTGATACGATTGATAGCCGCTTTGGCAACCATACATTTTAGTTATTATTATGAAGAAACTGCACTGGAACTAGTTTGTTTACCTCTAACGCTTCTTAGGACACCAACGGGACGGGTAATTACAGCACCACTACATAGAACATATTCAAAATAACTTTATATAAAACTTCTTTTATGTCCGATATCTCATAAATAGAGCGAATACTGGTTGGCTCGTTTCAAGTTGTACTCGAGGAATCATCCATTAAAAAGTTCTGGCACAAACGTTTTGAAGTCACAATTTAATTTTCTTTCAATTCACGAACAACCTGCAAATATCGTTTCTATTCGCTTAGAAAATTTTATTCAAATCATTTTTTAAATTTATGACATATGTATTTTTTAAATTTATTACAATATATGACAATATTGTCATTTCATTACGAGCACAACTTCGCCTTGTGGTAAGTGCGATAAAGTCTTCGATGGATAATCCCGCTGTCTGAGCGTAACAAAGGCCTGTTCACTGTTGCCTTGATGGCGCTCACTTTGTATTCGGAAGGAAAGGCAAACGCCTGCAAATTATTCCATACTTTGCTGTAGGCAGCCAAGTATGGAATAAGAACGAACTCACTATAAGACATATAAGAAGTTCATACTGAAATTTAAAAAAAGTAAATTTATTAATACTGGCGAGATTTGAACTCGTAGTATAAAATTCACTAGAGGCTGTGGATAAGCCCGGCTAGAGGGCAGTAGGCATCTAATAGTTTGCCAAAAAGTTACTCGTTGCTCAGATTGCGGAGTGTTTGATTAGAATAACGACAAAGATTTAATAGCTCACCCTCTCTGTTAAGGATGTCAAAGAATGAATTCTTTTAAAGTTTCAGACCTAGTTCTAGACATTCTAATTTGATGATTTAATCTTTATTTTAAATATCATCATTATAATTACAACCCTCAAGAGACTGCCGAATTTGAACACAGGGAGACCTATATTCATATTTATTATGATAATAAATAAAAGTGAAACTATAATTATTATGAAATACTAGCTTGCCAGACAGACGTTGTTCTGCCCTTTTCGACGACCCTTTGTTATGTCCTATTTAAAATACTTAAATTCGAAAAAAAATTATAGGTCACTCATGGGCAAAAAAACTTAATTAAAATCGGTTAAGCAGTTTAGGAGTCCATCGCGGACAAACAACATGACACCTACTTTATTAATATTGAGACATATCGCAAATACATATAAATTCAATTACATTATTTTCTACATATTTGATATGTAGAAAAATAATGTAATCAAAAAATCATTCAGTGCTGCAAGCGATATCCACAGCAGTACGAATGCGCTGGCAGCTGGAACTAAATTACCACAATCCGATTGCTTGCAGGTTGTTGGACTGTTTTTTGCCTCGGAGTCCACAGGAGTAGGCACTACCCTCTCACCTAGCGTGGTTTAGTCTCAGGCACATAAGCAGCCATGCCTGTCCGCGTTAGTCCTCAGAAGTTAAATCACATCTGTCTTCTTTGTTTTTTCTCTCTTTATTTGTTTCACTAACAGATGACACACACCACTGAGACAAAATATACCATTTCACTATTAGGGCTACATGCTATGTGTTCAACCTCTTACAACATACATAGATGTTTAACGAAGTGGTTGAAAAAAGGAAACATAATAATATGCTATACTATGCGGTGCAAATGAAAATACAGTTACATGGAAACCAGATTTGCTACAAATACAGTTTTAGGATTTAATGCTAGTATATATAAATGTACTACTTTAAAGACATAATTGTGAAATGTTTATTGATTATATATTTAAAACTGGACAATGGATTATAGGTACATAATGTCCACTTCTATGGATTTTGGATTTTTTTGTATTATTACATGAAAAGTTGAATTGTTGTGTTGGTGGTCGACCTTTAGTTCGGCTGTCACTTATTTTTTTCATAAAATGCGAAATTCTCTTCGTACAAAATGTAAAGAAAAAAATTCAAATCGCACGATTTTGGATTTTTTTGTATTATTACATGAAAAGTTGGATTGTTAATGACCTGTAGCAGCTACTTAACATTAGGTTCAGGTCGACCGTTAGTTCAGCTGTCACTTATTTTTTTTTATAAAATGCGAAATTCTCTTCGTACAAAATGTAAAGAAAAAAATTCAATTCGCACAATGAATCTCTATAGTATTATTCTTAAAAAGGAAGTAAATTAATATCAGTATCTTTGCTTAGTGTGAAACTTAATCCAACAATTTTGCAACGTTAAGTACGCATTCACACTCAACTACATTAATTCCAATGCAAATCATAAATAATTCCTCCCTTTTTCTCTTTGCCAAACTATATCAGAGTAATGAGATAAATGTTTTTGTTGCCCTGTTTATTTCGTTCAGTTAATATTCTTCTCTCATTTCCGGGGCGTTCTTGTTTCCGTTTTTTCTCTTTGTAATACAAATGAAATATTAAGGTCTTTTTAATGAATACTGAGAACAGACTAGAAGGCATACATCTCCTGATGTAGCTTTATGAGAATACTAGTAAATGAATTCATAGTTTATCGTCGACAAATAGAAAACTATAATATAATAAAAGAGATACTAAACTATAATTAAATAAAAGCGAAATATTTAAAATAATGTGTCTTAAAACAGAAATCGATCAAGTTATGTATTAAATAAAATATATTTATACATTTAAAGTTAAAAATATGTTTTTATCATCTTAATTTGTAAATAAGAGTCGATAGGCCAAATTATGACAGAACTGGGAAGATTTAAAATACGACGTAAATACGATTGAAATAGTTAAACGTTTTATAGAAGGTTGGGGTTTCTCTATTATCCTTAAATAAAATTAATACGGAAATATTATTTACCAGTATGGTCCCATGGTCGGGAGCTGCGTCAAATGTGCGAGATATCCCGCCTAAATACTCGGTCAAATGTGACGATTTTGGCAAATTCTCCAAATATTGTGAGAGGACAATGTTGTGTGACTATGATGGTGGTTTTTAACAAAGTGCGCTGTTCACATGCCCATAATAGACTGAAGTAACGTATTAATATTATTTTAAGTCTAATAGTGGTACTATTAAGTCGCGCGATGATAAAACAAATAAAATGAATAAAATTTACTTATTGCCAACTAGGGTAAAAAATGCATACAAGAACAGTGATTCCATGGATCCCAAACTAGAATAAACCCGTATATTAAAGTTCAAAAGTCATTACCCAGCATCTATTATTCGGATTTAGGAATAATTATTCACGAATTCTAATCTTTAACTGAAGTCTAACACAACACCTAAATTTTACCTAGCAATATAGGGTACAGCCCTAGGTACTATGAAACTTCACTTTGCGTGGAATACACAGTTCAAGAAATTATTATACGTGGTTTTCTCTCCATTCCATTACAGCCTTTAAATTCACTGCTGAACATAGGCCTACCCATAGAGTTCTCAGAAGGATTCTGCGGTCCATTTACTGTTTCAGTTTCCCTCTGTCACCTTTTACGATAACCGTGAGCCGTAGTGGAGTAGTGGATGCTCTTACCCTCCCTCAGGAATCCCCACACGGTGGGTGTAGGCATCTCTAAGGGACTCATATACTCAGTTCACTGCTTCTTATTCCTCCCGGCT
Source organism: Parnassius smintheus behrii (assembly GCA_036936625.1). Classification (NCBI taxonomy): domain Eukaryota; kingdom Metazoa; phylum Arthropoda; class Insecta; order Lepidoptera; family Papilionidae; genus Parnassius; species Parnassius smintheus. The sequence goes on along the minus strand of JAUPFT010000029.1, from coordinate 27,029,360 downwards.
CTAACGACGACTCCGTGGCGTAGTGGCTTAGCAATGAGTGGTTGCGCTGGGAGTTGCGGGTTCGAATCCCGCACGGAACAAGTATTTTGTATAGCCTACAAATAATTGTTCCGGGTCTGGATGTTTGTCCTTGTGCAATTTATGTTTGTAAACTGCCCTCGCGATACAGGAGAAAATCCTAGTGTAGGGGTAACGTTTTAAAAAAAAACCATGGTACTCCTTAGATGGGAGATTGCCAAAGTTTCTACGCACGTAGCATCCCACACAATTTTTCATCACTCCCATGGGATCAAAGGCATACCGTCGGCATAATAATAATCTGATATCCGGAACCAGCATTAATCAAAAATTTTACCGGAAATGTGCACAGTCTCACTCCATGTTACAATGTGAATGACATGTTTGTATTTACAATTAAACTATCTGTACACGAATTATTCACAGCCACTTTCGTATTATCATCATCGTAATTATCACAGCCCATCTGACGAATACCACAAAGCACGTTTTTTTTAAGTACACAACAAATGTGATAGACGTTTATACACTCCACATATTCATCTATACTCGATTAAGAATCAAAATGCAGATGCGTTGTCACCACTAAGAACTTCGATGGAATGACTCGTTATCAGTAGAAAGGGTCTCCGGTTCTCTATATTCACAGTACAAAACACAGCAGCACTAAGCTCCTATTTTACGCTGGCATTCTGTGGGAGCTTGATCCTCCCCAGTTGAGCCGACCCATTCGTGCCACCATGTATAACGCGGTCCTGGGCTACCTACATCCTTCAAATTCCTGCATCTCTTTCCAAGTCGTCACTCAATCTAGTAGCGGGATGAAATTCCGTATATATAGCAGGAAGTAATCGCAAGTCACAACGTAAAATGTATTTTTTTATAGGATAGGGTGACAAACGAGCACACAGTCCACCTGATGGTAAGTGGTCGCTGTGGTCCATAGACATCTACATCTATCCTCGATTACGAATCAAAATGCAGATCCGTTGTCACCCGTGAGGACTAAGATGGAAGGCCTTGTTTCCAGTAAATGGGTCTCCGGTTCTCTACACTCACTATACAAAATACAGCAGCATTAAGCTACTATTTCACGCTGGTATTCTGTGAGAGCGTGGTCCTTCCCCGGTCGAGCCGACCCATTCGTGCTACAACTATACTACTATTATAACTGTAGCATGGCTCTACCACGTATTAATGTTCTAATAAAATATAAAAATGTATGATTAAATTTCGAGTTTATTGTTGTGTAAAATAATTATGTCATAAATTTTAAATCTATCGGACTAAATGGTTTTTAAAATGCATGTTAATAAAGTGCGAGCTTTAAAACGCCTAATGTGTACTCGCTATAACTGTACGATTTAAAATTTCGCGGTTGGAAACAGTATTCATGTCATAACGAGTACATTTATATACATCCACTCCAGTCTATAAAGTTCCTTTTGGAGAACACAGGGCTTCCCGGATCGCTTCACAGGGAAACTTGGCCGCAGTAGTGACGCTTGGCAGGGAGGTTGGCAACCGCAGTTTTTATTATTTTGAGTTTTTATCATCTCTGATTTAAGTTTCCCCTCTGTGGCCTCTTACGACCCCCACGGGAAGGAGGAAATTATTTGATGTGTTCTATGTTACTTCTCATCTGAAAATCAATATAAAACATTTATATATAGCCATTAAAATGTGAATATTAACGTAAAATTAGTTTAGTTCTACTAATATTAGCCGTATTATATAATAATCTCGTGAATCACGGGAGGTGCTTTGTAGCATGTTCGCTGCAGAAACTTTTAAAAATGAACAATAAGCTCCTTCCAAGGAACATGTCAAGACTAAGTTGCAGAGATAAAAATATTTCCAAAAGAACTCAACACGAAAATATAAAAGTTGGATTGAATTTGAGGCAAGGTAGTTCAGCTAGCTTAGAATCATAGTACAAAATAAATAAATATATTACATGCACACGCAAAACACGGTCAACAAGCTAAAAATATACCTTCAACTTGCAAAGACCCTTTATTTTTCACCAGATTGTCACTATCTAGTGGAGACCTGCATACACGGTGCTTCACAGTACGATGCTGCCTGTCAATTTGTGGTCCCCACGGGTGTTAATGCTTCTACTATATCACCTGCCGTTGCCATTTTTTTCTGCTGCGTTTAACTCTTTACGGATTTTATAAAAGTGAAAAATAACAAATACAGTAACTTTGTCAGTGACTCGCTGAGTATCTTGAAGACCAACCAAACTTGACACTGTCGTAAAGGACCACGATACGATAATTTTTGAATGACAAATTAGAAAATTATATTAAATTATAATTTAAAACGAGGAAAATACTTCAAAAATGTAATCTAAGTAAGCAAAATAAATGAGAATTTTATGACAGGGCTAGTAAACTTTTGTTGAATCTTTTCTTAACACTGTGATTACGAGCTACCTTCCATAAAGTTCCTCATTTTGAAAAATGAATTGTTTAAGAAAATTGTTCCCAGTAGTAATTTATAAAAAAGAAAAAATGAGGCAATTATTGTTGGTATCATTGTATTTTCGAAAAGTGCGAAATAGAAATGTATGTTGTAATATCAGCGTCAAGCTTTAAATTAAAGTTTCGGTATATAGCTATTTAATTATCGGTAAATAGAACTAGTTTCAAATTCTAAAAAGGGGTGGTTCCCAATTTAACTGTACTTTTGGTAAAATAGAAAAAAAAACTTCTTAATGTAATAAGATTGTTTTCAATTTTCCCTCCGTCATATTAATACTTACATAAGTACTAAACGATGATGATGCTTAGTCTACTGAAAAAGGGTTAAAAAAATAATTAAAAAGTAAAACTCTTAAATATATGTAACAACCCATATAATTGAATAGCTTTAGAAGTTGGTTCTTTATATCTCAGATACACTAGTGACAATCTCAACGCTCACACCGATTTCAGGAGCTATTAAATTCACCGGTTTCAGAAGCTCCTTAATTATGTTGAAATTACTTTAATCTTTTTAATTCCTTGGAGTCGATTTATAACTTTTTATAAGTTTAATTTTTCGATTATTATATTACTGAAATTATATAAATAATCAATAAAATAGTTTCATAACTGGCGAAGGTAGCGCGTGACATACACATTAAAATGCTGTCGAAATGAGAACTTCCTTCTTCCTCAAAATCGGCTAATATGAGAATTTTTAAAATATACGCTATAAAATGGATGCTGATTCTTTGTCTCATAAAATTTCCAATAAGAACTATAAAACTTTGCGTGAAATCAATTGCAACGTTGTGTCAAAACTTCAAAGCAATTGGTGGTGAGCTTTCTATGCGATATGTATTATTTGACAAGTTCTCTGCAGTTTATTGCTTCGTTTTCGTAATAATTAAACTATTATTGTGATCATAATGATTTTTTATATTTACGCGAACACTATACATTGATTAAAACTACTTTTGCGGATGTTTTATTTATTTTATTTTTAATATCCGACGTTTCGGGTGCTTTCCAGCACCCATGGTCACGGGGGACTGAGGTGACTGACGTCCCGATGTCAAAGTTAACCCGGAATACATTCAGCTTTTTAATTATTGTATTTGGATATGATCGCAAACTGCAGACTTCCCGGAACGTTGATGCTTCACGTCAGCTATGTGTTCTTTTATGCGGGTTCTAATGGATCTCTTTGTTTGCCCTATATATGAGACCACAATCACAATCAAATATATGGCACTTGACGGATGGTAAGAACTGTCTAATCCTCTTCGGTGGCTTGTAGAATGTTCTAATAGAAGCTCGCTTCAAGATGTAGCCAATCTTGTCTGTGACACCTCTGACATATGGTAGTACAGCAGGCACACGCTCGACTGTGGCCGGCTTCACTCGGTCACTGTGACGTAGGCGCGGGACCCGAAGCTTGTTGTCGTGCAGAACCTGCTTTACGTGCTGAAGCTCGGTGGCCAGATGTTTGCTGTCACAGATCCCTCGTGCTCTCTGAAGCAAAGATTTGCCCACGGTAGCTAACTGTGAAGGATGATGGTGAGATTCACCATTTAAGTATCGGTTTGTATGGGTCTTATTTCTATACACAGTATGACCTATGGTGTTGTTAGGATTTCGGATGACTAACACATCTAGGAAAGCTAAGGAATTATTTGCCTCTGACTCCATAGTAAATTGAATTTTAGAGTTTATGGAATTAAGACGTTCTAAAAATGCAGTTACTTTGTCTGATGGTAAAATTGTGAAAGTATCGTCTACGTACCTCTTGTAGATCCTTGGGGTGACAGGTGCAGTAAGGAGGGCTTTCTCCTCAAAGTATTCAATGAATATATCGGCGACAATGGGAGATACAGGTGACCCCATCGCAACACCATCGACTTGCTTGTAAAACTCTTCCTTCCACAATAGATAACCAGATGTGAGGCAATGTCTTAATAGTACTGCATATTCTGGTGGCATGTTATTTTCATCTAGTTTCCTAGTTATAATTGAGATGCAGTCTTCAATAACACAATAATTCAACAAACGGGACTTGGAGCTAAACTTAACTTATTTCGATGTAACAGTAAGAGTTGCTGGCTCTTGACACAGAACACTTTAGATGAGTAATTTAATTCATGTCAGTTGCAGTATTCAAAGGATGTGTGGTACCTAGCGCAAGTGTTAGGTACTGTGCTTGAAATTTCATCATGTTAACACTTTGGAGGCAGTAATACGAGTACGCAAGGTGTTATAATTTGTACTTGTGCAAGCTACTGCCCATCTATATACAGACAATGCTCGGCGAAAGTTTAATTGCTTGAATATGCAATAAGTATTCAGCATTTAGTGCTAGGATAGATATTTCTTTTATTTATTTAAAAAATGAAAACTAACCTTATAACACCGTTTGGAGGCCATGTAAGAAAATCCTCTACCCCACGTGATCCCGTGGGTGCCGGAAGAGGCGACAGAGGGAAACGGAAACGGAAGATGGGCAGCAAGATCTTTCTGCTGAGAGCTCGAAATAATAAATAACTAAATCCTATACCTTTAAACGAGCAATTCTTATATATATATAATCGGAATCTCGGAAAAGGCTCCAACTATTTTCATAAAATTTTGTGTGCAGGGAGTTTCGGGGGCAACCGGGTACTAATAAATAATAAGAGGAAATCTATTAGAAAAGTCAAATTTAAGCCGTGGACTTTACCAGGCGGTAATGATAATAATGATGAACGTTGTTTTAATGTAGGGGATTCTTTAAAGTAGGGGGAAGTCACGCTACAGCTACCTATATTACAACTGTAGTGTGCATAGCACAACCGGGGAAAGACGATGCTCTCACTGAATACCAGCGTAAGATATCAGCCAGTGCTGCAGTATTTCGTATGGTGAGTGTAGAGAACCGGAAAACATTTTTCAAAAAAAAAAACTAGTTTTGACATAATGATTTCTTAGCTTAGCATAAATAAATATACCAAAAATGCCATTAGGTATCACATTAACAAATAGACGGAGAGCTGGCTACAATAAAAGCGTTCGCGTCGGATACATGGTTGATTTGTAATAAAAAAGAAGCCTTTGGTGTAGATGAACAAAAATTCTGTCCTGTCTTCAATCGCGAAACTGTGGCATAAAGTAGGGGGGAGGGTTAATTTGACAAACTTAAGGGCGAAAAAAATTGTAAGTTACACTGATTCTAATTTCAGAAAAACCTTTCATTTATATTGAAGAAACGAGAAAAAATATTGGCAGAAAGTTTGCTAGGGGTTTTTGTGCCGCCAGAGCGCGCCGAAGGTATGTTAATAAAAAAAAATCACGAGGTACAGGAATTTAGATTATTTGATTTTATGATTTAATTTTGATTTTAATGTTTAAATAAAGAAGACAATTTATTAAACGGTAGACAGAGAATGGGGGCTAAGGCTGTGGCAGACCAAAAAGTTTGTTTGGAAGCGATCGCTGTTTAGTGGTAAGGCACAAGCTAATCCGCGTGTTTCCGCTTGCCATGTGGTAGCGGTGTAATCCTTTTTACGTGGTAGAGCCATGCTGTAGCTATACTTGTAGCACGAAAAGACACAATGTCAGCGTGAAGTAGCAGCTTAATGTTGCTGCGTTATGTATTGGGTGTAGAGAAACAGAGGCCCTTTTTACTTTAAACGAGGGGTGATAACACATGTGTTTTTTTAATGATATACTCAAATGTGTATGGAACACAGTATTTATTTTCTACCAGGTGGATTGAGTTCGTTGTTCATGGATAAATTGTTATACTATAAAATAAAAATAAAAAACCATTTCGCCCTGTGGGTGTCATGGTACTACATTATGTATATTATAGCAACTACTAATATGATCTAATGAAAATTGTTTAAAAATAAACGTTCATTTTATTAAATAAAATATTTGTGAAAAATGTTTAACAAATGTAACGTCTAATTTACTTAAATAAATAGCGGTGCAGATAAATATGACAAATGTTTCGCCGGTTAAGGACGGCAATTTTTTTTTGTTTTTTATGTTTATAATGTAACGATAATTCAATAAAAGTATTTCATATTCAGAATTTATAAACAGTTCCTGTTAAAAAAAATGTAGTGGCTTGCTTTTAGAATTTTTTTACATACAACTGCACGTGAAGAGTTACATTCGACCATGTTGTGCGGAAATATAGATACCCAGTAAATCATACCACAGAAGTCCTATTATATCATGTATATGCAAATCAATTTAAAGAAAAATTAAATGTAGATGGATGGATTACTTGTTAGTTTTTAGAAGTTTTACTTGAAATTACACTGAAATAAGAAGCTTTTGATCATATTGGCCGGTTTGTAGGTTGGATATTTTTTGCACAACGAGTTGATCAGCCTAAGTACGCCGTTTCTTGACTTGTCAATACGAAGACGATGCAATGTTCGCTTAGCACAAAGATGTAATGTCGAGTGCATGTTAAACAATACAAGATTAGTCATTGTTCTGGGCAACGACAGGATGATTTGAAGCGTCTGTCACGGGACATCTAATTATTTGTGTCGCTTTGTTATTTAGCGGAATCATTCAAAATATTCTCTTGGTATTTTTTTGGATGTTTTTTATTATAATAATTATTAACGAGTATATAGCACAAACGTGAGTTCATTAGCTGCACTGGTCGCCTTGTGGATGTCGTGAGAGACGACAGAGGGAAACTGAACCAGGAGCTGGGCAGCATCTACCCGATAACAACTCAACATAATATCAACTGCAGCTACTGATCCTCTCGCCGAGCGTGGAAACTGAACCAGGAGCTGGGCAGCATCTACCCGACAACAACTCAACATAATATCAACTGCAGCTACTGATCCTCTCGCCGAGCGTGGAAACTGAACCAGGAGCTGGGCAGCATCTACCCGATAACAACTCAACATAATATCAACTGCAGCTACTGATCCTCTCGCCGAGCGTGGAAACTGAACCAGGAGCTGGGCAGCATCTACCCGACAACAACTCAACATAATATCAACTGCAGCTACTGATCCTCTCGCCGAGCGTGGAAACTGAACCAGGAGCTGGACAGCATCTACCCGATAACAACTCAACATAATATCAACTGCAGCTACTGATCCTCTCGCCGAGCGCGGAAACTGAACCAGGAGCTGGGCAGCATCTACCTGATAACAACTCAACATAATATCAACTGCAGCTACTGATCCTCTCGCCGAGCGTGGAAACTGAACCAGGAGCTGGGCAGCATCTACCCGACAACAACTCAACATAATATCAACTGCAGCTACTGATCCTCTCGCCGAGCGTGGAAACTGAACCAGGAGCTGGGCAGCATCTACCCGACAACAACTCAACATAATATCAACTGCAGCTACTGATCCTCTCGCCGAGCGTGGAAACTGAACCAGGAGCTGGGCAGCATCTACCCGATAACAACTCAACATAATATCAACTGCAGCTACTGATCCTCTCGCCGAGCGTGGAAACTGAACCAGGAGCTGGGCAGCATCTACCCGACAACAACTCAACATAATATCAACTGCAGCTACTGATCCTCTCGCCGAGCGTGGAAACTGAACCAGGAGCTGGACAGCATCTACCCGATAACAACTCAACATAATATCAACTGCAGCTACTGATCCTCTCGCCGAGCGCGGAAACTGAACCAGGAGCTGGGCAGCATCTACCCGATAACAACTCAACATAATATCAACTGCAGCTACTGATCCTCTCGCCGAGCGTGGAAACTGAACCAGGAGCTGGGCAGCATCTACCCGATAACAACTCAACATAATATCAACTGCAGCTACTGATCCTCTCGCCGAGCGTGGAAACTGAACCAGGAGCTGGGCAGCATCTACCCGATAACAACTCAACATAATATCAACTGCAGCTACTGATCCTCTCGCCGAGCGTGGAAACTGAACCAGGAGCTGGGCAGCATCTACCCGACAACAACTCAACATAATATCAACTGCAGCTACTGATCCTCTTGCCGAGCGTGGAAACTGAACCAGGAGCTGGGCAGCATCTACCCGATAACAACTCAACATAATATCAACTGCAGCTACTGATCCTCTCGCCGAGCGTGGAAACTGAACCAGGAGCTGGGCATCATCTACCCGATAACAACTCAACATAATATCAACTGCAGCTACTGATCCTCTCGCCGAGCGTGGAAACTGAACCAGGAGCTGGGCAGCATCTACCCGATAACAACTCAACATAATATCAACTGCAGCTACTGATCCTCTCGCCGAGCGTGGAAACTGAACCAGGAGCTGGGCAGCATCTATCCGACAACAACTCAACATAATATCAACTGCAGCTACTGATCCTCTCGCCAAGCGTGGAAACTTGGACAAAATTCTCTCTATGAAGTAAACTACGTTAGCGTTAGCTACGTAGCTTGTGCTTATTAGTGGACATTTATAAGCTGTAATGGAATTCTGTGAGGACTTCATCCTTCTCCGGTCAAGATCGACTTATTTGTTATGCAACCATAAGAAAGCGGCTGTGTGGCTATACCTCTTTAAACCGCTATGGAAGACATCAAACCCAGGCAGTTGCTCTGCATTCTGTGGTGATTTTGTTTGACGTCTACCACACTTCTTTTTCTTTATCGGCGTTTAAAAGTCCAGTACTGGATAAAGGTTTCTCCCGCTGTATGGTACATTTTCCTTAATCACCTCGCTTGGCAGGCAAATAGGCGATCGCGTACTACTAGGGTATTACTACTAGATGTTTTACAATTTTGACTCTGCTTCTCATCACCGATAGAAAAATTATACGTGTAACTTAAATGAGATGGTGTGGCGTCCGTCGACGTGATGCATTTGATTCACACCAATCCTGATTGTATGCGCCGTCTGTAATTTAAAAGTAATTTAAAATTTTAAGTCGATAACAGCTAATCGTAAGTCTTATACATACAATAAAATGCAATAAAATATTATATTTAGGTCCGATATCTTAATGCTTTTGTTTTATCGATTCGTTAAATAAATGTTTACCTTCTGATATAACGGTCGTATTATACAATAATTCGAATTAAGTTTCTATTACTAAATCAACACCGAAACTTAAGTAATTGAGCTGTGTTACAATAAAAGCAATTTTTAGAATGTTATGTATTATTCCGGAAAATAACATTCGATTTCTATTATTTATGACCAAAAATAACTTCGATTCTAATATCAAATGTTAATAATTACATTAAATATGCAATTAGTGTTTTAAAGCCTGCTTCATATCACGAGATTTTAGTTTATTTTGCACAGAAATTGCAATCGTAGGCAGATAAAACGAATAACTAATATAATTTTTAACTTAGAAATAAAATTAATGTGATTAGAAAACGATTAAATGTGCTCATTTATCCAATGTTTCATGAATAGACAATTAGTATCGGGGCGGCTCGCAATCAGTTGTACTCGTAGATAACAAATGGAGCTGACTTGCAGTCGCTGCATCTGTGATGCTGTTCGCAAACGTCTTATTGCGTCGAAGTTATCTATTCTGGCATCCATCAACAATTGAGATTCAATACAATAGCACGGTAGCCCCATCAGAACCAAGAGAGCAATAATTATGTAGAATTCGGGGGCTCAAGGTAAGTTTTCTGTGTACAACTGAGTCCGTCTGTGCCTATCTCAACCTATTGTTATGGCCCTTACAAAAGTTAGTGCATTTTTTAAAAATTCAATTGGAAGTTTTCTTTTTCATTGGTTATTCGTTTTTCAAGCAATATCTTAAAATTTAATGAGTAATATTAACTCGCTAGCGTACTTCACTATCACCATAAATTAAACACTATCGTAGTCCTAAACTGCACGGGCCTCCCTTTATTTTTCGGTAGATTTTGTTACATCTATCGTATTGAGGGTGGGTTTAACCCAACTTTGATTTATACACGATTAACTATGCCGGGGATGAACTATTCCACGAAATCATAAGAATCAAAGTCTTGTATCGTTTTTCCGTGCATTCTAAAGAATAATGCTTGGAATAACCATACATGAGTAGCAGAGTGAATGATGAACTAACCCGACAAATAAATATTGTTCTATTATGGGATGACTTAAAAGGATACGTCATATTCACTCGCATTCTTCGTATTATAGTATCTAAAAAAGCTATTAACTAGAGTCAATGCGGAGTTGTTTGCAAGGCTTGAACTTTTATTCGTAGTATTTGTTTTTATTGTAAGTACTATTTCTTGATTATATTCGGTGGTTTGATATAAAAATAAGTGGGTATAAAATAATATAATATACAAATGTAACTGACGAAATGAAGTTAAAATTAAGACTGACAGTAATGCCAGCGAAGAAACATGTGACGCCATTCAAATATTTTTGGAATAGTTCTGTTATTACGTGCGAAAGGGTGGTTTAGTAACTATTCCCGAACGACTCGTTCTTCTTTGAATTGCAAATCGTAAAACGCAAATTTGATTTATTATTGAAAAAATTGTGATTTATTCTAAAAAATCACTGCAAGACCTCAGGACATAGTCAGTTCATGTTGCATAGATCGGACCATAAACAATAATTAAAAAAGCTGAAGGTACCTACTCCGGGTTTAACAATGACATCGGGACGTCAGTCATCTCAGTTCCCCGTGAACATGGGTGCTGGAAAGCGCCCGAAACGTCGGGAATTAAAAATAAAAAGTAAAAATAAACGCGATAAAATCCGTAAAAGTAGTTTTAATCATGTGATAAAATGCTGTTAAAACTCCTATGGAGGTGCATTCAGTTTTAAATTAGACAATTTACTTACGTCATTTAATGTAACTAAAACTAATACATACATCGAAACCTATTAAAATTTAAAATAATTCATAGAGTGAGAATTGGTATTTATAGTTAAAGCACATGAATAATCAATATTCTATCTTCATATCTTCTATATATCCTCATTTACAGATGTAATTACAAACGAGGACTGCCTTTGATACCGGGACATGACATCGACCAAGCTTTGTGAAATCAAACTGACGGCCGACATGTGAATTTGCTGCCTCTATATTTTGAGATAGATAACAGATCTGATCTGAACAGACCTCTCTAAATTTAATCACGTATAAAGTTTGATATATTATATTAAATATGCGCTTTAGCAGTAATGAACGGTAATTTATTAATTCTAAGATTTATATTCATTCCAAAATGAAATTAAATGAAATAAAATATATTTTATTTCTTCGACATAAATAAATAAAGTTTCGTTTGCCTATCGTTTTTTATTAAATCAAGTAAATCTGCCGATGTTTCAAAATTACTTACCTTATTGTTATTGTTTAGCGTAGCGTTGAATGTAAATAATGAAAATCGAATGAGATTTTGTATTTTTGGTAACGCTTCAATGAACTTTCCTTTTTATAGTATAAGGCTGGTAAGCAAGCACAGAGCCCAATTGACAGTAAGTTGATTCTGGAGGCCATATTCTCGATTGAGGATCGAAATGCACATGCGTTGTCACTCCTGAACACTTAGATGGAATACCGTATTTCCAGCAAAAGTTTCTCTGGTTCTCTATCATCACTATATGAAAAACAGCATCGTTAAGCTGTAATTTCGCGCTGATATTCTGTAAGATCGCGGTACTTGCTTGTGTTTAGTGCCTGTAAAGATAAGTGTAATCTTGTGTTTTTATGTTCTTATTTACTTTTAAATGTATATTTTGTAAGTGTATTGATGCTAATAAAACCTATGTCTACGTCTATGTCTAATTCTAGAGCAAAACTTAATTTTTTCCTAACTCCAAGAGAAGCCAAGGTACTTCAATTCAAACGTTTAATAATTATTTGACCCATGATTTAATTTTCCTCTGGCTCTGGAGTTAACACACTTTTACACATTTTTCGTTAGTTTAGGAGAAAAAACCGTTCTTATCCTTCATTATACTACTAAGTCCGCCCTTTCTAACCCCTAGTTAACTTGCCAGTGGGAAGTTATTGTAATGGCTGCGATTTTGAAAATTGGAAATTTTGACATATCTCCACGTTTCAAGGTCTTTAGAGTCGAATAGTGTGCTTTTTAAGAGGATTTCCGTGTGTGCACACGTACGTATGTATGTATGTATGTATGTTCGGATTCAATTTTCGCCTCGTGTATCTCGAGAACAAAGAGTGATATTGACATGGGGCCAGTTTCATTTAACGCATAGTTATGTAACTTAGACCACTTAAAGTATGAGCAAAATCGGTCGAGTCGTTTTTTCTTTCTTTATTCTTTATTGTACACACAATAAGTTGGTAACAATTATGAAATATTTAAATAAATGTACAAAGGCGAGCTTAACCCTAATAAGAGTTCTCTTCCAGCAAACCTATTGGGAGAGAGAAATAGTTTTATATATAAAGCAAGTAGGTAGCAGCGTGCGTACTTAATAATTAACATAACACTACTTAATTTTTGTGCCGAATGAAAAATTGTATAAAATATTAAAACATATTATGATATTTTTTTTCTTTACACCGGGGGGAGTTAGTCGTGTGGACCATTCGGGTCGCACCTAGACCGCATTTTGAAGGTGTGTTGCAGTAAAGGATAAATAAAAAAATATACCAGTTTTTTAATCATTACTTTTCTCGTCTGTTCAGCAAAAATTTTATAATTAATTTTAAACTAACTTCTCGATGAGTTAGAAACTTGAAATTTAAACTTAGCTTAGAACTGGATGACAATACAATATTATCTCAATTTCTTATCTGTCTGTTTGTTTTTTGTCTCTTCGTTCGTTTTTAACTAACTTTGCGGTAAGTTAGAGATTTAAAACATTAAATATAGCTCAGGACTAGAAACGTAGTGAACTGCGGCCATTTTGTGTTTTAAATATTCTCTAATCAAAAGTTTTCATTCAGTTTTTTTTTTCAGATTTTTAAGTCATCATTTCAGATACATTTCAATTCTAGAAGATGAGATACTCGCATATAGGCAAAATAAAGAGAAATTGTTACTGTATGAATACTTCATATATAATGGAAAGTTACCGTAGCTGACGTTGAATGGAATTGTAAGACAATCCCAACCAAAGCATAACACTGCACGACTTCAAGATGCTATAAATCTTTGCTAGATAAAAACTTAATTATTTTAGTTTGAAGGTAACCTGGGTATTGGAACATAAAACTCACCAGTCCAACGTCGAAAATATAAATAGAGTTAATTAAACTCGACAAAATTTGTACGAATTTAAAAATGCTTGTTTCATTTACCTAACACTACTGAGATTTTTTGAGATGGATTGGTAAATTTCAAAATATGAAACTTAAACGAAAAACTAAAATTATTATAGTCCTATTCCACGCGGGATTGTGTCAAGAACGCTGTATCCTTGTATAGCTTTACTTCGCCTTTGTACGAGAAACGAAACAACTCCATTGTCACCAGTGGAGACAACTAATCACGAATAAAGTTCCGTTAGGAATTACATCGCTCCTGGATCCCACGGAACGCTAGTCCCTTAAGCATATGGCCCAAAAAATTTTTATGCTTATTATATTTATAGAAATATTACGTGGTCGAGCCACGCTGCATCTATATTATGGTTGTAGCAACATTGGGTTGGCCCGACTGCTGAAGGACAACGCTCTCGCAGAATACTAGCGTAACAAGCAGCTCAATGCCGCAAGGTTTCAGATGGTTTGCGTGAGAGAATCGGGGACCTCAGGCGCACAACGCATTTGCATTTCGAATCTTAATCAAGTATAGGTGTAGATGTCTGTGGGTCTTAACATACTACATAATTTATCGTGTTAACACTAGGACACAAAATCCATTCTTCTTTACTTTAAATTTAATCTTTTATCAAAAATACTGTAAGACACACATTTTAATAGTACCTACTAATTAATTTTGTTGATATAACATTTTATGTTTTGATTGAAAGATGTAATTGCGATTGACATTAACTGGTCCCTTAATAAAAGATCTCTTAATTTAATGTTTATTACCTACCTTCCTGCGCAACTTCTCACAAATATTTGGAGAATGATAACAGAATATACTTACCTTTAGGATTAATATATTAAAATTGGCACCGTAAATTAACAATTTTTTTTAACAGGATTACTTTTGACGTATTTCATTGCATTTTTTTTTGTAAGTCCTAGCAACCTACTATTAATGAATGTATTAATATTAATTTTGAGGAAAAACATTCTTAACGCGTATTTTTATAGTTTTTAATATGAAATACGTCGTTATAAATATTAAACAAATAATTTTCACATCAGATGTGATAGATCGCAAATGATAGCAAAAGAACACCGATTCGATAAATCATCTTATATTCAATAGAGAAGATGGCTGAGACCATCTGCTTGGGATCCCATAATTAAAACAAATCCAATCATACCACCGAAACACTTAAGATAATGTAAGGTACGTGTAATTTAAAATACTTTCGGCAGAGATCGGAAAATTATTATAATAAATGTGAAGATAAGATTTGTTAACCATGACTTCAAGACGTCCAACACCCCTCCCCTCGTGATCGTAGGTGCAGTAAAGCTTGTTACGTGGTAGAACTATGCTGCAGTTATATTAGTAGTATGGTTGTACGAGGGCGGCACTGAAAACTTCGGGAATCAAGGAAGTGACACAACATTACTATTTAAAAATGTATTTATTGCATTTTGAAGTATGCTCCGCGAAATTTGATACATTTCTCCATACAATGGAACCAATCATTGAAGCAACCATTCCATTCGGAATTTGGAGTCTCCAAAATGGCTGTTTTGTAGATGTCCACAGCTTCTTCAGGTGATTAAAATCTCTGTCCACGCAATTTATTCTTTATTTTAGGGAAAGTATAGAAAACATTAGGGGTTAGGTCGGGGCTGTACGGCGGATGGTCAATAATTCTATGTTTTCTTGCTCTAAAAACTCTTTTGTTCTGTGTGCGGTGTGAGAACTCGCATTGTCGTGATGGAGGATGATGCGGCGGTTGCAGTTCTCTTTACGGAGTTCAGAAACGACCTGTGGCAAACAAATGCTAGCATACCATTCTGCATTAACCGTTCTTTGTCCCTCAAGAGGAATAGTCGTAACATGGCCGGTTTTGGAGACAAACGTGGCCACCATTTTTTTGCAACACTCCGTGAACGAACTTTTTTTGTTGGCTTTAACTCATTTTCGAACACCCAAACTCGTGACTGGTTTTTTGTTTCGGGTTCGTACGCATATATCCAGGATTCGTCACCTGATACGATGTTTTATACGGCATTTGAGGATCCTGCGTGGAATCTTTCGAGAGTTCTGACGCACCAAGTAACGCGAGCCGCTTTTTGCTCTTCAGAGAGCGAATGCGGTATCCATCGGGAAAACAACTTTTTCACACCTAATTGTTCATGCAAGATTATTTGTATTTGACTCATGCCAATATCTAAAGTTGTCTGAATTTCGCAGTATATCACATGTCGATCTTCCTCAATCATCAATCGCACAGGATCAACGTTTTCTTGGGCGACTGCAGTTTTTGGACGATTTTGACGGGGATCATCACTGAGCTTGACACGTCCACGTTGAAATTCAGCAAACCAGCGATAAATTGTGGCTTTAGATGGGGCTTCATCACCAAATGCAGAAATCATCCGTTCAACACACTGTTTTTGTGTTAAACCACTTTGAAAGTCATAATAAATCATCGCTCTTGAATTTTCTCGAGTCAATTCCATTTTCTCAACGACTAAACAAGTTTGACAAAACCTTGTGATAAGACCGAGAATATTTTTTTAAATAAATAAATGGTATTCTATTTTCAAAACCAAGGAGTTTTCTATTAAAAAGATTTTATTATGACAGGAACATTGGAAATATTCCATTCCCGATACTTTTAGTGCAGCCTAGTAGCACAAATGGGTCGGCTCGACTGGGGAAGGACCATACTCTCACAGAATACCAGCGTCAAATAGTAGCTTAATGCTGCTGTGTTTCGTACGGTGAGTGTAGAGAACCGGAGACCCTTTTTACAGGAAACGAGGCATTCCATCTACGTCCTCAGGGGTGACAATGCATCTGCATTTTGATTTTTAATCGAGGACAGATGTAGATGTCTATGGGCCACAGCAACCACTTACCATCAGGTGGACTGTGTGCTCGTTTGTCACCCTATCCTATAAAAAAAGTGGCCGAAATGTCGATATTTGGAAAAAAAGTTGAAATTGGATACGATTAAATCAGTGTCGTTCAGTCGTTACATTCAATTTGTAGAATTTAAGTAAACATAAGAAATTATTATTGAGTGAAATTAGTCATCTTCAACTTGCCCAACTGTTTAACTTGGTTAACGTTCGTTGGTTTCTGTTGTAATTTTATCGTGAAACATCAAAAACTTTCCACGGCATACCGATTTAACAACAATACTGCCAGTTATTATAATATGTCTTATATAATAGAAACAGAAACTTTTTATTCAATGTAGATTATAACAATACTTATTGAAAGTCACATTATTTATATATTAATACCACTGATTCGCAAAAAAAAATACCTCTGTCCTGGGAAGAACCAACAAGAAACCCAGCGGAACTATTTTTTTCCAATAATAGCTTACTAATAAGAATGTTTTAGAGATCACTTTCTTTGATGACCAACTTCACACTGTCGTACTATCGTAAACTATTTTTATTTCATGGAAAATGTCCACGATTTAAGTTGAGCTCAATGATATTTTCAACTTGATACTTGGATATGATAGTTCTTACCGTGCTCCAGTTACTAAGCACATTGAATGTTTCTGCGCTACTTATAGTGTCAAGTAAAGGTTAAGTGAGTAAAGAGTGCTAAAATTTTATTTTAAAGTAAGATTGAGTTTCAATAAAAAAATACATATAAATGTATGCGTTTTATTTATTGGTATAAATTATTTAACCATCGTCAAGGGACGCCCGGCAGATGTGAAAGACCATAGTTGATGGTAGAATTTATTGTTAATGAAAACCAATAAAGAAATAAATAAAACAATCACAAACCTTAATGATTTCTTATATTTACGCGAACACTACACATTGAAATAATACTAGTTTTTACGGAATTTATCGCGTATATTTAACTTTTTAAATACCCGACGTTTCGAACGCTTTACAGCACTTATGGTCACAGGCTGGACTGAGATGTTCAACGTCCAGAAGTCATAGTTAACCGCGGTTACCATAGATTAAAATTTAACTTTTGGTCCGATCTATACAGTATGAACTTAAACATCTATACAGTATGAATTTAAACTATACATAATTTAGCAAGACACGCTGAGGATTATAAAAAGCCTCCAGCGCGTAGCTTATAGGATTTTATTATAATCCTTTAGCAATATTCAAATTCTAAAACATAAGACGGAATCTTAAACAGTAATTTAAAATAGAGGACACTTAACTGCGTAGATTCATCGATTTAGTTAAGTTCATGTACTAGGCATACACAATACCCTCAATCTAAGCAAATATTCTCGAACAACGCTGATACAGCGCATCGTTAGCTCGGTTGAGAACATCGCAAAGTCCGCATAACGAGCACAACAATTGTACACTCTACTTAAGTTGTACAAATCGTACTTACGGAAATGTTTCCATTTTATTACGATTTTTTAACGTATTCACAATTTTGGGCATTTGATACCGCTAATATGTTTTGAAGTTATAAAATAACTTACAGTCCTTCTTTTGGAGATAGGTTGTAGCCCATGGACACCTGCAGTCATCTTCGAACAAAAACTGCAGCGTTGTCACCTCTGAGGGCTACTACAGAATGCCTCACAGTTATTAACCACACAAGCTCTCTAAATACTTAGACTGGAACACAGAAGTAAGTAGGTAAGAGGATGGCACCTACCTAGACGAACTGCGGGGCCGAGAAGTAGTCCTACCACATAAGACGATTTGTGGCGTTATAACCAACTTGTTGACATCTGACTTAAAATATGTAGGCCGACGGCAGACAGCAGCGTCGAAGGTGCGAGACGTCTGGTACTGCCATAGATATAATAACTGCGCTCGTAAATCCTGCTGCCGAGCGTGACGACTCACGACCAGCAGTGGGATTTTATGGATTGATGATGATGATGAAGAAGATTTACTTATATAGAAGATATACGAGAGTAGAAGAAGCACGAGAGTAGAAAGAACGGAGTAGAGATGCGGTCGTTAAAAAGTATGTTAGGGCTGAATCTGAATGACAGGGTGAGAAATTGTGTGATAAGAAAAGAGTGTGGTTTGCAAGATGATGTTGTGACCAAGATTAAGAAAGGAATGCTTCGGTGGTTTGGTCACGTGGAAACAATGAATGAGGAAAGAGTGACAAAGAAAATTTATGTTGCAGAAGTGAATGGCAGTCGGAAAGGGACGTCCTAGGCTAAAATTTATCGACAAAATTGGCGATTTATTGAAAACGGACCAAATTGGGAGTACCCTTAACCGACGAGCATGTATGCGTAGGTATATGGATGTGAAGGAGGCGAGAGAGGTGTGTCAGGATCGTGCCAAATGGTATGTGAGATATACCTAATAATGTCCGAAATAATATCAACAACGTCTTTTGTTGTCATCTATATTGAATAAAATGTGTTTAATATGATCTGACAGAGGGAAATGTATCAGAGAAGGGCACTGGCGTCTTGTTTATAGAATGACGATGACAAACGAGCACACAGTTCACATGCTGGTAAGTGGATGCTGTAACTCATAGACATCTACATTTGTCCTCGATCAACACGCAGGTGCGTTGTCACCCCTGAGGACTAGGAAGAGAGAAAAAAAACTGCCGTTGTTACTCTCTTGCCAAGCGTGGCAACTATGGCAAATATTCCCTCTATCCCTATATGACGTCATCTGTGGGCAGGCCTATGTTCAGCAGTGGACTCTAGTAGGCAGTAGTAGTAGCAGTAGAACAGATTACCGTTACCTGTAGCGGTAATCTGATCTTCAAAAAAATTCACAAAACAAAAATTTACCGAATGAACTGTCTCATAACTTCCCGTGGGTGTCGTAAGTGGCGACAGACTGAAACTGAAACATTAAATGGGATGCTGCTCACCAATCATCCTGATATCAACTTAAAATTATAAAACCTCTGGTTGACAACCCGCCCGCCAAGCGTGGCACATATGGCAAAATATGAGGAAACTATGCTCAGCAATGGACTCCTATGGCTATACTGGATGAAGTGAATATGATAACCGACTCTATATATATATATATATATATATATATATATATATATATATATATATATATATATATATATATATATAACTATTATTTGCTATTTAAACAATAAGCAGTGTATTTTAAGTACAGGACCCGAGGATATTTAGAAAATAGTTTTAGTGATAACTATAGTTCGATTTCGATTCTTTCTTTTTTCTTTTTCGATGTCTCTTTTACCTATGTATGTTTTTTTATTTGCTACTTATGAAATGAATTTTTAATAATTCATAACTAATTTATTTGATTATGGTTTGTTTCTTCTCGCCTCATTTCAGATCCAATTTATAATTCGGTTAAGTAAATCTCTGGTTCTATGGAATCTGATTAAATTTTTGTGGCTTTAATTATTTAATATTTATAGACATCCAACTGCATTTTTGATGCATAATTATTTCAAGGATAGATTTTTTAGAAACTTTACTTTTATTATCGAATTAGGAGTCATAAGTTACAATCAATCATAGCTAAAGGTAGCGTAAAGATTAGACGTGACATGGTAGCAGAAGAAAAATATGGAGTTAACAATTATTGTGGAAAGCGTAATTCAAATCATACGCCTATGAGGCCCGACAAGACTTCCTGCAAGGAGTGCGACGTGGGCAAATGACAAAAGAAATTCGTCATACAAAGAACATTGAATTAATAATATTATTTTTTGTTGGAAGATAGTACCTGGTGGACCGAACTCCGCTAGCATTTAAAAAAATCTCACATGCACGTTATGTAACGTCTAGATTATTTTGGAAATTAAATAATTGTGAGCAAACACCAAATTTTATCCAAATCATCCGTCGAAACCAATATCATAATAACACTCGTAAAATAGAGACGTAATATCAACGTTATATATAAATCTACTATGAACAAGAAGTAGTAAAGTTTTTGAGGTGTCGTATTAATATTAAAGATTTAAAAATAAGCATGGAATAAATCAACATAAGGTTGAGATTCTTATTTAAATATATTATCCAATCTTCTATAAATTATAAATATAATATTTAAACACGAATTTAAGTTTTTTGTGTACTTTATAGCAGCAGGTCATTTTAACTAGTTTTAGAATTTTTTATTGATCATGACATTTTAGTGTTTTGGAATCCAGTCTTAACACCAGCCCTTCCTCCCCTGCAGCCACAGCAATCATCAGCATAATGGTGGTTGTAGATCGATCAAAGTAGAAAAGAAGCAGGCTAAGTAATCAAAATATATATTCTAGTTTACACTAGTCCAGGAGGAATCAGCGCATGAGTACCAAAAACTATTTCACCTCAATTTTTTCAATGCAATTCTCTTCAAATTGTCCTACTGATGACACAAATGCATGTTGCTACGGGCCAACTCGTTGCCATATAGTTTAAACCGGTTTTTTTTTTCATTTGCAAGGAATTGTTATTTTCTAAGGAGACAAGTCTTTTAATATTCTTTACCTAATAATTTTATAATAATAAAACGAATAAAAACATAAATAACATTTCCGGGGTTATGAATTTTTAAATGTTTGAGAAATCCCAATTTCGAATACTTTTGAGCCATTGAAAATACATAACGAAAAGGAATTACGAAAATAAAAATATTTTATATTTTATTCATTTTTTTTTACACAAAACCAACATTGAATTTTGAAAACTTGACAAACATCAACCAGACCTCACTTCATTCATCCTAATTTATGACGTCATTTGAAGATTAATTACAAGTCAATTATTTTCACTAATTTTGATGAAATAAGTGATATCTTTTATTTTTCAAATCTTTGAATTGCAAAATAGGGTACCTATATTAGTAAATAATCTTGAAATGATTTCAAAATCAGTATCTTTTAAAAATTTCTTTAGATACCAAATTGTTCGCTTTAGTAGTGAAGCTGTAAGCGTGAATAACAGCTTAAGATGGACAACAAACTTATGTGCTTAAATGGTTATTTTCATAAGCAACTAATAATATTCGTCCTAAATGGTGACGTTTCGAAAAAAACTCAGGCGAGCCTTTCAATTTAGGAATAACCAATTAACGTTGAATGTTTTTTTAATTTAATTTGTTAAATTGCTTACTTTGTAAAGTACTGTTAAATTATATTATGCTTATCGTCAAAACGCCCATCTATACTGTCGAGACGGCAATCATTATTTAAGATTAAAAAGATATAACCTTTGTTTTTTATAAGCGCTTTGCCTTTAATAAACGTAGATCGTCTCTTTTTATCAGATTGACAAGCCAATATTTTTCTTCAAGAAATTGTAATCTGTGACCAGTTTCACACTGTCACTTTGTAGTCACTGAGTGCGGAACCCGGACCTTTTTGCCGTGCAAAACTTGCATGACGTACTGAAGCTGGGCGGCCAGAGGTTTGCCGTCACAGATCCCTTATGCTCTCTATAACAAATATTTTCCCACATTATCTGATGAAAAGATTGTGAAAGCATCGTCTACGTACTGTTTGAAGAACCTTAGATTTAAAGTAGAAGTGAGAAGGGCTTTCTCCTCAAAATCGGTGACAAGGGAGATATAGGTAAGCCTTCCTTCCTTCTACAACAGATAGACCTATGTAAGGCAATATTCTGCAGGCATTTTATTTTCCTCTAGTTTCCTAGTTACTATTGAACTTAGCAAGGCGCAAGTTCGGCCTCACATGGAATACTGTCCTCAATTCTGGGCCCGGAAACCCCAGTGCCAGCTCTTTCCACTTGACCGCTTCCAGCGCGGAGTATCGAATTGTCGACGACCGAGTTCTTTCTAATTGGCTCGATTCACAGGCATTGCCAAGGAATGTTGCATTCATTTGAATTGCCACCTTATTGCATACTAGGGGCAGAACGACCTCCTTAGTGACCAATAGTATAAGTTCCGCCATAATCGGCCGACACCTTCTTTAGGACCTCTTAGCGTACAGCGCCACCCACATATTATGGTACGAGGCTTTGATGTAAACTGTGGAAGCAATTACAATTTCTCTTGATGTCTCAGAGGGCTCTGACAGGGTCTGACACGTTTGTTTTTAGAAAAGCTTTGAGCGTACGGATCTGATCTGGTCTGATCAGCTGGGTGAAGGACGTTTTCAGTGCACGGTCTTTACCAGTCGTTGTCGAAAACTGCTTTTCCGAGCCTATAATAATTTATACCGGAGTTACTCAGGGTTCCGTCCTTACGCAACTCTCTTCCTGCTGTATATCAATGACCTGTTTATGCTACGCGGTATCTATTATCTATGGGTACGCAGTAGTAGTATATATCGCATCTACCACGGGGAGTGCTCTGAGGAGTTAATTCCAGCCGCCAATGTCACGCACGCACATCGCAAAATAACCTCATGATAGCATCCACACCATCTGGATGCTTGACGGTCCACCACAGAGCGTAAAAGCACCCCCTGGTATTGCAGTTATTCATGGGCGGTGGTAGTAACTTACCATCAGGTGAGTCGCATGCTCGTTTGCCCCCGCTTCTATAAGAGGTCTTACCAGGTAGGCATATAAATAGACACTGAACATCAAAACTGACCATGGTTTCATTGTCAGTAGGATACAGAAGTACTTTTACTTAACTGACAAAATGTTAAGAAGCCATCGTCTGTGCTCTTGTGTGTCCTCTAAGTGGTGATTTTTTTCTTTATATTTGGCAAGTACGCCATTGAGTTGTAATGTTTTAGATATCACCAGCTATAACACATCAAGTGTTTTAGCCATAGATATAAGAAAGAAGTTTTTTATATTGTTTTTATACTTCTATAGTTTTAGCTATGATAATAGTTACTGGCGTTATTTTAAGAAACAATTTTTGTTGTCAAATTTACTATTCGTATAATAACGATATTTGGAAAGTCATAAATATTTGTGTACGGTAATTAGAACAAGTTTCTGCACCGCTAAGTATCGCATTATTTCAGCATTACGTAGAATTGCATGCGAACTTTAATGGTGAGTTATGTATCCTACTGTGTTGTTTTAAAGTGATAAATAAAAGTATTGAAAACAAGATATATCTGGTTGAGAATATTCTAATTATTTGCATTGATAATAATTAGCCTCTAGATTAGTTTAGTTTAGTTACTTTCAAAGCGTAATGTCATATGGAATTTTGCAATGGGGTATGCGACTGACAATGACGCCATATTTGTTTTGCAAACGATATCCGTATGGACGATTTATAACTTTATTGTTAAGAATTCCTCAGAGAAAAATTTAAAGAAATAAACTGTAACTGTTGGCTTCGTAATATATTTACGAAAATGCAATGTATGTACAAAATATTGAATACTAGATACACACATGAGCTTATCATACCGGTTACAGGACTCACAGAATTAGTTATTGATTTATGTGGCAATGTATACTTTAACGATGCTATAACAATGAAATTCAGAAAGTGTACAAAATTTGTCAGTAAACAAATTTAACATTTTAATTAATTAAGAAAAAAATACAGAAATGGTTATTATAATATCTACGTATACATGAATGAAAATAACCGCTGGGAATGCGGTGATCTATGATGTTTCTATTAAAATTAATTTAAAAATTGTACAAAGTTTTTGTAAAGGGAAACATTTTAAACAATCCCACTGGGTTTCTTGTTGGTATTGCCCAGAACAGAGTTATTTTCTAAACCAGTGGTAAATAAAAAAAAAGAGAAAATAAATATTACGTAATAATCTGTAGGTACAGGGTTATTTTTCAAAGAGTAGCCAAATTTTAAATTTAAATTCGATTATATAAATAAAAATATACCGTTATTCCAGTTTTCTAAAAATTGAGTAAATAATGCTTCTACTTTTATTTGAGGTTCCCACATTGAATGTGATATGGGCAACAAA
Organism: Parnassius smintheus behrii; assembly: GCA_036936625.1. NCBI lineage: Eukaryota > Metazoa > Arthropoda > Insecta > Lepidoptera > Papilionidae > Parnassius > Parnassius smintheus. The sequence goes on along the minus strand of JAUPFT010000029.1, from coordinate 27,004,856 downwards.
GTTTTGCCTACCAATCGACCCTTACGAATGTGTTCGTGCGCAGCAAAGCCGGTTAAAATAAGGCACTAACACGCATTCTTAATTTAAAAGATAAAACGGACGGAACAATTGAGATTTTTTTAATTAATTTTTCCTCACAATTTGCCTATGTGACTTATACTGAACATTCTCTGCAAATTTGGTCGCTTATTGCAAATTAACCCTGTATTAAGTAAAAATTATTCTATTTGATTTTATTCATCAGGAAAATTGATGTTATATACTCCGAAAAATTAAATTAAAAAAAACTACATTTTATACAGATATAGGTGGAATTAGTTATAATATAAGGTGAAGTGAAAAATTATTTAACAAAAAACAATTATATTATATTATTTAATGAGAATTATGTAAAATTTTCTTTCCAAAATACTTCCTGGGGCTATACTGCGAGTATTTATGAAATACGATAATAACGGTATTTAAATTTTGATTGTTTGTGAAAACTAAAGGAATGTTATGTAATTAAAGACATACATCGCTAACATCATCACCATTATTGTCTTCCACAAGTCTACTGCTGAACGTCGAGAAAAGAAAAGACACCAACACCATCTGTTCCCTGTATCCATCCATCGTGTTCCTACGTGTATTAAAGACAATAAAATAAAATAATGAAAATGGCAAACTACTTCCACAAAAAGTATTTTTAATTTATATTGTATTGGATTGTAATTATAATCCAAAATTTACATCGTGTAAAACGAAATTATATTTATTTAAACGCCAAAACAAATTCACTGAAACGCTTAGCGTTAATTTTGCAATTAAGTAAACAAACAAAAGAAGCAATTTACTTATTTGTGTTTTATTTTAGTTTTCGTCTCTCAACTAGCACTTATATTAAGTAAGTTCGGCCAGACGATCTAACTTGTCCAAACTTATAACAAATTAATTTAGTCGGTTTCCTGCGGACGATAAATACGAGTACGATTGGTTCTCACATATGTATGTGCAGTCTTACCTATGAATGATGGGATTTTTAAACGTGGCAAAGCCAAGCGGCAACTATAATATTGTTGCAGCACGAATAGGTCGGTTCGACTGGGGCGGTAACACGCTCTCACAGAATACCAGCGCTAAATAGCATTTAATACTACTGTTGTTTGTGTGGTGAGTGTAAAGAACTGGAAACCCTTTTTAATGTAAACGATGCATTTCATCTCAGTCTTCAAGAGTGGCAGCGCATCTGCATTTTGATTTTTAATCGAGTATAAATATCTACATGTATGGGCCTAAGCATCCACTTACCATTAGGTGGACTCTGTAATCGTTTGTTATACTCTGTAATCGTATGTAATATTCCATAATAAAATGAAAGTAGCAAGTGAACGTTCTCCAATACCTCAGAATTAGGTTGTCTACTTCATTAACTATTACGCTATAAATCTTAACATATATAAATTAGGTGTCACGTTGTTTGTTCGCGATGGACTTCTAAACTACTTAACCGATTTTAATCAAATTTGCACACCGTGTACAGTTTGGTCCAACTTGAGAGATAGAATAGTTTTTTTACCCATGAGTGACTCACAATTTTTTTTCGAATTTAAGGATTGTTAATAGGACATGACAAGGGGTCTTTGAAAGGGGCAGAACAACGTTTGCCTGACAAGCTAGTATAATTATATGTTCAAGATGTTGTAGGTACTATACATAGCTGGCTTTAGTCATCCACCAGAGCATATGTCTGGTTAGGTCTATGATATTATAGTCTAGAAATATAATTGCAAAGAGACCTGTACCCAGGAGTGAACATATACAACGAAATGATACATTAATTTACTCTAAATCCTTCAAACTTACTAGACGTGTTTTTGAAGCCAATTGTTTATACAGAGTGTAACCTACAGTGTTTTGACGTATATTATTTCTAGATTTACCAGACAGCACGTCAGAATGAGATTCAAACTTTATTTGGCCAGTGCCACCGATGCGAACTTTACGACCATTGAGCCAGAAATTGATATGCTAGGCCTAGATGCGTCAAGGCAAGGAATGAGGGCACCCGCTCTTCAAAGCGTGCCCTTAAGACTGGAGTCCCTCAACGCTCTGTCCTCTCCCCACTCCTCTTTATATTCTTCACGAGTGACATCCCTAATGACCCAGTAGTTAACACCGCTATTTTTGCTGATGACGTGGTTATCTTCGTCGGTCGCCACAACGTATGAATTCCCGCGAAGATGCTCCAAGCAGCCGTCCTGCTAACTTGACTGGCTCCGCTAATCCTGCGAAGAGTGTAGTAATGTACTTTCAAAGGACCCTCCCCCCCAAACCACACACACACACAATTGTCAAAACACAAATCACAATAAATCGATAGGTACGATCACTCTGTTTGGCTTCCAGAGATCTAGGGGTCACTTTATACCACGGCACCTTTGCGAACCATATTCGCTTCACTCGCAACCGTGCCAAAGTAGTCAATAGTCATCTCAGCCTAAAAATTATAAATATAAATATAATAAAAATATAAATATAATAAATTTCTATAAAGCTTGCGTAAGACTTATCATATCCTACGCAAACGTTATTTCCTTACACGCTGCCCATTACCATTTCTACGACCTCCAAGTCGTCCAAACTAAATTCATTCGCACAACTACTGGAGCTTGGTGGTACCAGCAAAATTTCGACTTACACAGAGACTGTCACCCGAAGATCTCTGACTATTTCAAGGAAAGGTCCCAGCGCTACATTGAGAGTTACCGTTAGTGATAAATGCAGCCACCTACGCCCCGACAAACGTTACAGAAAGTCTCCGGAGGCCCCTTAATGTTTTGATCGTACCCCTGATCCGCTAGATTCCGACGACCCAAATGTCGCCGGCCAGTCACACACGAACACTACACACTCACATAGTGCAACCAACACAATTAGTATATCCGATGGAGCATATCGCAGCGAGTCCGCAGACGGGCGCCTCCACACCGTACACCCGCGTCCCTGGGCGGATTTTACCAGGATTTTTCGTGAATTTCACTCTACAACTATACAATAATTAATGAATGAGTGAGGACCACAATAAAATTACAATGTGGTTACAGAATAATTTCCTCCTTTTAATCCAACTAAAACGTATATGCTTTTAAGATGAACAAACCAAATCAAATCTATTAAAGAGTTAAAATCCCAACAAGAAGACGAAATGGTACCGTGGTCACCTAGATGTTAGGGGCTAAAGCAGACGCGGGCAGGTGATATTCGCGCGGGGCTCCTCGCGTATCCGGCTAGCTAGCTGCTAGAAATATTCCGCTTATCTACTCATGTGGCAACAACGACGAGTAAGGATGGGCATGTGAAAAATTATATCGTATCGATATTTTAAACAGTTTCGATATATTCGCGTAATAAATATCGATATACAGTCATGTTTTGCATAATGTACTAGAATAAGGCTCAAATGGTATTACTGGACGGTTGGATGACGGAAAAAACAACGACAACAGCAAATGAATATTTTTGGTAGTGTCTTTTGTTGCCTTATGTTTTGTCGATTAATACCACATTATAAAATATATCGAAATTAATACGAATTCGATACTCCAAGATAAATATTGAATATGGATATATAGCGATTTTAAAATATCGACGATATATAATCAGCATTTAAGAAAATATCGATATTTCGATAATTTTACCCAAGCCCAGAGACAAGCTGCAGAACGCACTTTCATAAGTGTAGGATTATTTCAAATCCCACTAATAGCTGAGTACATATCTACGCAGTATGCAAATATATTGTAATCGATTGATATAACCAGCGTTTATTTATAAAATAGTTTCAGATAATAATTGGGTGCACCAACAGGGCCTTTTCGTGTGGCGATACTACGATTAAATTATAGACAAGTACGTATAGGCATAGATACGACTCGTACCGATGCCCGTAGGTGTTTACTTACATGTTGACGTATACTTGCCTATCGAGTTAGGTACCAACGTAGTTTATTTTCATGTTGAGCGGCGCTTCTTGTAAACTAATAAGTACCAACAAATTTTATTTTTTATAAATTTTATCCCAAGCGTCTTGGATGATTGTGTCCAAATAAAATAATGATGAAGTGCTTTTCAACATGAAAATAAACTAGGCATGTGTCTAAACGTTGTGTGTTTAAAAACGTTAACCCACACTAGTATTTTATGCTGTACCGTGGAGGCAGTTTACAAACATAAATTGCACAAGGACAAACATTCAGACCCAGAACAATTATTTGTAGGCCATACAAATACTTGTTCCGTGCGGGAATCAAACCCGGGCCCGCAGTGCAGCCACTCATTACTAAGCCACTGCGTCACGGAGCCGTCACTTCGTCAAAGTCAAAGTATATCTGTTACATACGAGTTCCTTCATACCCTTATCAAATGTTTAGTTATCACTTGCATTATACAGCATAAACATACCCGGTTTTACCTAAAACCGGTTTGGATGCCCAATTTTTCAATTATTCACTACCACTCAGTGGAATACCACGGTTATCAATCTTTTTTATATTGTTACGTTTACACGACGACAGCGGACGTGATAAAGTTGTACACAAGTACTATTTACGACGCGCTGTTGACGACTGGCGGGATGAGGGTTGAGGGTGAGATGATATGCTCCTTTTCGGCCAGCCCACAAGCAATTTAATCGCACAATATTTTGAAATAATACTAGTTTTTACGGAATTTATCGCGTATATTTAACTTTTTAATACCCGACGTTTCGAGAGCTTTACAGCACCCATGGTCACGGGAAGGACTGAGATGTTCAACGTCCAGATGTCATAGTTAACCGTCGTAGTAACCGTAAACGTAATAGTCATAGTTATTGTGGAAGAAGGAGTTCTACAAGCAAGTAGATGGTGTGGCGATGGGCTCACCTGTATCTCCCATTGTCGCCAACATATTCATGGAAGACTTTGAGGAGAAAGCCCTGCTTACTTCTCCCACAAATCCAAGATTCTACAAGCGGTACGTAGACGACACTTTCACAATTCTACCTTTAGATAAAGTAACTGCATTTTTAGACCATCTTAACTCTATAAATTCTAAAATTCAGTTCACAATGGAGTTAGAGGCAAACAATTCCTCAGCTTTTCTAGATGTGTTAGTAATTCGGAATCCTGATAACACCTTGAGCCATACTGTGTATAGAAAAAAAGACCCATACAGATAGATATTTAAACGGTGATTCTCACCACCATCCTTCACAGTTAGCTACCGTGGGTAAATCTTTGTTTCAGAGAGCACGAGGGATCTGTCACAGTAAACACCTGGCTGCCGAGCTCCAACACGTCAAGCAAGTTTTGCATGACAACAAGCTTCGGGTCCCGCGCCTACGTCACAGAGAACGAGTGAAGCCGGCCACAGTCGAGCGTGTACCTGCTGTACTGCCATATGTTAGAGGAATCACTGACAAGATTGGCTACATCTTGAAGCGCGCTTCCATCAAAACATACTTCAAGCCGCCGAAGAAGATTGGTCAGTTTTTACCATCAGTCAAGTGTAACGTCCCTCTGCAAGATGCAGGAGTGTACAAGCTTGATTGTGAATGTAGTCTCTCCTACATAGGACAAACTAAAAGATCAATTAAAACCCGCGTCAAAGAACATATAGCTGATGTGAAGAATCGACGCTCCGGGAAGTCTGCAGTTTGTGAACATGTACAGGATCACCCCCGTCACTACATCAGATTTGATAGACCACAAATCCTCGCTAAAGAACACCGATTCGCGAGGCTATTGAAATCAAAAAACATCCTAATTTCAATAGAGAAGATGGCTGGGTGCTACCATCTGCTTGGGATCCTATAATAAATAAAATTAAATCCCAACCCAAGCATACAACTGCAAGACTTCATGATACCATAAGTTCATACTGTGTAGATCGGAACAAAAGTTAAATTTTAATCTATGGTAACCGCGGTTAACTATGACATCTGGACGTTGAACATCTCAGTCCTTCCCGTGACCATGGGTGCTGTAAAGCTCTCGAAACGTCGGGTATTAAAAAGTTAAATATACGCGATAAATTCCGTAAAAACTAGTATTATTTCAATGTGTAGTGTTCGCGTAAATATAAGAAATCGTTACGCACAATATTTATTTGATATTTCTCTTTAAAATGATATATATTGAAAAACAAACCCATAATTCACTCACGTATTTACTGGTGAACACATAGCTAGAATTTAATTGAAGTTGCTTCATTCAAATTTGAATGAAACTGCTTTTTACCTTAGTGGACGTAACTAAAATTGTTGATTTTGAGGAAACGTTGTGATCTTTTTCTATCGAGCCAAAATGTGTCAATCGTGTTTTTGCCACCATAATTCACATAAAAAAATCTTTAACTTTCATAATGAATGTGAAAAAAAAATGAGTTCGATGTTTTTAATGACAAAATTTATTTTATGCACACCCATAAAGCGTGAAAAGTCTGCTTTTGGCGCCCACTTGACCTTAAACGTCTCTCTGGAGCGTGTAAATGCAACTGGTAATTTTTCTTTATTAGCTATGAATAGTAGACTGCGTTTTGAAAAACATTAGCTCGAGCTTGGCCGCAGCTGCTTTTTTTAGGTTAAAGGATTTGTAAAGAGTCCGTCAATACATTCGGTTGGACTTACGAATCAGATCCCGTGAATCTCTTGTTATTTCGCAATAAAACCACTGTGTTACAGTGTACGTATGGATGAAAAGTCACAACGTCTAATTCGACGTATACAAAATGCATGTGCACGCATCGAACTATATAGTAATATCTCAATGTGTGTACGCTACTTATTCTCAATACCATAACGGTCCAAAATTACTTCTATTTTTCAATGAAGCAGGTATTTTATAAATTAAGGCGCGATAGTCTATAGCTGCGTACACAGCACTCAAGCACGGTAATTTTATCTATATAATATTACCGTGACTCAAGTCCCATACTGTCACGGTATAAATTCAAAAAAGCAGAACAATTATAGCAAACACATTTTTAAATAAAAAAACAAACAAACTAAAAGTACCTATTCGTCTGTTGTTCAATTCAAATTAGGTCGACTGAGTGAAATGCAAGAGCAAAATGTTATTATATTTTTGTTTCAAATCCATTTAAAACTTTGAATCAACATGAGTGAATTATCAACTATACGATTTAAAACATTACCCAGTATGAAATAAGGTTTAAAATTACAACGATAGCATCATTAGAAATAAAAAAATGGAGTAGCTCCACATCTATGGCATATCTTTTAGTTTACTTATACTGTTGAATGTTGTATAACATAATTAAGTCTGATGCTACAACATTTTCTTAATTTGTAAATATAAATGGCATATTAAAATATAGATAGATATGATATTTCGACAGTTTTTAATAATTTAATTTAATAATATACGTAGGTACGACATAGTTATGAGGGAAATTAATTTCTTTTAAAGGAAATATGAAATAAATAACATAAAAGAAAATATAAAAAAGCCTTATTTTTATTTATATAATATAAATATGTTCCACGGCGAGATTCAAACGCAATGACAGTCCTAGCTATAGCTACACTAGAATGGCTACGCTAACGGTATCAACTATCGGTTGGTTAGTGAGTCATTTATCCAAATAGCTGATTTTCTTATCTCGCTAGCTATTCCACCACAAATAACTGGCTATGGGCTACGGCTAGCAAGGTTATTGCAATTTTGGCCAATTACCCATCGCTAACCGTTACCAATAGACATGTGTCAATCATGCATGATTCGTTCGTTTGAGCTAGTACACTTAAAAGTATTGATGGTTCATTCATTTGTTTTTGAATGTACCAGTACAACCAATCGCAAACAATTGACGGTACCTTTTTAACCCGTGATTTGTTTGAATTAAGAATGAGCCGCAAACCGACCGAATCCCGAAAGATCTGAATGAATTGTTTTTAATGTAAGATATACCAGAGCAGTATAATCAGTGCATGCTTTCGTAAATGTTGCCAAGTTAGGCGATTTTTAGCTATATAGGCTAGTTTTAAAGTAATCGGAGCGACCAAAATTGTGATTTTTCTACTAGTCTCCGAGTAGGCTATCACAGAAAGAAGGCGATTGTAAAGGATATTATTTATTCTATAACCCTTTTATTAGAAAATAATAAAATGTAGATATTGCAACTGACTTCTTAAGTATTTTTAATACCTTTGTAGTCTACTTCTACGCTTACAATCCTTATTACTTCTGATGAATAATATAACACTAAAGGTACCTAACATAAGTTTAAATTAAAGCATTTTCTTAAAGCATTTTCTTAAAATATTTCTTATAAAATTGGGTGACTTTTTAAGACTTTCAACTTTTACTCTGCGTCAACTTTTTGACGATTAGGATTCGGCTAGAATAGGTAACACCACTATTCGTACAGAGCAAGGAAACGGAACATAGGTACTATTATTAAATACTAACTAATCTCTGGCGAGACGCGAGAGGTATAAAGATGAAATGAACAATTAAATACGATACGTCAAACAAATTAAATGGAATCAAAGTTAGATCTCTCAAATCTGGATTCTTGATTCCCCGGTCTGGTCTCTGTGACGATCTGACGATGAAGTGTACTCGTAGATGGAGGATAGGATTAATTTAACGTTCTTTTATAATTGTGCAAGATTGAAATAGCTCAGTTCAGAGAAGCTGCAAAGTGCAAACGTGGATAGTTCTTTATGTGTCATAAGGAAACACTTTATTTTTATCAAGTAGCTACACCCGCACTGGTAATAAAAAATATTGTAGAGTATTTATTATATAAGGGTTTTTTATTATTATATAAGTAAAATAAAAAATATATTTTACATTTAATTATTTATTACATTTGATTGTTGCATCTATGATTTAAAAATATCATTTCGTGGCAAAGGCGTATAAAAAAGGACTTTCAAACACCTAAGTTTCGTGGCGTTTACTAAAAATGACACTTCAAAAGAATTCAAGGCAAATTATTTATTTAATATGATGATTTTCTTATAAGATAAAAGTTTATTTTATAAGAAAATCATCATATTAAGTACTTTGTAGCAAATAACATTACAATCTTTATTTTTAGACATGTAAAGCATAAATTTTATAATATTAGATGAAAACAATATCTTCTTTTTACTAAAATTGCTTTCAATGCTTTGCTTTGTAATAAATAGCGCCATCTTATTCGATCTATAGTTAAAATCATTTCTCATTTTATCGAAATCAAACCAAAATGGATGAGACTCAAGGTGGTACGCTCAATAGATGCTAGATGGCCTAAATGCAAAGTAAATTTATATGAATCGATAAAGTTTAGTTATGAATGAAATTTAAAAATAAAGAAATTTATTAAATTAATAAAATATATAATAATAATCTTGAATAAAGTTATCAATTAAATCAAATCAATTGAATTTTTTGTGTTTATGCCATCTAGCATCTTTTGGATTTGGTAAGTCCTTGAAAATCCATAAATTTTTGTTCGATAAAATGCTTTATTACCTATAACATGCAGTAGATGGCGATGATAGCATTACAAAGTCATAAATATTTTTTTCCCATTTGTTCCCAATGGATCTTACAGACACAGAGTACTGGAGCCAGAAAGGATCCATTAGAATGATCGATCCGAATGTACCGGTACGCGTGACGAAATGTACTAGAATGATTCGGTCGCTAGAAATGAGTGAGTGATCTACACATTTCTAGTTAGCAATCGCTAATAAAATGTAATTGTAATCCTTTCAAAAAGAAAGGAATTCAAAAAGAAAGGAATTCAAAAATTAGAATATAGAAAATTTTGGATCTAACAATGCCTATAAGCTCATTCGCGCTTATATTTTTATATTAACACAAACCATACCGCGACATAACAACCAAGTGGTGCCATCTAGTTGACAACGATATAATCAAAATATAAGACAAAGTATAGATTACAAAGTAACTTATTTCTTTATTTCTGAAGAGACGAAAGAAACTGAGTACACGGCAGTTTTCCGAGTTTTGAATAGAAAAACTGTTATTTTTTTACGAGTTTGGGTACATTCAACTAATTGTAGATCATTTGATAGTATTTATAAAAACAGAAAAAGATTCGATCTCGATTTTCTAGGGTGAAATATCGATTCAGTTCTATATAGTGATTTTATTTTTTTTTAATCGATTAAATCGATCTTTTTGGCAGAAGAAATTGATTCTTCGATTGATCGATCAACTATTACAATATAAGAAGGTAAATTTTGACACTGCATTAAAGACCATAATAGCTTAAGTGCATAACGGGCCGTCGCAAAACCGTAGTGTCTTGGTTTGAGTCCTTTTTTCGGGTGACTTTTTTCTTTTTTTTCAAGTTCCCTTCTATTGTGAGGAAATTTAATATATCGAGCCCTATTTTCAATATTTTTTAAAAATGCTAAAATTTAAATTAAACTAATTGCACTCATAATTCTTTATTGAAATATCCAGTTCAGTTTTTTCTGTTAATGTCAATAACATCAAAATATTATACATGTTTCGTCAGTATTAAGTATTTATCAGTCAGAGTAAAGCTCGGTCATCCAGGTACTAAATACAAAGTATGAATTAAGTAGCTGTTGTAACGTTAGACTTAATTACGTTATACAACACTCGACAGTACATATAATCTAATGAATGTCGTTTTGAATCTGTCAGGTCACGTATGAAAATGAATCTTACCAAGGAAAATCTCCATGGCATAATTTCCTACAACTTCCGAAGAGGTCTAGCACGGCTTCATTTTTTTCGAAGAGCTAACTTCTGTGTTTTAACCATTGATTTATATATAACTCAATGGTTTTAACAGTCAAATATTTTTATTCAAAAACGACTTTTATAAAGCACATTTTGAAAGTCAAATGCTAATTTAGCTAAATATTAACTTCAACAAGTGCCCACTGCGACGAGATCTTGTGAGAAGAAGCAGAACACACACGCAAGTGACAATTCGTTCAAACAACAGTTACAATGACTTTGTCTGCCACCAGGGCGCGCCACTTATGAGTGAGGTGAGATATTTGACAGATTTCATAGCGGAGAAAATTTGTTTATTGGTTAGAAAAGTATAGAGATTAATGTTCCTTTCTTAATTATTAGTTATATTTTTATGACTTAGATTAGAAATGGATAAATCACTCTAAGAACAAACCTAAAAGTAGTAGAATTCAAAAAAGTTAAGTGTTTAAAAAAATTAAAGAATACAGCACTGATGTATTTTTTGTGTATAACTTAGACATAACCTAGAAAACGAAAATAAAATAATAATAATTTAATCACAACTCTTCAATTATGATGACACTGTATGTGTATTCTGTATTTGAATTTAAATGAGTTGGATTTTATTTCATATAAAATACTATTTAAAGCTTAAATAATATATTCCATCTAAATACTCCTTGTGGCAGCGCATCTGTAGCCTCTTTGTTTGAAAGTGGGTTCCAGGTAGGGTTGCCAGGTGAGTCGCGAAAAAATACCGGACAACCCCAAACGGGGGGGGGGGGGGGGGTTGTAAGCTACATGGGTTGTAGGCTACAAAATACGGGTTTTTTATACTAATAGTTTTTATTTATTAATCTACATCACATAAATCAACTTAATTAGTAACAAAATATAATGCAGTCATAAAATTGTGGTCGCCAAGACTATGCTTACTTTGAGAAAGTCTTTATTAAACAATGGTATTAATATTATAATCTACTACTTAACAAAATAAAGGTAGGAACTTTAGAAAAAAATAAAATCACCTAAAACTAGATAGGTATGTTTAACAAAAATAATAGGAACTTCCAATGAACAAATAATAAAGTTAAATCATTCTTCTAAAACTAATTTATGTATGTTGTACTGTACCTAGGTACTACTTTTAGGTAGTACCTACAATTCAATTAGTTGGTCCAGAGTTGGTAGACCGCGTTCAAGGTCCAAGCAACTGAAGCTTCTGAACACCGAGTTTTCGAACTGGAACCACTTTTCCAAATAAGCAACAGCTTGTTGATAAGCAATCAGGGCGTGTTTTTTAAACTCCTGAGTTTCTTCATCCGATAGGTACTTTTTGTTCATAGCCATTCGCACTTTCATTCCGAAGTGTTCATCATAAATTTTTTTCACTATTGTGTCCCGGAATTGTGTCATAATATTGTGTAGACTGAAAGCTAATGTGTCGTTATTTTCCAGTAATAGTAACACTTCCTGGAATGACGCCATGAAGTTGTGCGTGAAGTATAGATAGAGTTCGGTATAAGTTGGGTTCGTTTCTGTTGTGGGATTATCTTTTTGGTCTTTTATAATAGCCCATATAGCCGGTGAACAATTATTGACGCCTAGTTCGAGAAAGTATTTTTTTAACGGCACCCACGATGACAAAACTCTATCCAGGGCTTTTAACAAGCTTAACAACCTAGTGGGTACATGGCGAAGGACCTCTTTGAATTTACTTTCATAAAATTCAAAGCACTTTTTCAGGTCTTGTCTCTTCTTTGCTGCATGGGAAAATTCTGAAAATGTTTTCAGAACGATGTTTTCTACGTCAACTGGCAACATCTTTAAAGCATTTTTGGCACAGTTATGAATTATATGATCATTGCAATGGGCAGCGATGATGTTACTATTTTCTTCCTCTTTCAGTTTCTGGTACACCGAATTATTCACTCCATAATTAACAGAAGCGTTATCATTATTATTTTATTATTATATTATATTTTAGACATTACGATTTAACAAAGTAATAAATGCACAACAGTACCTAAAACCAATGTATCTCCTTCCTGTATTCTACCGTTCTTCATACCAGACTTGATAAAAATTCTTACCCTCGGCGCGTATTGTACCTGTAACAAGATTTTATACGTTACTGACTTAGGTCTTCATTGATTTATATTAACATAAAATAGTCTACTGTTGAATACAGACCTCTCCATACGCAGTTACTCTGCTCCAAGAAAGATCTGCTTCTGTTAAGACTTTGGACAGGTGATTTTTTATAGATCGCGAGTCTTCGAATGGATTTTCGTAGAAATCTAAAATTTTTCGGCACATTCCAGATTTTGCTGTAAAATACTGAACGGCAACTGGGAACAACTTCTTGTTTCCTTTATTCGACGCATCAGTAGCGACGGAAAAAGGCATGACTTCTTTCAAAATCCTCTTGGACCAGTTCCATTGAATAAAGGTACAGAACTTGATTCACAATGGCAGTGCATTTGGTGCGCCCTCCGGTCATTTGTTTCACGATTTCCGAATCTGTGATGGTTTGTTTTCTGACCTTTAATGAACAATCTTGAGCCAAATAGGAGATGTGATGTTTTACAGAGTGAAAAATATCTGCTAACTCGGCAAGGCTTACTATTTCACTCTGTGCGCTTCCTTTAGGCGTAAAGAAAGAGTCCATTCTTTGGGACTTGGCTTGCGCACTTTCAGCCTCTTTATGCTTTTTTGTAGAGGCATGCTGGTTCACCCCCTTCAAACCTTCAGCCACAGCAAATTAATTTCCACAAATTTTACAGTAAGCTCTAGAGTCGACGTTGGCTTTAGTTATCCAAGAATATTTATTTTCCCAGTCTTTATTATAATGGCACATTCGTCTTATTTTCTTTGGCGGTGTTGCAGAACTGGTGGAAGCTTCTTCTTCCTCCATTTTCCATTAGCTTTGTGTAAAACTCAACAAACAGTCAAAAACACAAACATACACTCAACTACGACGAACAACTTGGCTTGTTTCAACGAGTAGGTACTTAGGTCAACTTCGTAAACACTGCTGCGTAATCTAATTATCGACTAGGTAAACAAAACTCGAAAAATCAAAACAAAACACACCGGACGCACGCGGGTGGGGGAGTGGACGCAGGCAGCGAGTACGAGTGAGTGAGACGGGTATACAGTGGTGAAGTGAGAGCCCGCAGACGCAGATACAAATAGCGAGCGAGGAGCGCGCGCGAGTTTTGCGTTTTAGGGATTTCATATGCCTACTTTTGTAGGCGCTTGTGACCAGTAGTACCGACTTTCCTCAAAATACCGGACGTTGTTCTGTCCGGTATGACCATTTATATTTTACCGGACAGGCCTCGAAAATACCGGACTATACGCTTAAATACCGGACATCTGGCAACCCTAGTTCCAGGTGCCTATGTAGAAGCCACTTACTGCGAGGTGAACTAATGATTTTTTTAAATACTGTGGGATTCATTTCAAATTATTTATTTGAACAAATACGTCTTCCTGTATTCTTACTTTTTTTAACCAAACCAGAGGATAGGCAGCAGCGTCTCCCTAATAACAACTATATAATGGAATCGTGAATGGCTGTGAGGATGATGATGATATTCAGAAGCAAACTCACATTATATCCACTAGCCCGTGTCGTCCTGTGGGTGTCGCAGGATGTGACACAGGGAAACCAACCAGAGGATAGGCAGCAGCGTCTCCCTAATAACAACTATATAATGGAATCGTGAATGGCTGTGAGGATGATGATGATATTCAGAAGCAAACTCACATTATATCCACTAGCCCGTGTCGTCCTGTGGGTGTCGCAGGATGTGACACAGGGAAACAAACCAGAGGATAGGCAGCAGCGTCTCCCTAATAACAACTATATAATGGAATCGTGAATGGCTGTGAGGATGATGATGATATTCAGAAGCAAACTCACATTATATCCACTAGCCCGTGTCGTCCTGTGGGTGTCGCAGGATGTGACACAGGGAAACAAACCAGAGGATAGGCAGCAGCGTCTCCCTAATAACAACTATATAATGGAATCGTGAATGGCTGTGAGGATGATGATGATATTCAGAAGCAAACTCACATTATATCCACTAGCCCGTGTCGTCCTGTGGGTGTCGCAGGATGTGACACAGGGAAACAAACCAGAGGATAGGCAGCAGCGTCTCCCTAATAACAACTATATAATGGAATCGTGAATGGCTGTGAGGATGATGATGATATTCAGAAGCAAACTCACATTATATCCACTAGCCCGTGTCGTCCTGTGGGTGTCGCAGGATGTGACACAGGGAAACAAACCAGAGGATAGGCAGCAGCGTCTCCCTAATAACAACTATATAATGGAATCGTGAATGGCTGTGAGGATGATGATGATATTCAGAAGCAAACTCACATTATATCCACTAGCCCGTGTCGTCCTGTGGGTGTCGCAGGATGTGACACAGGGAAACAAACCAGAGGATAGGCAGCAGCGTCTCCCTAATAACAACTATATAATGGAATCGTGAATGGCTGTGAGGATGATGATGATATTCAGAAGCAAACTCACATTATATCCACTAGCCCGTGTCGTCCTGTGGGTGTCGCAGGATGTGACACAGGGAAACAAACCAGAGGATAGGCAGCAGCGTCTCCCTAATAACAACTATATAATGGAATCGTGAATGGCTGTGAGGATGATGATGATATTCAGAAGCAAACTCACATTATATCCACTAGCCCGTGTCGTCCTGTGGGTGTCGCAGGATGTGACACAGGGAAACAAACCAGAGGATAGGCAGCAGCGTCTCCCTAATAACAACTATATAATGGAATCGTGAATGGCTGTGAGGATGATGATGATATTCAGAAGCAAACTCACATTATATCCACTAGCCCGTGTCGTCCTGTGGGTGTCGCAGGATGTGACACAGGGAAACAAACCAGAGGATAGGCAGCAGCGTCTCCCTAATAACAACTATATAATGGAATCGTGAATGGCTGTGAGGATGATGATGATATTCAGAAGCAAACTCACATTATATCCACTAGCCCGTGTCGTCCTGTGGGTGTCGCAGGATGTGACACAGGGAAACAAACCAGAGGATAGGCAGCAGCGTCTCCCTAATAACAACTATATAATGGAATCGTGAATGGCTGTGAGGATGATGATGATATTCAGAAGCAAACTCACATTATATCCACTAGCCCGTGTCGTCCTGTGGGTGTCGCAGAATGTGACACAGGGAAACAAACCAGAGGATAGGCAGCAGCGTCTCCCTAATAACAACTATATAATGGAATCGTGAATGGCTGTGAGGATGATGATGATATTCAGAAGCAAACTCACATTATATCCACTAGCCCGTGTCGTCCTGTGGGTGTCGCAGGATGTGACACAGGGAAACAAACCAGAGGATAGGCAGCAGCGTCTCCCTAATAACAACTATATAATGGAATCGTGAATGGCTGTGAGGATGATGATGATATTCAGAAGCAAACTCACATTATATCCACTAGCCCGTGTCGTCCTGTGGGTGTCGCAGGATGTGACACAGGGAAACAAACCAGAGGATAGGCAGCAGCGTCTCCCTAATAACAACTATATAATGGAATCGTGAATGGCTGTGAGGATGATGATGATATTCAGAAGCAAACTCACATTATATCCACTAGCCCGTGTCGTCCTGTGGGTGTCGCAGGATGTGACACAGGGAAACAAACCAGAGGATAGGCAGCAGCGTCTCCCTAATAACAACTATATAATGGAATCGTGAATGGCTGTGAGGATGATGATGATATTCAGAAGCAAACTCACATTATATCCACTAGCCCGTGTCGTCCTGTGGGTGTCGCAGGATGTGACACAGGGAAACAAACCAGAGGATAGGCAGCAGCGTCTCCCTAATAACAACTATATAATGGAATCGTGAATGGCTGTGAGGATGATGATGATATTCAGAAGCAAACTCACATTATATCCACTAGCCCGTGTCGTCCTGTGGGTGTCGCAGGATGTGACACAGGGAAACAAACCAGAGGATAGGCAGCAGCGTCTCCCTAATAACAACTATATAATGGAATCGTGAATGGCTGTGAGGATGATGATGATATTCAGAAGCAAACTCACATTATATCCACTAGCCCGTGTCGTCCTGTGGGTGTCGCAGGATGTGACACAGGGAAACAAACCAGAGGATAGGCAGCAGCGTCTCCCTAATAACAACTATATAATGGAATCGTGAATGGCTGTGAGGATGATGATGATATTCAGAAGCAAACTCACATTATATCCACTAGCCCGTGTCGTCCTGTGGGTGTCGCAGGATGTGACACAGGGAAACAAACCAGAGGATAGGCAGCAGCGTCTCCCTAATAACAACTATATAATGGAATCGTGAATGGCTGTGAGGATGATGATGATATTCAGAAGCAAACTCACATTATATCCACTAGCCCGTGTCGTCCTGTGGGTGTCGCAGGATGTGACACAGGGAAACAAACCAGAGGTTAGGCAGCAGCGTCTCCCTAATAACAACTATATAATGGAATCGTGAATGGCTGTGAGGATGATGATGATATTCAGAAGCAAACTCACATTATATCCACTAGCCCGTGTCGTCCTGTGGGTGTCGCAGGATGTGACACAGGGAAACAAACCAGAGGATAGGCAGCAGCGTCTCCCTAATAACAACTATATAATGGAATCGTGAATGGCTGTGAGGATGATGATGATATTCAGAAGCAAACTCACATTATATCCACTAGCCCGTGTCGTCCTGTGGGTGTCGCAGGATGTGACACAGGGAAACAAACCAGAGGATAGGCAGCAGCGTCTCCCTAATAACAACTATATAATGGAATCGTGAATGGCTGTGAGGATGATGATGATATTCAGAAGCAAACTCACATTATATCCACTAGCCCGTGTCGTCCTGTGGGTGTCGCAGGATGTGACACAGGGAAACAAACCAGAGGATAGGCAGCAGCGTCTCCCTAATAACAACTATATAATGGAATCGTGAATGGCTGTGAGGATGATGATGATATTCAGAAGCAAACTCACATTATATCCACTAGCCCGTGTCGTCCTGTGGGTGTCGCAGGATGTGACACAGGGAAACAAACCAGAGGATAGGCAGCAGCGTCTCCCTAATAACAACTATATAATGGAATCGTGAATGGCTGTGAGGATGATGATGATATTCAGAAGCAAACTCACATTATATCCACTAGCCCGTGTCGTCCTGTGGGTGTCGCAGGATGTGACACAGGGAAACAAACCAGAGGATAGGCAGCAGCGTCTCCCTAATAACAACTATATAATGGAATCGTGAATGGCTGTGAGGATGATGATGATATTCAGAAGCAAACTCACATTATATCCACTAGCCCGTGTCGTCCTGTGGGTGTCGCAGGATGTGACACAGGGAAACCAACCAGAGGATAGGCAGCAGCGTCTCCCTAATAACAACTATATAATGGAATCGTGAATGGCTGTGAGGATGATGATGATATTCAGAAGCAAACTCACATTCCGTGTCGTCCTGTGGGCTGTCGCAGGATGTGACACAGGGAAACAAACCAGAGGATAGGCAGCAGCGTCTCCCTAATAACAACTATATAATGGAATCGTGAATGGCTTGTGAGGATGATGATGATATTCAGAAGCAAACTCACAATATATCCACTAGCCCGTGTCGTCCTGTGGGTGTCGCAGGATGTGACACAGGGAAACAAACCAGAGGATAGGCAGCAGAGTCTCCCCTAATAACAAACTATATTAATGGAATCGTGAATGGCTGTGAGGATGATGATGATATCAGAAGCAAACTCACATTATATCCAACTAGCCCGTGTCGTCCTGTGGGTGTCGCAGGATGTGACACAGGGGAAACAAACCAGAGGATAGGCAGCAGCGTCTCCCTAATAACAACTATATAATGGAATCGTGAATGGCTGTGAGGATGATGATGATATTCAGAAGCAAACTCACATTATATCCACTAGCCCCGTGTCGTCCTGTGGGTGTCGCAGGATGTGACACAGGGAAACAAACCAGAGGATAGGCAGCAGCGTCTCCCTAATAACAACTATATAATGGAATCGTGAATGGCTGTGAGGATGATGATGATATTCAGAAGCAAACTCACATTATATCCACTAGCCCGTGTCGTCCCTGTGGGTGTCGCAGGATGTGACACAGGGGAAACAAACCAGAGGATAGGCAGCAGCGTCTCCCTAATAACAACTATATAATGGAATCGTGAATGGCTGTGAGGATGATGATGATATTCAGAAGCAAACTCACATTATATCCACTAGCCCGTGTCGTCCTGTGGGGTGTCGCAGGATGTGACACAGGGAAACAAACCAGAGGATAGGCAGCAGCGTCTCCCTAATAACAACTATATAATGGAATCGTGAATGGCTGTGAGGATGATGATGATATTCAGAAGCAAACTCACATTATATCCACTAGCCCGTGTCGTCCTGTGGGTTGTCGCAGGATGTGACACAGGGAAACAAACCAGAGGATAGGCAGCAGCGTCTCCCTAATAACAACTATATAATGGAATCGTGAATGGCTGTGAGGATGATGATGATATTCAGAAGCAAACTCACATTATATCCACTAGCCCGTGTCGTCCTGTGGGTGTCGCAGGATGTGACACAGGGAAACAAACCAGAGGATAGGCAGCAGCGTCTCCCTAATAACAACTATATAATGGAATCGATGAATGGCTGTGAGGATGATGATGATATTCAGAAGCAAACTCACATTATATCCACTAGCCCGTGTCGTCCTGTGGGTGTCGCAGGATGTGACACAGGGAAACAAACCAGAGGATAGGCAGCAGCGTCTCCCTAATAACAACTATATAATGGAATCGTGAATGGCTGTGAGGATGATGATGATATTCAGAAGCAAACTCACATTATATCCACTAGCCCGTGTCGTCCTGTGGGTGTCGCAGGATGTGACACAGGGAAACCAACCAGAGGATAGGCAGCAGCGTCTCCCTAATAACAACTATATAATGGAATCGTGAATGGCTGTGAGGATGATGATGATATTCAGAAGCAAACTCACATTATATCCACTAGCCCGTGTCGTCCTGTGGGTGTCGCAGGATGTGACACAGGGAAACAAACCAGAGGATAGGCAGCAGCGTCTCCCTAATAACAACTATATAATGGAATCGTGAATGGCTGTGAGGATGATGATGATATTCAGAAGCAAACTCACATTATATCCACTAGCCCGTGTCGTCCTGTGGGTGTCGCAGGATGTGACACAGGGAAACAAACCAGAGGATAGGCAGCAGCGTCTCCCTAATAACAACTATATAATGGAATCGTGAATGGCTGTGAGGATGATGATGATATTCAGAAGCAAACTCACATTATATCCACTAGCCCGTGTCGTCCTGTGGGTGTCGCAGGATGTGACACAGGGAAACAAACCAGAGGATAGGCAGCAGCGTCTCCCTAATAACAACTATATAATGGAATCGTGAATGGCTGTGAGGATGATGATGATATTCAGAAGCAAACTCACATTATATCCACTAGCCCGTGTCGTCCTGTGGGTGTCGCAGGATGTGACACAGGGAAACAAACCAGAGGATAGGCAGCAGCGTCTCCCTAATAACAACTATATAATGGAATCGTGAATGGCTGTGAGGATGATGATGATATTCAGAAGCAAACTCACATTATATCCACTAGCCCGTGTCGTCCTGTGGGTGTCGCAGGATGTGACACAGGGAAACAAACCAGAGGATAGGCAGCAGCGTCTCCCTAATAACAACTATATAATGGAATCGTGAATGGCTGTGAGGATGATGATGATATTCAGAAGCAAACTCACATTATATCCACTAGCCCGTGTCGTCCTGTGGGTGTCGCAGGATGTGACACAGGGAAACAAACCAGAGGATAGGCAGCAGCGTCTCCCTAATAACAACTATATAATGGAATCGTGAATGGCTGTGAGGATGATGATGATATTCAGAAGCAAACTCACATTATATCCACTAGCCCGTGTCGTCCTGTGGGTGTCGCAGGATGTGACACAGGGAAACAAACCAGAGGATAGGCAGCAGCGTCTCCCTAATAACAACTATATAATGGAATCGTGAATGGCTGTGAGGATGATGATGATATTCAGAAGCAAACTCACATTATATCCACTAGCCCGTGTCGTCCTGTGGGTGTCGCAGGATGTGACACAGGGAAACAAACCAGAGGATAGGCAGCAGCGTCTCCCTAATAACAACTATATAATGGAATCGTGAATGGCTGTGAGGATGATGATGATATTCAGAAGCAAACTCACATTATATCCACTAGCCCGTGTCGTCCTGTGGGTGTCGCAGGATGTGACACAGGGAAACAAACCAGAGGATAGGCAGCAGCGTCTCCCTAATAACAACTATATAATGGAATCGTGAATGGCTGTGAGGATGATGATGATATTCAGAAGCAAACTCACATTATATCCACTAGCCCGTGTCGTCCTGTGGGTGTCGCAGGATGTGACACAGGGAAACAAACCAGAGGATAGGCAGCAGCGTCTCCCTAATAACAACTATATAATGGAATCGTGAATGGCTGTGAGGATGATGATGATATTCAGAAGCAAACTCACATTATATCCACTAGCCCGTGTCGTCCTGTGGGTGTCGCAGGATGTGACACAGGGAAACAAACCGGAGGATAGGCAGCAGCGTCTCCCTAATAACAACTATATAATGGAATCGTGAATGGCTGTGAGGATGATGATGATATTCAGAAGCAAACTCACATTATATCCACTAGCCCGTGTCGTCCTGTGGGTGTCGCAGGATGTGACACAGGGAAACAAACCAGAGGATAGGCAGCAGCGTCTCCCTAATAACAACTATATAATGGAATCGTGAATGGCTGTGAGGATGATGATGATATTCAGAAGCAAACTCACATTATATCCACTAGCCCGTGTCGTCCTGTGGGTGTCGCAGGATGTGACACAGGGAAACAAACCAGAGGATAGGCAGCAGCGTCTCCCTAATAACAACTATATAATGGAATCGTGAATGGCTGTGAGGATGATGATGATATTCAGAAGCAAACTCACATTATATCCACTAGCCCGTGTCGTCCTGTGGGTGTCGCAGGATGTGACACAGGGAAACAAACCAGAGGATAGGCAGCAGCGTCTCCCTAATAACAACTATATAATGGAATCGTGAATGGCTGTGAGGATGATGATGATATTCAGAAGCAAACTCACATTATATCCACTAGCCCGTGTCGTCCTGTGGGTGTCGCAGGATGTGACACAGGGAAACAAACCAGAGGATAGGCAGCAGCGTCTCCCTAATAACAACTATATAATGGAATCGTGAATGGCTGTGAGGATGATGATGATATTCAGAAGCAAACTCACATTATATCCACTAGCCCGTGTCGTCCTGTGGGTGTCGCAGGATGTGACACAGGGAAACAAACCAGAGTATAGGCAGCAGCGTCTCCCTAATAACAACTATATAATGGAATCGTGAATGGCTGTGAGGATGATGATGATATTCAGAAGCAAACTCACATTATATCCACTAGCCCGTGTCGTCCTGTGGGTGTCGCAGGATGTGACACAGGGAAACCAACCAGAGGATAGGCAGCAGCGTCTCCCTAATAACAACTATATAATGGAATCGTGAATGGCTGTGAGGATGATGATGATATTCAGAAGCAAACTCACATTATATCCACTAGCCCGTGTCGTCCTGTGGGTGTCGCAGGATGTGACACAGGGAAACCAACCAGAGGATAGGCAGCAGCGTCTCCCTAATAACAACTATATAATGGAATCGTGAATGGCTGTGAGGATGATGATGATATTCAGAAGCAAACTCACATTATATCCACTAGCCCGTGTCGTCCTGTGGGTGTCGCAGGATGTGACACAGGGAAACAAACCAGAGGATAGGCAGCAGCGTCTCCCTAATAACAACTATATAATGGAATCGTGAATGGCTGTGAGGATGATGATGATATTCAGAAGCAAACTCACATTATATCCACTAGCCCGTGTCGTCCTGTGGGTGTCGCAGGATGTGACACAGGGAAACAAACCAGAGGATAGGCAGCAGCGTCTCCCTAATAACAACTATATAATGGAATCGTGAATGGCTGTGAGGATGATGATGATATTCAGAAGCAAACTCACATTATATCCACTAGCCCGTGTCGTCCTGTGGGTGTCGCAGGATGTGACACAGGGAAACAAACCAGAGGATAGGCAGCAGCGTCTCCCTAATAACAACTATATAATGGAATCGTGAATGGCTGTGAGGATGATGATGATATTCAGAAGCAAACTCACATTATATCCACTAGCCCGTGTCGTCCTGTGGGTGTCGCAGGATGTGACACAGGGAAACAAACCAGAGGATAGGCAGCAGCGTCTCCCTAATAACAACTATATAATGGAATCGTGAATGGCTGTGAGGATGATGATGATATTCAGAAGCAAACTCACATTATATCCACTAGCCCGTGTCGTCCTGTGGGTGTCGCAGGATGTGACACAGGGAAACCAACCAGAGGATAGGCAGCAGCGTCTCCCTAATAACAACTATATAATGGAATCGTGAATGGCTGTGAGGATGATGATGATATTCAGAAGCAAACTCACATTATATCCACTAGCCCGTGTCGTCCTGTGGGTGTCGCAGGATGTGACACAGGGAAACAAACCAGAGGATAGGCAGCAGCGTCTCCCTAATAACAACTATATAATGGAATCGTGAATGGCTGTGAGGATGATGATGATATTCAGAAGCAAACTCACATTATATCCACTAGCCCGTGTCGTCCTGTGGGTGTCGCAGGATGTGACACAGGGAAACAAACCAGAGGATAGGCAGCAGCGTCTCCCTAATAACAACTATATAATGGAATCGTGAATGGCTGTGAGGATGATGATGATATTCAGAAGCAAACTCACATTATATCCACTAGCCCGTGTCGTCCTGTGGGTGTCGCAGGATGTGACACAGGGAAACCAACCAGAGGATAGGCAGCAGCGTCTCCCTAATAACAACTATATAATGGAATCGTGAATGGCTGTGAGGATGATGATGATATTCAGAAGCAAACTCACATTATATCCACTAGCCCGTGTCGTCCTGTGGGTGTCGCAGGATGTGACACAGGGAAACCAACCAGAGGATAGGCAGCAGCGTCTCCCTAATAACAACTATATAATGGAATCGTGAATGGCTGTGAGGATGATGATGATATTCAGAAGCAAACTCACATTATATCCACTAGCCCGTGTCGTCCTGTGGGTGTCGCAGGATATGACACAGGGAAACAAACCAGAGGATAGGCAGCAGCGTCTCCCTAATAACAACTATATAATGGAATCGTGAATGGCTGTGAGGATGATGATGATATTCAGAAGCAAACTCACATTATATCCACTAGCCCGTGTCGTCCTGTGGGTGTCGCAGGATGTGACACAGGGAAACAAACCAGAGGATAGGCAGCAGCGTCTCCCTAATAACAACTATATAATGGAATCGTGAATGGCTGTGAGGATGATGATGATATTCAGAAGCAAACTCACATTATATCCACTAGCCCGTGTCGTCCTGTGGGTGTCGCAGGATGTGACACAGGGAAACAAACCAGAGGATAGGCAGCAGCGTCTCCCTAATAACAACTATATAATGGAATCGTGAATGGCTGTGAGGATGATGATGATATTCAGAAGCAAACTCACATTATATCCACTAGCCCGTGTCGTCCTGTGGGTGTCGCAGGATGTGACACAGGGAAACAAACCAGAGGATAGGCAGCAGCGTCTCCCTAATAACAACTATATAATGGAATCGTGAATGGCTGTGAGGATGATGATGATATTCAGAAGCAAACTCACATTATATCCACTAGCCCGTGTCGTCCTGTGGGTGTCGCAGGATGTGACACAGGGAAACAAACCAGAGGATAGGCAGCAGCGTCTCCCTAATAACAACTATATAATGGAATCGTGAATGGCTGTGAGGATGATGATGATATTCAGAAGCAAACTCACATTATATCCACTAGCCCGTGTCGTCCTGTGGGTGTCGCAGGATGTGACACAGGGAAACAAACCAGAGGATAGGCAGCAGCGTCTCCCTAATAACAACTATATAATGGAATCGTGAATGGCTGTGAGGATGATGATGATATTCAGAAGCAAACTCACATTATATCCACTAGCCCGTGTCGTCCTGTGGGTGTCGCAGGATGTGACACAGGGAAACAAACCAGAGGATAGGCAGCAGCGTCTCCCTAATAACAACTATATTATAATTAAAACCTGCCCTGCCCCGGCGAGCGTGGCCGCTAAGGCAACTATTCCGCCAATAATATAGACTGCCTAGTCCATAGTGACCTCACGTCGCTCAATCAAAATGACTTTTAATAAGTTAGTATTATTAAATAGGTAGCATTCGAATTTGGTTGAAGAAGTTAATTTAAGATGTGCGTCGTCTTGTATTCCATTGTGAATTAAATACTACAGTATTTAATTAAAGGCTTTGATCATATGGTTTTAATAGAAGTAGTAGTTCGTATTTAAACAAAACGATATTTATTGTCTACTTAAAGAAATAATAGTAAAATTTTAGATTGCCAGAAATTCGATTGATAATAATATTTTGGACTTTAATCTACTGTAAAATGTTATGTAATAATGTTATATACATTTAAGTTAAAATCACAAGTTCGTTATAGTTTATATTATCCAGAAGTAATATTTGACAGTAAATGATAATGAAATTAAAATAATATCAAACCTTTAAATTGTTGGTAAGAAAATATAAAACCTAGTACCTAAGTGCATTTTGGTCTTGCATGCTTACACTATACTGATGGCGTAGTGGTGCCCCATGTCGTCCCGTGGGCGTCGCAGGAGCCGGTAGAGGGAGCACAGCAAGGAGATGGGCACCAGCGGCAGCAGCTGTGGCAAAGATCTCCCATATGCAGCAGTCCCTGCCTCCACGATACTAGGGAAATACTAATGTATAGGGGCAACGTTTGATTTACTCCATATAAAGAAATGTATTTTTATTTTGGTCCAACTTTGAGTAAAGTTTTATAGAATTTAGATGACTACCTCTTTAATCTGATGGCTGTAAGCGAGACTGCTAAACATGCGGTCACGGGTTCGAATATGGTCGCGCCTAGAATTTGTTCTTAGATATTTTTTAAAAATCTTAGTAATAGCCCGCAGTGAGAAAGTTGGCAGTGTTTCACCGCCGTGCACCTAACAGCAGGTAAAGGTGATATCAGACAGTTCACTCGAATGAATACTCACTGGAGTGACTGCTTCATTTTTCTTTCATTACATGTTCACACAGCCTAGATAGAGTAACTAAAAATGAACATTCACCCGCTCTTTTCTCTCAAGATGTGGTCAACTATAGTTATGCGTATTGAAATTAATTTAATTTGCGATAGCTTAATTAAGGAACTGACATAAAAGAAACAAAGAAAACGGCGTATATAGCGGGTTCTCACCGTCTTTATTTTGATTAATGTCTTCCTCAGTAAGATATAGGCTTAAATCAGCAAAATTAAAGAAGATTGTACAACGTTTGCGCGTATTGTTTTGTTTTTATATTCATCAATTTTGTGGTTTCAAAGGCATTGATAATTTTAAAAGTTGTCCAAAAACAGCAGCGTATTTTGGTCATTCCACTTAAACACCATGGCCGTATACGAGTGAATGTTCACTCTGTGTTCAGACCGTTCATTTTTCGTTCATTCGGATTGGGAGTGAAAGATGCCGAGTGTCAATATCCAACATTGTTGGATCGGTTCATTAATGAATTCATTCGGCACTTTTGTTTCATTTTGTGTTCAAACGATTCACTTTGAGTGAAAGGTGACGAATGAAAAATAAAAATGAACAAAAAATGAACAGTCTGATATCACCTTAAACTTAAAGCCGTTGGCCGACGCCTAATCTGTCTCTGATCGTGTCGTGTCGTTTCCGTCCCATCGGACTATGAGAGTAAGAGAATAGGGAGTGCATCTCATTATTAAAATAACCGATTACTATTGTAAGGGATGAGAGCAAAGTATACTGTGTTTGTGTATGTTACAAGAAGAATAACTGAACTAAATAACTATTACTTTGAAATTTGTCTGAGTAAATATTTAATAGAAATTAATTGCTATTTTATTCTACTAGGTGCTAAGTTGAAATTAATAAGAATACAAAACTAACACTTATTTTATTACGATATTTACAGTATCGCGGCAGTTAAATATTCTAACACTATTACACAAATAACGGGAACCTAATAGGGAGCTTGAGGGGTCTTCTTACTTGCTTGTTCTTTTCTTAAGACACAGTTCTTTGAATAATCCGAAATAGAGTTGACAGACTCCAGCGACTGCTACAGTTCTGTGTCCGAACGAAAAATATATTGAATATACATATAACTACGTATGATAAAATGAATTGGATATATAGAGGCTTACTTTTATTTTATTTCATTATACACACAATGCTTTAAGTCTGATTTGTACTTAAAACATTATGTAATGATATTTAGCATGAATAAAATTGAAACTGCAATAAAATTACATATATTCATTTGTTTAGAAGTTTTTTTAAGCAATATATAAAGGCTTGAGATTGCATTAAGTCATCATTATCAAAATCAATTATTGCACCTTTTAATATTTTATTTATATTATTGGCCTAACTATGTAAAAAGAACCTACCGGTAATATCTAATATAACTTCTATAATTTCATTTTTATGTTTCACACAAGTTAGGAAATTTTAATCGCAAACTATACACATATTTGTTTTAAAATAATTTTTTATGTTATCCTAATTGCTATTAGCCCTTAAGATATAAGTCACTACATTCTGAATGGACGAAAATAAATGTATAATTTCTTGAGATGGATGTGTTAAGCTCTTTTGTTCTTTGGAATTATCTTTTAATCTACTCACTGGATCTCTTTCCATCATTGAAATTCGTCAAGCATGTTTTACATTTTAAAAATTATCTTTTTAATTTTTTTAGTGCATATCCACTAACATATTCTAATTGTGCCTTAATTTTAGGATTACTTAGTTTAACCCGGTGCCAATGACGCTGGGTCATATTGATTCGAGGCGATTTTAAGCAGTCAGATTTTTTTTGCTTCGGTCGTAATGTTTGAAAGTTTGTCTAGCTGGATATACAGCCTCCCTGTCCCCAGACCGTTGGTACACTCAGAGCGACGATGACTTCGCAGCGAGATATACTTGCGTCAAGTCAATACGGGTAAATATGACCCAGCGGCATCGCTGGCGTAGTATTTTTGTGACTTACTTTTATTCGTTAATTTGATGTTTGATGTTAATTTACTTTTTTATATTTCAGTTTTTTGTCAAAAATATCATTAAGACATGAACAACCATATAAAAAATTGTCTGTGTAACCGTCTGCCTGTCTATCAGTCAGTCCGGGATTTTTTTAGGAGTGGCTAAGTGATTGAAACGAAACTTCACGAACAGATAGAGAGCAAGATTTGGTGTGGCTTTATGTTATCCGAAAAATCTTTTTTATAGAATAAGTGCGACAAAAGTCTGCGTGCTCATTTATCTTTTTATACGGAATACGGGTGACAAACGCACACACACAGTCTACCTGATAGTAAGTGGATGCTGTGGCACATTGACATCCACATTTATCCTTGATTAAGAACCAAAACGAAACTTGTTAAACCTGAAGACTGCGATCGATTGCCTCGTATCCAGTGAAAAGGTCTCTGGTACTCTACACTCGCCATACGAAACGTATCCTGATAGCGCGGTCCTACCATGGTCGAGCCGACCCATTCGTACGGCAACAATAATATTATAGTTGCAGCTTATATCTATCGTGTAAAAAACATGACAATGGTTTTAAGACAATAAAACATGGTAATTCATTATCTTAAATCTAAATATAATCAATTCCACCCATTTGAAGCCGAGGCAGGTCATCCATTCGCAATAAAATAACCACGATCGCTCTCTATCTGGGCTAAACTGAGCAGCATCTTCCTGATAACCGCTGAATAAAAAGAAAAAACTACGTAGTAGCTATAAAATATTTTCCTAAATTTAATATAATCTATGGAGGAAGCCTACATTCAATCCAATTATAATAACGAATTAAATCGTGAACAGAAGAAAATGTACTATGCAAACAATATCTCGAGCACATCTGCTAGTATAAAATTAAATTACGATAAGGTAGACCGATGTTGTGACCAAGTTTAACGGTGATGGCTATGCTGAATATAAAAAATTAAAGTTCAAAATAAATGAAGTTTCGATAACATGGAAGAATTAGTTCTAATTAATAACAAAAGAGTTGTACCATTATTGTAATAATTTATACATTTATTTTAACATCTAATATTTTTCTTACCTCTACCCTGGGAAGAACCAGCAAGAAATCCAGTAAGTAGGATTCTGTTTTTAAATAATATTGATATTAAACTATATAGAACGAAGTCTAATTGAATTAGAAACAAAAATACCGTGGTAGCGATATCCACATCATTCCTCGGGGCAAAGAGTAACAGGCGCTACCGGGGAATCCCTGGAGAGTAGCCATACGCAGGCATTCCCCTCTGTCAAAGTGTAAGTTCACGCAGTCCTGTGCGTACAATAAAACTAATTGCAGCCACATTGCTCACTACACTAAATCTAGTTGCGCGGCTGAATCGACGTCCTACAAAAATGTCGAATTGTACCATTTTTTGCTACAGGAAGAGATCTGTCACGCCACGTGGCATTACCTTTCATTTATAAGTAATTTTAGAAAAGTCCATACATATTTAACTACATTTTTCCAGCGGCCTCATACACGTGAAAAAATATAATGTAATTGACCACAAAGTATTCATATGATGTAGATGGTAACGTGAGTTTTGTCGCGATGTGCGTTGGTGAAATTTGCCGACTGGAATTAATCCGAACAATTCCTCAAATCACTCCCGTGGTTAATACGATAAAAATGCAATAGGATCATGTCAGATCCCTTTGAATTTTTAGCAGCCCCACTGAATCTAGACGACTAGAGAGAACTATTGTCGAAGAAGATTCAAGTCGCACTGCGCTGTATGTGGTCAAGTTGAAGGAGCTAGCCCTGGAGAATCCCAGCCTAGAGATGATTATAGTATTCCATGTGAGACCGAACTTGTGCTTTATAAATTTGCAAGCGGTTTTCCGGCATGAAATACTGTTCCTCTCTGCTGAGCATGTCGAACTGTTGAGAGGTCAATTAAACCATCCCTTCAAAAAAATTGTTAGATATATTGTTAAATTTTTTTGAATGATCTATATGAACAATATGTATAATAAATGTTGAGGATTCCTAGCTTATCACTAGATCACTAATAGACGTTTTTTTTTTGTTAAGGAATGGAGTTTACTACTGCAAACGGGACATTTGTAGAAAATATTGCTATGAAATAATAATGAAATATTGATATACATGAAAAAAATTTGTGACGTTTAAGGATCTAATGCAGTGTCAGTAAAAGTAGCTCAAAGTCGGTTTAAGCATTTACAGTCCGGAAATTCTGATGTCAAAAATGCAACTCGCTCTTGTCGCCCTCACACGGATAAAGTCGATGCCATTTTGAAAAAGTAGAGCGCGATACGATATGGCCGAGGAGTTGAGAATTAACCACAAAAAAGTTTTGACCCATTTGAAAAAGTCTGGCTGTACTAGTACAAAAAACTCGAAATATTCTCCTAGTATTCTGTAGTTACACGTAGGGCTACTTTCCCTTATTATTATGCTAATGGAATATTATTGCACCAATTAGCGTTCGATTTGCCCAAGAAATATTGGTTTCCATCCGAATGAATTTCCGCATAATATTTACGATTCCAATATGTTTTGTGTTAATTACATACTGTTTGTATTAACCCTGTTGTACCACAGAATGGAACTTTGTTTCGGCTGTATTTGCATCAAAATGAAAATGCATATTTGCCTGGATAATTCACGTAATTACGTATATTAGAACTTAAAGGAGTGCAATAGTTTGTGAGCGTAAATCGTCTCCAAATATTATCAAAAATAATCAATTTCGAATTCGATATAATGTTTATATTGCATGACCCGTAAACGGAATTTTAATTTGCAAATAATAATTATTAAATAATTATACTCAGTAATACTACGTTACAGCATCAATTATTTTTAGTTAACTTCAAAAGAAGCGGAGGTTTTTAATTCGACTTACTTTTACTTTTTTATGTAGTTTTTGATATTTTAATTAATTATTATTATGACTCTACTTTTAAAGTACACAATAGGTACTTCAAACGTAGTACAATATAAATTTAGGGAAGAAATTCTATCCCAAAGGGTAGAAGAAAAGGGTATGAAGTTAAAAATACAACTATTTACACGAATTTCTAGTTGTTACGTTGAGTTTGTGATATTCGTCAGTCCTTTGAAAAGGGTTCAGAAATTAAACTTTTAATAAAAATGAAAACGAATTCAAATAAATGAAAGTAATAAAATAATTTAAATTTACTAGTTTCTGTAGTAGTCGCTTTAATTCTTAACATTATGCCTCGACACCGACTTTAGACTTCATTATCTTATTCATCTGGGGAAGGACCACGCTCTCACAGAATACTGAGTGAATGTAGAGAACCGGACATCATTTTTACTGTAAACAAGGCATTCCATCTTAGCCCTCACGGGTGATAACGCATCTGCATTTTGATTTATAATCGAGGATAGATTTAGGTGTCTATGGGCCAAAGCAACCACTTACCATCAGGTGGACTGTGTGCTCGCTTGTCACCCTATCCAATAGGATTAAAAAAAAATAGTTTTTATGAATGACAATCGGACTATTTTCAATTGGACAATTATTTATTATTTATTCTTATGGCTTCATTAGTGTATATCATAGTGCGAAAGTGTTGTTGTATATACACAAGTAATGGTATTTATGGTCTGGAGGTCTCAATATTGTATAAAAAAATTGAATAAATGTGTTTATAATAAATTGTAATAATCATATAAAATATTTGACTGAATATTATTTAACAATCTAAATTCTTGAAGATGGTTATTTATTGAAAAATTTTTCTTAATATTGTTTGAAAATTTATATCTTTTAGTATAATTATTTACAGAAAATATTTGACTGAACAATATTAAAATTAACCAACCTAAATTATTTAAAATTTATTTTATTTTTTTTATAATTTCCAGTAATTTAAATTTAATTATTTTGGTATTAATCTTAGTATTTATAGAGTACTTAGTGTGTATGTTGTATATTTAGTATTTTAGAACACATGCCGTAGGTGCTGTTTACACAGCGCTTGGTGTGCAAAACTCTCTCTCTCTCTCTCCCTGGACGTCAACAAGTCGAGTGGGCCTGATAGAGTCTCTCTTATTGTGCTGAAGGTGTGTGTTCCTTCATGCATGTATTTTCCGTTGCTCCTACTCCCTAGACATAGTTCTGAACTCATGGAAGACATTGGTCCCCTCCAACTACGGGCCTATTGCTATTACCTCCCAGTTCCCAAAAAAAAAAAAAATGGAAACCATTCTAAACTGCTAGGTTATGTTACCTTCAACAGTGGTGGAGCCACGCGGCAGCTTTTACTGTTGAACGTATAGGTTGGCTTGAGCCTGGGTGACTTCACAGAATACCGGCTTAAAACGGAAGCTGTGCTACCGCGTTTCGTCTGGTGAGTGCAGGTGGTCGGAGCCGCCTTTCACCCCTCTCCCCCATAAACTTGGTAGCGGAATTAAATTTTAGATTACCCCAGGAGGGTTCCCGTACCCCTTGAGAATCCCTTACTGAGCATCCACGACCAAGCTTCTCCACTCTTCAGCGTGGGTGCTCAGGCTGTCCAGCGTATTATGGGGGGGGGGGCAAAATTCCGATCAATTTTTTTTCCGTTGAATGGAACAGGTTTAGAGTAAGTAAATTAAGTCTTAGCCAGCAGTTTACTTTATGTAGTCCATCTTTAGTTTCTTTACAAACATTATCCCAAGTCTCTCCATAAAATACAAGCGCCGTGTCATCTGTCTTGGTAAACATTTGTCCATGTAATGGACAAATGTTTACCAAGGCTGTTGGCAATGATCATTAATATAAATCCAGAAGAGACCTGCTAGAGGATGAGAAGATGAGACATGCTACCTTGTGGGACGCTACACGTAACGACGGCGTCAGAACGTACTATCCTATCAATCTTAACACACCGTACACAATTACAAAGAAAGTTCGTGAAGATGGAGTACGCTACAATACGAATGCCCACTCTTTCTAGCTTTTAGGAGAGAAGGTATTGAAGCAGTATCAAATGCCGTGGCGAGGTCGAGAAAAACACTGATACATTTTTGTTTATTATCCAGCTTAGTTGTTACGTAATGGACCAAGTCACTAACAGCATTTTCCGTACTTTTTCCCGACCTAAAACCATATTGATGACATGATAAAATATTATTCTTTTCTTATAACTCCATCAACCTAGTATTTGAAACTTTTTCCAAAAATTTTGAGATAGCAGGTAATACAGATATAGGCTAGTAATTATTTATACTATGACTAAAAGACTTTTGGAAATATACGCTGGTCTAGACATATAATAAATAACTTAGTTAAGGGCGCAACAAGGATATTTTTAGCTACCTTTAAAAGTTTACTAGATATAGAGTCGCAGCCTACAGCGCAGTCATTTTTAATATTGATGATAATAGACTCTATTTCCGCTTCATCGAGTGGAATGACTACACTACAGTTCACAACACAAGGGACACTGAAGTTGTACCCGTACTTTTCGGTTTTGTCTTGACTTATTTTGTTTGCTAAGTTTTTACCAATGTTTGAGAAATAATTATTTATACTATCTATTGAACAAGAATCTTTGCTTATATTATTCAACAAATCTTTAGCTGGTGTATTAGTAGTATTTTGATTTGTAATAGTTTTAATAGCTTTCCATTTTTGTTTATTATTTTGTGCCTTTTTAAGAAGAGATTTGTCATATTCAATTTTAAGACTTCTTAGGAGAGAATTATAAAAAACTTCGATATCGTTTATTCGACACTACCAAAATGTTGGTATCAGGACCCTCTCTAAGGTTTTTATGGAATTTATCTCTATGGAGAATACACGAAGAACTCCAGGTGTGACCCATGGCTTGAAAATTCTTTGTCTCCTTGTATAATCACTGCTTCTTAAGCGCAAGATTTTACAATCGAAGACAGTTTTAAAAATAAAAATGAAGCAGCGTTATCTGCATTGCAGTTGGTGTTTATAAAAGAAAAGTCAATTGTAGTCAAACATTTAAAAACATCATTTAAAAATCAATTGTTGTATTATATGCTACTTTATGAGTATGACAATTATTATTAAGACAATAACTGCTCGGGACAGGCTGAGTAAGATCAAGGTGACCCCTGCCACGCTATCCTTGAATTTCTGCAATATCAGGGGACTTCCCTGGAACCTAAAACCGTCCACCACCACCTCGAGATGGCTCTGCTTTTTCTGACCAAGACGCAGGTGTCCTCTCCGGCTAATACTTCGAATCTCTCCTACCCAGAGTGCGAACAGGAACACTTCTTTTTGCCTCGGACTGGAGTTTGCGTATACGTCAGTAAGGACATTTGTTCTCGACTTTTTGGCAGTCTTGAACGTTCGGACCCGTCCATCCTTTGGTTTCGCGTTGACAGCAACTAGCATTGCACCGCGCTTCTACAAGTGCATCTGTAGGTAGCGGTAATGCTGACACAGACCGACTAACCGACCACGTCCAAATAGCTACAAATTTCTTGCTACAGCAGATCCCTCCACAGAGACCGTGATCCTCGACGATTTTAACCCCTAACACGCCAAATGCCTTGGTCCACGTTTAACCAATTATGCAGAGAGATCGGTTCATATATTACATGCAAAAGATTT
Source organism: Parnassius smintheus behrii (assembly GCA_036936625.1). NCBI lineage: Eukaryota > Metazoa > Arthropoda > Insecta > Lepidoptera > Papilionidae > Parnassius > Parnassius smintheus. The sequence continues at coordinate 26,970,141 of JAUPFT010000029.1, read as the reverse complement.
TTCAGTTGCTAACAGCTCCTATACTATTATATTATACCTGTGTTTCGGGGACTACTTTCCTTCCTTATTCTTAGTCTTCCTTACACTTATTATTAGTCTGTATTTTTGGTTCTCCCTTCAAAATTATTTTCTGCCTTATCTAATGAAGTTTGTTATATAGTCTAGGGGCTATAAGGCCGAATGTCTTCTAAGTACCGCACTATTAGATCTTGGACCAGGACATTTTACATACTCTTATTGCTAAGTATTAGTTTAGGGACAGTGACGCGATGATCTCTCCTTAAAATTTGAATAATAAATGTTTTGCGGAAAGATAACACTTTTGCTCTGTCATACTCGTATACAGAAACTGTTGATTGCCAAAATGGTAGACGATAAATTACTTTTAAGACAGCTCTTTGTGCGTTTTAATCCAGCTTCTAGTGATACCACCCCAAGAACAAATGCAGCAATTGAAGACACACTCTCCCAATGCTTTGTATGTTTTAATAAGTAGTTTGCAATCCGTTACTATCCGTAAGCTTGCAAATATATAAATGAGTTTTATTAGTTTATTAGCCATTGCAACACTATGGGCCTCCCAAGTTGATATATTGTCAATGATACTCCAAGATATATATCATCCAAGATAATATCAGTTTTGTCTAAATTACTACATTGACATAGTGTAGTGTTCATAGTGCGACTGCAAGGACACCTGTGGATAGTAATTTTAAAGTTCCTTGTTGGAAAAGTAGCATTGATTTTATCGAAACATAGGTATTTGGTCTTAGAAACATTAAGTGGCAGTGAATTGTCTTCAAGCCAACTAGTCACTAACCTGAGACCATTTTCTGCTAGTTGTGCAACTTTATACCAAGTGTCGCCATGAAAAATCAAAACAGTATCTTGGGTGATCAAGTGCAACCTCAAAAGGGCATGAAACTAGACCGTAAATTATCGACATAAAAATATTAAAAAATATATATTTTACTTTTTATTGACGAATTAAGATTTTTGTATCTCATGTAAAATTTATATAGAAAAAATAACGATTTCTTTCAAAGTAGTGGATCGATTACTTTAAAATTAAAAATTAAATATTATTCCACTTACTTGGCGGTAAGGATAAAATAACAATTAGCCTGCAAAAAAGACCATCATGACCTTTTTGTGAAAAATATTCCAAGTTTATGATGGATTTTTTTCAAATAATCTCTATTTTTTCAGAATTATGCCGAAAATGTCAGGAAATTTCGTGATTTATTATTATTCTCTACCATATTGCCTCACAAATTATAAAAATCTACGTTGTAACACAAAAACACGCAGGCTAAAAGTGTTAACATTTCACCATTAAAAGTTAGATTTTGATTACAAGTTAAATCAAGTCCCAAGTAGGTACACATTTTTAACAGTTCTTATAGCTAATGAATTAAATGCTCAGAAAGGCCCCCTCGTTACTGAAGGCACATTGCTGCATGAACTGCAATCGTTAAGTCATTTCATTCATTAAAGTCATTCAATTCGAGAGCGATTAAAAAAATATCATAGGAATTCACCTAATAATAATTTACATAATTGACTATTGTTGTCAACCAGCAGCTAACTTCAAACATAGTATGCTACGGATGTCTTGACACCTCTGAGGACTAAGATGGAACGGCATACAGCCTGTAATTACACTGACTCTCTATGTGCTAAAGATCGGAACATGGCAGAAATAGGTGAAAGAACGGTACCCACCCAGTCAGACTCCTGCCCAGTCAAAGTTTCAAGAAGAAAGGTACTGCCAGCAACTAGTGATTGACTTCTAGACTTTGTAATCTGCATGAATTAATTATTTTATTGCATTTAATTTTTAGGTATACTAGCAGTTGTTACATCAAAACATAAAAATCCAAAAAGAAAATATGCGTAAGAGGCGACCGACGCAAAAAGACCAGATTATGGGCACTAGTAGTAGTCTTCTTATTAACAAATAAAAAGTATAATAAAAATTGCTGTGTCGTCCTGGCTGCCAAACGTAGTGGTGACTGTGGCGAATATCTTCCTAATTTTAATCGATCACCTCACTCGCTTTCGCGACCATAGATGCTGTGAAGTGCTCGAAACTTCGGGAATATAAAATATGTTAATTTTTATTGTATTATTAATATACGCGATAAATAATTTTATTTGAATGTTTAGTGTCCGTGTAAATATGAGAAATCATTGAATATCTTCCTCATATAGCAATATAAAATTAGAAGGCATGGAAGAAGGAATGAAAAAATGTTAAAGAGCTTGACAATGATAATTTATTTAAAATACCGATACCATTACTGACAAAAGTCAAAAGTCCACTGCTTAACACAGGCCTTTCCATAGGAAGCCTCATAGTGGGAATATTTGCCATAGTTAATACACGTGACAGAAGGGTTTGTAAACGCAATCTCTTATTTTTTTAATATAACTAGAACCACGCTGCTGCCCTTCTCCTGGTTTATTTTCCCTGTCACCTCTTACAAGAGCCACAGGACGATATTCCGCAGTGAATATCCTCACGTCGTCACTATACGTTGTATTAATTTAATCTATGTATTTTTCTTTAACAGTTCACACCTACATTTTGTTTTTGACGTAATGTGAATCAAGCTTGGGTTCTCTATAACTTTATATGTTAAAGTGAATTTCTATTCAATCATTATGTTAAAGTATGTAATTACTCACTTTTTTATAGGAAAAGGGTGACAAGCGAGCACGCAGTCCACCTGATGGTAAGTGGTTGCTGTTGCCCATAGACATCTACATCTATCTTCGTTTGCGAATCAAAATGCAGATGCGTTGTCACCCGTGAGGACTAAGATGGAATGCCCCTTTTCCAGTAAAAAGGGTCTCCGGTTCTCTACACCCATACGAAACACAGCAGCATTAAGCTGCTATTTGACGCTGGTATTCTGTGAGAGCTGGTCCTTCCCCGGTCGAGCCGACCCATTCGTGCTACAAATATACAATTAATTTGATAATTGGTAAATTTACCTAAGTTTAGTGCGGTGAACCAAGGAAAGGTCTCCGTCCAAACCAAGGCTACAGATCAGCCTAATAAAGTTGAGCTGTAGCTGCCTCAAATCGGATTACTACGCATGTAACGCTCTAAATTGGGTTTGGCTCACTTCCAAGGGACATGCGGCTATCATAAGGTTGATAGTTGATTGCTTGCGAAAAGTAGATTATTTTTGCAAGTCACAAGTATCATCAATAAAATAATATTAAATCATGATGTTGCTACCCTTCTAGATAACGTACATAGATAATCAATTAACCATGGCGAGGGCCTTTAAAAATAATTTTGTCTTCAAAAAGCGACTAAGTTATTACTCATCATTATAAACCAATTATCATAACGTATAATAAATATACTTATTTGCCATATCTTGTAGGTCTAATGGTTTTAAACGTGACTGCTGGTCATGGACTTCCGAATCCTTGGTCGGGCCAAAAATCAATTACTAAGTTTTTCTGTCAATAAATTCTGTTCATAAAAATACAACTTACATCGTAAGCGTAGTTTTAAATTATCACAAATCGGTTAAATCTTATTTTAAAATTATTACATCCCCATAACGTTATCGTAGAATTCTATTAAACAAATGATTATAAATATATTATTTATTTAACATGTTCATACATAATAACACTCAGCTAAATTGGCTGCCTATTCGTCAGCGCAGATATGTTACCTATTCTGGACGATCCATGTGCTCTCGAGTATCTGAAATCCATATTTAAATACTTGGAAGATTCTTATAATTATTCTCTCCGTTCTTCGGTTATTCTTAAATTATTCTCTCCTATACATCGTAATAGTTACTTATCTCACTCTTTCGGCCTCACGGAGATCAGACTCTGGAACGATCTCTCTCTTGACATTTATAAAGCTACCAACAAGTCCATAATTTATATATTAGATATTTACTAAATCTTGAATGTATTGTAAAATACATATATTTAAAAAAAATAAACAACGATTTTATTTTAAGCATAAAATTTTAATATTATATAAATTTGTTTGATTAGGTACTGCACAGAATTTCGGCCATAAACAAAAATAATTAAAAATATTGTATTACTGTCCGTCACAAGCTCTATACAGTAAACAATACTCCCCGTAAGGGGGCGTCCATAAATTACGTGAGGTGTTTTTTTAAATTTTCTGTCCCTCTCTCCCCCCGTGGTGAGATGTCGTGAGATTTTATTCAACCTAAAATATTTATGGGGGAGGGCATCCCCCAATCTCACGTGAGATTTTTCAAAACGTGGGTTTCTTACGTAAACGCGTTGGATTTTTATTGTAAAAAGAAAAAAAAACATTAAACGTCCTATAACTCAAAGAGTATGGACATTAGAAAAAAAGTTTTAAACAAAAGTTTTAGTCAATGAACTGATCTTTAAAATAGATTTATGCATTTTATTGACTAATCTAATATTTCAAGAGTTATTGGCCGCGATAGAAAAACCGGTTCATTAAATGGGCCATAAATCGTAAACGGCAAGTTTTACAAAAAAGTTTACGTAAGATGCGAAATTTTATTTTCTACAATAATGGTTTTTATAACTTTTGCCTTAAAGTGCTTAGTTTCCGAGATATCGGCTGAAAACGTTTTTTCAAGATGGCGTTTGAAGCGCCACCTGGATCTGTTAGCATTTTGTGATTTTATGCTGAGTAAGTGATCATAAATCTTATAAAAAAATAAAAATGCATCAGAAATCTAGTGCAACGTCAAATTCTATTTTTACTGTACTACTTCATTAAACATTTTATTTATCAACAACGTCTTACAATCGTCGTTTCTCTAGCGCTCACGTGACCTTCATATAAATAATTAGATACTTTAATTGTTGATAATTTTTATTTTTGGATAAGAATATGGTAATAACTCTAACTGACATTTCAGTATTGGTTAATCGTATTACGATATACGCTTAAGATTAAATCTTAAGCATGTACAATCTGAATTAAATGGACCAAAATAGTATTATTCTTTTTTTGTTTCAATCAGAAAAAAAATTGCGTGATATTTGCCGAGACCCCCTCCCCCCTTAAACATCTCACGTAATTTATAGACGCCCCAAATCACGGTACTGAGCCACTTGCATCCATCGACTTCTTGGTTCCTTCATGCCTTTCACTATTTAGTGGAGGCCGCCCTGTACCTCGCTTACCGGAGTGGACTATTACTCAAGAATCATTATTTACCCATAGGTTGTTGGTTCATCGAGCTATTTGGTCAGCTAATTGCCATCTTGGTCTAATGTGATTATAATGGCCCAGCTTTGGTCACTTCCATTTGGAACGGACCTGCCACCCTTCTCTTGCCTGCTACACCGTAAATTTGACCCATCTTAAATATATGTATAATTATATTGATCGGTAAAGTAAGTTTACATAATTTAAGTAAAGCTTTTGTCGTGTCATCACCTACAGCCTGGTTGGCTGGCCGGCAAAGAATGCTTTTAGCATTACGTTCACCTTTTGATTATTTACTTACTGTTTTTGTAAGGTTAATCTTTAAAATTATTTCTAATGTCTTCAAATCTAGTATTTGAAAAAGCGAAGCTTTTTAGAACAGCGTACGGTTGGTTTGTAACAATAGATAGAAATATATTGACGGGTTGTGTAACCAACAATGCGGTAAGTGGATCGCGAGAGGTCATTAATTCATGTCATGCATACGCATATTCCTGTCAAGTGTTATCCCCGTCATGTCTTGTCCTGTCATGCCGCGTCATTCGCATTAGCTACTTGAATAGACGACTGAAAAAATTACACCGTTGAGATGACATTTTGGGTCTTGAGAGTTGTTTGAACAATATGTTGCCTATAAACCTTATCTTAAAACATTGATCAAAATTTAGCTACGATTTAATTTACTACCATTACAATACACTAACTTACCTACTTGAATTACTAAAGTAATACCTATGTATGATTAGTTATAGTACCTTTGCATTTATTTTTAAGAAAAATGAAACATTCATATGAAATACTGCAAGTATAGAAATCTAAAGAAAGAGTTGAAATTTTTCTCAAGAAATCTGTAAGCATGACATAAAGCTTTCTCCGGATTTCTAGAAATTTTTTTGCCTTATTACATCACATTATTGAGTAAAATGTTGTATATTGTAATAAAATATTGTATAAAAACGAAATTAATGTATTACTTGTATTAATTGTATCATGTATGACTGAATTAGCAATGTATTTTAGAATAAAAAACAAAGGAAATTATAAAAGAAAATTATAAACTCAAAACCTTTTATTGTTAACTCAAACGTTTTCACAATTTGTTATATTAAGAAGAAAATATTAACAACCGGTTGGCAGCCCGCCGGCCACGCGTGGCGACTTGGGCAAATACTCACCTCGTGGGCCAATCTATGGGTTAGACCCGTAATCAGCTGGTAAATTTTATAGGTTTTATTTTAAGTGCGATAGTTGATTAATAAAATGCGCCTATCACAACAACTAATATAAAAACAATATTCAAGGTCTGCTATAAAACATTCTGAGCGAAGGAGATAAGTGGGCAATACAGAGCGCAGCGTGTACTGAAGTAACTGGAATTTCATCGTCATCGTTCCATCAATCACAAGAACGTTTTGAACGAAGGTCGCCTTCCTCATAGATTACTACTATGAAGAGTTCTGACGCTGCATTCCCCATCCGGTGTTCACTCCGTCCAGTGGATTTTCTGAGTGCCACATCTATACTATGGTGCGGTTTTTGATTTTAAGTAATTTACCACTTTATTGATCGTGTCTGAAATAAAGTTTATTATTATTACTCATTTATGAGATTCGTTTGAAAGAAGTATTTATAATTTCAACTGCACGACATTTCCCATTTATATTTATTTATTAAGCTAAACATGCAATATTTTATCAAATATATGGGTAGCCGTAAATATGGGTAGCACCTGTGAATAACAGAATAAATATTGCTACCGAAAATCGCATGGCGACGGGCAACCTTAAATTTTGTTGTTTTGACTTAATTTTTAATTGATTTCAAAGTAATTTAAAATTCTCAATTTTATATACTCGTAATATGTAAGACTGCACTTATTATGTGTGTGAGACCTTATTTATTACTTTATATTTACCACAGATTTATAAAATGTAAGAGATATAATACATTTTTAATATATATATATACTTTATCTAGATTCTACATTATTAAGATACACATAGTTTTAATTTTTACTATTGCTTGTTATTAGACTTATTGTTACTTTATTTATTTGTATTCATATTTGTTCCTGTATGTAAACGTGTGTATTTAGAAAAAAAATATTATTTATTATCTGGGATATACCGTTTTACATATTGCCATGCATCGAAAGTTCTTTCTGAATTTTCCCATAGTCTACTTTAACAAAACTCAAGGATTTGTATTATGTATGGATATGAAGAGGGAATGAATGCCTTAGGGCACTACAACTCGGCTAAGAACATTTAAATTAATGAAATTATTGTAATCTTGATCAATCATAGTGAGTACTTACATTATTTATTTATTTTTATTACTGTAATATGACACATAAAATGTTAAACAAATGAAATCTTAATCACTTTTGAATTTCACTGTTCTTTGTGTATGTTTGATGAAATAGAAATATTGTATTTGTTCTTTACATGTGGATGGTAAATTGTGAATTCTCTATTGCTCCCGCTCTGCAATACGCTGTGTGAGGTATATATAGTAGCGAACAAAATTCTCGGCTTCCGCCACTAGTAATTCGGAGGAAATTATTCTTATTTTAGTACCTATTACAAGACAGTATTTAACTATTTTTAGTCAAATACTGTCTTGTAATATGTAAGTAGTTTACTCTTCACCGTTTTTATAAATTCTATAACAAAAATAATATCCTCCAACTTCCATCTTTATGCAGACGGTTTGCAGCTTTACCGTCACTTTGTGGCATCTGAAGCTAAATTGACGGTAAAAGCACTGAATGACGACTTGAAGAGAATTAGTCGTTGGTCCAGATCACATGGTATAACTGTAAATCCAAGTAAGTCTCAAGCAATAATAGTAGGTAGCAGATATACTAGTAGCTTAATTGATAAATGCACCCTGCCAGATGTGATTATCAATGTCACATTAATTACTTATACTGAATCTGTGAAGAACTTGGGCTTAATTATTGACAATAGGTTGTCATGGGGTCCTCACATAACGGACTTAGGTAGAAAAGTTTATTATGCTTTCCACTCATTTAAACGTCTTCAAAGGTTTTTATCCTCATCAACGAAAATCTCTCTAGTTCAAACTCTTATTTTGCCTATCTTAGATTACGCTGATGTATGTTTTTTGGATGCCACAGAGGAGCAATTAAACAAACTTGAGCGATTACAAAACCTTTGCATTCGGTATATCTTCGGACTCAAGAAGTTTGACCACGTCTCTAAATATAGAAAGCAACTCAAGAACACTAGTCTCCTTTGTCTCCTTTTTACCATCCTACACAGCCCACATTTCCCTACATACCTCCCAAATCGATTTACCTTTCTTAAATCCCCAGATACAGTTTGTAGATCTCACCTTAAAACTCTCTTAAAATTCCCATCCTTTAATACTCATTCATATTCCCATTCATTCTCCGTACAAGCAGTAAGACTCTGGAATTCGCTTCCTATTCACATTCGAGAAATCAAAACAGTGATATTGTTCAAAAAACGAGCGAAAGAACATTATTTATCGCTGTCTTCTTTGTAAGTCTCAAATCTCTGATATGTACTGTACTGTTACAAATATATGCGTGTACATAGTATGTATGTATGTGTGTGTATATATGTTTACATATTTAATTATGACTTTATAGTATATTAAGTATTTATGTATGTATTAATGATTGTCTAAATATGAATATATTCATGTATTTGTATATATATATATATATATATATATATATATATATATATATATATAAGTATTTGAGCTAACGTATATATTTATTTTATGCCCATATGTGTTGTATAATAACAAAGTGCACACCTTATATGTGTTTGAAACTGGTTACTGGAAGAAATTCCATTGTGGGATAAGTATAGCCTTTGTACAAACTTTTTATCATGATATGTCATCTATTACCTCTACCTCTACTTGTGTGTACATAAATTGTGAAATAAATAAATAAAAAATAAAATCAAAATGGTAAGTGGTGATAAAGCCGAAGATGGAATATCGCACTGGGATAGTTTAACAAAAGTTTATTCAGTGTCCAATAATCAATCTTAAGTTAAATCTTAAGGTTGCTCAGCGAACTTAAGATTTTATTGGAAACGCGTGAAAGATCACGTTTCAAATCCATATGTCAACACTGGCAACACGCAAGTAGATGATGCGACATATAGATGTCTACATTTGCCCCTTTTCAGAATCAAAATGCAGATGGATGGTCACCGCTGTGAATTAAGATGGAATGCCTCGTTTCCAGTCAAAGGGTCTCCGGATTTCTACATTCACAACACGAAACACTGTTAATGGTCAGAGACACACAGAGCATGTATCTTCCGCGGTCTAGTAGACCCATTCGTGCTACAATCTTAATACAGCGCCAACATTTCTCTGAAGAGATATATTCGCGTATTCTGACTGGAGGGAGATTGAAATGTCGCTCAAAAGTTAAATTGCTCGAAACACGTAGAGCAAAAAGACAAAAGCAACCATTGCCACGTTATCCGTGAATTTATACAACATCAGGGGACTTCATTCGAACCTTAAGGCCGTTCACTACTATCTGTAGACGGCGGAGCTGGCCTTGCTCTTTTTAACAGAGATGCAGGTGCCTTCTTCGGCTGATACTTCATTTCTCTGCAACCCGGGGAGCAAATTAGAACATGCTTTTTGTGTCTTGGGCTATAATTTGCGTGTACGTTATATAGGACATCTGATTTCGACACCTTGGTCGTCTTGAGGGCATCCCATGGCGGTAATTCTGACATAGATCGACTCATCGAGCACATGCCAATGGCTGCAGACTCCGTCTGCTACGGGTCCTATTCGCAGAGATCGTGATCCTTGATTTTAACGTACAATGCTGAATGACTTGGTTCCCATTTAACCGATCATGCGGGGAAATCTGTTTATGAATTTGCCTTGGTATGTAATCTGATACACCTGGTTAATTTACCTACGTGAATGCCAGATGTGGAGGATCATGCACCTTACCTGGTAGACCTTCTGCTGACCTCTCAGCCAGACGGACGGTTTTCGTTAATATCCATCATCGGACCGTTGTTTGATCCGAAGTACGGTGCCACTGACGCTCCCATCGCAGTTTCGTTTTGCAGGTTGCCGCCCTATTTGGCACCATATGAATGTTAATTGGGATACAGAAAGCGGTTTATTTTTGGGGCGCGGATTTTCTTATCGCTGGATGATTCCAACGTTATAGCTGATTCCGTATCTGTACTTCAGGGGAATGGAACTTTTTATTCCATCATTTGTAGTTCTTTTCGGAGGCAGATCCCAGCCATGGTTTGGTCACTCCTGTAAAATTTCATCATGCTGCAACCGGGAGTGCTACCGGATCTGAAATGACGCATCGACGTCTCGGGATGAAAACACCAGCAATCTTAAAAAGAAGTGCGATTCCGCCTCCAGATCCATCAAAAGAGTCAGTGACAAGGAAAAGTCTGAGCACATCGGCATAATAAAAATATAGTATATAGAATTGTAATAAAACTATTGTTTATTTAGTTTTTTCATTGTTATTAAAAAGTTATAACAAATTGAAAATAATTTTTAGAACTCCGTATGGTACTGATGACGCGCCGACAGTTCCCACGAAAGCCCGACACGTATGTAAAGTCACAATGTATGCGTGTATTCGTTTTCAATCAGTTTGATGTTACTTTCATTATCTGCCTCTTTCGTCAATTTATTGAAAATGTGCGCGGCGGCGCTGTAGTCGCGCCGCAAGCGAAACACACCGAAGCCTAAATCATGCTATTAATATTCCGAATCATAAACAGTATAGGTATATGGAAATCTCCTGGCCTCCGAGGGTTAGCGGTGGTGGTAGATTTCTATAGCGGCGAGTGAGCAGAGCGGTCGTCTTGCTAACATTGACGGCCATCCTCCACTCATCCAACCATGGTGGCAGCAGGTCCAGCAGACGTTGCATCCTGGCAGCTGCAATGTGGGCTCTTCTGAACGACGTGAAGTATGCGCTGCCATCCGCAAAAAGCGCTAGTTCGACGTCGTCCTCCCAAGTATGCCGGTGACTTATTTTACTTCTTTGCTGTACGAATGACGTACGATATAGTAAACCGTTTGGGTCGAATATTTAATAAGTCGACAACGAAAGGGTAGAGACTGATCGAGCATCTGATTGCCGATTGTGAAATGAAAGGGTGGAATTAAGTTAACTAATTCCTGCGCACACTCTCCGAAATACATCCTATAGATAACCGAAAGGCTGTTTACTTTGCGCCTGTCTATAAAAAATGTCGCTACTGCTGTTTTCGGTCGTTTTCTAGTGGTTCGGTGTTTTATAGAATGAATAAAATGTCCTTATTCAGCCCGCCAAAGTATTTTCTTGTTTGATTGTTTCTACCACGTGCAACAAATGTAAGCATTTGCAGCAATATTACGCCTAACACTCGTCACCCTGTTCCTTTCGTTTAAACAAAGAAAATATAAGATTTCTAACTTTCCTTAAGTTCCTTGCCTTTGTCTAAAACATTAATACTACTTTTTTCTAGTAATTGTAACAACCATAGCAAGTACCATAAATGCTTCATTTGCCTAGAGTATCCATCGAAAGAGTAATCTTTCATGTTGGTGTGTAGCAGAAAGTGGTAGGACGGTCTTAGCCCTTAACCTAATTGCATATTAACGAAAAAATAACGGAAAGTGACCATATTTATTTATAAATGACTGAAATGATTTGAATTTAATGAGTTTCCTGCCTGCCAAATACCGTATAACTTTCTCTAGTAATTCTTTATATTATATTCTTTGTATATCTTTATATAATACTCAGCAGTAAGTCACTGTAATCTTCCTTAATTGACGATGTCGCCGATGGTGTGTCTTTCATAGTGTAGTGGTATTTGGAGTAGTGGTGATGTGATTAGTGGTGGTGGCGATAGTGCACGCAATTGATGGAGGTTGGGAGGTGTTCCTTGAACTGGGTAAGATATATTATCTTATTTATTGTTAAATTATTTTGTAAAATTATTTTTCATTCATAAATACTTTATTCTCTACTACTATATTAATTATCGTAAAAACATGAATGTACATTTAATAGCGATAAATACAACTAAGAAATTGTAAACAAATGAAAGTACGCTTTTGTATTATTAGGTATTATAAATAATAGAAAACAACAAAGAGATGAAATATGGTTTTGCGCGCCGGATGAAGGTGCTCGCGACTTCCCGCCCTCGGAGTCTACAGTAAACCTGCCTTTTTACCGTGAAATTTCGTAGTAAATATTCAAAGCAGGCGAGCAAGAAAAATATTTTACGTTGGACGGTTGGTTTAATGAATAGAATTTTTATTGTATTGAAATATTCTCGTATTCACAAAATCATTATTCGAAAGCCTTCACTTATTTTTATATTCGCCAGGTTTTACTATTCCTTTCTTTAACAAGAAGTCTGTCTGGGTACGTACTACCCGCTTATCTATTTGTTGTTAGATATGTGAGCTATGCTTGCACGCTTGCACTACTGTTTGGTCTAAAGGGTATAGGTTAGAATCAGTATTACAGGTTACGAGGTATTTCATCCATAGAGTTGACAACGCATTTTTAGTCGTCTTTCTTTACAGATGACTGCAGTTGCTCTCGGATAGCAGTGGTCACTTACTATCAGGTGGGTTGAACGTTTGTTTAAATTTTATTAAAGAATAGTGTAGAGTTATGTAAATTGAACTATTTTATCGATTTTAGAGTGTTTGTATTAATTTATTTAAAATTTTATTATATTTTACGTGCCTCTCTGCACTTCCCGACCTCTGGTCATAAGGGAACTGGGATCTGTTTACTTGAACTTTAGTTTTAACAATTATTAATATTTGTCCAGTCTACGCAAAATAAACGTACTCTGTCTTTAAATCTTGCAGTGGATATCAAATGCAGTGACGTCAAACTCCTCAGATACCTCCGTGATCAGGGTGCTGTAAATCACTCGCAACATCGGCAATGTAAAAAATACTTTCTACGACATGCAAGTAAAGGAATGAATCATGCGTTTTTCGGTACGCCTGCATTATACATAAATAAATGAATAAGTAATAAATTTTTAATGAATAAGTTACTAATAAATAAATTAAGTAAATAAATAGATTAAAAGGAGAAAATATAATTATTGATATCACACGTGATAGGTTCGAATGCTTAGTCGTTCGTCGTTAGTTATGCATACCGCAATGGAATGTAATAATTAATTTTCCAGCATCTAAATTTCCCTTCCATTACAATGCCTTTTTAAGGCAAGTTTATAAAAAGCATGTTAAAGAACAGCTTTAAGGCAAGTGTAAACAGGCTTTGGTAAACTAAATCAGTGCGCTTTAATATCTTCAGCTATATCCCCGCTTATCAGCAGGTAGGATGATAGTCAAGCATTGGCTTGAGATAGTTTAAATTGAAACAAGAAGTATTTATAACAAGTACCGTTTAAACCTCTGCGCTTTTTATTTACAAATTAGTTATGATTTTACGGCATATAATCGTGTTAATTTGTTCTTTATGTTACTTTCTTCTCTTTCGCTGTTCATTCTCAACTTCAAAATCGAAATTTTAGTAAAGGTCAGAGAATTACGAATGAATGCTCCACGTATTTAGTTACCGTGCAAAAAGCAATCAATATTCGCTGAGTGCCTGTAAACTGGCAGCCAATAAAGGACTTGTGTTGCTAAATTGGTTCCGCTAGCTGCCCCACACGTGATTTACATTGTAAAAAATGGCTGTGTTATTGGCAGTTTGTTTTGTCACTGTTTGATAACACGTCAGCATGTTATCGTACTCGTTTGCAGAACATTTAAAATCACTATCACATGCAATCATTATAATAAATAGCACGAATAAATTAAATATCTAGCTAGGACTGTTTGAATGAGTTTTAAAAATAAAATTACTTTTATCGCTATGTTTTAGTGTTATCTTTTTTACGAAGTGGAAAATAATTTTAATTTAACCTTCATTTAGTTCTTTTTTAAATGTATTTTTTAAACAAATGATTATTTAATTATAATCGATTTCAAAAAATGTACTTCATGAACCAGTACTACGATGACGGATGATTATGACCGATGGACACTCAAACAAAGTTGAATCGCTTGTAATATCAAAATAATCGGCTTTTAATAAGGTCAGAGGATTATTTGAATGCAACTAAGACAAAAATCACCATTTTAAATTTTTTTATCTGTCAGTCCAGGCCAGTCTTCGGAACGTCTGGACCAATCTGTGATCAGTCTGTGACCAATGAGTGATCTGGAAAATATTTTATACGGAAAGCTTGGCGATTTTTTGTAGTCGTCGATAATGAAAGTTAAATGATGACACAAATGATTTAAAAAAGCAGCTGGGGTGGTTTACAAGTTTACTATATAATATATTGTACAAATATGAAAACCTTAAAAAAAAACAACACGGTAGTGATCATCTTACTGCCAGAGATGGTCAATTATTTATTATTTTCGTTTTGGATCATGTCCTCGGCACAGCCTTAGAAGAATATAGTCTTAGAAAGGCCAACATAAACATTAAAATGCAAGGGATGTTAACGTATTAATTTAAAAAAAAACAGATTTATTTCATTTCACGTTTAAACAAATTAAATAACTTAATCAGATAATAAGTGTTCAGAATTAATAAAAATAGGTTACCCACGGTTATTTTTTACCGCACATCTAGGGTGTACTATTTTAAATTATTTGCGTGACAGGGCAACCCTAGCGGACAGTTCAGTAGAGGTAGCACCCTTACTTTATAGTAAAGTATTTTACGCTATTTCGGGAAACGTACTTTATACTTTATGAGACCAATAAAGTACATAAAAATACTTTGTTTTAACTAGTTTTACGATTTTAAGAATTTATTTTAATGTTTACTGATAGAAAAAATAATACTTTACTTAAAGATATCAGAGATACGCAACCAGTTATTTAAGTACAAGTTAGGTAAGTCTATTAAAGTGCACTGCCAAACATAGGTCTCACAGATTGCCTTATACGGGGGTTAGCAACCGCGTGATTTTTTTTTTATTTTTAGTAGTTATTTGCAAGAAACTGTTGCACACCATCTGGTTTATTTCTTGCTTTTGCCTCTTATGGCACCTATGGAAGGATATGACTTACACAGAAAATCCAATACACAGTAAATTCAGCGTCATTTACAAAGATTATCTTGTAATAAATACTAGGGCGTGGGATGAAAGGAACAGTGTTATTTTAACTTATAATGTATGGATAAAATAGGATACCAAATGAATAATACTTTATTTTAACCTATGCACTTTATATTTTAGCATAGAAAAGTATATAATACTTTATTTACTCAATAAAAGGTGCAATGAACCCTATTCGTTTGACCCATGTACTTTTAAACTTAATTTTTTTGATAAAATAATTAAAACATAGTAATAAAATATCTACCTACTATTAAGGTAAATAAGAATACGATATTAACATTAATGGCAATTACATCACTCACGTTCGATTAGTCAACGATATATTTCTTATGGCAGAACCGCAGGAGGACCTAAGGCTATGCTCAATGACCTCAATAGTGTCTCCATGTCACACCTATGCCGGTAGTTGTTAGGAGCACTAAGCATGAAGTTATTGACCTAGGTACACCTGAGACAAATAGTCCGACTAGGTAACTCACTTCAACCGAGAGCTCAATCGACGGATTTAACTCGGCTGGGCAGCGTTTGGGAAATTACGACACGTCTTCTCGATATGTATATCTCAAAATCCGAAAACTAGATTGTACAGCCAGTGCGTGTTGCCAGTGACAACTTATGGATCTGAGACGTGGTTCTTCACTGCTGGCCGTATTAGGACGCTGAAGGTCACAGCGAGCTATGGAGAAGTTCGGGGTTTCTTTACGTGATAAACTTAGAAATGAGGATATCCGCAGAAGAACCGGAGTGCCCGGCATAGCCCAACAGATTAGTAAGCTGAAGTGGCAATGGGCCGGCCGTATAGCTCAAATAAGCGATAAACGATGGGGAAGAAAGGTTTCTAGAGTGGCAGCCTCGTACCGGTAGGCGTAGTGTAGGGAGACCCCCCCACTAAATAGTGACGACCTGGTAAGACATGCAGGAAGAAGATGCTGGATGCAGGTGGCTCAGGACCGCCATTTGTGGCATCCCTTGGGGGAGACCTATGTTCAGCAGTGGTCTTGCGAAGGACTGTAATGATGATAATGATACAGGATTGTGATGGATTGCAGTAACGATTCCACTATTTTAAAGACAGTACAAGAAGAACCCGTGACATAGGAAGAGAAAATTGATTTTTCTTTTTATCCTTTAAATAAATATTAATGAAAATAAATATTTTATCATCGTTATGAAAATCATTACAGCCCTTCACAAGTCCACTGCTGAACAGAGGCCTCCATCAAGAAAGGCAACAAAACACGGTCCTGAAACATCTGCATCTGAAACATCTGTCGACTTCCTTTATGTCTCATCAGGTCGTCGTTCCATCTAGTTCGGGAAGGTCCAAACCCCCTAATTAAAATTTTGTAAGTCTATAAATGTCAAGTAGACAAATTCATGTCACGATACGCACGTCACCCCTCTTTAAAAGGTCTACGTTGAATGAATGAATGCAGACGAATATGTACACGCGTCTTACTCGTCCACGAATATCTCGTAGAACTCGGCGAGCTGCTCGCGTCGATAATGTAAACGTGCCATTAGTACTGGTTAAACTGTGCTCTCGGTAAAGAAAATACGTCGATACGTCGCTTAAATTCGATATAGGTACTTATTAAAAGGTTTCTTACATCCTCTTCTATTATTAATTCTAGTTTTAATAAAACATAACTTTAATTATGACTAAATATAATCAAAAAATTTTGCCAAAATTTATCTACAAGCTTGACAAGGCCACTCAGAGGCATTTAACATCAATCTTTTTTGAACTTTGGAAGCGTTTATTACAATTGAACCATTTATCACGTCGCTGTAACTCTCCTCAAATTTGACAAGCTTAATAGGCTTCGCTTAACCTCACTATTATCTTAAACAAAAATTATAATCCCTTTTAAGCCTAAGGTTTATAACATCTAGATATAATAAATCACTGGTTATTAAAAATTCGTAATTATATTAACATTAAAATATATAGATATATTTTAATGTTAATATATAGATTTGTGTTATTTAAAACTGAGCCTTTGAGGACAAAATGAACATATAACCAGCGGCGTTGACAAGCTGGTGGATCACAATTGTATTAGCGTTTTGATATGAGTAAATTTTGGTGGCTGTATAATGCCACCAAAGCAAATAATTTTGACGATTCAAACTAACCTTCCATTGTTGTGTTTCCAATATTGGTCCGGATCTTAAGTTTCACTTTCTTTTTAGTCCAAGTAACTCTTGCTTCTTCCAACAGCACGTTATAAACATTAACAGAACTTCTCAGATAATCCATAATGCCAATAACAGGTTCTTACTTTATATAAATGTACATACTATCACTTGATATAGTTAACAATTAATAATATTATATTCAATAAAATTACAAATTAATAACATTAATTACAAAGTGCTTGGATATATTAAAGTTATTTCAAAAATAAGTCTCACAAAAAAGAAAGAGACAATAAGTAGAGACAAAAGAAATTACACAACAACTGTCTGACTATACAGTAATAAATCATCATCATCATCATTATAGCCCTTCACAAGTCCACTGCTGAACATAGGCCTCCCCCAAGGTATGCCAAAAAGCACGGTCTTGAGCCACCTGCATCCATCGACTTCCTGCATGTCTACCAGGTTGTCACTCAGGGGGGTCACACTTCGCCTACCGGTACGAGGCTGCCACTCGAGAACCTTTCTTGCCCAACGGTTGTTGCTTCTTTGAGCTACATATATGGCCGGCCCATTGCCACTACAGCTTACTAATCCGTTGGGCTATGTCGGTCACTCTGGTTCTACAGCGGATATCCTCATTTCTAAGTTTATCACGCAGAGAAACTCCATAGCTCGCTGAGCGACTTTGAGCGTCCTCATACGGCCAGCAGCGAAGGACCACGTTTCGGTTTCGGTTCACTGGCAACACGCACTGGTTGTACAATCTAGTTTTCAGGTTTTGAAGTATACCTGACGAGAAGATGTGTCGTAATTTCCCAAACGCTGCCCAGCCGAGTTGAATCCGTCGCTTGACCTCTCGGTCGAAGTTGGACTTACCTAGTCGGATCGGTAGTATTTGTCCCAGGTAAACGTACTCGTCAACAACTTCGAGCTTAGTGCTCCCAACTTCAACCGGCATAGGGGTGACATGGACATTAAACATGATCTTTGTTTTGTCCATGTTCATCTTATGACCTATCCGTTGGGAGGCACTATTGAGGTCATTGAGCATAGTGCTTAAGGGGACAGAGTAAGTCAGCTCAAATTCTAATTTCGTCCCCACTTGCCCGCGCGTCGTATGCTATGTACCGACATGTTTGTAATCACTAATACTGTAAGTAGAAAGGTCGTTAGACACTTATTTCATTAGGTTTATCATATTTATGCCTGTTTCTTAACGCCAACCCAGTCACGTTTTATATTTTATTACAGTTATTTCCGATTTTAATTTTACATCGTCCTGTTGCGTAATGTATATTCTGATCGTAAGCGACACAACCTCCCCGTTCAAAAGCCAGAGCGATACTAACGGGGCGACAGGAATCAAGCTTACGCGCCGATAGTTTAGGTAATTTCTTTTTACAGTGAAAATAATGGTATTTAAAAAAAAGTAAATAACATAAGCACTGCTTTATAGTTAGTTCCGTTAGTATGCAAAGTGTCATGATCTTATTTAAAGTATTTTATGAATAACAGCGGTTTATTGTTTATTTTGGAGGTAACTTTGGTTTTTTTTTCTATCGAGAAAATTTTACGAAATCGTGTTTTCGTCTAAGATAACCCTTAACATTAATCCTCAACTTTACCATATATTTATTTCAAAATTAATGCTTCAATATTTTCGGCATATCGAAGGATCTTGCTAAGCCATTTGAGATTATATTTCCCCTTTAGTCCTCCAGCGATTCTGCCATAAGGACTATATCGACGGCAAATCGAAGGTGAGTGATGTACTCGCCATTGATGTTAATACCGTATTCTTTCCAGTCCAGTAACTTGAAAATGTCTACCAATTCAGCGGTGAAGAGTTTCGGGGACATGACGTCACCCTGTCTTACAACTCTCTGCAGTTGGATAGGTTTTGAACTCTGGTTCTGTACTCCCTTACTGTACTTGCCGTGTAGTGGCAGTTGAGAATATCCACTACCCCATATCTTCCCGTGGGTGTCGTAAGAGACGACAGAGGGAGACAGGCAGGTGATGGGCAGAAGTATCTTCCTAATAACCTGTGTGTGTGTGTGTGTGTGTGTGTGTGTGTGTGCATGCGTGCGTGCGTGCGTGCGTGCGTGCGTGCTTGCGTGCGTGCGTGCGTGCGTGCGTGCGTGAGTGCGTGCATGCGTGCGTGCGTGCGTGCGAGCGTGCGTGCGTGCGAGCGTGCGTGCGTGCGTGCGTGCGTGCGTGAGTGCGTGCATGCGTGCGTGCGTGCGTGCGAGCGTGCGTGCGTGCGAGCGTGCGTGCGTGCGTGCGTGCGTGCGTGCGTGCGTGCGTGCGTGCGTGCGTGCGGGCGTGCATGCATGCGTGCGTGCGTGCGTGCGTGCGTGCGTGCGTGCGTGCGTGCGTGCGTGCGTGTGTGTGTGTGTGTGTGTGTGTGTGTGTGTGTGTGAGAGAGAGAGAGAGAGAGAGAAACAGGAGATTGCATGAGTGTATGTGTGTTAGTTATAATTTATTACTTAAATATTATTTCAATATCTTTTTTAAAGAATAATTTGCTTTGGCGGAAGATGTCAGTTGAAGAAAATTCTTTATTATAGATATTAAGTATGAGACATATTACAGAATTCTGTGCATAATTTGAGTTACTTAAAGGAACATTAAATAACGGAGTATGTCTAGTGCGCTTAGTAGGTGCTCGTAGTCGTAAAGTACAGGAAATTAATTGGGGGCTATCAACTTTGTTACTGCATACGTCAAGAAGAAATAGCATCTGGAGTAGAGTGCGGCCATCTTTCAACTGCATTCATTTATGAAAATTACAAGATTCTGTATAATTTTTTGTTTTATTTTGACATCAAAAATTCAAGACGTTAATAAATTTTCTCTGTATACGTTTAATTTCTTGTGTAAATGTGCGTTATATAATTTGGGCTCCACACAACAAACACTACAATATTCCAGGCCGCTACGGACATAAGAACAATGTAAAATCTTTGTACATTCTACACATACATATGCACATGGAATACATATACACATACATATAGACATAGAATGTATAACTTTGGACACTGCCTTACCCCTACTAAGAGATTATAGGTGTGGCGTATGTATGTCATGTTTGTTACTACTTAAACCACCGTTTAACAAATTCTAGCAAATAAATCTAAAGAACATAAGAAATAGAAGAAAAGGTTACAGACAGATAAATATACAATTTGAAAAAAATATTTAAATCAGTGCAGTTTTTGTGGAGAGGAAAGAATAACACGAGGGGTGATGACTTTGTCAATATATTTTCAAAAGTTTATTCAATCCACCCTGCAGTTACCTCTTCTGTTTGTCTAGTTCGGTCGTTCGGACAGAACGCGACAGTAAAAGATCGTTTAAAACATATTCTTTGTAATTTAAACAGCCGGGATATCCTCTTAAATATTTTTATGTAAATTTATTCCAAATCCAACTCAGGCATCCCGTATAGAATGTCGTAAATCACAGTTCTGACCACCTGCATCTATCGACCTGCATCTCTAACCAGTCGAAACTCCATCGAATGAGGTCGTGCTGTAATTCGATTACCGATTTGAGGTAGCCACTCAGGAATCTTTCTTCCCAATCGGTTGTTTGTTCTACAAGCAATATGGCCGACCCATTGCCTGTAGTTTTACTCATAGTTTATTATTATGGCACTTAAATCACCCAAATATCTAGGTATCATAAGACCTTGGAGATCTTAAGAAATCGTCAAATTTCTTAAATTAATGGTCTTGTTAAATATCTAAATAACAATGAATTAATAAAAGACAATATTTAAACGATCAGTTTAATTGTTAATATGTTCTGGCTTCACCAGGCGAGAACTTTTTCTAAAGTTACAGCCTATATACGTCCTACTGCTGGGCACAGGCCTCCCCTCATTTCTGAGAGGGTTATTAGGGCTAGGAAGTGTCCACCGCGATGCCCCAATGCGTGTTGGCGAATGATTGTTTTTTTGTGTTTCTCAGACGTGTAGGTTTCCTCACGATGTTTTCCTTCACCGCCGAGCACGTGGTAAATCAGCACTTAAAATTGCAATTAACAATTTCATTGGTGCCGGCGTTGATCAAACCCGGTTGTTTCGCGTACTGTGAAATTTACAACGAGCGCTTAACATCTGAGCTACCACGGCTCTCTACTAACAGTACGTAGATGATCTAATCTACCTATTGTCAGTAGTGTAAGTCGTGGGTTCGATTCTGCCATTCGACTACTCTAGTCAGTCACTCCTACCACAAGCCTTTAAGCTTACTTGGAGTGGTTAACTGGAGTATTAGTAATGTTAATTACGTTACTAGTATAGTTTTTTTTTTTAATATGAAACGTGGTGAAGTGAAGTTACATCCTACATAATATGTACATTTGTGGGAATATGAACACTTATTTCTGAGAGGGGTTTTGCCCCATGGCGTGGTGTCGGACTAAACATGTCTTGAAAATATTTTTTTTTAATTTCTCAGTCATGCACGTTTCCTCACAATTGTGAAGGTGAACCTCCACCGTCGAGCACGTGTTAAATAAGTACTTAATTTGACCCGGTGGAGATCAAACCCGGGCTGCTTGCTTTCTATGAAATTTACAGCAAGCACTTATATCAGGGTTTCTCCGGCTCTTATAGGCAAAAGTTATATATTAATACGCACCGACAAATTACTTAAAGAGAATAACTTTTCGGTATTATGACCACCTTCATAATATATTTTGTATATATAAAAAAAATTCATTGGAAAAAACATTTTTAAATTTTTCTATTTAAGTATATTATTATAACAAAAGAATGTAAAAAAATAATCACAATGTAAAACTCTATTTATCGCAATATGATAATGTCAATAAAATTTTAAATAAATAGTCAGAGGCAAATGTTGCCTTACTTTATTCATTAGAATTTAAGCTGTACTATTTACACACTAACTTGTTCTACTTTTAATTAATTTAGAAACACGGAGTTGATTTGAAATTTGCACTAGCGCCTTCTGTCTCTAACCTCTTTAGTCAAAAATTTTAATTTATACCACAAATTTGTATTTCCCATCGTATCGAATTACTTTGCTAAATTTTGTTCATTAATTTAAATCATATGTACAAAGAAACATACAGGCTGGCAGATATTGAAGTGATTGCATAATTTTTTCGATTTTTGGTACGACATAAAAGACATTAAAAATCTGTTAAAGTAAAAGAACTACATTGAAATAAATATATGGCTTTCCTAGACCTGCACGCCATTTGTCAGGTTTATTTACATCTGAAGTCGGATGGCGCCGTTTTCTCCAAATAAAATGAATACAGAAATTAAATTACTAGGATACCATTTTATTGTTATCATAATGAATGAGAAAACAGGAAAATATATTTAATAACAACAAAGATTACGAAAAATTCGCATATTTTTTCATCGTATACTGCTTAGCACTTTAATTTATACATAAAAAGATGCTTCTTGAAATTATCTTTCAGACGTTGTAATTGTTTCAATTAAAAATTAATATTCTAATATAAAACTGTTACGAACAAGCGAACGATACTTCGTCATTCAGAATCCGTTCTCGTCTCTTATTACCAGTCTGGGCTGTTTTGAATGTCCCCTGGCAATTATTACGAGTTTCCAGACTATTTTAATATTTGCCTGGAAGTTACCCGATATTCTTCTATCATTCTTGTCCCTTCTTTTTTGCTTTTTCCTTTCAACTACATCTTTTAATCTCTTAGTTAGATGTCTAAATACTGCCCTTTTTCTTTCAATATCAACATTCCTAACGCTAGAATTACCAGCCTTTATCCCTAGTAAATCTAGCCATGCTCTCTTCTTGCTTCAACTTCTATACATACCTCATCATCCCACCATAATGTATTATTTTTTCTTTCATTCGTTATCTTACTAACACCACATTCTTCGGTAACTGCATCCACTAAACCTTTCGTAACATTTTGCCATAAATTCTCCAAGTCTAACTCATTTATGCACAATTCATCCCAACCACTTACATTTTCTTTCAGTCTATATTTGTACTTGTTTTTCTCACCTTCATCTTGTAACCTCTCTATTCTAGTACGCTGTAACATAGTGATAAACACAGATGCCGCCAACGTTTAATTAAACAGTCGGTAATATACTCACGCGCTTTATCATGTTCGACTCCCCACTCAAATGGCATCTTTTTGGTCAAACGCGTGATACAAGCTGTTCGCTGGGCATAATTTGGAATAAATATTCTGAAATAGCTCGCAAGTCCAAGGAAATGTCGAATTTGTTTAACACTTCGAGGCTTTGGGGTATCGAATAGAACCTAAAGCTCACGCATGCTCGGCCTAACCTGACCATTACTGATAACCCTCCCAAGATACTCCATTTCACTGCTAAGCAAGGTACATTTTTTTGAGATTTATAGAGAAACCCGACGAAGTAAGGGTTTCTAGGACTCGTTTCGGCTAATCCTTCAGGTATCATATCCGATAGCAAAAGAACTTCATCTATGTAGACAAGACCTGTACTGAATCAAAGAAAGACTTGAGCGTCTTTGAAATGATCTTTTGATAAAATACTGGGGCATAAGAAAGTCCATAAGGCACCTTAACGTATTTGAAGTGAACCTCTGGGGTCACGATAGTGGTTTGGGCGATTGACCCTGCTTCCATAGGTACCTGATGAAAGCCAGATGCCATATCTAAACTCAAAAAACTCTGTAAAGAATCTACTAGATCCTACGTATAATGCCTTAAGCCATTGTCTTTAACTATATTTTGAACGCAAAGCTTCTCATCATATGATAATTTGTATGGTCTATAGCGTACCGGTTCATTGTTACTGAGAACATTTATTTTCATTCTACCTGTCGTGACTGTTAAAGAAGCCGTGTTGGTTATAAAGAATTTTGAATAATTATTTAAAACCAACAAAAGTTGTATTTTCTCTTCACTTTTAAGTGGTGTTTTTACATTATTAGTACAGAAAGCATAGTTTAGCCGTATAGTTAAACCTGTATGAGTCAAAATTTAAACACCATTCCGTCGAATGTATGTGATGCCTTCACGATTCAAAATATCGATGCCTATAATAACCGGAGTACTGATACAATGTGGGGTATCACATAAAAATCGGCTTTGATAGATATGAGAGGTAGCTCCACAATTAATGTCACAAACGAGGTACATTCGATAATTTAACTTCCTTTACCACACATAACGCGGTATGTCCGTTTTCGGTTAGCCTTAGGGCTTTAGTTTTAGCAAAGAACTCAATTGACGAATGACGAGTGATATGCAGAAACTGCTATTTACTAATGAATCAATCGATATGCCTTCAATCACTACACTTGTAACATCGATTGTCGATCTCGAAACATTACCGTTTAATTTACAAAATATATAATTTATTTTTTAAAATGAGCATATTACAAAGTGCGGTGACTGCGTGTTAGACGGTGAGGACTCCGAACTACGAGTATTTAAATCTTCTACATAATTGACAATTTAAATCGCCAACTCCCTTTTTATTTTTAATCGGTGTTGCGAAAGCGGATAACCAACGAAACACTATCCCACTTCTGATATTATTGACCAGAAGTAAAATTCTAATAAAAAATGTACTCAAAACAAAACCTATAATAGAAATTTCTTTTAAAATTTTACAATATTAATTAGTAACTACTGATTTAATGTATTATCTAGTTCCTAGCACGTCCGCTCTCTCCGACCGTTCGAGCCAAATTTGAATTGAATCAAATCAAATTAGTTTATTTTGTGAACATAGATTATTTTACAGATCTCAATATATACAAAGTCTATAATACAAGGTATGTAATACAAGGTAGGTTCTCTATGTCCCGCCAGTAGACATATAAAATATAAAATAATAAATATTTAAAAAAATTTCTCTTCTGATGTCGTTTTCAAAATAAAATAATAAAATAATGTGTTAATAATAAGAACATTTTAAAGATAAAGAATATATAGTACAATATAAAGTACAAAATAGAACATATAATAAAGGTCATCATTTTGTCTAATTGTCATCTAGTATTAATTGGCACATGTCATGACTGGTATATATTCAATGTAGTTTTTTAACGTTAAAATGTGTCATTAAAAAATTCATTTAAAGAATAATATTATGCTTTTTCATTTAGTAGATCATAAAGTTTACGTTTATAAATATTAATGTTGTCACAATCTCTAATGTACTTAAGTATTTTGTAATATACTTTTGATGCCATTGTGTGTATATAATATTATATATTATTGCGTATATACTGACGCTGCAGCGGCGACCTTCTTTCTGGGCGCATAACCCCACCATCTCGGTGACGCAATCATTAGCCACGCCCTCTGTCTAGTCGTCATCGCGTAACAGTTTTTTTTATTTTGTTATAAGTTTGTTTGTGTATTGTGCCGTTTAAATTATACTCGTATTGTAAAACATTTTTCATACAAGTAAATTTTAATTGTTTTCAGAAATAAATATCTTAAACCACAAATTAAACTGAGTTTTATTTTTTCCTAATTTTTATTGAGGAGAGGTCAAACGAGCTGCAGCTCACCTGTTGGCAAGTGAAGACCGCCACCCATAAGCTACAGCAACACCAGCGAAACTACAGGTGCGTTTCGGGTCTTTTAAAAAAGTGTAAGCTATTTTCTTTAAGTTCCCTTAGTTGTTTCGGTCCTGAAAAATCAGTGGTAGTAGTTGATTCCACAAGGAAGTGTTGTAGGGAAAAAAACAACTTGTGTGGCTCTAGAACAACCGAATATATTATGCCTGCCTTTGTAAAAGAATCACTTTATCAATTACAAGTCAATATGTATAATCAACATAAAGGTTAGAAGGAAAAAAAACTATAGTAATAAATGTGCATACTGAAACAACATAGTCTTAAAAACAAGCCGTTTTTACAAAAACAAATCCATTGGGTTTCATAAAACGGATTTGTGTTTAAAATTTCATTGGATTGTATTAGAGAATACCTACATAAATAAACAACAGTTAAAGTCATCCCGTTCAAGGTAATACTCTTTTCCACGTTATCCAATAGATATAGTAAGTTACAGCTAACATTTTTTTAAAGAATAGATAAAAATGTGCAAAAAACATCAAACAATTTTTATTTGCTTATTTATAGTTACTGTAAGTGTACTTAAGAATTCCATTATTTAAAAATTCCTTGGTGAAAAAAATGTTTCACTGGGTCAATTAAATTGTGGTTAACTATGTCTTTCGACTCGTGTTGCGATAATCTGGAACGTGGTCGCTAATGTAGCATTATAAAATCCTTTATATTCCATCTAGATCTGCTTTAACTTAGAAATGTCCTATCTTTTAAAGTTCACTTTTGATTTATATTATAAAGTTAAAATAACAATTGAGATATCATGCACAGCTCTAATTATTTATTAATAGGTACTACGCGTTCATTTCGAGTTTGCCGTCCTAGACCGTTACGACGTCACAGCTGACGGTACCGTAGACGAAAAAAGTCATCATGTTTATGTTTTTTAGTATTCATATTTTCAATAAAGTTAAATAATAACATGTTCGATGAAATAAAATATTTTTTTAATGATGATGATGATGATGAAATAATAACGTGTTCGATAAAATAAAATATTTTTTTATAGTTTTACTTTACATTTTAAATATATCAAATTAAGGATTTTCGAACTTTTACTCATTGTAACAGAACAAATTAACGAATATCAACAGAAACAAAAACAAAAAATCAACAGTAACAAAAACAACAGCAAAAACAGTAACAAACTAGAGAACGTACGGGAGCATAAAAAACGGACGTAAGTACACTTCGACGTTGCCATCGGTACTAAAAGGGCGACGGCGACGCTTGAGGCGCGGAATGAGAGGGCGCGGCGGGAGGTAACGGCATTCTTGAAGTGAACGACTAGTAGGTATTTATTCACAGGTAATAGCTTCAAGAAGATTTTTCTCAATATATTTATTTAATCGAAAAACCTTAAAGTTAGTGTAATAAATGATAGCAGTAAAGATAGCCAATCATATTAAATTTACTTCAAAGACTGTATTATTAAATATAACGAAGTTTAACAATTAACTACCAAAAACGAGAAACAACTGGTTAATAAGTTAAGAAAAAGACATTTAATATTCTTCACTTTTAAACCACTTTAATATTCAGATTATGTTTTAAACATAAGAATAATTTAAATAAATTATTATTTAATGAAAAAATCTTATCACTTTTGTATTTCTTAAGAAAAACATATTTCTTTTAAATATATTTCATTCCAGCTAGGAAAAGATATCCGACTCATTATAATGATGTAGCGCTACAGCGCGGCGTTAAGGAGCTTAACGTTGATTTCTTAACGATATATCTCAACGTTATGGGTAAAAGTCTCGAAAACCGGAGACCCCTCTTACTGGAAACGAGGCATTCCATCTTAGTTCTCAGGGGTGATAACGCATGAGCATCTTGAGTCTTAATCGAGAATAGATGTAGATGTCTATGGGCCACGGCTTCCACTTAGCATCAGGTGGAATGTGTCCCCGTTTCTCACCCTTATTCTATAAAAGGTAAATATCATTACCGTTCATTTGTAAAGTTGTCTATCATCGGCGTTAACGATAGTTTAAGTTAAGTCTCGGCTAATAATGTTTGTCTGTCGATACATCCCAGGTTAGTTGTTGGGAATTTTATTCCCCCACGGGGTATAATCTAATCATTTAAGTAAAATTGAAGTTTATGTCTGCAATATTAAAATAAATGGCTTCCATTAAGCTCCAGGAGTTATTTGCAGCCATTTAGACATATATAACCATTATAAAATGTTCGCCTGTCTCTCCGATCTTATCTACGGAATAGTGGAACCAATTGTAACGAAACTTGATGAAAAAATAAAAAGCAATGCTGGTGAGTGTAAGTGATCCAAACTTTATTTTATCCGAAAAACTATGAGGTATTTCTCTTGGATAAAAATTAGATTTATCTTAGATCTTAAATATAAACAACGCCACATTAATAATCCTACCCAGGTGAAATAGAAAAAAAAATCGATATTAATGCTTAAACAGTGTGATATTTTTTCATTTATTCTCTACGTAAAATCTACAAGAGATTGTATTATTTATTTGTTTCTTCTGCGACAGTGTCATCCATCATAATATTTTCCATTTATTTTTCCACGCACTCTATTTTGCGTTTAAAATAAGGGTGACAAACGAGGACACAGTATATCTGATAGTGGATACTCCGGCGCATAAACGTCTACTGGTACATCAATCCTCCATCAATCGTCCTTAGTAAACACATGGAGTGCCTTATTACCAATTAGAACGTCGCATGTTCTCCTCACAAACAAAACAGTGCGGCATCAGCCTGCAATTTCACTCAGTTATTTTGTATAGGTGTGACCATTTTCCGATCAAGAAGTCGTAGTTTTTAGCAGTCATGATACAGCAACAGTAAAAAAATAACATGAAAATCAAGTTTTCAGGAAGAGGATATACTTTTTGAATTTATTATAGTGATGTGAAAAAATGAAACAAAAACGAAACCTATTTTTTTCTATTTAGCAGATTTCATAAAACATTTTTGTGTGTAGGTTATGTCGTCATTGTAAACCGATTTTTTGATTGTTATTTTTGTCAATTATACTTCTTGGTTGGTTTAATATAAATTTAAAAAAATATGATGAAAAAATATGGTATGACATTTTTAATGTAACAATTTGGACGATGTTTTATTTGTTACCTCAAGCGTGTTCCCCAGTTTACTCAAAAGGGTCAAATCATTAAATTTTTAATGAAATTCTTCTATAAACTATAAGTATTTAAGCACCGACTATTGTAATTATTTTATTAAATTTAGAACTTTGAAGTCGGATTCTATTTTCTATTTCTTTTAGTCATAAGTCATACCCTACAACGCAAGTATTTTACAAAATAATTATAGCATTTTGGACAAATTTAGATGAATACACAAAATAGGGTATTTATAGCCCTCAGTAGCCTTACAAGTAAACACTTGTTCTCATTAAGTCAGCGTGTAAACAATTTAATATTAATATTATTTTCTTGTTGACATCAGACTCATTAAAGCCATATATATACAGCCTTTATAAGGCTAAAACACTTTGTAGCACTTTGAGGAAATTATTACCGTAATGTGCATAATAAAGAGAAGGTTTTATGGTTTTAAATTAGAAGATTTTTTTAGGTAAGTAAAGCACGGTTAACATTGAAATGCAAAGTTCAGTAAATACTCTTAAGTAAGACAGTGAGGTGACGTAACGCCTTAATATGCCGTACGCCTTAATATTCTCTACCAGTCACCCCGGGAGAAATAGACTAGTAAAAGTTAGCAAGAGATATCATATACGAATACATCATATATATAATATACATACAATAATAATAATGACATATATAATATCACACAGTATAAATATATAAAATAAATATATTTATACCGACCTAATAAAACAACACATGATGTTTTTTTTGTCTAGATGAGCCATTTTTAAACATAATATGCTAATTGGTGCTTTTCTTTTAACAAAGTCGAGGGGTAATTATTTCGTAGTTTTATAATAATATTTATATAATAATATTTATATAATAATATATTTTATACGCGGTAAAGCTACGCTGCGGCTGCGGCGGAATGGGTCGGCTCGACCGGGGAAGGACCACGCTCTCACAGAATACCAGCGTCAAATAGCAGCTTAATGCTGCTGTGTTTCGTATGGTGAGTGTAGAGAATCGGAGACCCTTTTTACTGGAAACGAGGCATTTCATCCGCAGGGGTTACATCGCATCTGAACTTTGATACTTGATCGAGGTTAAATATAGATGTCTATGGAGCATAGTATCTATTTACCATCAGGTGGATTGTGTGCTCCTTTATTACCCTTATTATATAAAAAAGGACCTTTTTTGATGCAGCATCCAGTACAAGATGTAAATTTAACCTTAACTATTTGAGCACAATTGAGGCCAGAAATCGATTTGTGATATTTTCACCAAACTACTGCAATAAAATTTAATGACCCTTGAAACTGCGAACCAATGTAAAGTTAAGCAATTTCGTGTAATCGCCAGCACCTAATTGGTCTATTGTGTCGCCAACTAGAATTCACGAACGTTGCGAGTTTTTGAAATAGCATGCGCATTAATTCTTAATTTCTTCATTTCTAAGACGGCGTAAAAAGAGCTGAAATATGCAGTGAAATAAGGATTAAAATAGAGTGTATAAATAAAAATATAGCCTTACTTCAACAGAGAGCGCATTCCTAAGCGAAACGCCGACATCCTTGTTCTGGTAATGCAGATCGCCATCACGAGTTGATAGAATAACTTAGGATTGATATTTTGGTACTGTTTGTCTCCAGAGCACCGTTTTTTATCAGAAGGGTACATCAGGTACATTTGCGGACGTCATTTGAATGAAATAGTTGGTTCAACTACTTGTGGTCACCAAGTGACTAAATTACAACAATAATTACTAATAAAGAACTCTAAAATGTGTAAAATAGTTTTGGAAATATTGTAATGAAAGTAATTATTATCAAAGTAAGGATGGAGAATCGCGACTTGAGATAACACTTAACTAGGTATGCGCTTTATGAACAAATCAATAAGGACGGCATGAAAGCCTAACCATCTGAAGTACCTTCTTCAGATTTCCGTCAGCATCAAAAAAATTTATAATTGAAAATTTAAGTGCTGATTATTGCGTGCCCTGGCATGAAGGAAAATATCATGAAAAACTTGCATGCTTGAGAAATAAAAATAAAATACTTCTAAGTAATATGAATTTTTAAACATGAATCGTAGCAGCGTGCCAATAATTCCTTTCCCTAAAAACCCAATCATAAATGAGCTAGTTAGATGAGTTACCCTTGCTATGACTTCGATTACTATTCTAAACTTATTCTACCTTAACACTTATAAATAGTGTCATGGGGGCTTTACTACAATTACAACACAAGTTTACGTTTCCATTTATGACACATAAAATCACTTACAGCAATAATAATTAGACGATAATTGCTTTCTAAAATACAATTAAACTATATTATTAGAGTATTGATAAATCAGTCAACAATATAATCACTTAAAGAAATAATAAAGAAAAAAATGAACTCATCATAGAAAATAATTTATATTAAGCCATATCTTAAAATATAATTTACATTATACCATAATGATATGATTTATAGTAAACGTGGTAGAGCCATGCTACAGTTATATTAGTAGTGTAGTTGTACTCGTAGCACGAATGGGTCGGCTTGACCGGGGAGGGACCACGCTCTGTGAGTGTTGAGAACCGGAGACCCTTTTTACTGGAAACGAGGCATTACATCTTAGTCCTCACGGGTGAGAACGCGGGTAGATGTAAATGTCTATGGGCCACAGCATCCACCATCAGGTGAACTGTGTATGTGTACTCGTTTATCACTCTCTCCTATAAAAAAACTGATCAACTATAATTATATTATTGATAATCAGTCAACAAACCTTGTTTATAGGATATTACGTAGATATCAACACGCAAATAACTTCAGAGAACTACTTTGAATAGTTTACCTAAAGGAGCGCTCTTCCCACCCAGGTCCATCGCGAACTACCAAAGACTAAATCTTTCCTGCAGTAAGAGAGGCCCGTGTCTAGCAGTAGACTTTTCGGGCTGACGAAGTATTAATGTGATAAAGTCAGAACCTTCTCAATCTAACATAAGTTAAATAATATACCTAATAATATTTTCAATAAAAAATTACAATATTATAAAACAGGTGGTCAATTTAACAACTACTCTCTTAAGTTTAATTTCAAAGACAGTTCTTATTAAGATAATTAAGAAATAAAATCATGAATTGTTTAAGGTACAGGTTGTATAAACAATAAAGCAAGGGTTCTGAATAAAATATAAACTTAAATTTATATGAGCGTGCTAACATTCCTGCTGATGAAATCACTTCATCTTTAATTTCTTCGTTTTAATAGCAACAAGGGTGACTGTTATTTAAAATATTTAGGTAAGTAATCAACTTGCCGTGTAGTGGCGGTTGAGAATATCCACTACCTCATATCTTCTCGTGGGTGTCGTAAGAGACGACAGAGGGAGACAGGCAGGAGATGGGCAGCAGCATCTTCCTGATAACAACTGTGACGTAATAAAAAACTGCGGTTGCCAACCCGCTCGCCAAGCGTGGCAACTATGGCAAATATCCCCCCATGAATATCGACGCAAAAAAACGGCCCCCAGTCCCCAGCGGCGCCGCTATTCCTGGCTACGGTGGCGACCATGGTAACGGCGGGGCAGGGGGTGCTAAGAATCTCCGGTGGAGGTTCGGTTGCCACCTACGACGACTCGACCTGGCAACATATAACGCACGCACCCTGAGGACTGACGAGAAGATACTGGAGCTGGAAGAAGAGGTAGACAAGTTGCGCTGGCATATTATTGGATTATCCGAGGTCCGAAGAGAGGGGGAGGACACGGCAATCCTCGAGTCCGGCAACTTGTTCTATCACCGGGAGGGCGACCATCTGTCCCAAGGAGGTGTCGGATTTATTGTCCACAAGTCTCTCGTCAACAACGTTGTAAAGATTGGGAGTGTGTCGACGAGGGTCGCGTACCTGATACTCAGAATCACCAAACGGTATTCGCTGAAGGTCATTCAGGTTTACGCACCAACCTCGGCACATCCCGATGAGGAGGTGGAGGAAATGTATGAGGATATTTCCAGAGCCATACATTCCTCCAAAACCCACTACACGGTGTTAATGGGAGACTTCAATGCAAAACTAGGCACAAGAGAAAGCGGTGAGCTGAAGGTAGGGAAATTTGGAGTAGGGCAACGGAACCGAAGGGGCCAGCAGCTGGCCGACTTTATGGAGAAAGAGGGACTCTTTATGATGAACTCTTTCTTCCAGAAGCGGCCCCACAGGAAGTGGACCTGGTCGAGTCCCGACGGTTCGACAAAAAATGAGATTGACTTCATTATGACGACCAGACGCCAACTGTTCAGTGATGTCTCAGTGATCGCAAGGGTGAAAACTGGCAGCGATCACCGAATGGTTAGAGGCACACTGAACCTAAACGTTAAGTTGGAGAGGTCTCGTCTAATGAAGTCAACGCTCCGTCCCCCTCGTGCTCTAATCCAGAATCCCGAAACCTTTCAGCTCGAGTTACGTAACCGCTTCCAGTGCCTAGAAGATTGCAATGCAGTGGACGATATGAACGACAAGCTCGTGGAAACTGTCCATGCGGTCTGAGCTAAGTTCTGCAAGACCCGCCGCAGAAGAACACAAAAACTCTCCGATCACACTCTTAATCTCATGGCTGTTAGACGGGAGATGAGGCTGCAATCGTCAACA
Organism: Parnassius smintheus behrii; assembly: GCA_036936625.1. Taxonomy (NCBI): domain Eukaryota; kingdom Metazoa; phylum Arthropoda; class Insecta; order Lepidoptera; family Papilionidae; genus Parnassius; species Parnassius smintheus. Next base: position 26,936,237 of record JAUPFT010000029.1, on the reverse strand, counting down.
GATTTGACAGCATACAGGCAACTGAACAGACAGATCTCCAAATGCATGCGGCGAGACTTACGCAACTTTAATACTTCTCGTATTAAAGAAGCGATCGAGCGGAACCAGGGCTCCAAAGTCTTTGCCAGAGATCTGTCTGCTAGAAAGAGCCAACTGTCAAAGCTGAAGACTGAGTGTGGCAACATCGTTTCCGGGACACCTGAGATTCTGAGTGAGATTGAGAGGTTCTATGGGCAGCTGTACACATCATCGTTGGAGCCACACGCAAGTGTGAGTAACGATCCAAGAGCAAGTCTTATCCGACACTATTCCGATGATTTCCCGGACGTCAGTCTGAGCAAGATTAGAATGGCTCTCCACCACCTTAAAAACGGCAAGGCCCCGGGCGAGGATGGAATTACAGCGGAGCTTCTGAAAGCGGGTGGAACACCGGTACTTGAAGTCCTTCAGAAGCTCTTCAATTCCGTCCTTCATGGTGGCACTACTCCGGAGGCGTGGAGCAGAAGCGTGGTGGTTTTGTTCTTTAAGAAAGGCGACAACGCTCTCTTGAAGAACTACAGACCGATTTCCCTTCTGAGCCGCGTCTACATGCTATTTTCGAGAGTCATTACGAATCGCCTCGCACGCAGACTCGACGACTTCCAGCCTCCCGAACAAGCCGGTTTCCGAAAAGGCTTCAGTACCATAGACCACATACATACCCTGCGGCAGATTGTACAGAAGACCGAAGAGTACAATCTGCCACTTTGCCTGGCATATGTGGACTATGAGAAAGCCTTTGATTCCGTCGAAATTTGGGCGGTGCTACAGTCCCTTCAGCGGTGCCAAGTTGACTGTCGGTACATCGAAGTGCTGAAGTGTTTGTACAGTAGGGCTACGATGGCTATCCGAGTACAGAACCAGAGCTCGAAACCTATCCAACTGCAGAGAGGTGTAAGACAGGGTGATGTTATATCCCCGAAACTCTTCACCGCTGCGTTGGAAGACGTTTTCAAGCTACTGGACTGGAAAGGATACGGTATTAACATCAATGGCGAGTACATCACTCACCTTCGATTTGCCGACGATATAGTCCTTATGGCAGAATCGCTGGAGGACTTAAGCATTATGCTCAATGACCTCAATAGTGCCTCCCAACGGATAGGTCTTAAGATGAACATGGACAAAACAAAGATCATGTTTAATGTCCATGTCACACCTGTGCCGGTAGTTGTTGGGAGCACTATGCTCGAAGTTGTTGACGAGTACGTTTACCTGGGACAAATAGTCCGACTAGGTAAGTCCAACTTCGACCGAGAGGTCAATCGACGGATTCAACTCGGCTGGGCAGCGTTCGGGAAATTACGACATATCTTTTCGTCAGGTATACCTCAATCTCTAAAAACTAGATTGTACAACCAGTGCGTGTTGCCAGTGATGACTTACGGATCTGAGACGTGGTCCTTCACTGCTGGCCGTATGAGGACGCTTAAGGTCGCTCAGCGAGCTATGGAGAGGGCTATGCTCGGAGTTTCTCTGCGTGATAGACTCAGAAATGAGGATATCCGCAGTAAAACCAGAGTGACCGACATAGCCCAACGGATTAGTAAGCTGAAGTGGCAATGGGCCGGCCATATAGCTCGAAGAACCGATAACCGATGGGGAAGAAAGGTTCTCGAGTGGCAGCCTCGTACCGGTAGGCGTAGTGTAGGGCGACCCCCCACTAGATGGAGTGACGACCTGGTAAGACTTGCAGGAAGTCGATGGATGCAGGTGGCTCAGGACCGTGCTTTGTGGCATTACATGGGGGAGGCCTATGTTCAGCAGTGGACTTGTGAAAGGCTGTAATGATGATGATGATGATGATGAAGTAATCAACTTAAATTTTTTTGTAAAAAAAGCTAATTCGTAAATGTATTTATTTCGAACTTGTTTGTATGCAAGTTACAGAAGCATACAAATATGCGGTGGAGTGGTATGTGGTAGGTTATATGGTAATAGAGAAAGAGTGTCTGAAATTGTATTAATGTGTATTTAGGTTTCTTTATAGAGTGTGGGTAATAAGTACATATTCTACGTGATAGTAAGAACATACTGTGATCATGTACTCGCAGAAACACAGAAAAATTAAACTGCTAATTAATGTTAGTATTCTGTGATAGCATGATACTTCCTCGGTCGAGACGTTTATTTGAACCACAATATTCCTTCCACATTGATCCAAAGTTTCCTTAACACCAATAGTTTTGAGCTTATATTATATTATGTGGCTAAGTCACCGTACGTCTACATATTTGTTTTAGTTTAATGGGCAAGAGAGGTATAATCACGGAATGTAATTCATTTTCTCTTAATGTTTAGTGAACGAAAAATTGTACAATAAAATTTTTATTGTGTATATTGCTTACTTACGGCTTTGATGGTTTTTAAAGGATAAATACTGACATTTTAACATTTTTTTTATTATATGCGAGCAGCTATGCAGAGCTAGGAAGAGACCAGTATTATTGCGCTTTAAAAGATCTATTGTGATCACTGCTATGGCTACAGTTCACTGCTAATCCCTATGCCTTCAATGAATAGAAGGAGTTGCGTAGCTGAGAGCAATTTTACTTCTTCCGGGCGGAGTACATAGCCCCCCAGATGAGTGCTACGCTTGCGCATGAAGTATCCACAATCAGTTAGGAAGTGCAGAGGCGTTACTTCCCTTAGGGAACAGAATCAGCACATCCTTTAGTTGTTCAGTCCCAGGATGGACATGTGCTTTTTAAGACAACAGTGTCCATTAGGGGTACTTGACAGAATGCGTAATTTATTTGTACTTAATCTGTTAATACTAATAATAAAATACTGTCAATAACACTGATCAGGGCTGTTTCCGTAGATTTGCTTCTGCTTTAAGCACGCTGGTTGTAATGTATAGGTCTCGTAGCTAGAGCTACATCTCTTATATAACCTTTTCCAGTGTCTTAAGAAGAAATGAAGATAAACTTGTAGATCTGAATGACTTCGATAAAGCATAGACCTTTCTACCAGCCAGTAATAATAGCCAGTATAAATAGAACTTTGACTATTGTCCATCTTTGTGGAATATATCCCCATGCAAAACTAGCTCTGAAGATTTTCACCAGATAAGGAAGAAAGATATCGATACCCCTCTGTAGTTGGATAGGAATTATTTCGTCCTCTCCGCTTGTCTTACATGGTTTAAAATAGTGAACAGCTCACTGCACCAGGTTTGGCCTTATTATCTTTGCATCTCTACACCATATAACATACATTTTACTACCTCCATATTAAGGATTACCACAATAACACAACACGCGTTTCGCCTTAAAATGTATATTCGGTGTATTTGTGACTCAGGTTGCCTCTCACCGAGTTGTAACTCTTGCATATTGTGTGTAATACGCTGGACGGCATCAGTCGTTAAATATTAATTACTTTATCAAAATGTACGTGGCTCAAAAATGTCTAAAAATCAGACGACAAAATTTTATGTTCCTTCGATAAATTGTGTTAGACAACCTTTTATGACTAGTCGTTTGAAAATAATAGGGATTTCTCTACTTAAAATTTACGAACATATTCTTTTATCTTTTGTAAGATTGATAAGATTCCGCCGCGCCTAACTAAATTACTTGGATTCCATCATTATTACGTCCTCTTAACATTTTAGTTTATTCAAAGTTTATCTAGCTGCTACCGATCACAAATTTAATCAACGCTTAAAACTTGGATTAAAATTTTTAATGCCATTTTTATGTACCAGAGGATCGGAAACGGAGCCGGGCCGTTTTCGAAGTGCACTGTATTAAATATTTTATTATTTTGATAAAAATGTATTTCTTACTCGTACTTCAATCGAAACGTATGTTTGCACTAGGAAATTAATTAAACGTTATTTAAACATTTAAACAAAATGAAAGTGTCTGTCTGTAATATTTTAATAATTGGCTGGTATTAAGCTCAATTGGTCATTCAATTTAATTCATAATTTAACGTTTCATTATTGTCTATTTTATTTGCCATGCCCAAATGGGCTTCATGATGTACCTGAACTGTATTTGTCACCTATTCTTATACTCGTGAATGCAACGAATATATATAATCATATTTATATTTGGGGAGGAACTGAGTCTTGTTGATACCACCATTTTTCTTGGAATCACACTGGACGCAAAGCTGCAATGACTCCCCCATATATCAAAACTAGCTAGCAGACTTAGTTCTGCAACATAAGCTGTAAAAAGATTAGAACTCTTACCAGTGTTGAAACAGCTAGAATAGTTTACTTTAGTTATTTCATTCATTCTGTAAATACTAGGAACAGACACAAGCTGGTAGTACCAGTTACTCGACTCCACCGAGTCAGTAATTCATTCTTGGGGCGATGTATACGCTTTTACAACAAAATCCCAGAAAATATACAAAATTTGTCATACACAAAGTTCAAAAATGTTATTAAACTATGTTTGTATAAAAAGGGTTATTATAATATTAAGGAATTTATGGATGATAATAACCCCTGGGAAGGGTGATCGCTACCAAGCTATTTCTAATTTGTCTTGTGTTGTTGACTGTAAACATGATTGTAAGCTATTATTAAAAAAAATAGCCCCGCTGGGTTTCTTGCTGGTTCTTCCCAGGACAGAGGTTTTTTTGCGAACCAGTGGTAAATTAAAAAGGTGACTTTCAATAAGTATTTTTATAATCTACATTGAATAAAAAAGTTTCTATTTCTATTTAAATTTTGTGTGATTATGTGTCCGGGTTTCGCAGTGGCTAAACTGATTATAATGAAATTTGACTAACAGATAGACATCGATGCCTGGAGAGATCTATGATATAGTATCCGAAAATTCGACATTAACAGATACTCCGGTCGAAGACTGCGAGGATCGTTAGTGATTTATAAAATAACGCTGTTATTACGTTCAAGATGAGTGTTTTTATAGGAAAAGGGTGACAAACCAGCACACATTCCACCCGATGGTAAGTGGATGCTGTGGCACATAGACATTGATTGTCACTCCTGAGGACTAAAATGGAATGCCTCGATTCGAGTAAAACGGGTCTCCGATTCTCTAGACTTACCATACGAAACACAACAGTATTAAGCTGGTATTCTGTGAGAGCGTGGTCCTTCCCCGGTCGAGCCGACCCATTCGTACTGCAATTACGTATTACGTACTACGTACGTATAATTGTGAATTGAATTGATGAGTAAACAATTTCTAATTATCGTATAGTAACTAAATGAATCGCTATTTATCTTCAACAGCTATTCTCCATCAAAATAAACATGCACCTGCAATGCAATTGCTATATTGTTTATTTAGTTAAGTATTGGATTTTACAAAATAGATATCACCAAAATTCGTTCATGCGGCTATTTGCCGTCACCGTTTCGGTCTATCAAAAGTCTACTGCTAAACATAAACCTTCTCCGTCGATTGCCATAGTTGCTACGCGTGGCAGGCCTAGTGCCACCCGCAGTTTTTATTTTTTAATTTTTCATAGAAATACTCTGGTGCCCATCTCGTAGTTTGTTTCGCTCTTTCGCCTCCTATGACTCTCACGGGACGACATGGGGAATAAGGTATCAATAAACCACCAATACATGATCAATACGGCTATTTATTATATTTATAATCATCAGATCCTTGAACAGCTTGCTGGCGTATTCATATGGTTTTAACTTTAAGTTCTTCATTTCCTGTTCCTTCCACTTTATCCTTGATTTGATATTATATACATATATATTACAATACCTATGCATACATGCTCGTCAGTTAAGGGTAATCTAACTTTTCTCTAACATTATTAAATTGCCAATTTTGTCGACAAACGCATCTATTTCCATTGTCATTGTTCATTTAGGGCATCTCCGAAGTATTCCTTACTGGATGCTGGTCTCAAAGTTATCTTGCAAAACACAATTTTCTCTTTTACCACAATTTCTTACACTGTTATTTAGTCACGTGAGAGGTGGATCAGGATCATGCCAAATGGAAGTCCGTAGTCACTGCGTACGCCTCAGGTCGGTGACAGGCGTGAGTGTTTATGTATGTTATGGATACGTTTACAAACCTCGTATAACAATAATGAATAATACGTCCTACCATACTATCTATTTGAAAATGCTAAAACAAAATACTATGAACTGGGAATGAATACTAGGCTCAAAAGAGAGAGAGAGAGAGAGAGAGAGAGAGAGTCCCAGCGTTGCGTGCAACGCGGTTACTCAGCGTACGAGTTGTCGTTTCATGAAAAGGGTCATGTCCAACAGACATAAAAAATATTAAAATATAATAACAATGATAATACATTCATTGAAAGAATATTCCATTTACATGATTTTTTAAATAACTGAAACTGAATCGGTTATATCCTTCTCACGTTGTAGAGAGTCGCATCATGTTTTCATTAAAGGTAAACCTTTATATCGTATCAATTTCCATTCCTATAAACAAAATTCTAAACGTAAAATGCATCGGACACCTTCATAAGGAGGTTAGGGGGTAGGTTCAGAGCTGGAATTTATGAGAGTATTCTTATGATTTTATTTAAACACAGGTGAGTTTACTCAATTTTAAACATTACGTTAAGGCTTGACGATATAATTTTGAAATTATAATTTTGAGGATAACAGCAAAAAAATACTACTGTTATTTTGGACAAATTGTCATAATTTGTTCAAGGACGTTATACTCACTCTTTTTGTGATGTTAAGTGTCAGTTTTTCAAATAATTGCTACTCGTCCTTACAGACCCTTCAGTGTTATACATGAATAAATGGATGTATTCTATGAATATAACAGTTTTAGTTGACGAAGTTGACGTTCATGTCAAATAAAATACTAACGAGCTCTCATATCGAAACTTTACTACTGAGTTCGTATAAAAGCACGCATATAAGTTTCTTTAATCAAATAAACATCTTTTTTGTAAAATTTTTATGAGTACAATTCATATGTATTGTTGGGTGTTAAATTAAGAACGATTAAGTTTTAAAACGCAATCATAGGTGGCAGAACTAAATTATTTAACTATGTCGTCTTTTCTTGGTCATTCGTCCGTGAATGTCCACTTCCGGAGTTGGGCGTTTCTTGTAAGGAGGCTATGCCTTAACCGTTACGTTTCGCAGACGGATTGACGATCACAGTAATAGAGGACTCATTCCTTTGACCTTGCTGCTTGTTGCCTGGGTATTTTATGGCTGGAGTAAACGAGAATATCGATCATATAGAAGTCGTAAGTTTTCTCTGTAGTTTGTTGTATAGGCATTTCCCATAATGATCTGTTACGACACTCATGGGTTTAGTAACTATGTGACGTGATGGATTATCTTATGCCTCTACCGCATGTCGTTAAATCATGTTTATATTAGTTATGGTGTCACCTGTCCAATTGAATGATATATATCATCATCATCATTATTACAGCCCTTCACAAGTCCACTGCTGAACATAGGCCTCCCCCAAGGTATGCCACAGAGCACGGTCCTGAGCCACCTGCATCCATTGACGTCCTGCATGTCTTACCAGGCCGTCACTCCATCTAGTGGGGGGTCGCCCTACACTTCGCTAGTAAGCTGAAGTGGCAATGGGCCGGTCATATAGCTCGAAGAACCGACAACCGTTGGGGAAGAAGGGTTCTCGAGTGGCAGCCTCGTACCGGTAGGCGAAATTATATACATACATTTAAATAAAAAAGTGTAGGTATGTATAATGTATATCTGTGGTATAGAAAGAGTTTTAGTATGAACATAAAGTTTTAATAGTTCATTAATATCGGTCTTCTCAAAAGAACCTATATTAAGTCATAATATTAAATTAAATCTAACTTAATGGTTCCAGACAATATTTAAAAATATCTATAATAAAGGAAAACTAAAAGTAAAATTTTAAATGTTCATCTAGTCCTACTGACCGTGGCATCGTGCCAAGAGCACTGGCTGCGTTTCCTCGCTGAATTACTATATTCAGTCTTTGAGCGAGAAAAGAACCAGCGCTCTTATCACCAGCAGAGACGATCAGTCGCGAATACATTTCTTTTAGGTACTTCACCGCACGTGGACTCCACGGACCGATAGTCCCTACAGCAAATGACACAAATATGTAGCAATACCTCAAAGACTCATGTTTGCGCCACTTACTTAATTCAGCGGCTGTTGCTATAGAAATAACTGTCTTTTACTGAGCTGAGGCTGTAATTTGCATGCTATTAAGACATTTAAAACCATTTAAAAATCTGTCAGTTCATCTTTTCGGTCTGATGTACGGTATGGTCGAACTGAGGTAATGAAATTTGTCTAGCAGATAGAAAGCAATGTCAGGTGTGATCTAGGCTCGTGTTTTGTAAATCGGAAATTTGATAAAAGAAATGTTCCTTGATGATTATTTTAAATATAATTACCGCAGCATTAATTGTTTCAGATGAAGCCGGAGTGGAGACGCTAGTTTTAAATAAATCTACGCGTACAGACGAAGGGCCTACACCAATAATATTGACAAACTGCAGCCACCAGCAAATAGCGACGGCAATTTTTTTTATAAAATAAAAGTGAAAAGCGCAACTACAATGTCAGAAAACCTTACTATATGTCATTAAACAGTTCTGCTCTGAAAGTATTCAGAGGAAATTTAAAATTTTCCGTAAAATTTTCTATTTATCTTAAATTTAAATCTTCTTTTTTATATCTTTTAGAGCTCTAGACATTCTTTTAACAATGGTCTCCTAAGACATTCGTGTTAAACATTGTGATAACTAACAGGTAAAAATTTTTTCAACTATGTACTTAAGGTGAGCCGTGGTAGCTCAGATGGTTAACGCTCGCTGTAAATTTAACAGTACGCGAGCAAACTGGGTTCGATCCCCGCCGGCACCAATGAAATTATTAATTGTAATTTTAAGAGCTGATTTACCACGTGCTCGGCGGTGAAGGAAAACATCGTTTGTACCAATTTAATTTTATTAAATGTTAAGCAAATATCTTGAAATACAACCTCTTGGAAATAAAGAACTTATTATTATTATTTATTATCGTGAGGAAACTGTAAGGTTTTATTATAGAAAAAGTGGGTAATTGTGGAAACTGTAATAACATGTTTGAAGAATAAACCAGTCAGCCGCGCAGTCCTGTGTTTGATTGATGCCTTTCCTGGAGTCTTTACACCGGCGACGAGTGGGTACCGCGAATATTATTTAGTGCGTGTAAACTATATACGTTACGAGTAAATTATACGTAAATGGGTACTATGTCGATCGGAAAACTTGAGCCGTTCAACATTCATTCTACACAGTGGCCGGAGTACATACGACGGGTGAAACAGTATATTATACTGAACGAAATTAAAGATGAACTGCAAGTACCACTCTTTATAACTATAGTTAGTGAGGCAACTTATTCTTTAATGTGTGATTTGTGCTCGCCGGTACATCCCAAATCAAAGACTTTCGAGGATTTGGTGCAATTGTTGACCGAGCACTTCGAATTTCAGCGGTCGGAAATCGCCGAACGACACGTATTTCGATTGCGCAGACAACGACCAAGCGACTCGCTTACGTAGTACCTGCATAATTTAAGACATCTCATCATCATCAGGGACGGCGCTGGAGGAGAATCTACGAGATCAATTCGTGTCCGGCCCAGCGAGTGAAGTGATGCGATGGCGTATATTTGCCGAGAAAAATATTAAATACAAGGAAGCGGTCGAGCTGGGTCTGGCACTTGAGGCTGCAGAAAAGCACGCGGAGGTGAGCGCCGCCACAACAGCGTTGGCGTCTACCTCGGCCTCTGGCTTGGGCGGCGAGGTGAGCGAGGGCTTGCACCGGGCGAGCGCGCAGCGAGCAGGCGCACGCGGCCGCGGCGGCGGCGGCGGTGCGGCGGCCTGCTGGCGCTGCGGCAAGCAGCACCGGTCAGGTCGGTGTCGGTGTGCGCAATATAATTTGATCAGTGCGGCCAACGGGGTCACCTTAAAGTTATGTGTAAAAAGGTGTTTAGTGAAGTGCGTAGTGGGCTACGTACCGGAGCTCGATCGTTTGGTCGACCAAATTTTGTGAACCAGGTGGATACGGAAGAAGACGAGGACTTCTATAACATTAATTGTCGGCTAAAGGTACCAAACCATATTTCATTATAATTAAGTTTGACGGTCATCGTCTAGAGTGTGAGTTCGATACGGGCAGCCGTATTTCGGCTATCAGTGCAGATTTTTATAAACGGTACTTTTCAAATAAATCATTAAATGTTGATAACCTAATTTTACGTTGCTACTCAGGCTCCCGTATCGAATCGCTACGTTACATTTATGTCGATGTACAACTGGGTGAGACTCGAGCTAAAAATTTACAACTGTATGTTATTAAAAACGGAGGCCGTCCTTTGTTAGGTCGAAAATAGATTCACGCTCTAAATATAAGGTAAATTAACTTTAATGAAATTGTTGATGATTCATTTATAAGTAAGTCAATTATTGACTTAGTTTCCGGAGGTGTTTTCTGATAAACTTGTAAAAAACTATTCAATTGGAGCTGACGGATAATTAACCCGTGTGTGTTCGCGCCAGGCCCGTACCTCTTGCGTTGCGCGCGCGGGTCTAGCAAGAGCTCATGCGTCTCGAGCGAGAGCGAACAATATGTCGCGTCGATCATTCCGAATATGGCACGCCGATAGTACCAGTTGTCAAGGAGTGTGGGGATATACGGATATGTGGTGATTATAAAATAACTATTAACCCTAAAATAAGACGGGACTATTATCCTCTGCCTAGGATTGAGGAATTATTTGCTTCCCTAAGTGGTGGAGTGATTTTCGAAAATTGACTTCATATGAACAACTAACAACCATACACTGCAATAACTACACATGTAGGAACATTCGTATTTCGCCGCACTCCCTTCGGCTTATCATGTATTCCCGAAAAGTTACAAAAAGGTATGGAAGAAACTCTGCTGGGTATTTTTTTTTAATTTATTCTTATAAAAAGTGTACATTATTTATATCTTAAATTTTGCCAAACTGTAAGCCAGTTTGTCGGCAATGCAATGGTTTATCATTTCACACTCCTTAATAACAATATCTGGTACTTATAAATACTTAAATTAACACAAAATTAATTAAAGAAACATTCACCACTATGGACACAACGACGGATAATGTTTCCTCAAGATGGATTTGAGCTGCGACTTAGTTACGCTTTCGTCGTATATATCCGCTACCTCATTACACAAAGTTGGGGGTTATCCATTGCCTTGTACGCCGTCCAAAGTAATTTTCAGTCCTAGGTATGAGATATTTCCTTCTTTGAGTAATTTGGCGCTTCGGCATTATATATCTCCTAGGTAGGTAAGTATACCTGGGACAGTAGTATTTTTGGATGACATTTGTGTAACAGGCCCGAATAAAGAATTACATTTTATAAATCTAAAAACGGTAATTGAACGGTTGCGTAATATGGGCTTAACATTTAAAATGAATAAATGTAGTTTTTTACAACCCAGTGTTAAGTACCTAGGTTTTATAATAGACAAAAATGGGTTACATTCGGATCCGGAAAAATTAGAGGCCATCTGCAACTCACTGACTCCTAGTAATATAACTCATTAAAAAGTTTCCTTGGATTAGTAAATTACTACAGAAAATTTATTCAAAACTTAAGCGTGTTGTTACATCCTCTATATGAATTATCAAAAAAGGAAGTGAGTTGGAAATAGGACTCAAAGTGTTAGCGGGCCTTTGCAGAGGCTAAGCGAGTGTTAACGAGTGACAGGGTGGTGGCTCATTGTGAGGAGGGTCGGCCGCTCGTGCTGACAGTGGACAGCAGCACGTACGGTGTGGGTGCGGTGCTCGCGCGTCACTACCCAGATACTAGTGAAAGGCCTGTCAGCTGTGTTTCATGAACTCTGAACTCAGCTGAACGTAATTATAGTCAACTAGATAAAGAGGCGCTAGCTATATTTTATGGTGTTACTAAACACCACCAGTATTTATACGGCAGGAGGTTCGTTTTGCGTATGGATCACCAGCCACTGCTATATATTTGGGGTACGAGGAGGTATACTACAAACCGCTGCGAGCCGCTTACAGCGCTGGGCAGCCCGTCTTGCAGCCTATGATTTTCCGTAGAATTCGTGCCTTCAAAGAACAACGGGCCGGCAGATGCCTTATCTTGCCTGCCGTTGCCTCACGAGCGGGGCCTTACTACGTCAGTGAGTTATTTAAATATCGTAGAGGAAGTGTATGCCCGCAGATTTTAAGGAAATTAGTTGTGAAACAAAAAAGAAGGTCTGTTATGTAAAATTTCTGGATATGTAATGTTTAGTTGGCCGCTCAGGCGAGATGCGAAGAAGAAAAACCGTATTTTGCGCGTAAGAGCGAGATCACTACGGATCTCGGTTGCTTACTATACAAGTATAGACTTATTATACATCTAGTACTACGTACACGAGTTTTGGAGGAGATTCATGATGGCCACTTAGGTATTAATAAAATTAAAAAATTTTCGAGAAACTACGTTTACTGGCCTAGTCTCGATAAGGATCTAGAGGAGGTATGTCGAAACTGCGAGCCATGCCGTATGGTCCGCGACGCGCCACCGTACGCTGCGATTCACCCGTGGGAGTTTCCACTTCAGCCCCATTCATACATGCGGATTTCGCGGAAAATGCTGGAAAAAATCTGGTCATAGTGGACGCTCATTCTAAATGGATTGAAGTGTCCAATATGAATAGTACAAATGCACAATCGACAATCGCAGCTTTCAGAGCCATCTTTTCCAAATCTGGGCTTCCTTCGCAACTCGTCACGGACAACGGTCCACCTTTATTATCGCATTTCAGAAACTACTGTAATATGAATTGTATCAAACATGTTCCCACGGCACCCTACAGACCACAAGATAATAGCGCCGCGGAAAACGCAGCACCAGGCGGCCGCGGCCGGCGGCACTCACCGCGACCGCGACCTACAACCCGGTGATCCCGTGCTGACGCGCGACTATTCCGCGAGGGGAGAAAAGTGGGCCGAGGGTAAAGTCGTGTGTAAAACGGGCCCAGTCTCATGTAAGGTGAACATTGGAAAGGTGATTGAATTACGTAGGCATCTGGATCAAGTAATTCCAATAAAAAATAAAAATAGATATTCCTTAACGTACACAAGTCAGACGTCAAGGGAGGAGGAAACCCAGGGTGACGATAGAAATGGTAATAAAACCGATGTGGTCTGTAGCGATGACGATGGGGCTTGTTTCGAAGACGCGTCAGGTAAGCCGACAGTATCGAGGACACACCCACCGAATGTATTGGATGTAACCCCGTACGAGTCAGCGCCCTCGGAACCTATACAGTCCCCGACACTGACGCCGCCCGGACCAGACGCGTTTTCACGAGCTTTTGCTTTTAATCGTAATAAGAGAAATGCGAAGATTTGAACGGGTAAAATGTAAGGTTTTATTATAGAAATAGTGGGTGATTGTGGAAACTGTAATAACACGTTTGGAGGATAAACCAGTCAGCCTCGCAGTCCTGTGTTTGATTGATGCCTTTCCTTGAGTCTTTACAGAAACCTGCGTAATGATTTCTTATATTTACGCGAACACCACACATTGAAATAATACTAGTTTTTTACGGAATTTGTCGCGTCTATTTAACTTTTTAAATACCCGACGCTTTACAGCACTCATGGTCACGGGCGGGACTCGGGACGGGAGTTCCGCCCGTGACCATGAGTATTTAATAAGTTAAATTTACGCGATAAATTCCGTAAAAACTAGTATTATGTCAGAAACCTGCATGTCTGAGAAATGAAAAAATATTTCGAAGACATGTGAAGTTTGCCAACACGCATTGGGGCAGCGCAGCGGACAATTCCTTGACCTAAAACTCTCTCAGAAATGAGCGGAGAGCTGTACCCTGAAGTGGGACGAATATAGGCTGTAACTTTATATACTTAAGGTATTATAAGATGAGACTAAAGTAAAGTAAACATTTTTCTAATATTTTAGTAAATTATAATAAAAATGAACTGAAATTTGTAACACTTGAAAACATTATACAATATTTATTACAATGAAAACATTTTTGTATAGAGTAAGGTTGATAAACGAGCACACAGTCCACGGTTGGTAGATGCTGTAGCCCAGAAACATCTACATTTATTCTCAATTAATATGTAATCAAAATGCTGATACGTTGTCACTGACTGAGGACTGAGATAAAATACCTCGTTTCCAATAAAAAGAGTCCTGGGTTCTCTAAGCTCACAGCACCATTAAGTTGCTTTTCCACGCTGGTATTCTGTGAGTCATTAGTGTCATTCGTGATACAACTATAGCAAGTAATACGTAATGTGATTAGAACTGAGATGAAATTCAATACGGTCTCATTGGAGCATAACAGACAAGTTTCCAATGCTACTATTTTCATGAATCCGCTGCGATAAAATTTTATGTCCTATGAAACTGCAAACGAATGTAAAATTTTGCAGTTCATCCGAAATGACAGTTTTTAATACCCATGTTTCATATTAAGCTCGAAGTAATAAAAATAACAGTTGCATGTTAAGCATAAAAGTAAGTAAATAGCAATAACTTTTATTAAGTAAAGCGAAAGTAAATTATAAATAATATGAGTGGCATTGTTTTCTCTACAATGCCTTTCACTTTATATGTGTTAAAAATTTATAGATAATAAAAAATAATTGAATCTAAGGGTTTTTTCCCTCGGGTCTTTCTGGAATTTTCATATAGAAATATCGACACAAACTTAAGAAGAAGTTGAATCTTACAACATCTCGTTGGATGGAATGGGGTGACAGATTATTTTTAAGTATTTCGACGCGACAACTTATGTTTTCACGGGGTTTTATCACAGAAGTTTTCTATGAATATGAAAAAAATATGAATAATAATTCTTTTCACGTTAAATTTACTACTTACGAATTATGCCAATACATTTCGGTCCATCCAAAGAATTCGTAAGTGACAAAGTCCAAAAGATTAAGTTACTAACTCTTAAAGTAAGCAAAGCTTTTACTTTCGAGGCAAATGTTATATGTTTATATCATAACGTGGATTTACCTACACTAGCAAACATAATCTGTACTTATTTAGTAATATTTTCTACGTAAACGTAAAGGTTTTGCGATAGTTTCTTTCTTCTTTAGAAGTAAGAACCCATAGTTGATCTTCATTTGACCTACGTGACGGTACATCGATGCTGCGACCTTGTGACCTGATGACTACATCTAGCCTCAAATAAGAACCAAAATGCGACTATGCATTGCAACAACTGTTAGAATACTTTGTTATTTCATAAAATAAGTTTTTTTACGTCATAAACTATAAGAAATGCGTATACTATTAAATTACACTCTGTAATGTTTCACCACAATTTATAAAAAAGTTTATTGAGAAATAAAGGGATTTTTTATTTTGTTACTGTAACTGTGATGTGCAACTATAAGTTTTATAAAAGAGAGCGTAAAAATAATAATAGGTGAAATGTTTTATTGGGTAAATAACTGGAGGGACATACCGAGTACACTCGAATAAACAATCGATCCGTGTCTATTTAGTTATGCACTAGTTGCGCCGTTAAAACAACATACCTTCCTTTCCATTTTGTTTATTATGCGTTATAAAAATAAAACTAAAAGTAACTATTAACTATGAATGAGGGCCGGGCTATATAATTAAACATACAAAATATTGACCGACTAAGTTTTAGATATTTTTAGTAATATTTGCTGATTGTTATACCCTATTTCAGATTTTATAAAACATATGCACGAACAAAGTGGTTTTGACGACTTTAGTGGGCTGAGGAGTATGGTTGCAATATTTAGCTGACAAACTATAACCGCGTAGTTTAATAGTTGACCAATTATTTATAAAATTTTCAGATTTTATAAAACGGTTGCAATGTGCATGTATGTTTTGCAAGTTTTAAGGCCCCACACCAGATGTTAACGAAACTGCCTGACTGAAAATAGGCTATGGATATTATAACCTTATATACTAATATAACCTATAATATAATTATTTTGTTTTATATCACTATTATTTATTTATGAAGTGATTTATTACACCTGCCACAGTCTCTCAAATCATCCAGGGTTGACTGGCAGAGAATGCCATAAGGCATTAAGTCCGCCCTTTATATCCCTTAGCATATAAGGTGTATAATGAAGATTAAATAAATAAAATAACCGCTACCTAAACTTATGTCAAAATATCAGCCTTTTTATAACTGTTGCAGTTTGATCCCTTGGCTCTTGGAATATAAACCCTTAAGACGGTTCCCCTAGCGAGAGACCTTGAGCGTTCGGTCCCATACAATCCACGCGCTCTCGCTACAATATATCACGGAAAAATGCGCCCGAATATTTGGAATTATTTCAATTAAAAGAGATAAGCGAACTTAAGAAATTAAATAAAACGTGTAGAATATAGATTTTTAAGTTATCTATCCATTAGTGTAATTCTCAAATGATTAGAGCATTTCCTTTAGCAACAGATGCATGTAATCAATAATTTCAACAGATGCATGTAATCAACAATTTTAGTCATTTTTTAAAAGTAGTTTTTAATGTATTCATAACACATAAAAACAAATTAGAACGTGGAATGTGATGATAGGATATCATACATTAATAATGTGCTTTTAGATGTAGCTTATTTCTCATAACTAATGAGATAATGGTCTCTGAAAAACGAACTTTTGCCAGGTTTTGGTCAGGGTAGCGCCTTAAGCTGCATTGTCGACTTTTATTCGGTTACTTATATTCATTGCATTTTATTATTAATATTCAAATGCGTTGTCAATGCTAAGGACTAAGATGAAATTTAGGTATTGCAGTTAATAGTGTCTGCACTCTGCAGTTCTCTCTACCTACCGTACGAAGTGGAGCAGAATTATGATTTTATTTGTACCATTCGCCCTGCAGTTATAATACAGCTGTAGCGCGAAGCTCTACGTAAAACGAAATATTATTTTCTCAGAAAAACCGCATACATACTTTATTTATTTTATTTTATTTTATTTGCAAGACCAACAGCTATCATAATTAGGATAGATACTACTAATAACAACAGTAAGTCAATTAAAGGTCCTCACTAATAGATACAAAGGTGAATTTACAACAGTGGTAAATACGATTTAACACTCGAAAGTATCCAATACAACATATTTATGCCAAATGAGAGCTAAACTTGTATTATACGTATAAAATACAATCAACTCATACTTAGGACGGTCAATAATACTACAAGCTATTTTAACAGAAAAATAAACACAAATACAAAAGTAAATCGTAGTTGTGTAGCAACGCATCAATATCTCACTTAGAGCTACCAAAAATGCATTGTTAAGTATGCGCCTAGCTGACGCAGCACTAGTGTTAAACAAATCGAAGTCAAACTCATTGGCTAGCTTATTGAAATTATTGCTCGCTCGCCATATAAATGTATTTTGCCTATAATTTGCAGATGAAAACGGGAGACTTAAAATTTTGTTGTATCTAAGAGGTTTGGCGGGACAGCTAACATGTAGTTTAGATAAAAACTCAGGACAGTCAATAGCACTACAAGCTATTTTTAACAGAAAACTGAGGTAAGCAATCTCACGACGCATAGAAAGAGGAGGAAGGTGATGTTTTTTACAATAGCTAATATAATTATCTGAGGTATAGCGATAGTCATTGGTTACAATTGTCAAATCGATCAAACCGTTTAGTTTAGTTGTGTAAAGTAAGTGTCTGATCAAAACACATCATCATCATCGCTCAATCGCTCGTGGTAATGGGCCGGTTCGATTAAACTTTACCAACAGATAGATAACAATTCCGGAAGTGATATTGGCTAAATTTTATGGAAAAAACTTTTGAGATGTTTTTTGTGGACAATATTACAGCCCTTCACAAGTCCACTGCTTAAAATAGGCCTCCCCCAATGAATAATTAAACTATACCGATTTATTTAATGAAAAATTATATGAACGTGTTAAATTCATAAAATAAGTATACTGTTTTCGTCATTCAGTCACGTCATTCGTTTTAAACTCCCTTTAATGAGCTGAAGTGGTAATGGGCCGGTTGGCATCTCGTAGACAACATCTGTTGGTAGCGAGGATAACAGTGTAGAGTCATTGAAATGGAGTGAAATTAGGGTGAGTGAAATCACGGTTCGGATCCAACTGTAAGTTTCACCCCCACTCGTGAACTTTTGATAAGCTAAATTAATGATGATAGTAATAATTCTTCTTAAATTTATGCTGGGCCTAACAAATTTAAAGACATAAGAGATTGGTAAAGCGACATAAATATTTTTAATTATGTAAAGAATTAAATTGTTCATCTGTAATATCGAAAAAACTGCGTTTTATTGAGCTCAGGCCGTTATTTGCTCAGGCAATATAATACGAATAACCATTTTTAAAATGTTTGTCTGTCCAGTGGCCCATACACATCTACATTCTTCATCTATCCTCAATTAAGAATGAAAATGCAGATGCGCTGCCCACCCTTGGGGGCCACTAGATGGAATGCCTCGTTAATAGTAAAAAGGATCTTCTAAAAGAAGGGTAGGGGAAGGAAGGGGAAAAAAGGGTTCTCTACGGTCACCACACAGAACACAGCCCTGAGCTGCTATTTTAAGTTGGTACTCTGTAAGAGCGTGGTTCATCCCCGGTTTAGCTGACGCATTCGTGCATCAAACATAACAGAGCTGCAGCATGATGGTACACAGGTAATGGCTCTAACACGTTGAGTTGATTAATCTTCGAAATAGCTGAACTGATCCTGATGAACCTTCAACAAAAAATAAAGCGCAATATCAGAAAGGCCTTGATGGCTGTATATTATCTAAGAAAAATTGAAGAATTTTATTTAAGTAAACATTTTTAAAGTATTGATTTGGTGATTATTTTAAATCTAAATGCTGACACAGATCTATAGATCTAAGCCAAGGGAAGTCGCGGTGATACGTAAGACTACAATAAATAACCTCGATTTAAATTGCTTGATGTATGTTTAACAATAGATTTTTTTATTCTTTTTTATTTTTAAAATTGAATTGGGTTGGGTTGTTTGTCTGTAATAAGGAAATAACTGCTTTTTTGCACAAAATCTGGGCAGTTTCTTGAGCTATGGCAGTTATTTGCACACCATTAAGACATGACTATAACCATTTTTAGTTATTTTATAAGTATTTTAATTTAGTTATATATATATATATATATATATATATATATATATATATATTGAGAGGTTTTTTGTGGAAAAAAACTTTATAAATTAAATACACCACATCAGGGTGGGATGCTAGCCTACAACAAATGACCATCGATTTAAAATGCTTGACATATGTCTTAAATTAGATTTATTAAATCATTTTTAAAACGTTAACTTTATTCTGGGTTTTAGTCAAAGTTCATTATTTTCTCCCACACACGCGATTGTATCACATAACCTTGATTTGAAAGCAACTACCGTTGTACAAAATAAATAATATAAGAAAAACCTACCTAGTAGTACTACAGTACATGTCCAGTAATTACTGTGTTTTAATAGTAATAATTTAGAAGCACGCTAAGGAATAATTAAAGCAAGCAAGTAAGATTCTTTTCAAAAAATAATTAAAGCAAGCAAGTAAGATTCTTTTCAAAAAATAGATTGTAAACATCGTTATTGACCACCACTTCATTGTATGACCACCTAAAATGTTATAGGCAATTATTATAGCTTGTTCTTGACCGCATCGCTAGTTAAGTGGTCGTGAGCGCGACTGCTGAACATGTTGTTCAGGGAGCGAATCCCGTGTCGGGACAAGAAATAGTTATTGGGTTATTCCGTAAAGAAATTTGCAGTAGAAGCGTGAAGTAGGGACTTGGTTGTGTTTTTTCATGCTTCAGGAACGCATAAAGTCGTTTGGGGTGGATCGCCTGATCTCTCCAGTGGTGTTGGATTGTCCGTGCCTCGGAAGCTCATAAAGTCATTAGTTCTGTGCCTAATCTCTCTGGTCATTATAGATGGTCGTTCCATCGGAATAGGAGAAAAGTGGAATAGAAAGTACACCTATTTTTGCGTACACTCTCGTGCACTATAACTGGGTCCTACGTTGATGACTAGTGTCCGTAAAGACTACGTTATTATAATAATAGTTTTAATATTACTTTAGAATTGTGGTAAGTCTTTAAATTTTATAGTATGGAAGCAGTCTTAGTCCGATATCACGTGCTATCAATGGAATTTATTAATTAAATATTTTCTATGCAGGGAAGAAAAACTAAGTGCATATCTGTGAAATAAAAATAGGTTTAATTAAGCTATTTTTGCACAATTAATATTTCATGCAATCAGCTTTCTACTTTAAGTACTAAATTAGTTAGGCAATTAATTGCGTTATTATTCATCTACACTAATAATTTGGAGGAGTAAAATTGTTTGTATTTTTATATCAAATTTGAATATGCTTGTAATATAAGAATAAATCTCTGAAACTGCACATCCGATTCAGATAATTACTTCACTAGGTGGTAGATTTCCTTTCCTGCTTAATGGTTTACCTTAGTAGATATCACAGATGCTTCAGCTGCCAAAAGTCTGAACTGCTGTGATCCAGCCCGAAAGGTACTGGGAGCTAGTAAATTAACTGGCTGTGGGGCATTCCATTTAAGCGATCGAAGGTGACAACTCATCTATTCTAAGAAAAATGATAAAAGTAGAAGATGTATTTGGGTCAATCTTTGGTAGGGCGGTGCTCAGAAAAGCTCTACTTTCTTCTAACTACACATGTTTTTCATTGAAATTTTCAATTCATACGTCTTGTATTTCGACACCTTATATCTTCTAACACTTTGAGGTAGTTTAAAATCATTTTCATAAGCATTTTGTTATATAATATCATACATAATTTGAGTCAAACCTTGTAGTGACGGTGTAAGAATATCCACTACTTGATATCGTTTCGTGGATGTCGTAAGAAGTAATAACAGAGCCAAACTGAAACATGATACGGGCAGCATCATCTTCCTGATAACGATTCAACATTATTTAAAAAACACTGCAGTTGACAACCTGCCCGTCTATACACCTTATGAGGCAGTCTAAGGGGAGGCCCATGTTCAGCAGTGTAATTTATAATTTGTGATGGAAAACGAATTTTAATTAAATGATAAAACTGAACCGTCTTATTTTTTACATTTGTATAGATCATAAATCTATTATCATTTATTATTAAATTGTAACATCGGCCTAAGAAAGTGTTTTATTCAATCCCAAATTTTCATTGTTTCAAAATTAACTCTATTTTTCCAACAGAAGTTAAAATTTTTGAAAACGTATAATGTAATTTATCGTCCAGTAAATAGAGTTATAAAATGATGTAACTATGCTTTCATTTCCATTATTTTATTCCGATTTGAATTCACAGTCTTGTCTATGAGGCAAATGGAATTTTTATTTCCTCTGGAATACATTAAATTGTGGAAAAATCCTGAAAACAACGACACCAGTCACCACAATTAGGGAGTTGGATGAAAAGAAGTGATGAAGACAGGCGTATTACAAATTTGCATTTGAATGTGAGTCGTGACTGCAAAAGGGACAAAGACTTTTATGTCCATTACACAGAATTATAAAAGAGACTTGTCCTGACTTTAACACATTATTATTATATGCAAAATTACCTCGGGTGTGATATTTATTACGAAACATATTTGCATGCACCCCACTAATTTTATATAATAAAATATAGTTGAATATATAATAAAGTATAGTTTAATGTTTATTATTATTCGTTAAACGGATGGTCGTCTTCCTTTGTCAATGCTCATCTTGACTTTGTTCATAACTACCAAAAAAGGGAAACGGCGTTCGCACCTCTTCCTTCGGCTGGTTTATTCATCCGGCCGTGAAATCCCCACCACAATGGCCTTATGAGACACTGGTCTTGCGCCTCTTATCAGGGACCACCTACACTACACCACTACGTTGGATTCGGAACACCGCGATGGGTGTGACCCCAAAATGTTTAACTCCGTGCGACAATCCAGTTTCTTAAAAGAAAGTGGTTGGCGACTAAGATTACGGGCCCTTAAACTTAGTGGATTGTATATATTAATTCGTAACTGCCTCTTGAAAATTCAACGCTCTTCTCTACAGCTGTTCCTTCCCGGATGCGTTTAAAGAAGCGGTCATCATAGGAATTCCGAAAACAGGGTAACCGCGCACCACAGCCTCTAGTTACAGACCCATAAGTCTCCTCAGCGTACTGGGGAAAGTTTATAAACGTATAATATTAAATCGCCTCCGTAAACAAGTCCTTACCAACAAGCTTCTTCCTGATAAGCAGCTCGGTTTCAGACCCGATCACTCGTGTACAAACCAGATTTACCGCCTCATGGAATATATATCCTAGAAGGCTTCTTCCACTTAAAGGGTAATAATTGAACCCATAACACCGGCGCCCAATCCTTAAACGTCGCCAAAGCGTTCGACTAAGTCTCGCATGATGGCTTGCTTTACAAGTTGTTTAATCTTAACGTACCTGATAGCTCACATCATCAGAGCGTTCCTTGCCAACCGCCATTTCCGATTTTGTATAAAGGGAACTTGCTCCTTCAAATGCCCTCTCAGGGCTGGAATCCCTCAGGACTCCGTCCACTCCCCACTCTGATTCAGACCCAATTGTTAACACCGCTCTCTTTGCAGACGATACAGCACTCTACGTCTGTCATTTCCACAAGAAATATCTCAGAGCGATGCTCCAAGGAGCCGCCAATTGCTCAGGCGAATGGTTTCGCCTATGGAGAGTTGAGGTGAACCCTGAAAAAAGTATAGTAATATACTGTTACGCGCTCAAATCGGCGCACTAGCGCCATCTAGTCTCGAACCGAAGAACTAAACTTCTTGAAGTTTAAAACTCGAACTCTCGGTACCTTGCGCGTGTTTACTTGAACATTCTGGATATTATGCTAATTTATATAAATAGGCGCTGCAAGATGCGATCGAGGCAGAGTTGAACTCGGCGACACAAGCGAAGCTTCGGAGCGGAATTAAGTGAATTAGTGTGTTTAATTATTAGTGTTTTAAGTTTTAATTTGTGTAAAGTAAATTAAAGTGTTAATTTAGGTAATTTTATCGGCAATTTTTATTGTCACGAACCTCAAGCTCGTAACAATTGGTGTCAGAAGTGGGATAAAATCATGCCGATTTTACCTAAGGAGGAAACGGAGGGTGTTCGTACCCGCAGTCAACGCCAGCATGAGGCGGACCAGAGAAGATTTGGTGGTGCAACGCCGCAGACGTCGGAGGGCCAGCCGCCGGCAACGGACGCCAGTTCGTCAGTAGCTCCTGCATCTGCAGCACCTGATTTAGGCGCCCTGATGGTGATGCTGCAGGAGCAGGCCCGCCGACAGGAGGAACAGGCCCGCCGACAGGATGAACAGGCCCGCCGACAGGAGGAACAGGCTCGTCGGTTCGAAGAGCAGCTGAAGCGCGGACAGGAGGAACAGGCCAGTCAGTTGAAAGAGCAGCAGGAGGAACAGGCCCGCAGACAGGAGGAACAGGCCCGCCGACAGGAGGAACAGGCCCGTCGCTTAGAAAGGCAACTCAAACGCGATAGGGAAGAGCAGATGCTTCTCATGAAGGACCTTCACGCTACCTTCGGGAAAGAGATAAGGGAGGTGAAGGATAAGGTTGCTCAACATGATAACCGCCTGTCGGAAGCTGAGACCCAAATCAACCAAGTTAAGAAAACGCTGGATGAACTCAAACTTGGAGATGGAATTGCAGCCCCCGCAGTAGCTACCACACCTTCGCTACGTGGGTTCAAGGTACCACCGTTCGACGGGACTTCTTCCTGGTCGGCCTACAAAATCCAGTTCGAGGCTGTTATGAAGGCGAACGGCTGGAATAAAAGTCAGGCCATGACTGCTCTCACACTAGGCCTGCGCGACCAGGCCTTAACAGTTCTGGAAGCTCTCGGTGAGGAAGTGACTTATGAGCAACTCCTTGAGGCATTGGAGGCGAGATATGGCGACGCTCACCTGGAACACGTCTTTCGTGCGCAGCTTAAAGATCGTGTGCAGCGCATCAACGAAAACCTGCAGCAGTGGGCTCTAGAAGTGGAGAAGCTGGTGCGAAAAGCATACCGGTCTGTACCTGCGCTCATTGAAGGGAACCTGGTGCAGACATTCATCGACGGCATCCGCGACCTGGAAGTCAGAGCTGCTGTGAGGCTCGGGCACCACGAGACGCTTAAGGACGCCTTGGCCCATGCACTGGAAGTGGAAGCCGTGCGGCAGGATCATCGTTCCCATCGCGTCAGGGAGGTTGCAGCAGCTACAGTTCGCGACCGCAACAAAGGATACAGCCCAAGGTGCTATGGCTGTGAGGAAAAGGGCCATCTTCGATCCAACTGCCCTAAGCGAACCCTAGAAAGGGAAATTGAATGATCTCAGGAGGGTAGTGCGGCCAACGGCGCCGCCCAGCAGCAGCAGGGAAACGAGTAAAAGCCAGAACTGCGGGGCGGGTGCACGCTGATGTTAAAAGAGCCCCAAGGATCTCGATCTCACAAACCCATGATGGGAACAGCCTAATCATAAAGGGCGAGATCAACGGAATGCCGTGTAAGCTGTACCATAATGATTATTCAGGAGGCCATCTGGGAGTTAAACGAACTCTACTGAAGATCCGAGAACGGTTTTACTGGGTCCACTGTCGAAACGATGTCGAGGACTGGTGTCGCAAATGTACAAGTTGTGCGGCTGTAAAGGGACCTCAGACTCGTAGTAGAGGTGCATTGAAGTTGTACAATGTTGGTGCACCATGTGAGAGAATAGCCATTGACGTGGCGGGGCCGTTTCCGGAGAGTGAAAGCGGTAACAAGTATTTCATGGTTGTGATGGATTACTTCACTAAGTGGCCAGAAGTCTTCGCCATTCCAAATCAAGAAGCTTCAAAAGTTGCTGATAAGCTAGTTCATGAAGTCTTCTATCGTTTTGGTGTACCTTTAGAGATTCACAGCGATCAAGGAAAGAATTTTGAGTCTCAAATATTCCAGGAAACTTGCCGAGTTATGGGTAATCATAAAACAAGAACGACTTCTTATCACCCGCAATCTGATGGAATGGTAGAACGATTTAATCAGACATTGGAGAGGTACCTAGCGAAAGTTGTAGACAATCGGCAACGAGATTGGGACAAGCACATACAACCGTTTTTGTTGTCATATCGAAGCGCTGTTCACGAAAGTACAGCAGTGACACCAGCTTTCGCAAACTTTGGAAGAGAATTACGGCTGCCTGCAGACCTGATCACCGGGATACCACCCGATGCTCCACGCAGTATAACCGATTATGCAAATGACTTGCGGAACAAAATGAATGACGTTTATGAGCACGTCAGACAATCGGGTCAGCAAATGTCTGAAAAGATGAAAACCCGGTATGATCGCAAAATGAACAACAAAGGGTTCGACGATGGTTCACTTGTGTGGTTGCACAATCCAGTCCGCAGCAAAGGGAAATCTCCTAAGCTTCAAGCTAAATGGGACGGCCCGTACCGGATTGTGACCAGGATCAACGATGTAACCTACCGGATACGGAAAGGCGCAAGAGGGACTCCTAAGATCCTCCATGTGGATCGCCTAGCGCGTTATTATGGGGCCGATAATGCTCGGGACGAGCATGTCTTAGGAGGGGGCAGTGTTACGCCGCACTCAAATCAGCGCACTAGCGCCATCTAGTGTCAGGAACGAGAGCGAGGGGAGCGTTGCAGTTTATGACATCACACATCTTTCGACGGACAGCGCCACCCGAAGAACTAAGTTTCTAGAAAATCTATACTCGAATTCTCGTTGCCTGGCGCGCATTTACGTGAATGTTCGGGACGCTTCTTTGCTAATTATATAAATAGGCGCTGCAAGATGCGATCGAGGAGTTGAGTTGAACTCAGCGACACAAGCGAAGCTTCGGAGCGGAATTAAGTGAATTAGTGTGTTTAATTATTAGTGTTTTAACTTTAATTTGTGTAAAGTAAATTAAAGTGTTAATTTAGGTAATTTTATCGGCAATTTTTATTGTCACGAACCCTAAGCTCGTAACAATACTATCGAACATGCCTGGGACATGTTACAACGAAAAGCTTTGAGAGATTTTTCAAATTTGACGACGGAGCAACAACTACACGAATACTTTCAAAAAACATGGGACCTCATACCGCAGCAAGATATTGATAATTAATTTATTTTAAATATGAACAATCGATCTCGATGTAAATTAATGTAAGGGGTGGCAAGACTGATTACTAATAATAATATTTTATAAGATTTTTTCTTAATTTAATTAAAATTAGTAGTTTCATAATAAGAAATGAACTTTTTATCATACTTATTTTCTACGGTGATTAAAAAAAAATAATTTTTATTTAAAACAAAACATTATAAAATATTTTTTATTATTTATTAAAGACCTTAAAATACGAGTAAACTATCAATCATTTTTCCATTTTCTATATCAGAAAATTCTTCATAGATTTTTAGATATTTGATGAAATATAAAATATCCTTAAATTCTGTTGATAGGTTATGTGTACATATATATAACATATTACTGTTGACCACAAGGTACCTCACGGACTGGCAGTTTATCCCTTATTTTGGAGAACAAGGAGGTTATTGCCTTGGGAGTGCCGGAAAACATGCGTTAAAACCGGCGCCATCTCCAAAGCACACGTCTCAGCATAATGGGAGGGTTTCCATCAGGCCCACACGACTTGCTGACATCCAGGGAGATGAGTGCTTTGTAAACCGAGCGCTGTGTAAACCGCACAGCCAGCATGGAGCATTTACACCACGGGAAGGTCGACGCTGTATTCCCCCCGTTATGGATAGTCGAGTTGGACGCAAAGAAAGAGCCTAACAGATCGGCTTTCCCCTTTGCAGCATGGGCCAGTGAGTAGTCCTCTCTGTGCAGAGATGGAAGAGATGGCTGACAGAAGTTCCCTTGGACATCCTCGGCGAGATATTATAATGCATAGATTCCAGATGGTGAATAAGCTTCTCGCCAATTCTGCCGATGAGCTCAGACCTTGCCTTGGCAATGACACTTTTAGAGTACTTGGAGGCGGAATTATGCCTCTTTATAAGAGTGATGGTGTTTGCATCCCGAAACATTGTTTGTCGTCAACCAATTTTATGATTATTGATATCTACCGTTTGTGGTTGGTACCTGATTAAAAGGCCCTTTTGAGGGCCACAAATACGATCGATAATTAATAAATTCAGTCTCTTAGAATGTGAACGTTCTTTAAAGCCTTAGTTCTCCTCCTATCCTATACTTTTTTCCTTTTCGTATGCTCTTATTTTTATTTTTATTATTTTCTAATGGTAAGTATACTATACGAGAGCTTGCGGCCTTCTTATAAATACCGCTCAAATATAATTTAATAGACGGCACTCTATTTTTGGATTGGATGCCTAACTAAACTTCATCAATGCCTTTGGTTAATAGATGTAATAATAAATATTAACTTATAAAACATCAGGGATAATTAATAATCATGCATTAAAATAATAATAAGTTTTATATGAATTTTATTGTTTGTTTCATATAAAAGTATTATAAAGCTATTTAGGTATTGCTTTAAAAAAACAATGTTCTTTCTAAGCCCCGCAACGTCCGTCCGTCCGTCCGTCCCTCTTCCTCTGCTCCTTCCCCTTACGGAAAGTGCATGATCCTCCTCATCCGGAAACCGCGTAGGCGAAGTAACCAGCTGTGTAAGACCATATGCCAAGGCAAAGTTCTTTCGAGTTCGTTCCTCCCCTTCTCTTTTGACCTCAGATAAACCTATAATATCCGAGTACAACTTGTCTATCTCTTCTTCTAGCTCCTGGATCTTCTCGTCAGTCCTCAGGGTGCGTGCTTTATGTTGCCAGGTCGAGACGTCTTAGGTGGCAGCCGAACCTCTACCCTAGTTTCTTAGCACGCTCTGCACCACTATTACGTAACATGGTAGCCAGGAATTATATAACATATTTTGTCATAGTGGCCACTCTTGGCGAGCAGGTTGGCAACCACAGTTTCTTATTGCTTTTTGCTGTTCTCAAAGAGATGCCCATCTTCTGCCTCGGTTTACCTTTGTCGTCTCTTATGACACTCATGAGAAGATATGGGTTTAGTGCATATTCTGACCCGCCAATACACGGTGATATATACAAAATATAAAATTAAGTTTTTTTGCCTAAAACGTTGTGATTACTTCTCTTTGATACTTAGGTACTCGGAAACATTGGTCCTATAAACGTAAACAATGTAAGTTTTATTTAACTTAATATATTTGTACGAGTTTTAAATACATTTCAGACTTTTGCACTCCTTCTCCACATAAACTTTAGGTAACGATGCCATGACTCTCCACAGTGCTCATTTGTTGCACGTATTTTGTATATTGTATATTGCATATTATACGTATTTTGTAATAAGTGCGTGCGAACAACTGGTACGTAGTGCTTGTACTTTGAGGAAATTGTCACCACAGAAGTCAGAAAGCCGTTGTGAATTGATCTCATTCAATTTCCACAATTCATTTCGTTGTTGGCATCACGAAAATTTTCTTCCGCTGCAATTTCTCTCGAAGAAAATAAATTGCATATTGGTATACTGTTATGCGTGCGAGAATGAATTTATTGCGTGGAATTGGAGTGTTGTCCTATAGTTAGAGTAATTTATGTTAGCTTAGAAATGAAAGTGATCTGTTTGGAAGTATTTAGATATAGTACACCTCACATATTATTGTTTTTACATACATATATATATATATATATATACATATATATATATATATATATATATATATATATATATATATATATATATATATATATATATATATATATAATTCGAATACGGAACCAGATACAAAATCAATCCAACTGCATAGATTTACACATCCATTATTAAAAGGTAAAGTAATATCCCCGAAACTCTTCACCACTGCATTGGAATTCGCTTCCTAGGTACTGGACCGGAAAGGATTTAATCATCAATGTATCGAAGACATCAAAGGAAAATAAAGGATCAATGGTGAGTACATCACTCACCTTCGATTTGCTGACGATATTGTCCTTATGATAGAATAGCTGGAGGATCTAAGCACTGTCAATGACCTTAATAGTGTCTGCTAACGGATAGGTCTTGAGATGAATATGCACAAAACAAAAGTCATGCGTAATATCTATGTCGCACCTATGCCGGTGATTGTTCAGAGCACTAAGCTTGAAGTTGTTGGCGAATACGAGTATGTTTACTTGGGACAAATAGTCCGACTAGGTAAGTGCAACTTCGACCGAGAAGTCAATTGACGGATTCAACTCGGCAAGGGAGCGATTGGGAGATTACGACACATCTTCTCGTCAGGCACAACTCTTCAAAACTGGATTGTGCAACCAGTGCGTGTTGTCAAAGATGAATTGTGGTAAGACGTGGTCCTTCACTGCTGGTCGTATGAGGAAGCTCAACCGAGTTATCACGAGGGCTGTGCTCGGGGTTTCTCTTCTTGTGCGTTGTGCGTTGTGGTTTCTCTTCTTCTTGTGCATAATAAACTTAGAAATGAGGATATCCGCAGTAGAAACCGAGTGAGCGACATAGCCCAACGGATTAGTAAGCTGAAGTCGCAATGGGCCCGTCATATAGCTCGAAGAACTGACAACCGTTGGGGAAGAAAGGTTCTCAAGTGCCTTTCGCAAGAGCGAAGTGTAGGGTTTCCCCACGAGATGGAGTGACGTCATGGTGAGAGATTCAGGAAGTCGATTGATGCAAGTGGCGCTTTGTGGCATTCCTTGGGGAGCTCTATGTTCAGCAGTGGACGTGTTAACGGCTGTAATGATGATGATGATGATGATTGTCCTGTAGTAGCGGTGTTAGAATACCCCATATTACCCCGTTGTTGTCATAAAATGCGGTAGAAAATTCAAATTGAATATATATTTTTAGTTCACAGCTGCATAATAATAAACCATTTATATTGCCAATGCGCTGTGGTATGAGGCAACGTGCCAGTATCATATCACATAAAGAGAGTGAAATCTGATTCGCAAGCTTTAGTTTTACGAAGCTTATAAATTTTATTTTATATTTTAT
The DNA here is from genome assembly GCA_036936625.1 of Parnassius smintheus behrii. Lineage (NCBI taxonomy): Eukaryota > Metazoa > Arthropoda > Insecta > Lepidoptera > Papilionidae > Parnassius > Parnassius smintheus. The sequence continues at coordinate 26,906,114 of JAUPFT010000029.1, read as the reverse complement.
CTAAATTAGAGAAAACAGTTTGCTTCTTTTTTATGGAATACGAATTACGGTCGATTTCGATTACTAGGCGATCACTAGTAATGTTAAGTTGACCAGATTATATATTAGTACAATGGAATAAAATAGTTAGTGTGTAAACTTAAAATTTTACAAATGTGAAAAAATCGGCTCCTTAAACGTCTTACTATGTTCTGCTAAGTGGAAGGACTCCATTTCTTCGAGTTAGTCCAGGTAGATATCATCCTTTTACCTATTTCTGACACAGAAAGATCACTTCTTGCGGCATTGAGCAGTGCAGATCTTGCACTGCTCAATGCCGCAGTCTGAATAATAAAAAGACCCAATATAATTAAAGGATGTAAGGCATGCCATCTCAGTCTTCAGAGTTGATAACATGTTTTCAGCCTTCTTGGTTTGAAGTTGGCTGCAAATGTCCGTAGGTAACAGTTGTTATTTACATAGGGTTGACTAAAATTTCGCTTGAAACTTAAATTTTACAAAATGGCAGTAATCCCACATTGCAGCTATATTATGATAGCGCTAATGATTCGGTTGGACCATTAGAGGACCACGACGTTCTATTTATTTGTCGTGAAATTATTTTATTTAAAAACCCTAAAAGACTAAAAAGTAAAAGAAAACTAATCTGCTTTTAAATTGCAATATTAGTTATAATTACTTTACTATAATGCTTTTAGGAAACATATGGATTTGCCATAAATGTTTCCCAGAAGCAAATAATATAACTTTGAAAATCAGCTTGACGTTAATAAAATGTTTATTAGGTACCTACACTCATTCAAAAGTAACTTAATTTAATTTAGTTTCTCCATTATGCAATTGCAATTGCATTTTGCATAAAAAGTTTTATAATAATATTTTATTCATTAATTAATCGTTACCAACTCCAGTGAATAAAAATTTTAGTGAAATAACCTTGTTTGCGGCGTAGAAGTATCGTACACCCCATTTCGTAACGTGGATCTCGTTTGGAGCAATTATAGATGAGATAAGCTAGAAAGTCTTCGGCTACTGATAGATAATGATATAAACACCTCACTGAGGTCAGATGCAAAATACCTAGCGATGGGCACAGCGTCAAAAATACGAGACGTCTTGCAACGCGACTCTTACCTAACCTGCGTGTCAAACGTGCCAAAATTAATATATTAATTTTTAAATAACTTAACCAAACGAAACTAGTTGTTAGTAATTCGTAAAAATACACATACCTACATAATATGTATAGCGTTATACCTGTAATTCCTGAAATGGTAGGCAGAGTTTAAATAGCAGGGAGCTACTCGAAACACGTCAAAAATCGTCAGACAATGTAATCAGAATTATAAAATAATAAGTAAGCTGGTATATGTTGTAGAGACACGCTGTAGCTATATTAAGGTTGCATTAAGAATGGGTCGGCTCGACCGGGGAAAGATCACCGTCACAGCTTACTAAAGTCTCGTGCTGTAGAAAGGCTTCCCCCATAGGTTACCTAACAGAGCGGATATACAGGGTCAATTTTAATTTACTAAAGACCTTTTGGGAACGTAATGGTGGCATAATTACAAACGATTTTAGCGAGATCATTCTTTACAGAATGTAATACATTTACATAAAAGATACTTTTAAGTTTTTATTGTCATGTCTTACTCCTTTTAAGTTTGTATTTTGTAGTACCTAAACAATTCAGAGTACATAGTCACATAAAATGTCTTTTTTATTTTACACTTGATATCAGTATCACACATCATGTTGAAAAAGCAATATACATAATAAGATAGGCAAATTACATTAAAAAAATCACAAATATTAAAATAAGCAATAGGTAATTATCTCAGATCATATAAACAACAGGAGATATGGCAAGGAGGCGTGGCACTTGCGAACGCATCCGGCCGCAAAGCGGCCTGATGCCAGTTTCGGTAATTAGTCGAATGTCAATTTGTGACGTCTTCACTGCTCGTGATTTTTGACAAAATGCCGCGTTATTCAGTGATTGTTTGCAAAAATAACAGCTGTATTGTGAATTACATGAAAGATGGCATCTCATTTCACACGTAAGTACCAAAATATTAATGTTTTTCTTATTCAATTTATTAAAACATTACTTCGTGGTACTAGAAACACGATGAAAAACCAAATCAAATGTTTTCATTAGGAACAAAAACCATTGCTTGCTAAGTACAAATCGACCTGTGAATCAGCTGGTCTAATAGCGCAATGGATAAGTGTTTTACTGATACTCTCACTCACACGATAGTTTCGTGAAGCAGCCGCTGCCGGCTTTTGTGAGTGAATGATAGCGACAGATGTTTTTGTGTGAATAAGTTTTGTACGGTGCATTGTAAATTCACGCTGTGTATGATGAGATAAGGTTTATAATTGGTTGTGTAATATGTTCTGATTTATAAAATGCGAGTGTGTGCGCGATTGTGTATCTATTGCTTTTATTATGTAGTAGTTGGCGCGTGGTAGGGGCCAACTGGAGACACCGGGTTCCGATACATTTTCAACTACTGAGCATATCTCCTGTTGTTTATATGATCTGAGGTAATTATAAAGTATGACCTCTTCGACGCGCCGCCGCGCCGGTCGACGCTCGCGCTCAGCTGATTGTGTCGCAAGTGCCTACTGCTCACAGAGTACTTTTTTATACTGCCTACTAAACTATTCACCACTGTGCCTATGGTACCAGGGCGCCACTCCAAATGACAAATTTACATTAACTTTTCATATACCTACTCCTTTTTTGCATAAAGCAATTTGATTGACTATTTCATTATTTTATTAATTTGTTTACGAATTTATAGATATTTTTAATAAACAATTAGGTAGTTTGTTACGATCACTGCCCAAGGCCAAGCCAAAGGTATACATTGACGTCGATACAGGCGTCATCAAAGGCGCCGACTGACCTTTTTGGTTCGCAGCACGTGCAAATTAAATGTCGAGTATTAATTAGCTATTTTTTATTTATTAAATGCAAGTTGTATTTAAAAAATCGATGCGGATTAAAATAATTACAAATATTACAATAAAATAGTTACAATGATTAAATACAGATATTAACACATTTTACAACAGTAATTGATTAAAAATATTTGGGTAAAAAGGGTTCAATAAAAATATTAAAATACAAATTTATACATTAGAATTAGAGGTACCTACTCGTCCGCGGATGGCGGCGAGTATCGCGCACATAGCGTTCAAAATAATCACCTCCACATTCTATGCATAGGTATCCGACCGACACGAGATTAAAGTTGAGTATTCATTTTGATTTGATCGAATGCCCAAATTATTTTTTCTTTCAACATGTCGCGGGTTTCGAGTGCGCGACCAGAATACACTAATGTCTTTACATGCCCCCACAAATGAAAATCCATTGGTGTAATATCTGGCGATCTGGGAGGCCATGCACAAGGCCCGCCACGTCCAATCCAGCGTCCAGGGTATTCTCTGTTTAAATAATCCTTAACTTGACGAGCATAATGCGCCGGTGCCCCGTCAAGTTGATAATAAATATTGCGTAGAGATGCAATTGGTATATCCTCTAACAATTCCGGCAGCGTGTCGGTGAGAAAATTGTGATAGCTTTCACCATTTAATCTTTCTATGAAAACCGGGCCCAGTAAAGTTGTATTAATAAGGCCTGCCCACACATTGACACTAAACCGGTGTTGAAACCTATGTGGTCTTGGTTCATGTGCATTTTCATAGCACCACAAGTGTTCATTGTGCGTATTAAATAGCCCTATTCTACCAAATGTTGCTTCATCAGTCCATAAAATGTTAGCTCGTTCAGCAACTAGTAACCAATTACAAAATGTAACTCGCGCAGGTTTATCAGCTTCGCTGAGTTCATGAACACGGTGCAGGTGAAAGGGGTACTTCCCTTCATTGTGTATGACACTCCATGCGTAATATTGTGATACATTGAACTGTCGGGCTGCTTCATAAGTGCTCGCTGCTGGATTTTCTTCAAAAAACTGTAGAATGTCTTCCTGCTCACGTACTGTGCACCGCGGTGGAGGACCACGATCGATTGATACAGGCTGGAATTGCCCGTAATCTCGCAATCGCTGTGTAGCGCCTAACATCTTAGCGTAGCACGGTGCACGTGAGTTGGGAAATCGCCTTGAATATTTACGGCAGGCTTCACTAACGTTATCATTGCAAATTGCTAAAATTCGCACCATTTCGGTATCCTCAACATTTGAGTATCGGTATGCCATCGTAACAAGGTAACGTTCACAATAATCTCACAACGAAAAGACAAGCGTCGCGGGCGCATCAAAGGCGACTGAGCAGTGTTGCCAGATGCCTTGAACCTTTTATCTGTATTAGGAACTGCTAAAATCTGTATTAAATCTGTATGCTATTTAAATCGGAAAGATTCTTATGGGAGGCTCAATGCGGATTTAGACCTGGAAGAGGATGCACGGATCAAATGTTTTCTCTCCGCATGATCACGGAGAAGCTTCTGAGTGTTAACCGGAGGATTTTCTGTGCTTTTGTGGATCTGGAGAAAGCATTTGATAAGGTTATAAGGAAGAAAATGTGGGAACTGTTGCCGGGATATGGTGTGGATGGTCGATTGTTAAGGGCTGTGCAGTCACTTTACTATGACTGTAAAGCCTGTGTGCGGGTAGGGCATGACCTGTCACCCATGTTTAGCGTCCAAGCGGGCGTAAAACAGGGTTGTGTCATGTCTTCCTGGCTGTTCATACTGTATCTCGACAGCTGTTTACAGAAGCTGAAAGATAGCTGTTTGGGTGTGAAATTGGGTGACATAAAAGTTAATTGTCTGCTGTATGCTGATGATGCAGTGCTTATTGCACCATCAGAAGCAGAACTGCAGGCATTAGTCACGTGTATGAAAGAGGAATGTGAAATTAAAGGTCTCCGTTTGAATGCTAATAAAACTAAGGTTTTGGTATTTGAAAAGGACGAAGAGAGAACGAAATGTGAAATATGGGTAAATCAGGAATGTCTAGAACAGGTAAATGAAATTGTATACTTGGGGAGTGCTTTCAGCCGGGATGGAAGATGTGATTTAGATGTGGATAGGCGTGTCGCTGCCGGAAACAAAGTCAATGGTGCCCTGAATGCATTAATAAAAAGGCAAGGCGTGGTGAAGAGTGCACGCCTTGCAATACATAACGCAGTGTTGGTACCGACTTTGTTATATGGCAGCGAAACCTGGGTATGCCAGAAGAAGCATAAAAGCAAGTTGAATGCAGTGGAGATGCGATCTCTTCGTAAAATGTGTGGCGTTACCATAGCCGACCGAAAGCGAAACGAAGAGATTCGCAATATGGCAGGATTGAAAGATGACCTTATCACAAAAATTGATAGGGGCGTACTCCAATGGTTTGGACACGTTGAACGAATGAGTGAAGACCGAATGGTGAAGAAAATATATAGAGCGAAAGTAAATATTAAAAGGTGTCGAGGTAGACCGAGACTAACTTTCGAAGACCATGTGAGCAAATTGCTCGAAGAGGGGAGGGTCAAGAGTACTCGGATACCTAGACGTGCATGTATGAAGAAGTTAATGAACCTGAAAGAAGCGAAAGAGGTATGTAAGGATCGTGACACTTGGCGATCTGTTCTCTCTGGCTACCCCGTTAGGGATTGTGCGTGACGATAAGTAAGTAAGTAAGTAAGTAAGTATGCTATTTAAACTTAAAATCTGTATAAAATCTGTATAATATAATAAACCAAACTAGAATAATTGATCATCATCAATGTTTCTTTTGAAAAACAAGGAATAACTACTAACGTGATAAGCTGATAAAGTTTGATTACCGTTAGGTATTAAATAAAAATATTTTTTATAGAATAAGGGTGACAAACGAGCACACAGTACGCCGATGGTAAGTGGATGCTGTGGCCCATAGACATCTACATTTATCCTCGCTTAAGAATCAAAATGCAGGTGCGTTGTCACGCCTGAGGATTAAGATGGAATGCCTCGTTTCCAGTAAAAAAGGGTCTCCGGATTTCTGCACTCACCATACGAAGCACAGCAGTATTAAGCTGGTTATTTCTGTGAGAGCGTGGTCCTTCCCCGGTCGAGCTGACTCATTCGTGGTGCAACCATCATACGAGTATAGGTGCAGCGTGGCTCTACCAAGTATAAAATATACACTATACACAAAAAAATTTATATAGCAAAATTGAACACATTAATTTAGACAAACAACGTATTAAAACTCAAACATTTGCAACAAACGAACATTTATAATTAATTTATTAGTTTCAGTCACACATATTTTATATATATCTACATATTATATAATACACCTGTATGTCTGCCGTACTTACATGTGTCGTCAGTCACTGACGACTCATGTTACTAATTAATTATATAAGTAGGTAAAGTTTATGAGCATCGTCGTCTCCTACACCCCTCCACCCCTCCCTCGCCACGCGCTTTTTATTGCTAACTGCCTAACTAGGACTATTACCGTTTAGAAGCTCCAATTAAAATATTTTTATTTTTGTATGAAAATAAAAATTGAAGGAATATATTTTTTTCTTACAGATGTTGTTGTTGTGGTGTAAATAATATATTCCCCAAAGGTCTTCAGTAAATTAAAAATGACCCTGTATACAGTTGTCACGCTGGCAAGCGGATTGGTAACCAACATTTATTTTTTATTTTAGCCGTTATTAGGTAGGCGCTGCTGCCATTTCCTGATTGGTTTCCCTGCAGGTCACACTGTCCCTGATACCAGCTGATGCTGTGTTTCGTAAGGTGGGTGTAGAAAAACGGACACTAATGGAATCGAGGTATTTCATCTTTATCTTTAGAGGTGACAACATATCTACATTTTAGCTCTTAATCGAGGATAAATGTCTACGAGTCGTTTGTCAGCCTTATCATATTGAAATTAAATAAAATGATTTTTTTTGGATTGTGTATTTGACATTTTAAAAGTATATTCAAATTCTATCTCACGGGTAATACGGGTATATATTTACAGGATCATTTTGCAATAACCGACCAAATTTGCAGAGAAGGTTTAAAATAATTATGTAAAGAAAAATTAATATTTTTTTAAACATTCTGTTCTTTTATCTTTTAAATCAAGATGCGTGGTAATGCATAATTTTAATTGATTTTACTACATTTGTAAGGGTTGATCCGTATCCAAAAACGTTCAAAATCAGATTCAAATTGGGATAATTTGAAATAAAAATAGAAGTCTTATTTACTCTTATTATTATGTATCATTATTTATATATTTGAACTCAAGTTTAAAATTTGGCTACTCTTAGATTAAAAACTCTGTATATATTCATATACTTCCATGTGAAAGTGGTAATATATTAAATTTTTTGAAATATTTTCCACGCGAAACATCGGGAACAATATAATATAAGAACAGTTTTTGGCTCTTCCGTTACACAAACTAGAAGCATAACATAATCCTGTTCTAGAGTTAGCGCTATAGAAGATACAATATAATATAATACTGTTTAATATAAGCCGACGTCAGTAGACGAGCCTTGAATCTTGTCGATGGTGTAACGTCCGTTTAGACTGCCTCATTGGTCTAGTGATGGTAAGCAGGAATGGTTATCATATTAATGCAATCCATTTTTAATATAGGTTTTTTATTTGATATTCCGCAAGTTGTAGCAATAAACAAATATTCTATTTCTTTGTTTCTTTCTTTCAATAATGCTCGTGCAGCGACTACAGCTACTCGTATACATAGTTGAAGTGTTAATGAGTATAATCGACTGTAGTAGGATACCGCTCTCACATAATACCAGCTAGAAACGGTAGAAAAATGCTACCGTATTTCGTATGTTGAATGTAAAGAACCTGAGTCCCTTTTTAATGGTAATGCGGCATTCAGTAATAGTTCTCAGGGGTGGCAAGCATTTAGATTCTTATTCCACGATAGATGAAGATGTCTGTGGACTATGTCATCCAATATCTATCGCATGGGCTATATGCTGGATGACTCCTATTCTCCCCTTACACTATAAAAGACCCTTATTCTTTAAAAAATGGATACATAATCTAGGATTGATGTAGGAGTCTAAAGGCCAGTATTAACTCACCCTAACATCTACGAAAATACTATAAAAAATTGTTTAAAATATTTATATTTAGCCAACTCAATACATTATTAAAATATCGTTTTAAATTCCTTTCCGTATGAATTTCCTGGAATCCATATTCAACAGATTCAAATACATGAAAGGTATTAAAAAAAATCACGCCCGACTGAAAATAACGCTTTTGATCATTTTACGCTACAATTTTATTTATATTAACAAAATAAACAAGGCCCCATTATAGCTTATAGAAGTCCACCTAAAAAATAAGCCTCACCCACAGGCATCGTTAAATGCACATGTTGCCATAGTTGCCACGCTTAGCAGGCTAGTTGGTAGCCGCAGTCTTTATAATGTTAAGTTGCTAACTGCTGCTGCTGCTGCTCTCGTATGCGAGCTTCCTCTGCCGCCGCTCACGACACCCACGGGACAAAAGGGGCCACTGGATATTCTCAAACCACCGCCACACAGTTAAAACAACACCCAGTATAAGTATCATTATTAACAATTTTAATCTCACACTTCTCAGGATGGTGTTGCGTCTGTGGCGTATGATTTTGTGTAAAAAAATGATGTAAAACCATCGTCGTGATTTTGGTCAAACTTCACCCACACAGTACCGCACATAATTCAGTCCCTCTTGATTTATATATATATATATATATATATATATATATATATATATATATATATATATATATATATATATATATTATTGGAACAAAACAAATTTTACTAATTTTATCTCTTTTTTATTCCCGACGTTTCACTCATGGCCACGTGAGGGAATTATTCTCAAGGCCGTCGGTGACGAAATGCCCCAGATATTTAATTTCGGGGATAAATATTGATGTTTGTGGCCACGGCATCCACTTACCATCAGGTGGACTGTGTGCTCGTTTGTCACCCTCATTATATAAAAAATATTCTATAAAGAATGATATTATAATCATGGTCAAAACATAATGAGTAATTCCGTGCAAGTTGTAAGGGCATTTACCGGCAGTTTTAAAGATAATCTACAAAGTTATCTTGAATCATATTTAAGCCCATCCGTGGCCGCATAGACCTTATTAACTGTCAGCATAGTCCTAATGGCACCACTAGGAACATTCAGCTCCACGAGCAGTTAAATTAGTTTAAAGTTCACTGTTGGACTCTCTCTGTGTCTATTTGCATAAGTATTTTCTTACCAATATTTGATTAGTTCAAAGTGCAATTCTCGCATTGACAATGCTGTAAGTGTAACCAATTACTTGTGAATTTGGAATCAGCTGGAATTTTTTAATCACTTGTTGCACAAGAATTTATGATACTATACAATTGTTCCTGTACGGTTAATAGCTTTAAAAACCACTAGACAATTTTCGTCTTTGTTCGGTATGGCGAAGAACATTTCCCCGCAGTTTTATAATAAACTGAGAAATTTCACAATATTTAATTAAAATACCTGTTATATTTAAGTTAAATAGAGTTAAATAGAACCAAAAAATGAAACTGTTAAAAAAAGAAAGCGAATTATAAGAACTAAAAAGAATAAAATAGTTTCTACATAAATCAATAGCTTTTGAAGTTGGGGCTTAGGCCTCAGAGCTTGGGGCTCAAGACACAATTTTATGAAGAATTACAGCCCCTGTGAATAGAAATAGCAATTGCACAAGCTCTATGTAAATATTAACATTAATAATTCATCACTTATTTTCTACCCTTAGGAGTGAATCTTTTCCTCAAAGTTATATGGGATAATCGCTACACATTTAATGAATATGTCAAATGTCATACATGCTGAAAATACACTGTCGAATTGAAACCTCCTTTTTTTGAAGTTAGCTAACAGAGAGAACAAAGAATATTACTCGGGTCACGTACCAGAAATTCCTGTGCCGTAGGTGCTATTAAAGAGGCATTAAATTCTCAAACGACTTGATTCGTTACTCATAGTAATACGAATTTTATACATTATACTGTAACCACTTGTCCCCTGACTCAATAACAGAGAGTAATTTCATTTACTCCCACAGGAATGACATCAGAAAAGTTAGGTTAGCAATCAAATTTTATGTAAAGTTTACAGTACGTTAAGGTCCCACGGCGCAGGTCTCTCATTTATGAGAGAGTAAGTAGATCGACATGAGGAGAGCGTTTGTTTACTCCAGCACAAGAAAATTTATTTACAACTATCTCGTTATATGTTTGCTACCAATACGCCTTTTAACCACGTAGAACACCAATAGTTCCTAAAATTAATGGAAAGTTTACGACCAGGGTATAAAGCTCCAAACCGCAAACAAATTGCTGGTAATCTTCTTGACGCAGTCTACAACTCAACCACAGAAAGCATAAAAGATGAGTAGAAAAAGAAAGTTGTTAATTTGTCTATTGATCTATATATTTTGGTGGAAGCAAGTACATTTATAGAAGAGGGGTAAACGAACATGCGTCTGGCATCAGGCATCTGACGTTAAGTGATCAACGGCGCTAGTAACATTCGCAGCCCAAAAGAAATCGTACGTCCGTTGCCGGCTTTAGAAAAAGTGATAGATTATAACTTGAAGGTACCTCCTAAATTAACTTCGGTGTGTAATATTTCAGGCAATAGGAAATTTCAAAAGAAGTCGGGCTATGCAGACAAGATCTGCAATATCGACATGGTTTAAGGAATTTCAACGCAACTTATAATGAAAATTAGCAACGGAATTTAATCCGAACAATTCTTTAAAGCCTCGCTTTAAATCATATCGGTTTGGAAAATTGCGGGCCATAGCAGATTTCACAAAGTAGTTGGGCTATAAAGAAAGGTTTTATACTATATCGATATAGTATAAAGAATTTCAACGCAACTTAAGACGAATTTTAGCGACTTATTATCGCTGTGATCAATATAATTTATTTTGATCGCAGCGTTGGGTATAGTCTACATCTAAGTTTGTTATTTTCCAAATATATTTTAAGTTAAGGGTTCACATTCATTAAGAACTTGCAAAGGGATTTCAACCACCAAGAAACAGAATGCAAACGCTTACGAACCAAATACTCGATTGTATGTGATTAAGGTCCCAGAATATTTAAGGCTACGTGTTTGGAGAGTTTTAAGAGCCATTTGAACAAGCCCAATTTAGAGATCCCTCAAAGTGTCTAGTCCAATTTGTGTTCTCCTTAACCGCATGTCTCGAAATGCATCTTAAGTCGACTACGAAGTTTCTATTGGAACTATTATGACGATACTCTTTTTAACACCTCGTTAATGACTTAGTCCATATTTTATCGGTACTTAGGAGTCCAATTGCCACGTAGCCGAGGTGTAGGTCCTTCTATGATTAAGATGTGATTGCTCACTGCAGAGTTCCAGATTAAAGTGCAGAGAATCCATATAATTACACGACGTGGTATTGCATCTAAGTAGGTAGACATCTGTTCGAATCTGTTATCTATCATATTTGTTACCTTCTTCGATTAAAATTAAAACAGGTGTTCACATGCTTTAATAGCCACTTATAATCAGGTGGACTCATAGTTCGTTTGTTATGATTATGAAAATAATCAAAGACAAAATGGTAGTTATGAATAAGGTAAACGTTTCTGATCGATAATTTATAGGAAGTTTGAAAGATTCAACATGGAAGATCATAATATATCAAAAGTTGGAATAGGGAAAGTAAAAAAGGAATGAATAAATCATTCATTAATAGACCACATTTGTACCTGAATTTAATTTCCGTTCCCTACGTTAGAGGACCTAAATATTAATACATTTTGTACGAGAGAATGCTCGTAATAAACATTCCAAATAAGGAAAAAAGAACATAATTGGCAACAGCAAGTTTCTATTTTTTTTCCTACTGATTTCAGCGAAGTTTAGCAAGGCGTTATAACGAAACGTATTAGCTCCTTGTGGCTTCAAGACAATCCCGCGTACATTGTTGTAAGTTCTCCTCGCTTGGAGCACGTCACGCTCTGGTGAACATGAGTGCCTCGCTTTTTGTTAGTCTTAAAAAATATCATCATTTTTATCACAATATATGAGCTGACGTTATTTCTTTACTATAAACGAAATTTACAATTAATTATACTGCCATTTTAAATAAATTGGAATGATGTTTTGTATTTAGATAATGTTTTGCTATCTAACTTTGTCTAGATAGGGGATATCGCTGAGAAAATTAAATTGTTTTTTCTAACGCCGCACAAATTTCTGTCACCGATGTACTGTAACATTAATTAAGATCTTAGTAGGGGATTCAAGTAAAATGGGGCACAGGCTGAGAGTAATTAAGTAATAAAAATATCTTTCTTTTATACGTGTAATTATATATATATATATATATATATATATATATATATATATATATATATATATATATATATATATATATATATATAAAGCAATCTTGTGGGAGTGATCTTGGCTATAGTTTGTCTAATTTTTTTGTGAAATCGAAGATCGATGACGAAGACATAAATGTAAATAATTATAATCACACCTGAACCACAGGCGGGTCACTAGTGTGAAATAAATTAAAAATACTTTGCTTATTATTAAGTAAATAATGCCACGAGAATCTTGCCGTGATTGTTTCTAGTATCATCTAGATCTAGAGTTGACGTGTCGTTGACGTATCGGTGACGCCATTGCGCGGATGTCCTCTTAATAAAATTTTAACTGATCATGGGGCACGCATGACATACCTCAAATTAGTTTTCCTATGTTGATTTCTCATAAAATTCACGTATGAGGAAAATAATTTATCGTTTTTTGTCAAGGTTGAAGCAAGACTAGTTTCATATAAAATATTAAGGTTTTAATTTTACTCAAATAACAAAAAGTAAAGTAAAAAAAGTGAAGTAACAGTGCTACTCTGACATCTACATCTGAGATGATTTTAGGGCAAGGAAGTATCAGCCGCGCTGCCCCAAAGCATGTTCGTGGCCGAGTACTTGGTGAATCAGCACTTAAAATTTCAATTAACAATTTCATTGCGGCCGGCGGGGATCAAACCTGAGTTCCTCATGTATTGTGAAAATTACAGCGAGCTCCAAGCCTTGGAGCTTCCTCGACTCCTCCAATGAGAAAAATCCCTTATTTAATATGGGACACAGTAGTGGCTTGCACGTGTCATTATGTGATGTTTCACTACGCATGTAACGGATTATTAGCCAAAAATTAAACACAAAAAAATTTGTGTGAAACGTATTTTTTTCACACATTTTTTAATCATACCTACTTTTAAATATGTCGAAGTTTAGGTTGGTGCCTAATATACATGTGTGGTACACCAGACAATTCTAGGGTTGCCGCGGTCCACAGGTATTTTTTCATATACGTTTAATACGTATAATTTTCACCTTTTCATATTTCGCCTCGCGGGCTTAAAAGTCCTTTTCGAACTTTTATTTGTGGAATATTTTGCCAAACCATACCTCTGTTTTACACACAAACGTACTCACCTCTGTGACTTATTTAGATTTTTAAATGTAGAGCACTTCAGCTACACGCGCTTTGAAGACAAGGTCAGATTGGTTGTGATCGCCCGGTAGTGAAATTAGTCGCGCAATGAACGATTGATTCGTTGGGCGATCAACTTTAGTGCAGATTAAACGATTTCTTACCGCTCAGTTGAATTTCATACAAGTAGCATGATTCTACGCGTTTGATTTTTAGGTATGTTCACCAGTTCTTAGGAAACGACAGAAACGTTTTAAATTATTCCTTCTTAATAAATAGGTTATACTTATACTTGAAGACTGATCGCTTATAAAGTTTAACAAAATAGGAAATGAAGATTATGCAACCTATTTAAACGACATTCTAATCGTTATCTTGAGTTTGTGATTTTATTTAGACCACTCAAAAGGGTAAAAAAATTAAGTTAAAAAAAAAACAAAAGTAACAAATCGAGTTCAGAACCAAATATATATGCTTCTGAAGTCTGAGCTTTAAATCTACGACTTTGGAATAACTTTGTGGAACTTATTTTATTATTTATTATTGGAGTTTACCCCTTAAGAATAATCCGTTGGAGCTGAAAAGCACATTGTTTTATTATTATAGAAGTCTGTTTTAATTTTTATTAATAGTTTAATTTTACCCGTTTGAGTTAAATTAAACATTTCATAAATTTAGACAAGTATTTTTTTGAAGCTTTGTCAATTTGTGATATTATGCGCCATACTATACATAAAATCTTTTAAAATTGTTTTGATATACTTGCTTATACATCGCAACAGCATTAAAGATAAACTATTGCGATTTAAGCTGCACTTTGTTTCATTATAAAGATTTACATTGCAGGGGAAAACTTTATTTAACAACAAGAGAACAACTTACGCTTTGAATAAAACATCGCTAGTTGGTTAAAAATATTTTTATAACTTTAACAATTTAAGAAATTTTCTGTTATGGTTGGATCATTTTGGTTTCCTCCCTCATTGAACGGTTTACAAATTTATGATTACTGTAATTCTTCTCCCGGACATGCTCATTAATTCGTGAACACTGCAGCGTTGTACATGAGCTGCAATTGTTTTAATAGAATAAGGGTTACAAATGAGCTCATAGTCCACCTTATGGTAAATAAATACTGTGGCCCATAAATATCTACATGTATCCTCGATTAAGTATCAAAATGCAGATACATTGCCATCCATGAGGACTAAGATAAAATGCCTTGTCTACAGTAAAAGGGTCTAAAGAGAGCAGCATTAAGCTGCTATTTTACCGTGGTGTTCTGTGAGAGCACAGTCAAGCCGACCCATTCGTGTTACAATTATAATATAGCTGCAGCATGATTCTACCACCTTAAAACTGTTGGTTTTTCAATAAGGCTACATTATTATAGAGCACTGGTATGGTATATTGATTATTGTAGAGCTCGGGTAGGTTTTTGTAGAAATAATAGTGACCAATAAGTTCGCAGTCCACTTAACAGCGAATACTGGGGATCAAAACGCACATATATTTATACTCTATTAGAAATCAAAATGTAGTTGCATAGTCACGCCTGAGATTTAGACTATACTGAAATAGTGCCACTACTGATAAAAAATTAATTATCAATTGATTTATTTATTCATTATTAGCACAAAAAAAACGGACAACAATGAAATAATATTTAAAAAAAAAACATTTGTGTACAAAATGAAAACCTCCTAATGAAATGAAGTATAAAATAACAATATTTCATAACAAATAATTTATTTAGTATGATAATTTTCAATCACAAGTGTAGCACAAAATATAAGATTAAAATTTAATTTTATAACAAACCAGCTGTTCCCCGAGATTTGCCTACGTGCACGTTTTTTATTGTGGTTTTAATTTTTTGACACGGAACCCTAACTTTTTTTCTGAAATAAAAGTACTCCTTATTTTTAGAATTGTGTTTTCGTAACAAGTACCGTATATAGTTTCATATGAATTTAGTAAAATGCTGCTACTTAAACATTACAAATAGGGAATCAAATTCTATTTTCTATTTATTTGTACAGATGTGCAGCGCCTAAATGTAATAAAACAGAATTTATGTATAGATAAAGTCATTTTTATCGAAAAAAATTGATTGACTCTCATAGTACGTAAAACACGCTAGGTGGACTAAACACTACTATAATAATTACATATAATTTTATTTCATTCTCTCGCAGGCTAAATGCTATATATGTATATATTTGTCTCTTTTTAGTGACAATTTGTTGGTCCATCGATGTTCAGTTCACAACTATTCTAAAGAAGTTTTCACACTGACCTCTATATATATATATATATATATATATATATATATATATATATAGCTCAGTGTGTTTTCACCTCAATGAGAACTTATCTAAGAGTTTTGAACGAGCCAATTTAATTAACAAAAAAGAAATGAATTTATCAATAAACCCGTTACATGATACAAAGCAGCATTAAGCTATTCACGTTAGTATCCTATGCAGGCGTGGTCGTTCGTCGTAGTTCGTTCGTACCATACAGTAGTCCCCTAATAGTCAAACAGACATTGTTCAGCACTGCATTTTTATTAGCTAATGATGATGGTCTAGAGAATACCGTAACATGGTTGAGCATAATGAGAATGCAGCATATATATATATATATATATATATATATATATATATATATATATATATATATATATATATATATATATATATATATATATACAGTTGTCATGTCCTATTAAAAATCCTTAAAGTCACAAAAAAATTGTGGGTCACTCATGGGCAAAAAATTATCCTATTTCTTAAGTTGGACAAAACTGCAGATGATGTGCAAATTTGATTAATATCGGTTAAGTAGTTCAGGAGTCCATCGCGGACAAACAACGTGACACGAGATATAATATGGGCGTTCGCGAACTCATTACGTTCTACTACGTTATGTATAGAATGTTACAGCAGGAAAGAATATTCTGACAGTAACCAGGCTTATTCGCATTCAACAACGCGGACTCAAACGGGATGGGTAGCGTTCGGGAGATTACGACACATCTTCTCGTCCGTCATACCTTAAAACTTGAAAACAAGATTGTAAAACCAGTGCGTGTTGCCAGCGATGACATATGGATCTGTGACGTGCTCATATTAGAAATAGACCTAGAAATGAGCATATTTGCTTTAAAAGCAAAGTAACCAACCTAGCACAACAGATTTGAATGCTGAAGTGCCAAGCCGGTCGTATAGCTCGAAGAACCGACAAACGATAGCGAAAAAACCGAAACGGGAAGAAAGGTACTCGAGTGGCAACCTTATAGTGGAAAAACACCCCCACCCACTAGGTTGGGTGACGGTAAGATATGTAGGAAGCCGATGGGTGTAATCAATCAGGACCGTGTTTTTGGTGTTCCTTGGAAGGGGTCTATGATCAGCAGTGGACTTGTGACGGGTAACGGAAACAGACACCGAAACTTTTTATTCAATATAGATTATAAATAATATTTATTAAAAGTTACTTTGTTTCATTTTACCACGGATGAGTTATAATGATGATGATGTTATTGAACCAAGATTATGCTTACCAAAATAATAAAGAGGGGAATTAAAAAAAGTGACAAGTCACCTGTGAAAAATAATGTTTATATAAAAAGTAGTTAACAGAAACCAAACTTATACGAAGAAACAGTGACTTACTGTATTTTTTTTACAAATTGATTATTAGTTTAATATTTTTCATACATAGGTACTTGTAAAATTGTCTTCATTATTTTCAAATTGTATTTCAAACACAATAATAAATTTTACGCAATCAACAAATAAACCTAAAAGTTGTCAAACGCAACATGAAACATTTGCAATCATCTTAAATACTTTGATTTACAATATTTTTATGTTCTCAAGCATTGGTGCACAAAATTAATCTATTGCAAGTTCGATTTTCTTACATATTTGTATCTGTAAAGATACTTAAATTGCTTAAGTTAAGCCTATAAGCGTTCTTTATTGTATGATCTTGTTCAACAACCGGCATACGTTATAAATAAAAGTGAGCGAAAATCTTAAATATTAAAACGATAACTACGTATTTTGAATACATTGAGCAGATATTTTATTTATAGTACCAATTATTTTTTTAATGATTTTATCTATCAAGATGTAAAATATTTTAAATCATATAAATTTCAGTTAGAAAAAGGTTAGTTTCAGTGTTTTTTTTAAATAATCATATTACAATTATTAAAATTAATATCAAGGAAAATTCTTAACAAATAAAAAAATATAACTATTATACACAGAACAAAAGTTATCCGTCAAATAAATTATAATTTGACTAAATATGCAAGTGAAACAATTAAACTGTTAATTGTTTCATCATTGTCACGTCACGTTTCCAAAGCAGAGTGCGCTCACGAAGGGTGACAGTGACAAAATGTTTTGAATTCGAAGCGTCATTTGCCGATATGGTTTTCGAAGAGACGGTCGTTACCTGTGAAGTGTGAACTCATCAGACTCAGGAAACAAAAAAGATGAAAAAATACTGGGTACACCATTGATTTATATAACCCTACATCAGTAATAACCGCGCCAAAGCGTTGCCACTGCACATATGGCCACAGCCATAAGCCTAGCTAACGTGAGTTCATTGTTCAATGTGACGCCGACAGAGTTGAGCCGCGACAAATATGGGTAAATGTGTAGTGAAAGAATGCTATTCAAGGTCACAAAAACGTAATAAATCAAGCGGCATCCCTTTCAACACATAATTTTTAGTTTTTGATTTCATATAAACGTAAAAAACCTCAAATAATGAAATAAAATTATCGAATATTGCCATTTAGGTTCAATGCTGCCACTTTTCCGCATTTGTGATTATCCTACATTAACGAGAGTCTATATAATTAATGGAGTAAGTTAATTTGTTACCTCTGATTTTAAATATGTTGGAAATTATAATAAAAACTACGTTTTAACTTTCATACAAAATAATTAATTATTCTTATTTTAGTTTATTCATGAATTATCTATTAAATATATTGAGCTATTGCATAGCTTCTATCGCGGGCCTTGAGCGCGGGGACCGAGTCCAGAAATTCCGTAACGAAAAAAAACCTCACGCTCTCCACTCCGACGGGCACGGCGGTGTGGCTTGAAGGCCGTGCATTGTCTAACGTCCTTTCTTTTCGGCAGTCTTCGACACGGTGTTTGTGTGCGTGCAACTAGACGTATTGTACGACTCTACGAAGCTCGCATGAATCCAGACGAGCTGCTCCGAAATCGGACGAATACATAAGCAGCTGTTTGTCCTCACGAAAACGTGGCTACTTGATGAAGTTTTCGACTCAGTATTATTTGATGATAGATATATTGTATGGAAGCGCGATCGCGATTATAGCTTGACCCATCAAACACGAGGAGGCGGTGTATTAATAGCTATACATAAATAGCTCGCCTGCACAATAGGTACAACCAACATATTTTTCTACCGCTGAAGACTTGTGGGTGACGATATCATTACACAATAATAAAACACACACCAAAACAAATTTGCATATATGTGTGCTATACCTATGTAGTGAAAATACTGGTAATAGTTTCTCTGTGCAACTAAAAATTGTTTTAACTAACTTAGAACGATTTATGTCAACATATTCTGATGATAGATTTTTAGTGGCAGGCGACTTCAACTTAAGTGTTATATCATGGCTTCCCAATGGTGATCATTTTATACCAACGGGAAATAAAACAT
Organism: Parnassius smintheus behrii; assembly: GCA_036936625.1. NCBI lineage: Eukaryota > Metazoa > Arthropoda > Insecta > Lepidoptera > Papilionidae > Parnassius > Parnassius smintheus. The sequence continues at coordinate 26,886,856 of JAUPFT010000029.1, read as the reverse complement.
TTGACGAAAATTTACTAGTTGACGAAATAAATCTTTTGGGTCTAAATCAATATAACGGCGTTGTGAACGCACATGGTAAAATTTTAGACTTAGTCCTGTTTAGTTTAATCAGGTAGTCTCCAATTGTTGTGACCCTCTTGTTCCCATTGATCTACACCACGGGGCACTCCTAATTGAATCTCATCTTCTTGATTTCGTACCACTAAGGCCAGCCCCTCGCGATAGGTTTCTGTACAACAAAGGCGACTATATATCAATCAATGCCGAGTTGCTCAAAATCGATTGGGCTAGCGAATTTCACTCAAGAACGCTAGATGAATGCGTCGATTATTTCTACTCAACTTTCCATATTTTGAGTGAGAAATTTATTCCATACAAAACTATTGTTAAACATCAATACCCACCTTGCTACTCTCTAGCGTTAATTAAGGTGATCAAGGAACAATATAAATATCATAAAAAATTTAAAATTTACAATAATCGCAGTGATTATGAGTCTATGAAATTACTTCGAGTTAGGGCAAAAGCCTTAGAGAGTAAATGTTACACTGACTACCTAACATCTGTTGAAAACTCTATTACTAAAAACCTTAAAAACTTCTGGAGTTTTACAAAATCGCGCTCGAGTTCAAACGTTATGCCTAGTACTCCTTTTTATAACCATAAAGTAGTCAAAACTGGCAACAGTATTTGCGAAGCGTTCTCAGAATACTTTAGTTCTAACTTCTTGGATGATACTAGTACACAGCTAACCTCTGATCCTGCCCATATTGACTATCCACCTTCTATTGCGGATATCTCCAAAATCTACGTCAGTGAACAAACTGACCTCAATCTCTTGCTCAAACTTGACCAATGTAAATCTGCTGGTCCAGATCACCTGCCGGCCGTATTTTTAATAAATTGTGCAAGGTCACTGGTAACGCCTGTAACTCTCCTATTTAATAAGTCTCTAGCAGAATGCACTGTTCCTGCTATCTGGAAATCGGCCTTCATCACTCCAATACACAAAAAGGGCTCTAGAGATCGAGTTAATAACTACAGGCCTATTTCCAAGTTATGCATACTAAGTAAAGTCCTCGAAAAAATAGTGCACTCTCAATTATATTTAGCTATTAGACAATCACTTCATGACTTTCAGCATGGTTTCCTCCCCGGTAGATCTACTGTCACAAACCTTGCTCTACTCAATGACTTTCTTACAGATTCCATGGATAAAGGCCATCAAATTGATGTCATCTATACTGATTACAGTAAGGCCTTCGACCGGATTAACCATAGTCGCCTCCTATACAAGCTTAATTGTATTATCACTTCGCTGGTTTTCCTCGTATATAGAGAACAGAACACAAGCTGTAGTGGTAAATAATTACATTTCTAGCTGGGTTAAGATCCCTAGTGGTGTTCCCCATGGCTCGCTACTGGCACCTTTACTCTTCGCTATTTTTGTCAATGATATCAACAACTGTCTGTGCAACTCTCGTCTATTACGTTTCGCAGATGACATGAAAATTTTTTCAAATATTTCTTCATTAAAAGACGCAGAAGCATTACAAAATTACTTGAGAAACTTACTTGATTATTGTCCCTATAACCATCTCGATCTCAATCCTACAAAATGCTCAGTTGTTACATTTAGCCGTAAACCCAATAAATTGCTGTACGATTACCAGATTCGAGGCCAATCGTTGTCCAGAGATTGCTCCGTACGCGACTTGGGAGTTATACACGACTCGAAACTTCTGTTCGATAAACATATCGAAAATATCATTGGCCGGACAGCCAGAGCCTTAGGGTTTGCGATGCGCTGCTCTAAAAACTTTAAACAAATTAAAACATTGAAAATTTTGTATTGTTGTTACGTAAGAATTATTTTGGAATATGCATCACAGATATGGAACCCTCAATATAAAACCTATATATCTCGAATTGAACGTATCCAGACGAAATTCATTAAACACCTTTGCTACCGAGTAAATGACCACTACAACTCTAACCTCTACCATGATAAGTGTAGAAAGTTCCACCTCTTACCACTTGAAATGCGAAAGCAAATAGCAGATATTACCTTTCTACTTAAGATAGACTCAAGCGAGATCGACTGTCCAGATCTACTTGAGAAGTTAAATATCAAAATTCCAAAAAATGTTAGACGAAAGGTCCCACTATCACTACCCGCAGCAAAGACTAATTATAGGAATAGTTATATGTACCGTGCGAGCAAGAATTTTAATATTGTATCCCAATTGTTTAACTTAGACCTATTCAACACAAGTATCATTTCGGCGAGACGAGTTCTGAGTAAGCCTTTTTTCAATTCCAGCTGATGATCTTTCTCGTTTCTTTTTATTTTATTTTATTTTTTATATTTTTTGCTTTTGTTAATCTGTAATGTTTAGTTATTTAATGCACGATGTTACTTAGCTAAGCTTACAGTTGGTGCGACAGTGTCCTATTAGCTGTCGGTAACTCATCGCATGCAATTATTTATATAGTGCCACTGTTTGCGAAAACCCATAAATGGTTTCCTATTGTTTCATTGTTTTCCACCTACTCTGTTTTTTGTTAACCGAGGGATTTCCGATTAAATAAGTAAATAAATAAATAAATTATGAGAAAGTATATAGGTGTATAGGTATTTATGTACAACAGTGATTAGCTGTACTTGTAAAATTTGTGTATAAAGTGTTTTGAATATGAGTGAACAAAGTGCATTTATTAAGCTATTGCATAGCTTTTATCGCGGGCTTTGAGCGCGGCGACCGAATCAAGAAATTCCGTAACAAAAATAAACCTAACACCCCCCACTCCGACCGGCACAGCGGTGCGGCTTCCTTATATAAATATACAATGTACTCTGTGGGTGCGGCGTTGAAAGCCGTACATGGTCTAACGTCGTTTCAGTTCGGCAGACTTCGGCACGGTGTTTGTGTGCGTGCGACTTGACGTATTTAACTTCTCATTTATTCAATAAAAGACAAAAATTTGTTTTCTTATCGGTCACCACGCTCAAAAAGTGTAACTTGAATTAATATCAAAGAAAGAAAAACAAAGAAAAAAAACTGCATAAATAAAATAAATAAATAATTATAATTGCATAAGTTGATAAAAATGCTATGCAATAGCTTTACCGTGGCAGTCCCCGAGTGCCACACGTATTTTTTTATTACCTATTTTATATTAATAATTTCATATTATTTATAATTTCATATAAATTTTATAATAATTATATTTTATTCGATAACTATTTTATATTATATGATTTATTAGAACCATAAAAATACGTTTTATTTCATCATTATGTTTACTTCTATTCATCTGATAAGCTTTGTATCCCTTTTTTTCTAAGGGGACGTAATAAAGATTTTAAAATAAAATATGCTTTTTCAATATAAAAACAATTAACTGCAGCTTAAAAAAAACTCATTTTTATTGCGTATTTTAGGTAAAATTTCATATAGTAAGCCACACCAACCCGCCATTGCATGTTTGTGTGTCTATCTTTATCTAATCTTACGACGACGATATTGTTTTCGCAACTTGTGTAAGTGAGATGGATATAATAAGCTTACTTAAAATTGTTATTAGTTTCAAAGCTACGTCGTCGCGTTTGGATAGTGATTACACTTTTTTCGACGCGCGGTAATGTGGTTTGCTCCTCTAGTGTTGTATAACTCATTGGGGTACACCCCCTTTGGAGTGACAGGCTAATAAGTGGAAAGTTCTACTGTATGTTTTATAAACTTTGAGAATATTTAAATAATTTTTTTCGATAGTTCCGAATGAGTGTCAGAAGTGTTTATGAATTACTACGCACTTTAGGACTTGAATTAATATACAAAAATACGAACATGATATTGTCGTCTCAGCAGAAGAAAGGCTTTTAATGATGAACTTGTAAATGACGTTTATGTCAATCAAAATACAAAACAATATTGAGAATTAATTTAATGATTTCTCGTGCTGATATTGTACTCCTGGAAGATGTCATAAACTTCAGAATCTTCATTAGAATATGCTGCAAACTGTGAAATATATGATCAGGTACTGAAGAAGTCTTCGGCTATGTGAAGTTAGTTTTCGGGACTCAGCAGTGGCGGTGGTAAATTTTTATTTTCATAGGGATATTGTGCATATCATCGAAGTTACATAATTAAGTATATCTGTCTGACTGTCAGCCGTAGGACTGCACGTCAGAAGTGAAAACTTCATAGCTTCACTAGCTTGTAATTTATTTTTGGGTTATTAAAAAAAATTATTTCGAAAGTATTTTTCATTAGAAATTATTTTCACCAACGTATTAATGTGATAATAATTTTTAATAAAATTTATTATCATATTAAAACGTTAAATAAATTCTTATTGCTATATATAACAAACAAGTTTATAAATAGGTACATATCAATTATGGCAAATTAAATCAATTGGATTTTAACATTACTTTCATAGATTTTATGCATGTGACTGACGGTTACTCGAGTTCAGTGCTTTTTCCTTATTGAATAAAACTTATTTACGGATTATATCGCGTTTGATTACAACTTTAATTTATTTTTATTTATCCCGACGTTTCTGTTGCTTTACAGCACCTATGGTCACGGGGGGGGGGGGGGACTGAGATGTTTGACGTCCTAATGTCACAGTTAGCCCAGCTACCTTCAGTTTTTGAATATTAATTTTGGTCCGATTTAGGCAAAATTTAGATTTAGGTTTGGGTTTAATTTTGTTAATTATAGGATCTCAAGCTTTTCCCCATCCCAAAAGTGTCCAACGCGCCAAAAGAAGTTTTCGTTTCAAAAATTGTGAACGGGAGAGACATACCAAGAAAGCAAGTTAACGACGTAGTTACAATTTTGACATGCTCGAATTTAGGTTTTCGAATTACAGGCCAACTTACGCACGAATAAATTGAAATATTTTTCCGCTATATTTTATATATTATATCTAACTAAACTTGATACTTGCTCAAACCAACAAAGAAATAAAGGCTTTAAGCGAAGCCGAAACAATGCTCAACTTTTTGACACATACTCTAGACCGCATATTTCTTCTTTCTTGCTTTATGGGCCCGTAAAAGTTTGTACATATATGCACCTAAAACCGTGTTGATGGTTACAAATGATTTTAAAGTCATACATGTACGTAAGTGCGTCTTCTTACCATAGGCGATCATGATTTTGGCTTGGTTTTTGCATCACTTGAAATGTACACAGCACTTCGTTTTTTCTTTCTTTGGTGTTATGAGGATACTTAAATTATTATCAAGTACTGAGTGAATTTAGTTGTCGAGAAAATGTGCAATCGCGTTGAGTATCTGGCATGATAAAAATTGTTCGTGAATTTAAGTAGGGTTCAACATTTTTACAAAATAATTTTGAAGAAACGAGGTGATGTGTGTGTGGGCTCCCGGCTGTATTACCGTACATTCATCGATTGTAACATGCGTGTGTGAGGAACCTTTTTTTATAAGTTCATTTAATTTTCAGTTACAGTTTTATTGAATTATATCGGTATAGGCTCTCCAACTAACGAGTTACAGGATGACAGATAGAATTCATAATAAGAGACGCATTAATATCATATGCTAAGGTTAGATTAAAACAAAACAAAATTAATAAAAAAAACATAATACTGTTACGAGCTTGGGGTTCGTGACAATGAAAACTGCCGAATTACCAAAATTGGCACTTTAATTACTGAAAACCAATTAAAACTCAAAACACACTAGTAATTAATCACACTTAATACTTTAGTTCACTTTATTTCGCTCCAGTCTTGTAACAGAGATTAATTATGGCGCGCAACAATATTAAAATCTATTAAATAATAATAAACCGATCAGGTCACTAATCAAAAAATGTTAATGCGTAGTATTTTACCAGAGCATAGTTTAATAAAAACTCAAAAATAAAAAAAGTAAATGTATGCTTTTACAAGTTATTTACTATCGGTCAATATGTTTTACTAGCGAGTAAGCTTTGATCTCTTAGATTTATACATATGTTACAGGAAATGTATGAATTCTAGAAATTGTATACAACTCCTAGGAAATGTATAAAATTCCGAAGCTATTTAGGAAATGTATAAAATATTGATTCAGAGATTATTTTCGAAATGTATACATTTTTGAGAAATGTATACATTTCCTAGGAATTTTATAGAATTCCAATCTCGTATTAGGAAATGTATTAATCGAACGCTATGTGTGAATAAAATAAATAAAACACCTTTTTTAAATGAAAAATCAGAGTTTTTATTAATGGTCTCGTTGAGACAATCAAGTAACAATCGTACGGTTTATAAATTATAATATCTTCATACTTCTTGATAATTTAGGAAATAGAGTTTTTATTTAGGCTTTCATTGAGACTAACAAGTTACAATCATGAGGTATAATAATATAATATACTAATTTAAGCTTAATAAATCAACAATTTATTAATTCTTAAGGTCCATTTATCACAAAACCAAAAAATATTTTCATATAGAGCTCAGTGTCGTTTGGTAAGTTATCCAAACTACAATTATTATCAGTCTGTTATTTAAGTAATTCTACATTACAATATTAAAGTAAGAGTATTTATATTTTAATACTAAATTAAAAACTAAACAATACCCTCCCCTCGCTCCCCTCGCACCGCATGTCCACGCGTATTCATTGAAATCTTAAATATATTACATTTCCAATTGCTGTTTAGGAAATGTATAATTTTCCTAGGAAATGTGTCTAATATAATTTACATCACATATTTCCGGGTGATTTTAGAAATTATATACAATTCCTAGGAATTGTATACAATGACGGATTTCATACATTTCCTGTAACACATACATATCGCGTATCGAGGGTCAACTAGCTCCGGAAGTAAGCAATCATTGCAAAATTTTACTAAAGGCCTCTCCATGTTTTTTTCCGGAACTGACGTTTCTATTTATGAATAAGTATTTTATTTTACCGTCGCCTGTCCATATGATAAATGCACATATGTTTTGGTCAGTAAATGCCCATGAACTTGAAACTACCATCTGCTTTTTGTGTAGATAACGTCAGATTTACACATACAAAAGTCAATTTTCTTTTGTTTAATTACTTCTATGGATTCTATATTATAATCGGATGATGGGAACTTCACTTCCAAAATACCAGATTTATATTTGTGATTGTAGTAGCACCTAAAAATAAAAATTGGTGGTCTGTGTGTAACCAGAGTCATGTACATTAACATTTAAAGTCCTTTATAATTCTCAAAATGCTTTATGCTCATTATTCTTGCTATGTTTTAGATGGCATATCACTTAAACCGAAGCCATGCAATATTTGCGTGGCATGGGAAGCACTGTTAATATTTTTACGTTGCTTGTAAACGCTGGAAAACCAAGCTGAAGCTGTCTATTTTTCTTCTAGTTTCTAGCGAGAGCTAGTTTGCACTCTTTAAAATAGTGCCTAAAATAGTGCTAATAAAATTTTTCTCCTCTGCAGACTTTACTAATTACAATATTAAGCATAGGTACCAGTGCGCCCATCGGTAATCAAATGTGAATAAATGAGTCCGTATCTAACATAGACCTTTTACCTGTTGAATCCACAAAAATACTTGAAACACGTACCTATGTTGTACATGACCTCTTTTCTGTGCTGGCTACTCATTTTCACATAAATATTGTCATCCATGAAAAACACTGATCTCTACTGTACAATATTAAAAAAATAATAATAAAATATTTCACTTGGTAAATATTATACGTGGTAGAGCCATGCTGCAATTATATTAGTAGTATAGTTGTAGCACGAATGGGTCGGCTCGACCGGGGAAGGACCACGATCTCACAGAATACCAGCGTGAAATAGTAGCTTAATGCTGCTGTACTTCGTATGGTGAGTGTAGAGAACCGGAGACCCTTTTTACTGGAAACGAGGCATTCCATCTTAGTCCTCACGGGTGACAACGCATCTGCATTTTGATTCGTAATCGAGGATAGATGTAGATGTCTATGGGCCACAGCAACCACTAACCATCAGGTGGACTGTGTGCTCGTTTGTCACCCTATCCTATAAAAAAAAACTTGCTATAGGACTAAGACTTATCGATAACACTGTAATCGTTCACTATATATCACGAGAATAGACACGAGAATAGTGCATACGAATGCAGGGTTGGATTTAGTAATATAATAATGCTATTTGTAACATTATTTCATAATATGTAGTATCGTAATGGCACTATACTACACAAAAATACCATAATTTTATCTTCACCAAATCTAGCAACGACGAGGTAAATGGGCATTTCCCACGTGGTGTTTTACTATCGCGGTCGTTCTAAGGGAGAAAGATTGATGATATATAAAATTGATGAGATACGATATCATGTTCATAGCAATATTTTGCTAATAAAAATATTTCACGGATTTATATAAATTCAAAACAAAAACGTGGAAAAACAAAGCGTATACTTCCGCTAGACGCGTGACGTCAAAACTCCAGCGCATGGGGAAAAAACGTGAAACGTCAAACGTGGTATAATTATGGACCAATTCTATAATTTTATTTTCCTAGTATAATGATTTCAGCCCTGCTCGTATGAATGGCAAACGTCGGAGAAACCGCCAAGCAAGGTGTCTTCTTTCTGGATAGCTTAGCGGCGGTCTAATTTGAATTGATCTAAACGTTGAGTTTTATAGAACGTTTAAAATATCTATAGAAAATTAATAGAGTAATTTTATTAATCATAAAAGGGAAATGTTAAAAAATATATTTTAACGTTTTGGCTATTATTGTAATAAATTGAGTAACAGAATTTTAAAAAATTACAAAAAAAGAATTTTTAATAATTTAATTTATATAACCTTAAAACCACTGTTTATTGTTATTGAGCACATCCACAAATACTGCATTAATCTAAAAGTATTCTCTGCTAACTACTTAGTTATTGATAATTAAAATCTGGGCAGCTTCACTCGTGAGCATAAACTAAATCAAAATCAGTACCTATTCCGGTAAAGAGCCATCACAGCCACACCTTATCGTACTTAAACTTACGTTCTTATGTAATAGGTTTACGTTCGTAATAAATACGGTATCCCGAGAACTGATGAACTATTTATCGAAGTGCCCTTGCACACTTTTCACTCAAAAGATTATTGTTCTTGATTTTTACTTAAACTACTACTCTAATAGATTTAGTACCGTCACTGTATGTTTTAACTTAATAAATTAATTAAACCTGTAATACGTGGTTTAGCCACGCTGCAGCAATATTATGGTTGGCATTGAGTTATACAAGACTAGAGGAGCAAACCACATTACCGCGCGTCGAAAAAAGTGTAACCACTATCCAAACGCGACGACGTAGCTTTGAAACTAATAACAATTTTAAGTAAACATATATCTATCTCACTTACACAAGTTGCGAAAACAATATCGTCGTCGTAAGATTAGAAAAAGATAGACACACAAACATGCAATGGCGGGTTGGTGTGGCTTACTATATGAAATTTTACCTAAAATACGCAATAAAAATGAGTTTTTTTTAAGCTGCAGTTAATTGCTTTTATATTAAAAAAGTATATTTTATTTTAAAATCTTTATTACGTCCCCTTAGAAAAAAAGGGATACAAAGCTTATCAGATAAATAGAAGTAAACATAATGATGAAATAAAACGTATTTTTATGGTTCTAATAAATCAAACAATAAAAATAGGTATCTAATAAAATATAATTAATATAAAATGTATACGAAATTATAAATAATATAAAATTATTAATATAAAATAGGTAATAAAATATATTTAAAAGAGAATTCAAGAATAAACTAAAATAAGAATAATTAATTATATTGTATGAAAGTTAAAACGTAGTTTTTATTATAATTTTCAAAATATTTAAAATCGGAGGTAACAAATTAACTTACTCCATTAATTATATAGTCTCCCATTAATGTAGGATAATCACAAATGCGGAAAAGTGGCAACATTGAACCTAAATAGCAATATTCGATATTTTATTTAATTTTTTAGTGTTTTAAACGTTAATATGAATATATAAATTAAAACTTACGTATGGAAAGTGATTCCGCTTGATTTATTATGTTTTTGTGACCTTGAAACGCATTCTTTCACTACGCATTTACCCATTTTTTGTTGTGAATCGTTCGGCTTAACTCGGACGGCGTCACCTTGAACACTGAACCGACGTTCGCTGAGTATAAGGCTGTGGCCTTATGTGAAGTGACAACGCTTTGGCGCGGAAATTACTTATCTAGTGTAACATATAAATCAATGATGGTTGGCATGAATGACTCGATTGAACCGTGGAGGAACCACGCTCTCACAGGATACTACCGTAAAATAGAAGCTTAATGCTGCTATTTTTCGTATCGTGAGTGTAAAGATTCGGAGACTCATTTTACTTGAAACAAGGCATTTCATTTTAGTCACCAGTGGCGACAACGCATCTGCATTTTGATTCTTGATTCGGGATAAATGTGACACAGCATCCACTTAAAATCAGGTGGACTGTGTGCTGGTTAGTCAACCTTATTCAATAAAAAATCTACCAAATCCTAAAATCTTCTTAGTTTAGTAAATTTTCCTTCTCACGATTAGTTTAATACTATAAACTTACACGTGAGTTCGTTGTCACTTGGTGCAACTTTGCTACTTGCTGAAACTTAGAGAAAATATTATTTATAAACTTCTAAATTTGACCACCACAATGTTTCTAATACTGCTTAAATAAAAGATTTACAAAAGTTTTAGAATAATCGCTCAATTTGATTTACTAATTCATGATTATTTAAAAAAATGTCAATTACAGCTTTAGAAATACCCTAGTAACCCTTAGAGCAAAATTTGGACAAACGATTTGAACTACCAATCTGTATGTATAGTGCTGGGCGGTCCCGAAAATCAGACAGCTGACGACTTAAGGCTACAGTCTTTTAAAGTTGACTCACATCGAATCATTAGCGCCACTTTGATTTCTTTTTTTACAGCAAATTATTGTTTCAGAGTAAAATATTTTGATAACACATAAATACCCAGATTATAAGTAATGGCTAAATTTTTTTTTGGTTCATCTATGTGGTCTATGTTAGATAAATCAAACGGTAAATAGAGCTCTCTCGCACCCAACGCAATTTCGAGCTTTGTTCGTGTACCATTATAAGGCAATCGATAATAAAAAGGCGAAATCTATTCAGCGCGTTAATAGCTAAACATCTTCATCTCCAAAATGCGCTGTTTCTTTTTTTCTAAATATCTTTCATTGTCTTAAATAAGAGGTCTCAATTTCGTTAAATTTCGCTGTTTTCGCCTCATAAAAAACTATTTGTTTCATAGCAATAGCTGAAAATATTTATGCTATAATTATTTTTTTCTCAAGGGCAGGTGTTTAATTAGACAAATATTAAAAAATAATAATTTAAACCACTTTATTTCAAAATTAATATATATTGACTTTATAAACAATAATTGCGGGCAATATTCCTTAGTAGCCCCTGAGCATAGATAAATAAATATGTAGCAAGCTACAGATACGACAGCGACTTTTAGTCAAGTTTCCCAACTACGCCTTTTGGCGCTGCAGTCGCCCAATTTGACAGATGAGTAATGACTATACAATTTAGTATAGCTATGTATAGCTTAGGGATTGCAAGCACACATCCTTCAAATTATCGATATCGATTTTTAGTGGTGTTCTTATTTTATCGATATCGACATAAGTGCATTATACAGGAATACTTAATGAAACAATTACAATACATCTAACTTATTTATTTTTTATTCAAGCACAACAACATCATATACATACAAACGTACTCTTAGGATTAAATTAAAGGCACATTAAGTTACATAAACAAATTAGAAAATTGTGCATAACATTTTACATAAATAAGTACAATTTGACGAGAAACAGAGCAATATTTATAATTCATTAAATAAAGCAAATTAAACCACAGGAATCATTTAAGTGCTTAATATTTTAATTTTCAAGTTATTTTTTATTAGAAGCAATGCTATTTATTTTTCATCTGGGGTACACCTTCTCTTCTTTAATTTCATTTTCTACACCACGTAACCTGAAAAGAAATAAATAAAAATAAAGTCTTTAAAATAAAGATTTAAATAAAGGTATTACTTTACTATAATGTGTTCATTATAGTAGTAAAGTAATACCCTTATTTACATATTTATAAATATATTACATACATCATATGAAAAGGAAAAAAGGTAGACCATGTGGAAGATGGGAGGATGATATTAAAGCCATAGCAGGAGGCATATGGACGAGAACTGCTAAAGATAGAGAAGAATAGGACAGGTTGGGGGAGGCCTTTGCCAATAAGTGGCATACAGACAGGGTTGTCGATGTACAATAGTTAAGAAAGAAAGTGTAAATATATATAACATATAATCCAGTGTTAGATATAGATTAATCCAGATAGATACTGTAAATGAAATAATGTCTGAAATAAAGGCTATTATTATTATTATTATATTACTTTACTATGCTTCATTAAATCAGGAAACACACCAGATTTGATACTAATATTAAAAATAATAGATAGTTGAGGTGCGATTGTATCTATTATAGACCCAATAACTTTAACAGAAATCCCCCACAGATCGGCGGTTCGGAGCGGTTCTCTTAATATCAATAGTCTTAAAATATCTTTTGATGAAATAATATAAATATCTTTTTATGAAATGTAAAATTCTTTGTACACACATTTACATTTTGTTTAAGTAATGATTCGGCGACGGTAGGAGAAGAATTCAGTGACTTAGTGGTTAAGATTGGAATATCAGTAAAATATTTCTCAAAAACCATTGCAACATCCTGATCTGATTTAGTTAATTTATTGTTAAAACTTAACTGGTAGTTTGAATTGCGAGAGTTGACCTTACCAGTTTCACTATTAATTGTCATTTGTCTCACCACATCAGCATTAGATTTCTATTCCTGAAAACAAATAATATTAGTGAATTTTATGTTCTTATACATAAACCCAAAATTAAAGAATAAATATATAATGTTATACCTCTGTATTGTATGTATTAATGCTGTATGGCTACTGTTAACAACAGTTTAGTATAATCGTAATTAAAAGTGATCTATATTATCATATAACTAAGTTATGCATGCTGCAGGTATATTACTGGTATAAACAATTTGTTATTTAGAATTTTATTATAGCTAGTTGTGTAATTTAATTCCCTTTATAATTTTGATTAATTATGATCAATATAGTGTAATCATACTTTAAATTAATGCCAAATGTAACACTAAACTCACAATAAATATATTAAACTTATTTAAGAATATTTGGACTTCAACCTTTTGTAATTAAACTATTAATAGCTTATGTACCTACATCTTAAAGCTAGACTAATATTATTTCATGAAGACTGCTATATAGCTAGTTTTGTTGTCAAATACAAGTACATACTATAACTAAGATTAAACCAAAAATATACTAAATATACCTTTTTATATCAATCCTAAATAAATAATAAGTTTTAATAACTATAAAAAGGTAATTATAATTATCTCAACCCACCAAAGAGCTAGATAGAAAAACAAATTTATAAAAAAGTAATTTGTAACAAATCATTTACTCTGATTTGAACTGCTAACTCGAGTTGCGTGAATTTCAACTCGAATTAAATCAATTCGTAATTTTTCCAAGTTTGAACATCTAAGATCAGAATTCCTAATATTCACTTCACTTAGTTGTTGTTGTTTTAACTTTCATTAATCATTTCACCATATCATTTCATTGTTAACCACAGCTTTTTTGGTGATTTTTTACTGATCTTGCATTTATATATTTAAGTAATTATAGTGAAAAATAGCGTGTAACTGTGTAATAATAGTGAAAAATCACCTGTTACAGTGCAGCCAATAGATAATCTCACTTTTACTTATTCAACAATAACTCAGTTCCTATATTGACAAATTTTGTGAGATTTTCAGCTATGAATTGTCTATATAGTATATGCTTACAAATGGTCGTACTTTTATCTTGTTAATACTTGGGCCTAAGAATGTATAGAGACGTGTCCCTCTCCTTTAAGTACCATGGTTGAAAGAAATAAAATGACTCACCTGTTGCAGTCAGAGGTTCATTGTCAGTAAGCAAGGACGGGTAAGAGTATCGAAGTCTTCTGCCTTCATTGTCGAACTGAAATATATCAAAATGTTTTTCACGGACACGTTTGTTAAGTAACTGATCTTTGGAAAGTACAATGAGCTGGGGATTTGTCGGCACTATGAAAGACATCCACAAGTTTCTTAAATTATCGTTCCTAGGGAATCTGAAAAGCCGGTGCGTTTCACGTGTTGTATTGCAACAACCAATACAACACTTTTCGTATACCATTATGATGTTATATGCAATGTTCACACGAGCAGCACAAAAACAGAATATTGTACTAATTGAGGAAAATTTGGATAAATAATGGCGGCAATCAATATCGATAATTTTGATTTTCGACAATATGATTTGTCATTTGACATTAACGCAATATGGCGTCTCAAAATGGCGTCCGTAGACAGAGCATAAATTGCGACGGTAGCGCCAAGTTGCGTAGAATGGAACTAAGCTGTCACGGGCCTGCCCCTGAGCGGCTGTAGCGTTCAGACGTCTTGTCTGTGCCAAATTTTTGCACTTCCTCTCGCTCTAACATTCCTCTTTCTCTCTCTTTCCCTCATCTTGGTTGCGCATTGTTACGAATTGAAAGTTTTTCTACTTTATTATTTTTTGCATATAATTCTTTAAGGGTTTATAAATCATTTTGTATTTGTTTTATAACTTTTAATTTCGATATGGACCATAAACGTAAAAAATATGCTTGTACCAGAAAACGAAAATTGAAATCAAACGTTGAAGCAATGAACAGAAATAGAATTCAAAGGTAAGTTTTTTTGTGTTTCATAGTAAAATAGTTAACAACGTGCATATGTGTGAGCACTTGGTTAAATATTAGGTATATAATTAGGTAGGTACTTTTAAGAATAGTTTATAAATGAGTTGCATATTTGTACCCAGGTCCGCTGCTGGTTCTCGCCAACCATTGTCAGATGTTAGCACCATTGAAATTGACGAACACCGTTTATCAGGACATGACGAAAGTAGACTTTTACGAACGACTTTAACAAATATAGTGTCTGTAACAAAGCCTGACAGTCAAGATATGACGAATAAAAAGGAAAGACGGAAACGAAAGTTTGAGGAAGCTAAATGAACTAAATGGATAAATGGAAGCTAAATAATGGGTAAGGTACCAAATAGGTGCCTACTTAATGATTTCTTATATTTTTTTCTTACGTTTCCTACCTAGGATAATTCGCGAGGCTAATTGAAATTAAAAAAAAAAACATCTACTACCATTTGCTTGAAATCCTATAAAAAATAAAATAAAATTCAAAAGTTGGTAGGTATTACTTCTGTAATTAAATTATTACTTAATTCTTTTTCCGCTATATGTAACTATCTAACAAAAAATAAATACGAAATAAATTTACCTTTCATTTATCCTTCAGTAACTTCCATCCATCCGCATAACAATTATAGTAAAATAGGTAAAACCTACATATTATGTAAGTTCTTCAAGGAAATATAGAAGTATTATACATTTTTGGATTGCACATGATGTTTTGTTTACAAGCGACAGTAGCCTAATGGCAGGGAGCGGACCGCGAACTCAAAAAGGTCGTGGGTTCGAATCCACCATTCGACTACTGGCGTGAACCACTCGTAACACAAGCAATTTAAGCTTACCACGAGTGGTTAATGTCCTTTTTTTTTAAAAAAAAGTACATTATGTTTTTATAGAAATACTTTTTTAATTTAATTTTTAAGTGTCATAAGGAAAATTTCGTCTTTTTGATTTTCAACTAGAGATTTCCTTGTTACCGGTAGCTGCTGATGTCGAGTTAATGACATTTTTAGATACGAAAACTATTCAGTAATACACGTAGACTACAAGTAAACTATTAAGTAATATCCTCAGCATCCCGTAATTTATTGTACGCCCACTATGGCCAATTTTGGATATAATGTGGCGTCAAACTGCTTACGACGTCTAATATACGGACGTCAAATAGGAGACTTAGCGCAATGTTCGCAAATTGTCATGCTGATCACAGAAACGTCAAAATCTAAAAAAAATTGGACGTCATTTTTCTTCCTCTTTAGCTTCCTGAGCTAATTGATTCTCGCATGGAACGCTCGATGCCAATCAAAGACCCTCCATACATCATTCAAGCCATTGCGAATAAATTAAAAAAAAGCGCTAAGTCGTCCGTCGATGCTGCTGTACAAGAATAGTAATTCATGCATATAGGTAAATGCTATACAAAGTTACATTATACTTTAATGAGAAACTATAAATATGTGTGATAGTGGACTGTTTGTACTTATATAGAAATTATTTTGAGTTTTTTTTTAAATCTATTTTAGTATTTAGAACTACTTGACGTACTTGACGGATTTTCGATAGTGTCATCGACTTATTACGAAACCCTCAGTGCACGACTCATTCTAGCACTTGCCAGATTCATTTGAATAATCAATAATACGAGTACATGTTATACAGGTTCTAGATGATTATCTTTTAGAAACCTTTTCAACAAAACAACAAAAATTATACAAACTTAAAATATATTTTTTTTGTGTAACGAATTTTGTAATAAAAGCATGGAACAAAAATAGATACGAGGTAGAAAATCTGTATGTGAAAATTTGTTAGCTAATTATCAATAATCCTGTATATTAGATAAATTGATACTGGAAAATCTTAGTAGAGCAACTTTCCACGCTACGGCCAGAAAGATAACTGCGGTGGCGGTACATGAAGTGGCGGGGCAGGGAGGGTGTAGATGTGTCACCAGAACGCAATTTTTCTGTTTTGCTCTGAAAGACTGGGCTCTTAACCCTCCTGCGCGAGCGTTAGGGTCGCTTCGTAGCGAGCGCGGAGCGCGGGGTCGCTACAGCCACCCTGCTGGCCCAAGCTGCGCTCAGTCTGTATCGAGTGTTCGCGGCGACACGCCGCCGGTACAGTCCTACTGCCATGAGTGCGGTCAAAGTTTATACAATACGGCCGACGTATCTTGGCGAGTCCGACCTTCGCGCAGAAGGTTGCGCAATAGCTTTTTTAAGGAACAAAATGGTGGCATGAGGCGACGTACGGGGGGCGGTGGTCTAGGCTAGAGATTGACCATAAGTAAACACAATCGACCCTTTAGTCATAAAATATCGCAATCGATTAGTTTTATTTAGAAGTTATTGATTTTTGTTTATATAAGATATTAAACGAAATAGATTTACAAATATAGTGAATTTTGTTGATAATAAACAAGATTTCGACTTAAATAAAAAAAAAAACTAAAAACATATTATTTTCTCAGCTGAAAGACATAATGTACTTAAATATCAATTATCTATTAACGTCTTCTTGAGTAACGACTATTTGAGAAAATTTAGAACCTCCTTATAAATTGCAAATAAATATATTTTTATGTCTTAATTTTAATCGATTTGAATAAAAATCGATTAAACAACACCCTCAGGCACGCGTGTTGGACATCCCTTTCTGGTTACTTCGTAAAGCTTCGTGCTTATTCGGCAATGCTCGGTACACGGTAATATTTCTCAGTCACACGTTAGCATTGGTGTCGTTTTCGTGTCGCTATCTCTGTCTTGAGCACAGTCGGTTACAAAAGTTTTCGTTGTTATTGTTGTTTGTTTTTATTAATAGTGTTAAGTTTGTTTTGTTTGTTTTATTTGTTTTATTTGCAAGTGTCAGTTAGCACTTATATTATTCGCCAAACATGCCACCAAAACATAACAGTGTGTTAAATCGCCAGGCGAGAAAAATTATTTACGATTTAACGCAATATATGAAAAAAGAAAAAGAAGAAGGCGTAAAAGATGTCGATAAAGTTTATTTAAGAGTTGCTAACGCAACTGGTGTGTCCCAACGCACAGTACAGCGGATCGCAACTGAAGGCAATATTTCGGGCTTACTTTCAGTATTCCGCACGCCTGGTAAAAAAAGGTCTAGATCAAAACCTATTACTGATATGGATAATTTTGACCAGGGAGTAGTAAAAAGATGCATACACAACTTCCACAAAACTGAAAAAGAAATGCCGACGATAAACAAATTACTAGCGAAACTCAAACGGGATATAAATTTTCAAGGTGGTAAAACGAGCTTAAAGACAATTATCAAAAACTTGGGTTTCAAGTGGCGAAAGACCGAAACCAATAGAATGGTTCTTATAGAGAAGACCGACATTCGCCTGAAAAGGATCTTGTACTTGAAGGCAATGAAAAAATACAGGGACGAAGGGCGACCAATTGTATTCACTGACGAGTCGTATGCCCACTCATCACATACAAAAGGTAAGGCGTGGTCAGATGGTTCCGCTCAAGGACTAAAGCGCCCGATATCAAAAGGTCAGCGGATAGTGATGGTACACGCTGGGTCAGAAGCAGGGTTTGTTCCGAACGCGCTACTAATGTTCAAATCTGGCAGCAAAACCGGAGACTATCATGATGACATGAATTTCAAAAATTATGAGAAATGGTTACGGACCCAACTGATTCCAAATTTGAGCCCTAACTCGGTGGTGGTTATCGATAATGCTCCGTACCACAACAAATTAATGGATCCTGCCCCTACATCTAATGACAAGAAGGCAAAAATGGAATCGTATTTATTAGAAAAGGGTATACCATATGAAAAGGACATGAGTAAACCACAACTTTATGATCTAATAAAAAAAAACAAAGACGTGAATAAAAAATACGTAATAGATGAAATGTTTAAACAAAACAACCACGATGTCCTTCGTTTACCCCCATATCATCCCGATTTAAACCCCATCGAGATGGTGTGGGCTGCCATTAAAGGGCACGTAGCCGCTAAAAACGTCGACTGGAACGTAACCCGGACAATGGAGCTCATACAAGAAAAAGTAAATTTAATGGGTCAGAATGAATGGAGTGCTTTATGCAGAAAAGTGCAAGAGGTCGAACATGACTATAGGAAGAGCGACCATATTATTGACGAAATGACGGATCAATTATTCATCATTAATACAGCTTCAGATTCAGAAAGTGAGTCTGAAAGTGAGAGCGACGATTACGAAGATGAACCTATGCCAAGTACCTCACATGGTACACAAGGGGCCGACGACTTTATGTTAGGAATTTCCCCCCTCAGCGACAGTGATTAAATAATAATAAGTGTAAATAAATAAAAAGTATTAAATGTAAATAATATTGTATGTGTTTGTGATAAAATCTGCCCCTATCGAAAGGTGAGGTATCAAAATTGAATCTTTAATTTATAATGTCTCCAAAGTGTTTTGATATTTTTGGTCACTGTATTAGGGAAATTTTATTTGTACATTGGTATATATAAAAAAATGACAATAACAGTTTTCTTCACGAGTGTTCATGCGCTAAACTTCGCAGAGCCTATATTCAGACTCGCCAAGATACGTCGGCCGTATTGTACGGACGACAAATAACGACTCGGTGCGAAATGTACGGGAGAAGTTACCCCGCACATAGACGCAGCCGTCGTGTAAAGAGGTAGGTATTATCAGCTTTTTGTTGGTCTACAATATTTTTTTTATTAGCGTTGCTGTGCGCTTTGTTGGCAGTTTCCGCGAAATATTTACAATCCGTTGTACGCCCTGCGATTTGGCGAAAAAGTAATTTTAGTTAACTGTACCTAATTTAAGCTTGAAAATAAATATCGACTAACATGCGTTAAAGATGTAGAATTTTAATAAATAGAAAAAAATGTGCCAATATTTCATCATTTAATTAAATTAAATCGGTGTGTATAAAAACTTGAAGTTAATAAAATTAACTACGTTACTAAAATATTTAGAAGTTGTCTCGGTGAAATTCAAGTAATTGAAACTTTAAATTATACTAATGTTCTCAACTTTGCTAGTGCGGGATTCGTCTAGACAAGGGATTTTATTTTTATATTTCATTATTTAAACCAAAGAGCTCTTTTCCTTACATTGGGATGAAATACCTTTTTCCTCTCATACTTTCATGTAATATAGCTCTCTATTATAACTTCTAATAGATCAGTTGTGCCTTATCGTAATTGAGCGACAAAAATCCAGAACTATTAACGTTCAAAGTAACACAAAAATTGTGTAATAATATTTAAATTTTACACGTAGCACTTACATTACTTAAATAAATTACTTATATACTACGTAGGTACTTGTATACTGGCCGGTTGACTGGTAAAAATACCAAATGAAATACATACATACATAAACACTCACGCCTATCACCTAGAGGGGTAGGCAGAGACTATGGACTTCCGATTGGTACGTACCTGACACACCTCTCTCGAGTCTTATACGTCCATACATCTACGCATACACGCCCGTTGGTTAAAGGTACTCCTAATGAGGCGCTATTTAAATATATCGCCAATTTGGTCAATAAACCTTCGTCTAGGGCATCCATTCCCGACTCTGCCGTTTACATCTGCAATATAAATTTGCTTTGTCACTCTTTCCTCGTTCATTCTTTCTACATGACCAAATCTCTGTCACTGAAGCATTACTTTCTTAATCTTGGTTACAACATCATCTTGTATACCATATTTTTCTCTTATCACACAATTTCTCACCCTGTCATTCAGATTCAGATCTAGCATACTCCTTAAGGATATAAAGTACCTAAAAACGTTAATAAACAAATAAGATGACGTTATTCGAGTAGGGATAAGATATTTTGTTATATTTTATAAGAAATAAATATATATCAAAAATTACGTTTAATTTACTACGTTCTTGATAGAAACGCAATTGTGTATCAACCCAAAGCAATAGTAATTAATTAAAAAAGAAATAATGCGGCTCTTGTGTAGTTATCATAACTCAGAAGTAACTTTGTTTGGAACGTTTAAATTATCGTCTCTTTTGTCGTTATCTTGTACTGAGCGCACGTCTGAAGTACCTTAAGAAAAACATCGTGAGGAAACCTGCATGTCTGAGAAATATAAAAAAATATTTCGAAGACATGTGAAGTTCACCAATACACATTAAGGCATTTCCTTGCCCGGCGGACATTTCCTTGCCCTAAAACCCTCTCAGAAATGAGAGGAGGCCTGTTCCCAGTAGTAGGACTTATAAAGGCTGTAACTTTTATTTTAAGTTTAATTTACGTCATTCAATTATTACTGAAAATAAGGCATTTCATCTTAATCCTCAAGGGTAACAAGGCATCTGCATTTCCATTTTTACAGCATCAAATCTCAGATGGACTGTATGTTTGTAAAAACAACTGAATAATGGGCAATGATGAAAGTGATTGTAAATATACTGTTAAATCTTAGCAATAGAAGCATTTTAAACTTCACGCTATAAAAAAATTTTTCAAAAACCTGAAAAAGCCTCGTTGAATTTAGATTTTCTGTGAATTTAGACCTAATTGTCGCTGCAGATTCTGAGAAAACCTCAAAAAATCGAGTATTTTTAATTTACAAAAAGTAGTTTTCTTGGAATTACTTCGACACCATTGTTTGATCAATTTTATAATCTAATCAGCTATTCTATTCAAAAAACCATGTCGATTGCCGTGAACCGCCTAAAAATCGGTTGATTCACTCGACAGATAAGAAAAAGTTTTTTTTTAAATAACTCGAAAACTTTTTGTGAAATAAATGTTTGCAGTAGGTTTTTTGTTAAGCTGAAAAATTGCGTAAATTGCCGTAAATCACATTGTTCGTGAATTTGTTCGTGAAATATTCATTTTTGAAAAATACTTAAAAAGTCGTGGTTTTCGGAAATTATTTAATAATAACAAGAATTTGGAGCGCTTTGATGTTGAAATTAGTGAGAAATATCAGGGATGGCCTGTAGGATCAACCAATTTTTTTCCTTATTTAAAGTGGTAAAATAAAGTACAGCCTATGAATGACCCACTCCCAAACACAGTCATCTTATTCCAGAAGCTTCCCATTTTTTTTTAAATTGAAGACCAACATTGATCTTTTGTAATTTATCTCGTATGTTTGGTTCATTCAAATAAAACTACATGACATTTTGGTTATAGACTGCAACTGGATTAAATTTTGAAAAAATAATAGTAATCTCAGATATACCAATTCGGTTTTCTGTATAACTTTCAAATGTTTTACTAGCTCAAAAAGTTTTGTTTAAATAAAAGACAATTTACAGACGTCGCCAGCGCTAATTTCTGCAACCATTATCTGTCTATCTGTATCTGTCTTCGAACTCACATAAGTATGAGAATCAAAGTTCGTGTAAGTAGGTTACCAAATTCGTTCGCAAAAGCGCTTAAATTTACAGGCTCTGGGGCATTTCATCATAGTCCTCTGTAACGTCAACGAACTGTAAGCCTTCGTTTTTTAAAATTTGCTGTTGCCACTTTGAGTCAGGTGGGCTAAAATTACTTTCTCACTTAAGTTTTACGAAATTGAACATTAAATTTTTTGCCATTGAATAAAATATTGTTAAAGTATTTTTCTTTTACTAACGATCAAACATCAGAAACCAAGCATATAAGTTATAGTCGCGGTCAAAACATATCACCCGTTTGTTTTGGGGAGTTGACACTGGAATTTACGCTTCAATTGCTTCATTCCCTACTCAGACAGTGGTTTGGGCCGTGTATGTACATGCATGTTGCATTCCATTGTAAAATTACTTCGTTTAAATGAAGATACAATATTTTCAAAAGCAATAAAAAAATGTGAACCGTTATAAGTTTTATTTTAATTCCACCTCGATGGTCTACGTGTAATAAATGCGATTGCTGATTATGCGGTCTCGGGTTTGGATCGTGGGTCACGCCAAAATCTGTTATTGAGTTTTTTTAATCTTGCGGTGCTTCAACATCGTACCAGAAAGCACGTAAAACCGTCGGTTCTGCGCTTTCTTTCTGGTCTTAGACATACACCTGTGCTGTGGTGATACGTACTTAGTCGGACTTGAAAGGCTTCCTGCGCAAAGGGTTATTAGGTATCTAGGTGATCCGAGTAATTGTATGGAAACCACTTCGCTATATCCCACCAAATGCTCTCAACTGAGTCCTTAAACATAGACCTCGGTGGTGAGTGTTCGATTAAAAGTCAAAGTCACAGTTGAAGTCATGGCAGCTGTTCAATGTATACCAAAGTTTCTTTTACGCCACGTGCTTTTGGGCATCGAATACTCTTCACTATGTCCGTACGTAATCATAACTTTACTCACCCACTCCATAATATTTTAAGCCAAACCTAAGGTGAATTGTAGACTTAACACTGACCAAAATTTTGTATAGACAGGTGTAGATCACCTATCTATAGTTACGGATCGTCTTAAATTTTAATGAATAAGTTACGCGGTCAATAATGAAACACCGTCCTTTTATTTGTAAATATTAATAAAATTGAGGTTAGTGTTTGGAATATTAAAATAACTAGCTTCTATTAAGCTCAGAGGGTAATTTGGATGTGATAAGATATAAACAATCATTTAAAAAAATTGTCTTTTAATCTGTCCGAGATAATCTTCAGAGTGGCTGAATCGATTCTGATGAAACATTACTTTTTCTGATGAAAGATAGAGCGAACATAAATGAACAAAGAAGAAAGATTCACAAAAATAAAAAGTTGATAAAATAAATAAATCTAAAAATCTCCATATTAATAGATACTTTCGCCAGGAATCTATTAATGTGGCCAGAGCGGGTTGCTAGTTGACTACGAATAGTTTATTATACACAAGTTTATTGTAATGTTATACAAATAGCTCAAATATTCCTTCTTATTACAAAACATGGTTTATTAACAATCTCGGGTTTAAGCGGTTTAAGAATAATCCTTATAACTAAAGAAGTCCCTTAGCCGCAGCGACAGTTTCCACAAATTTGACATTCGCTGTCAAATTCCATACATTATATTATAGTCCGTAAATATTTGCGTGTGACCTCTTTCATTTTATAGATTTTAGTTTAAATCAAGACTAAATATTAACATTTATAGTAAGGCATACGTTTAACAGCAGACTTAGAGAGGATCTTAGGCTTTAGAACTAAAAAACCTCATTAATTGTAAACACTTAGATTATTTTGTTTTAGTTTCTTCCATAGAATACGGTAGAAAAGTATGTTCATATTATAGTCCTTGGTTTTAATCCAAATTTCGACTCCCAGTTTCGGTACCTGAAAATAAAAGTAAATTAAATCAGTGAATTAATTTAATTCACACAGACCATCTGTTGTTAAATTGATACTGTAGCCACTAAATACTTACATCAATCTTCAATTATTTAAATTAAAATTAACACTTTCCTATTTTGTGTAAATAGATTATCTGGTAGGTCACCTTTGAATACTAACCTAGAATGAATTGTTACAATTAAAGAGGGTTTCCGGTTCTTGTCACATACCATACGAAGCACGAGAAATTTCTACAGCTATTGAACAATGTTATTCAATGCTAGTGTGGTCATTTACCGGTTTAGCCTACCCATTCATGCTACAGCCAAAATCAACAGCATAGTGGCTCTACCCCTCGAAAAATAATCGCTAAATAATAGGCCTGGATACGTACGTAAGACATAATAAAACTGTACAATGTACATCATGCTTTATATACACATATATATATATATATATATATATATATATATATATATATATATATATATATATATATATATATATATATATATATATATATATATATATTGTAAAATGATGAATGTTAGTAAGGATGTTAGTATCAAACTGAGTGCTTTTAGTGCTCTATAGGTTGTGAAGCAGCATCGTAGCGTAAAATTAACTGCAGTTGAAACAGTTTCGGCGGCCAGTTTAAAAATTACTCTTAAAACCAGTCGTGGATACAGTTTTTTATTAGCCTCCTCCAGCAAGAACCCCATGGGCCGATAGTATGTACAGCAAATGTCAGAAATACATAAAACTCTTTAGATAATATCGTTTAGAAAATCATCAGGAGAAAATCCCATAGCCCTTTTTATCTGGGAGCGCAAACTAACCATTGCAAAAAATTTAAAAGTCTTAATTATATCTAACGATTAAATATGATTTATATATACGTAAAATCTCAAGAAAAGAATGAAAGGATCCAGACCAAACAATTTTGCCATGTTACGTATGTTCACCAAACTAATTTCAAATAAATATGATTTATATGTACTATAAAATGTAAAGAAAAGAAAGAAAGGCTACAGACAAAATAATTTTGCCATGTTACGTATGTTCACTCAACTAATTTCAAATAAATATGATTTATATATACTATAAAATGTCAAGAAAAGAAGGAAAGGCTACAGACAAAATAATTTTGCCACGTTACGTATGTTCATGAAACTAAGTTCAAGTACTGGGGAAGACTGCACTTAACCTAAAATTTTAATGATTCTCTTACTGGCTTACTGGAGATACTTAGCGACAGTATTAGGTATTTCAATAGAATTTGTAAACAAACTGTTCGACCAGACACTAGTTTAAAGGGTTGTTGAGTTATTTTACTTCTATATATTAGATTTTTGAATACATTCATAAGTTACTTGCGCAGATACAAGTGTTCGACTTCTATATAATGTGTATGTGTGTTTATATGTAGCGTTGAATAGGCGTTCCTCCACCTAGAAGTGGAAAACGTTTGCTTTTGTTTTGAAGCTTCCCGTGTTAAACTCTGGAAGCTAAATACATTATATGCACATCCCGGTGTAATGATTATTTAAAAGCGATCGAGTAATTAAAACGGCAACACTGCGAGCTGATCCAATCTCTTTAACATTATGCTCTAAATTATATTCTACATTATACTAGCTTGCCAGGCAAATTTTAATTCAGATGTACATTTTAATAATTAAAATGTACATCTGGTATGTGCATTTTGGTATTAGTCCATTATTTAAAAGTGATCAAGTATTCACGTAAATAAATTATGCTCTAGAGTAAAAAAGTGATATCCTATATTTCAGTTATTTTACTTTATTATGCATTATGTTGTGTATATACACCGTGTTGGGCACACGCCTGTTGACATTTCAAAAAGGGTTTTGGAGCAAGAAAATGTCCGCACTGCTCTAAACCGTGTAGCAGACTTAACAAGTCTTCAAAATATTTTTGATTTCCTAACACGCAGCACTTAAGACGGTTTCACATTAAACAGTATGTAAAATTGCAATAAAAAGAATAAGCGCTGGCCTTAAAATTTCACAGTACTCGAGGTTTGCATTAACACGTGAGCTACTCTGACCAGTTTACATATATTATGTGTTTAATATCAACCCAAGACTGCCTCGTGCATCTAGTGGTTGTTGTAGGGTTGTTTGAGGTCACGGGTTCGAATCCCGGGTTGGGCCAAAAAAAAACAATTATTGAGTTTTTCCATTCTCAGTAGCTGCCCGGAGTCAGGAAGTTGGCGGTGTCTCATCCCTGTGCCTCGAAAAGCTCGTAAAGCCGTTGGTCCTGCGCCTGATCTCTCTCTGTTTGTGTCGGTTCACCGTCCCATCGGACCATGAGAGTAAAGGAATAGAGAGTGTAACTGTGCTGGGGCATACACATAATCCTGTGCTGCCACGATGGCTAGTCTCCATTTAGGCTGCCCGCTGTGACCGAAATTTGGTCTGGACGACATTATTATTACCCCAAGATATAAAGATATTCACTAAATATTTAAAAATTTAAACTATCCGAAGGACTAAACATGTTAAAATAATTTCCACGTAACTTAATAGCTTTTGAAGTCAAACCTATTCAAATACGTGGAAACTGTATTTTAGTTCTTTGAAGGCAATTTACTTTTTTACACAACCTATAACATACAAAGTTTTCTACGAAAGCTCAAAGTAATAATTTTTACCAGGAACTAAGTTTCCTTTCCTGCGTAGGAGTCCGTCTGAATAGGCACCACTGTCACACCTGTTTCTGTCACCAAGTAGGAGGGCTTGGAGAATCAGTATTATTACAGGCTGTGAGGCATTCCATATTAGTCCTGAGAGTTAACAACTCATCTGCAGTTCTCCTTATTTCAAACAATTTAAATTCAGGTGTCCATGGACTGCAGTAGCTACTTACCATCAGGTGGACTGTTACTTTATCTATCACTTGTGTTTACTTAAAAAAAATATCAATTGTTATTTTTGAAGTGAAAACTTCTTTAGCATCATTGTGGTTTGAAAGTCTATGAAACGAAAAAGGGACAGTAAAAAGAGACAGACACATAAATTTATAAGACTTACCGTGGGAGAAAGTGAGATAGCAAGCATTATAGCTCAACGCGAGAAAAAAGTCGTAAACGTCGCCGAAACGGTGTCGGTCACACTTTTTGTTCAACGTGTACGAAGGTGTCATGTGCCAGTGGGATAAACAAGCAGTGAAGAACGGCCAACCTGATTTTCGTAATAGATAAAATGGATATAAATCTTTTTGTAATTAGTGAGTACTATATAAGGTATATCGAAAATAGTATAAACATTCGAAGGGAAAATGATATACTCGGCGTAAAAATTAGTGACTGTCCTGTACATTTAAAAGTACATAAACAATGTCTAAGCCTTCTTTAGATATTTTAAAAATGGTCGGATTAAAATATGTCGTAGGTATAAATAAAATAAATAATAAAATAAATGGGTCCAAGTAACACTAATTTGAAAAAAAATTAACCATATAAACCGCTAGTAGTTAGTTTATTAGTTAGTTTCGTGCGTTTCCCATCTGTACGTTTCACTTTTCATAATCTATGATTTTCATATAGAAATAACAGCCACGTGGCAGCGGCGGTAAGTAGTAAAAAAATAACAATTATTGATTTTAATCATTATAAGTTAAGAGGGCATATGCGTTTCGCGTCGAAAACTACATGTTTTATGGTTTTTCCAAAGGCGATATCGTAACGACGTGAGGAGATTATTTGCTGAAAATTAAGGCTTTAGAAAGATGAAGTCTTTATTTAGTACATAGCAATGCAAAATCATAGTTTTTAATGACGGTTTTTTAGGGCGAAGACAATCCCTTCACAGTGTTTTACGAAAATATGCATCAGAGTTATCTTTCACGTTGAATACAACTGTTATTATAAGCTAAAATACTTTATTTTAAGCGTTATTATAATGGAATATATAGTCTTTTAGTGTATAGCAAAACCTAAGTTACGAAAATATTTCGATTTAATATTATAAAATAATATTATAAAATCACCAAAACTGTCTACTTCAATGTATTTTTTTTCCATGTATTTGCTTATAAACATATCTATTTTAATTATTTTATCAAAATACATGTTATGTTAAATATCCAATAAAATTTTTAGCTCGTTTTATTTTGTCAATTATTTTATATAATTATTTTAAAAATACTATAAAACATCATGTGCAGACGCCGATCGATTCAGTTCAGTACGCTCCGGGTAATCCCAACGACAGGACGTATTACTTTTTCTCACCGACACCGCGCGATCGCGTTGATACACCGATAGGGCTATACTACACCATACTATAACTAGATACCTATAGCACCATCGAGCATTTTAAACGATTCAGACTTTTATAAGCGATATTTTTGGTAGTAAGTAATTTTGAAATATGTATATGATTGTAATATTTAAATATTAAATGATGTAATGGTGGCAAATTTTCATTTCATATATATTTTTTTAGAAATGAGTAATGAACGTAAGCAATTCGGATCAAGTAAAAATACAAAATCGTTGGCTTTCACCTTTGGCTCCGTGCCGGAGTGACTTGGTAATGAGTTGTAGCGCTGAGCGCCGCAGGTTCGAATCCCACATGGAACAAAAATTTGTATTACCTACAAATAATTGTTCCAGGTCTGGATGTTTGTCCTTGTAAAATTAATGTATTTAAACTGCCCCAACGATGTACTTAGGAAAAATTCCTAGTGTGGAGATAACGTTATGATTAAACAAAGACATGCCATCAAAAACATAACTTGTAAAATAACCAAGTCTCGCAATAATGATACGGCCGTGCCGCTGTTTTGGTCGACATGGCGGGGGCACTACCGTGCCCCCAGATATAAAACATATGAGCCGTGCTTGAGTTGAGTAGCTCAAGGGCGTAGTGCTCGCCGTAAACGCGAACAATCCGGGCTCGATCCCCGCTAGTGTTGCCAGGTGTCCCATTTGCGCGGACGTCCCGATTTTCAAGGGTCTAGTGACACGTACCGATATTCACCCTTGATCGGGACGCCAAATGTCCCGATTTTCACTAACCTTGTTATTCTATACTTAATCCATAATTTTGACAGCAAAAATAATTATATCTGTTAGCTACTACCACATTAAAATATTTTTGCTACGACATTGTCTTACCAGTCGAAAAAAAAACACAAAAGTTTTAAACAGTATTATATTAAAATGAGTGATTTGAAAAATTCAGGGGCTGCAAAAAAATAACAAATAGTTCAAAAATGTTTTTTTTTAATTTTAATCTAAATGTTTTTTTTTTATAATTTGCCTAAAATGAAAAAAATCAGTTTTTACGTTGTTTGGATGAAAAGTAATTCATTCATGAGACCAGACCCGAATAATAATTATAAAACACAAAAATAAAGTTACAGTCACAATTTCTCGCATTACTCGCATACTGTGATATTTACAGTTAGCGTTGACCATCTGAGCTACCACGGCTCTCAATAAAGCACAAAAGGCTACAAAGAAACCTATATTTTGTAGTCATTCTAGTTGTCCGGATATGAAAACCAAATCCTCGATTATTTTTACCTCCCGAAATTTTACTTGCTAGACCTGGCAACACTAATCCCGCCGACACTAATGAAATTGTTAGGTTGATGAATTATGTTTACTTTATGAAACAGAATAAAAGTTTATCAAATGATATATATTTTATACAATACATATTTTTCAATTAGAACATATACACATATTATAATATACTCAATAGGGTGAAAATGTAAAGCCGACTTCAATTTACTAAAAGAATAAAACAATTTCCACATATTAGCCTCCGATTTCTATACACTATATAAGCCATTATATGGAAATTATTTTTTTATTATTTTAGTTCCAATAGTATCAAAGACAGGTATATAATCAAAGATCAAAGTGATTCGTAGTCGTCGTTAGGCAACTATAGCCTCACGCTCGCCCTGACACGCACACAGAGATAACATTGTAGTGTGCGTCAATATTACGCCGTTCCAAAGCGATCGCGTAGATTTCGACTTGGACATATTTGAATATGCGCTCTTAACCATATTTTAAAACACATTCAAAAAATTAATAATTTCCTAAATTCAAGCCATCTTACCACCTTGGTCAATCGAAGTGGTTCGATAAAGTGACTCCTATAGAATTAAGTAGGTGGCGCTATTATAATTTTACTCGAAATCGATAATATAAAATCTAAGTGTCTCTTTTTACTAATTATTTTACTATAAAATTAAATTTTCTTATATTTTATGCTGAACTTGTAGTTTAAATTATATTATTAAATAAATTATTCACCGTAAATTATCTGTATTTTATATTTCATTTCGTTTGAAGGTTTCACTTCTGTCGCGTGTGAGCTGCGCGGATGTTTTTTTTTTGGTATAACAACCTAATTCACAAGTTGTGAAAACGCAATCAAATTGAGAACGTCTTCTTTTAAAATCGACTAAACAAAATGCTTTTCTTTAATGTTAAACGGATAAACAAAATGAATAAAACTAAAACGAAAAAAAAAAGGTAAATCCAAATACAGTGTCTTCATTGATCAACCTTACCCTTTCACGGAGGAAGGTTTTATTTATAGTATACCTTTTAAACGCATGTTGGGCATGATTCCTTGTGAGTATAGTGAAACATTTATTCTATTTATTATTCGTAACTTTATTTTACAACTATTATTGTATACCACTAAGATTTACTTATAATAGAATGTAAATGAAAAAATAACAAACCTGATAATGGTTCCTCCATACAGCCCATGGACAACTGCGGCCGAGTTTAAACAAAGAAGAGCAAACATTCGTTGTCACCTCTAAGAACTAAGACGAAATGCACCAAATACTGTAATTTCCCTGTCTTTCGTAATCCTGTGAACTATAATACGGCGGTGGGTGCGCTGGGCGCGAAACTGTAGGACCAGTTAATTTGGACTCATGGGAGAATAAGTTCTCTCATTTATAAGATTTACAAAACAAGTCCACCGTTCAACAAAGAATACAGCCCTTCTCCACCGGCACTGCTCTCACCTGCATTCATCGGCTTGCAGCACATCTTATGGTCTTTCGATCTCGTGGGTTGCCGCGCTAGTCTTAACAAACTTAACTTACTTGTTGATATAAGGTTGGTACTTGAGAATCTTTCTTCCCATTTGTTCTTCGAACATAACGTGTTAATTTACATCGCTTTACCCAGTCCCACTGTATATAATATTACATTATTTGGGACTAAATGCATTAGTCAGAAATCATAAATTGATATGTGTATGTGTTTCGCACACAGTGATTATGATGATCGTTTAGTCTTTCAATCGAAGCAAAACAGCAGGCATCACTGTAACAAAACAGTGCTAGTTAGCAATTATATAATCAGCGTTAGTTAGAAAATATATAATCGTGATACCCACTCAAACAGATTACAATCTGGTCAAGTTAGGTGTCTTCTAGCCTTTACATTTATTTACACATTATTACAAAGTCATGCTTTAAATATGTCATAACAGTGACTGTCGTGCAGTTTAGCGACAGAAATTATAGGGACGCGATACGAGGGTGGATTGAAAAGTACTCGGCCTAACCAAGAAAATAAACACATACTAAATCAGTTATATTTTTATTTTTCTACATAATCACCATCAAGTTCAATACACTTTTGCCACCTCCCCTTCCAAGCATTTAGACCGTTGAAAAAAAATGATTCTTCCTTAGAGTCAAAATATGCGTCTACAGCTGCTTTCACCTCGTCGTTTGTCGAAAATCTTTGACCTCCCAAGTGCTTTTTTAGGTTAGGGAACAGAAAGAAGTCTGATGGTGCCAGATCAGGTGAATACGGCGGATGCGGTAACAGTTCAAAGCCACAGTTGTGAATTTCAGCCATTGACTGTACTGACGTGTGAACACGGGCGTTATCTTGATGAAACAGGACTTTTCTTCTGAGCATTCCTCGACGTTTTTTCTTTTATTTCCTCTCGTAAACGACGTAGTAAGGTGCAGTAGTAATCAGAGTTTATAGTCTGACCCCTTTCAAGATAATCAATCATAATCACACCTTTCGAGTCCCAGAATACTGAAGCCATCACCTTATTTGCCGACAAAATCGACTTAGCCTTTTTAGGGGGTGGTGAACCAGGTCTTCTCCACTGTTTTGATTGTTGTTTTGTTTCCGGTGTACAGTAATGAACCCATGTTTCGTCCATAGTAACAAAACGATTCAAAAATCATCTGCATTGGCTTTAAATAACTGCAAACAGTCGCGTGAAATAGTCAATCGCGTTCTTTTTTGTTCAACTGAAAGCAGTCGCGGAACCCACCTCGCAGACACCTTGTGGAAACCCAACTCGTTGACAATGATGTTTTGAGTTCGTTCATAAGAGATGCCTATAATCTCGGCTATCTCTCTAATTTTTAATCTGCGGTCTCCCATTATTAAATCAAGTACTTTTTTAATATTTTCGTCAGTAGTTGACGTCGAAGGCCTTCCAGAGCGGGATTCATCTTTCACACTCTCTCTACCACGCTTAAATTCTGCTATCCATTTTTTGGCGGATGAATATGACAGAGCACAATCGCCTATTATGTCCGATTACTTTGTTAATAAATTTATAAAATCACAACTAATTATCGCACACGTTTCGAACTTCACACAATGAACTAGTCTGAACTGAACTAAATAATGTGGGTAGATTTGATTTTTAGAATTGAATGGATCTGTGTTAGGCCGAGTACTTTTCAATCCATCTAGGTACCTACTCATACGGACTATAGTTCGGCCGAAACAGAATCTTTTAGCCCATTCGTAAGACTAGGAAAATCCTAAGACAAAACTATTTAAAATCGATTCTGCATTATAATTTCAAGCGAAGTGAATAAATTGCTTGAACTTTTTGGTTTAATTACAAACAAAACAAGATGCGTTTAACATTTTTATTTGTCTTTTATTTTATCTTTTTGTAATCGTTTAAAATTTTATCAGGTTTTGATTAAACAACAAAAAAACTGCCTGTTTTCTGAATAAAATATAGCCTAGATTACGCTTGCATGAAAGTAATTACGCAAACATTAGCCTACGTTCAAAACCAAGACTTAGATCAGCTGGTGAATCTTGTGTTTATTATTTACACGAACATTAGACGTTATTAACAAAAATATTTTTTTAAATATCATGTACTCACAACAACCGTGTTGTGTAAAGAGCTCTTAAAACCCTTTTCGAGCAATATATTTCGTTCACGTGCCCGCCCAGAGCTAAAGGCAGTAAAACACAGCGTGCACATTGTAACTCTGTATTATTTACCGAATTATCTGCTCTGAAATTGTTGTTTTTGACCGACTCAAAAAGGAACAGGTAAATTTTCGTCGCGTACGTATTTTTGTATAATATTTTAACTGGTTTCTCGGCAACTGTTTAACCGACTCGAATGATTATTTTTACCTGTATTGTAGTTCCATTTAAAATTTAAATAAACAACTTAGACTGGGACCAAATCTTCAATCTTGCCAGACGAAAGACAATAATTGCGGGAGATCTTAATGGCCACCACACCAACTGGTCAACTAGAACGGACTCACGAGGTGATCAAATTTTGGATTCCATTTTAGACAACAATTTTGTTTCACTGAATGACGGCTCACATACTAGAATTAAACTGGTTAACAGCATAGTACAAAAATCTGCCCCTGACCTATCTCTAGCTTCTCTGGATATAGCTTTGAAGTTCGACTGGATAGTACTAAATGAAAATTTGGGAAGTGACCATTTAATGATTAAGATGAAAACTAATATTGGCACATCCAGTATGTATAAAAGAAAACGCAATTTTAAAAAGGCTGACTGGTTGCAGTATAAGACACACATAGAGAGAAAGCTTGAAGGCTTTATATTACCAGATGATCACCAGTCTGCGTACGACGCTTTCATCGATATTATTAACGAGGCAGCTGATAAGTGTATCCCGTTTATAAAAATATGTGAAAATCCTCTTCAACAACAAAGGTTCACTCCTAGACCATATTGGAATCCGGATATTTCAAAAGCTGTAGCGGAACGACGTCGGGCACTTGCTGTTTTTAGGAGAAACCCTACACCAGTAAATTTAGAAGCATTACAAAACAAGGTCAGGTTGGCACAAAAAATTATTCGTAGTAGCAAAAATAGGTCATGGCAAGGTTTCTGTGACAGCATTGGCAGTGTGTCAACTTCAAGTGAAATGTGGTCTAAAATGAAGTGGCTGAAGGGGTGCAGGACAGCGAGAAGTACTATTACCCGTGAGTCAGCTAATTCCTTACTGTGTAGCTTAGCACCTGATTATGCAGATCCACCGGCTCCTGTGTTTAATAGCGAGAACGTACATCTATCCTTACCTGTTTCGATTCATGAACTCGCAAACACAACTAAACAGTCTGATACTGCACCTGGCGCAGACGACATTTCATACTCTATGATCAAGAACCTTCCGAACGCTGCTAAAATTGTGCTCGTATCTTTATACAACAGATTTTTGCTTTCAAGCTTTGTACTAAGACAATGGAGATATGTAAAAATAATGCCTATACCGAAACCGAAAATTAGCAATAACTCAAATTCAGATATTAGGCCTATAGCCCTTCTGTCTTGTCCATGCAAGATTTTTCACACAATTATTACGCGCAGATTGGAATGGTACCTTGAAAAAAATAATTGTTTACCAGATGAAACAGTAGGCTTTAGAAGATCGCGATCTTGCCTGGACAATTTGACTAGGTTAGTGTCACGAATACAGAGTGGCTTTGGTAACGGAGATGCTACTGTAGGGTGTTTTGTTGATATCGACGGCGCATACAACAATGTCAATATTATGTCTTTTAGGTGCGCTAGATAATTTAGGAGTAGGCACCGTAATATGTAATTACCTCTACCAATATTTGCACTCACGAAAGTTATTTATCGAACTAAGCAATGAAGAGTGTGTAAGCAGATATACAGGAACCGGCATAGCACAAGGTGACCCCTTATCGCCATTATTATTTAACGCAGCAACTATCAATATCTGCAAAAATCTGAATCAAGTATGTATATCTCAATACGCTGATGATTTTGTACTTTATACTAGCCGTAAAAATATAACGGATGCAGTTTCTGTTACTCAAGATGCGCTAGTTGCTTTAAACTCTATGATAACAGACATCGGTTTAAACATTTCTCACAGAAAAACCAAAGTTTGCGTATTTACAAGAGGACACTTGAGAAACTCAAACAGTAGTAATATTACTTTAAACATCAACAACGAACGTATTGAAAGAGTAGATAGTGTTAAATATTTAGGCGTGTGGCTGGACAGAAATTTAAAATGGCGTAGACACATAAATGAAATGAGGGAAAAGCTACTTAAGTTTCTAAACATCTTTAAAGTGTTAGCAGGTTCCAAATGGGGCGTTCACCCAATGCATTTAAGGCGTCTTTATATGTCATTAATTAGAAGCAGACTAGACTACAGTTGTTTCTTATATGATAGTAGTGTAAATACACATTTATACAAACTAGATAAGGTACAAAATCAAGCGATGCGGGTGATAGGCGGATTCATAAGAAGCACCCCTATCCATGTCATGGAAAGTGAACTGTGCTTACAGCCACTGTTCATCCGTAGAAGATATCTTGCGGCAAAATTTTGGTTTAAGTCTAGGTCAATCAAAAATATTATAACAACACGCGTTCTAGAAGAACTAAACAGTCAGTGTCAGGGCTTATACTGGAGGAGAAAGAAAGTTCCGTTACTGGTTCAAACTTATAACAAATATTGTAATCTTTCTATGCATTCTGACTCCAAACTATTGATTTACTCTCTCAGCGATTGGATTAGTAGATATGAAATATCTCATAATATTAAGACTATAGTAGACGGAATGGAACGCCCTAAGAGGCATGTCGGTATAGATAATTCACGTAATATATGTTGCAACTTCCTAAATAACAATTACAACTCACACTATAAGATTTACACAGACGGATCAAAGGACAAAACTGGATGCGGTGCGGCCTTTGTTGACCAGCAGATGGACATCTGTGTACGGTTTAAAATAAAAGCTGACGTTTCTATAATGCACTGTGAACTGATCGCGATATCCGAGGCTTTATCGTACGTTACAACCTTGAATTACAATCAATTTGTCATATTATCCGATTCTAAGAGCGCCCTGTTACATTTGGCTCGGCTGCCCTCGAATATTCGAGGACTCCCGATAGCCTATAGTATCCTAGATTCTATATGTAAGCTTAGTGCATTAAATAAGGTGGTAATCTTCCAATGGATACCTTCTCATACGGGCATCATGGGTAACGAGGAGGCTGATCGAGCTGCAAGCCGCGCTATTAGTGACGGTATTACATATAGTACTTTACCTGTACACACCGAACTGTTACGTGAGGTTAAAGTAAATTGTAGACAATTATGGCAAGAGTATTTTGATGAACGCTCACTTAGTAAGGGAATATGGTACAGAACCATTCAGGGTCAACCTTCTCGTTATCCATGGTTTGAAAAAAATGAAATTAACAGGAAAAATATTGTTGCGCTCTTAAGACTCCGCTCTGGGCACATCCCGTCAAATGAGTTCCGATTTCTGATAGGAATTTCAGACTCCCCTAATTGCTCGGAGTGTAATACTGTAGAAGATGTGCACCATGTTTTGATGGAGTGTGCTCGGAACGAGGTTCAAAGGCAAGATATGACGTTTTTGAACAATCACAATGTAGGCATATGTAATACTATCCTATCATCTCCACTTTGTCATGAGGCCAAAATGCTAATCAAACTTTATTTACATGTAATGTGAGTTTAGCGAGATGTAATATTTTCTTATATAAGTTTAAACATAACCACAGGATTTTGCATAATACCTATTTTTGTTGCTAAATTTATTTTTATTTTATGTAGCTCTGTTACTTTCCATGTTATTATGTGTTCATTACTTTATTCTCTGTTATTATTTTTGTGTGTATATCACGGGGGTGACATGGTCACTGTGTGACAAAACCCCTTTTTTGAAAATAAAGATTAAAAAAAAAAAAATAAACAACTTGCTCCTTGGGGGTTGAAAACAAGAGAAGGAGTTTTTTCTGTAACTATTATGGAGACATTCTAGTTGTTATTGAGGTCGTTATATTGCTTAGTCCACTTAAAAAGGTAAGAAAGCTAAAACTCATAAAAGTCAAATATTATGAAGCTGTAACGTGAAAATTATTTTATTATTTTAGTTTCCAGGACGGTTTTTAGTTTTTGATTAAAGTACGATTTTTTTCTTTAAGAGTACCTAATATTTAAAAATTAATATGATATTAAAAATGCTGGTCAATAAGCTGACACTGTGAGTTATTCAAAGAGAAACTTGTTTTAAAAGAGGGAGTATTATGTATTGTTCATTGTATTGAATAAGTAGAGTGATCTTCTTTATATTAAACATACGACATATTGATAATATTATCATCTATAAGTATACTTTTTATGTCACCATTACAGCCCACTGCTGTACAAGTCCACTGCTGAACATAGGCCTCCCCAAGAAATGCAAAAAAATACTACCTGAGCCACCTGTATCCATCAAATTTCAGCATATCTTACCCGGTTGTCACACCATCACACTAGATGACCACACTTCCATTTCACCTACCGGTACGAGGCTGCCAATCGGGAACCTTTCTTCCTCATCGGTTGTAGGTACTTTGAGATATATGGCTGGCCCATTTTAACTTCAGCTTGCTATGTCGTATTTACTGTGAAACTAATGCGGATTTACTCGTTTTAAAAATCTATGGTGCAGAGAAACATCGAGCATAGCCCTTCCCGTATTTCGCTGAGAGACCTTGAGCTTCCACATACGGCCAGCAGTGAAGGACTACGTCTCAAATCCATATATCATCACTGGCAACACGCACGTATCTTTTTTAGAGACTTTGAGGTCTCTAAAAAAGATACGAAGATGAGAAGACACGCAACCAACCGCACCGCTTATATCTCGCATCATCGCTCCCGCCCTTGTGTAATTTGGACATTGAATTATACAAGCATATAGTAAAAAGTATAGACATTTGCAATAACGCTATATTTCGTGATTATTTGTGAAGTTGATAAGTGTGAAGACAGCCGGCAGCCATCGAGACACGAGGCAGATCAGCGGAAGTTCAGGTGGGTGCACATGCATTCCTTCACGTCCTTCCTATATCCCAAATTCAGGGGATTTGCAGTATCACGAATAAATTAAATTCCATTCACCGCTCGCACCGCGCTCATATACAGTCCACTATTCTATTTAAATTAATAGCCGCACCGCATAACATTATTTAATACATTTGAACCAGCAGTTTGGTGGTTGAAGGCCAAACGCTCAAATCCACCATATATTTTTGATACGAAAAGATACGTGCCTGACGAGAAAATGTGTCGTAATCTCACTAACGCTGCTTAGCCGAGTTAAATCCATCGCTTAACTTCTCAAGTGCTCCCAACAACTGCACCTTATGTGCGACATGGACGGTATATTTGAATTTCGTTTTGTTCATATTTATTCTAGACCTGTCCGTTGGATAATCCAGCGATTTTGCCATTAGGGACTATATTGTTGGCAA
The DNA here is from genome assembly GCA_036936625.1 of Parnassius smintheus behrii. Taxonomy (NCBI): domain Eukaryota; kingdom Metazoa; phylum Arthropoda; class Insecta; order Lepidoptera; family Papilionidae; genus Parnassius; species Parnassius smintheus. Next base: position 26,848,036 of record JAUPFT010000029.1, on the reverse strand, counting down.
ATCGGAGGTGGGTGATGTACTTAGTATCGACGTTAATAACGTATCCTTTCCAGTCTAGTAGCTTATAAACGTTTTCCAATGCAGCGGTGAAGAGTACTTTTTTATCTTTATATTTTAAGAAAATTTAATAAATTTTTTAAAACAAATATAATCAAAGAAGTTTTTTTAAGTTATTGATGCCCGAAATAAAGATGTTGTATTGTATAAGAATTACATGAGTGTAAGAATTAAGGCAGAAGTATTATATTAAAAAAGATAATCATTATCGTTTTTACAATCTTGTAACTTAATTTTAAGCATGGTCCTTAGACGCTGACTCATGATTCCTCATTACACTGTGCTAACTATTACCAGGCTGCCATTCGTGAACTTATAAACATTGGGTATGTATCTAAATGTGTATGTAACTAATCATACAGCCAAAAAGAAATTTGAGGGTAAAAATACTTTTATTAAAGGATTCTTCTCTGATGGTCTGATGGATTATCTTTTGCTATTGCAACAGTTTATCAGAGTAAAATCACATAAACGTAACTACAATTAATTAAAGAATATGTAAAATTTAATTAATAACAGAAGTGCTATAAAAATATTAAAATACCTTTTTTGGGTTTGAAATTCAATGTGACGATACTTGATAATTTTTCTTTTTAAATAACTTCATCAAATATAATTACACCCCTCAGTTCAGAAACCGAATTTTCGAGAAACCCTGAAAAAAATCTTCATATTGTAGCTATGTCATGATCGTTGCTAGTAGCATGAATGGGTCTGCTTGACTGAGGAAGTACCACGCTCTTACAGAATACTAGCATGAAATAGCTACTCTGTTTCGTATGGAGAGTGTAAAGAACCGGAGGCCCTTTGCACTGGAAATGGGAAATTACATTTTAGTCTTCAGGGGTTACACAACGAATATGCAGTTTGATTCTTAATTGAGATTAAATGTTGACGTTTATGACCCACAGCGTCCACTTAATCGCCAGGTTACTGAGGAAGTACCACGCTCTTACAGAATACTAGCATGAAATAGCTACTCTGTTTCGTACGGAGAGTGTAAAGAACCGGAGGCCCTTTGCACTGGAAATGGGGAATTACATTTTAGTCTTCAGGGGTTACACAACGAATATGCAGTTTGATTCTTAATTGAGATTAAATGTTGATGTTTATGACCCACAGTGTCCACTTAATCGCCAGGTGGGCTCGTTTGTTATTTTATTCTATATAAAAATTATATAGTGTACATTCAAATGTTTCTTTTAAATTATAGTAGTCCAGCTGGATGTTGTTATGCAAAAATAATTAAACCTAGAAGTAAACAGAAATTGACGTTTGATATTTGAATCGTTAATCACTGATATATTTTTCCAAGCCCTTTTACATTAACTTGATCTGAAGGACCCTATACTTATACATGTTAGAGCCATACTGCAAATATATAATGATTGTAGCACGAATGGGTCGGCTCGATCGGGGTAGGACCACACTCTCACAGAGTACAAGCGTAAACTACCAGCTTAATGCTGCTGTGTTTTGTGTGGTGAACCGGTAATCTTTGTTTCTGGAAATGTACTCCATCTTAGTATTCGGAGGATACAAAGCATATGAATGTTGATTCATAATTGAGAATAAATGTAGATGGGCCACAGCCTCAACTTACAATCAGGTGGACTGTGTGCTCGTTTGTCACCACACCACCAAAATATAAATGAATGTATAAATGTGATCGATTATTTATTAAAACGCTTCTATTACCTTTGCATTTTTGTATGTATATATTATGTATGTACGTATGAATGTAATGGTATTTTAATTCAGTTTTCTCTCCTTTCCGGACGACTGAATAATCTTAAATTTGCAGACTTATGAGATACCGCTGACAGCACAAAAGTTTGATATACTGACTACTTACTATAACCTAGTATTCCAACTGTATTCACATCTCACTATCGATCCATGTTGGTTTACTTATCTTCAACTCAATTTTTCAAAACATTTGCATGCCGTGGCAGCCTATAATTAAGATGACACTTAGCTTTAGTTTGATGTTCATGTTTCTTTAAATTCCATGCATTAGTGTTCGTCTTGTTGGTTGTCCTTTTAAATAAATAAATAAATATTTGATTTTGATATCTATTGACTGAAATTATTGATGTATTTGTTTTTTCTATAAACCGAAATACTTCACGGGTTATTCTAGCTTTTTGATCAGAGTGGGGCTTGATTAGTGTTTACGTAACGACGTCCAGTTGTCGTTAAGCATTAAAGAAACTAGGCTAGCGCGCGTCCTTGGAACCGACGTTTTTACGGGGCGAGTTTTATTTGAATAATTCGTTTATGAGTGAGTACATTAACCGAATTCATAATGCTTTGCATAGTTTTAATAACACGTCATGAAATTACATAAAGTAGAACATTTTCATAGGAGCTTATTGTGTCGACAGTACAACAGAAACAAGCTTTTAAATAAAACTATTTAAATGAAACTAGTATTTAGGGATTTAATCGCGTGTATTAACTTATTAGTACTTTAAAGTACTATGCGACCCACGGTCACGGGAGAGGGGGGTGCTGATTAAGAAATCATTATATAAGTAAGCTTAATTTACTATATGTGTCAATTGAATTACTTGGTCATATTTATTTTTTTCGTATTAAAGTAGGTAAAGTATGTAAATAACATTCTTAAATTACAAAAATTATAATAATGAACTTAACTAAAATAATAATTAAAATTATAATATTTACGATTGAAACCAATTATATACAATATAAAAGAAGAAACTATAATATAGAAAATCTAAAACTAAAAATTTAAGTAGTTAAAAAGACCTGCTCCCCGTGGTATAGTGCCAAGAACACTGGCTGCGTTTCCTCGCTGAATAGCTATACTTAGCCTTTGAGCGAAGAAAGAACCAGCCCTCTTATCACCAGCAGCGACGACCAGTCGTGGATACAGTTCCTTTAGAATCTTCACTGTATCTGCTTTCACTGCAGGACCCCACGGACCGATAGTCTCTACAGCAAATGGTACAAATATGTAGTCATTTCTCAAAGACTCATATTTGCGCCATTTACTAAATTCGGCTGCTTCTGATCCCGCCCCGGCTCTAAAAGAGGTACCCTTGAGATGACAGGCCGCCAAAGTGTCAACGCAAGTAGCATCCCACAGTAGGGCTTTACCTCTCTCCCAAGGGACCAAAGTCATACCGTCACCGTCATACCGTCGGGTCTCCTGCCATCGTCTCTAAATATCCCGCAAGGCTCTAAAACCGAGGGGATATTTATGGAGACAAGAGCCCTTCGGATGATTTCGTTCAAAGAATCGTGACGGGAAAACCTACCTGCACTTTTCTTACATGAAAGTTCGTGGAGCACAGGGGCACTGATGAGGTTGACAAATTGCCACTCCTAGCCGGATTCCTACGGCGATGCGCAAGCTTTCCCCATCAAGCAATGCGCAAGCAAAGATCACTTGATGGTAGAGCATGTAACCAGTGGCTAGATTCCTTAGTCGAAACAGCTAGAAGGCGAGCCTGATCTTGTTGACTGTAGAAATTTTGAAATAAAATTTTCTAGACACTCTGTACCAACGGAATATCCCACTGTTTTTGTTGGTTAACTTCCAGTGGAACATTTTCGCCGGGACAGAGCGTTAGCCATGTTTGCCTTGCCTCCGCAGAATAATTGCAAAATATTATTTATGCAAAATATTTCGAAGACATGTGAAGTTCGCCAACACGCATTGGGGTAGCGCAGTGGACACTTCCTAGCACTAAAACCCTCTCAGAAATGAGGCGAGGCCTGTGCCCAGGAGTGGGACGTATATAGAATGTAACTTTACTTTACTTATTTCACGTTTACTGGCGACAGACTTTATCTTACTGTTTGAAGTCTGCTTAAAGTTAACTGATTTTAAATATCATGAGATATTTACGTTTTAAGGAACAATTTGAAAGCATAAATCTTCCGGCTGAAACATTTGGAAAGTAACTACGTTCTAAAATATTGTGTTACATAAAAATACTTGAACTTTCGAATTCTTTCAAATGCTATTAAGCGCTATTGATTAGATCGCCTGGAAGAATTTTCACAACCTAATATCATCATTCAATATTAGTCCTCGAGGTTGACAACGCATCTGCATTTTGATTCTTAATCAGAGATACATGTAGATGTCAATGGGCTACAGCATCCACAAACCATCAGCTTGACTGTGTGCTTCTTTGTCACCCTTATTCTATACAAAATATCGTTCCCTGGGTGTCGTGAGACACGACGGTGGGAAACACACCAAGAGATGAGCAGCAGCGTTCTCCTCGTAACAACGAATTAAAACACTGCAGTTGCCAACACGCCTGGCAAGTGTGGCAATTATGGATATATCTCACCTGAGGCAATTTAAGTGGGAGGCATGTGGAGGAGTAGCGGAGTTTCGATAGGCTATAACAGTAACAGTAATTATTGACTCTGTCGCAAGTATACAATTGATTGTAATCGTCATAACGTTCATGATGAGTCCGTAGTAACGCTGTTGCTCTACTATGATGATATTTCACACTGCAATTAGACGAGCGTGGTCCTTCCCTGCTTTAGCAGACTCATAAGTGACGCAGCTGTAATTTCTGCAGCATGTGCATATGGTACATGTTTAAGGATATTTCGAACCATTTTATATTTCTGCTCTAATGAGCATGCTTAATATGTGCGTATCTGATATAAGAATGTACTGGCTCATTAACCATGGATTCTGTACGTAATAATAACAAGATTTATTTGTGTTCATTGTAAGAATTTAGGCAGGGTTATATGTAATTTGTTGGTAGGGATCTTACATTACCAAAAAGAATGCATTCTACATGAAATTATATTGTTATGTTCATATAATTTCACTAAGTGGTAAAACACCTTTTCTTTTTAGGGTACTTCCGGGTACACTCCCACCATTCTCTTACTACTCTCTTTTCGCCACAAAACGCAACACACTGCCGTATTTTAGTCTGAAGGGTTACCGAGGCAGTAAAATATTGATGACATGATATATGAAAATATAGAGGCATTCCATCTTAGTTCACGAAAGTGACAGCGTATCTGAAAGCCTTTCTTGTTTTAAGTTGGCAGCACGTGTCCATGACTCGCATTAGCCACTCGCGATCAGGTGAATTGTAACTTCGTTTGTCATTTCGGTTTAAAAAAAAACAATATTGTGGAATTTCTCATAATTTATTAGTATGGTATTTATAAAGTATTGTAATCTGGTTGGGCTGAATAAATATATAAAAGGTATAATAGTAATAACAATATTATTAATGTTATTATCATACCCTTTAAATAATAATAACAATATTATTAGTGTTATTATAATTATCAATAATATCAATATTATTATTGTTATTATTATTTTACTTCAACTTGTTATATCTCTACTCTTTTAATTCTATTTATAAAAGCTTTTAATTGTCCTCCTTCCTTATTTTTTTTAATACTTAAATTACTTAATGTTTTTTAGCCGGAACTTCTGTAACATGATAAAAGTGGGCTATGACTGAGCCCTTAATTCTGAATGAGTAATTATTTCACCGTAATTAAGTCGCCTTTTACTTTTTATTTGAACTTTTTTTTGCTGTATCAATAGCTTAGAATTTGACTTCTAACATTACTGTATACTGTACGACTTCCGTTCTTGCTTTATCTGGGCCATGGCTGAATAAAAACAAAACTATATAATCTACTTCGAAACCAAAACATACTAAAAATTTAGATATCTATTGAATTCGGTAAGATGCTAAAGAAATAATCATGTTTGAATTTTTGCTGAAAGCAGACAATGATAAGGCAACTGTACACTGAACAGTAAACATCCGATTTTGTCTGAAAATATTAAGGAAAAGAGTCTACGACGCAACCAATTTCTTTGCGTTCACTTGTTTTAGCATATTTAGGAAAAATTACATGTATCAATATAATACAATTCAATTGAAAAATACAATACCACCAAATTACATACCGGGTCTTGCTCAAAAAGATTTTTAAACTTTCCGGTCCCTACAGAGTTATTTTAAATACAGAATTACTTTTAAGAATTGATATAGTAAAGACCTTCACTTTCTACTCAATATTAAGAAAGTAAGGACTTTTATCATCATAGAGTTTGTGCCCTGTTCGATCGATGGAGGATGGTCATGAAAATAGCAAGAATTTACATTATTGAATTATGTTATATTATATTTTAAAATAAATTTTTTATCAAAAGTACGTAATTCTCACCTTTCGCAAAAACTAATGCAACATTTAAATAAAATTAGTTTTTAAGGATTTAGTCGCGTGTATTAACTTAATTTATATTCCCGACGTTTCGAGTACTTTAGAGCACCCCTGCTCACGGAGGGGACGGAGGGGACTGAGGTGTTCGACGTACCAAAACATTTTGTTCAATATAACAACAACAACAATATTTTTTTAAATTGCATGTATAATCTAGAGCAACACCGACCACCGGCAGATCGAAGGAGAGTAACCAGATGCAGGCGTTCCTATCTTTCAAAATATAAGTCTACGCGGTGCTATGCGTACAACAAAACCAGTTTATTGTACGCATACGCACAATCACATTGCTTACTAGACTAAATCTAGTTGCGTGGCTGAATCTATCTACAAAAACGCCACGTCAAATTTACAAAAAGATAAGATACCCTTTCATATTATGTAAGTTATTTTTAATAACATAGTGCTATTACTTCTTACAATTAATTTGTAGTTAAACTTAAAAATTATCATAATAACGTTCGGTCGGATTTGTTTAACAACACAGGCCATCATACAATATGCAGATTGGTCGAACGACTGATCCGAGTTTATATCAGAATTGTTGCTTCGAGCGATACTTTTACAATGTAACGCTGTTAAATACTGCTAAAATGTGTGTGAAATTGTTTATTTATATGTTTATTTATTTATAGTGATAGATGACTGTTTCTATGTGCGCAGATTTCTTCCGCAAAAAATGACAGAAAATTCTGCATCGTGAAAAAATGCTATGGCTACTCCCCTCTGATCCACCGATGACCATTTTGCTATGTACCTATAATTAATAAAATGTACCCGTAATTCACATTTTGATATAGACTATTTTTGATATGTTTTGAGTTTTTTTAGGTGAAAAAATTATCCAGGAAAAAATAAAAATAAAATTAAGGAATTGAATTATAAAAAAGGGTCACAGAAAGATCTGAATAATAAAAGAACTCACTTTATAAATCCTAAATACTCAGTTAATGGAGAGACTACTTTAATATCACTGAAAAAGTAATGTGGATACAATTGAGACGAAATTAAAGAAAATCGCCTTCGGAAATAAATTACTTTCAAAGGTTGTTTTTCTCTAGTCGAAAGAAATACATTACCAATTCATTAACCAATACTAAATGCTTTCTGAGTACACTAACAGAAAAAAGGTAAAAAAATGTAGGTTGAAAACATTAAGGATGATGGAGCGACAACCTAAAACTACTGAGCGGGACATCAGTGGTCGTAAACCTTCCAAATGGTTCGACAAGATTTAGGACGCGCCAGGCAACAACGTTCGACAGAAAAGTGAACATGTCAATTGTGAATACATAACAATAAAGTTGTTTAAAAATGTAGTGCGGAAACTATTGTCCTTTTTAGTAACTAAATAGAACACTTACGGTGTCATTTTGGTGTCCGTCTGTTTTTGTCAGACACAGGTTATTTTTTTAAAGAAAAAAAATATTAATATCACAAATAAGGCATATGTCGCAAAATATAAACATTCATAATAGGAATAGAAGAAAAGAAATAAATATAAGTCATATCACAAATATAATAATATAAATATTAATAGAGTCCCTTCCAATGTGCTGAAGGCGTGTGCTCCGGAATTGGCACCGGTTTTAACTTCTTTTCTCTTTTGGTTCTCCTACTCCCTGGGCGCGGTCCCGAATTATTGAAAGACAGCTTTGGTCCACTCGATCCCTAAAAATGGCGACCGGTCATACCCAACCAACTAAAGGCCTATCGCCACCACCTCTTTGTTCTCAGAAATAATGGAGTCTGTTGTAAACTGGCAGCTCATGAGGTACCTTGAGGATCACCAGCTGATCAGTGACCGGCAATACGGTTTCCGTCGTAGTCGATCAGCTGGTGATCTCCTGGTCTATTATACTCATAGATGGGCGGAGGCAGTAAAGTCCAAGGGGGAGGCATTGGTCGTTAGGTTGGACAAAGCGAAGGCCTTCGATCGGGTCTGGCACAAAGTGCTTCTTTCAAAGCTCACTTGTTATGGGCTTCCCGGGAAAATATGCGATTGGATCACCAGCTTTCTTGCTAATGGAAGCATCAAGATTGTAGTAGACGGTGCATGCTCTAATGCTATTAACGCTGCTGTTCCACGAGGCTGCGTGCTGTCGCCAACGCTGTTTCTATTACCAACGCTGTTTCTTCTGCATATCAATGATATGTTGCAAACCCGTAACATTCATTGCTATGCAGACGACAGCACTAGTGATGTCTTATAGACTGGCCGTGCCAATATTTCTCGGAAAATCGTCGCCGAGTACCGGGACAAACTTGTGTCTGAAATCGAGTCTTTGCATAACAAAGTCTCGGATTGGGGCGACTTAATCTAGTCCAATTCAATCCCCAGAAGACAAATGTTTGCGCCTTAATCACTAAAAATAACCCTTTTGTCGTATCTCCTCAGTTTGTAGGCACTCCTCTTGCTGCCTCAGACAGCATCAGAGTCCTTGGCGTCGACATATAAAATTTTGTGCGGTTTTATGGTCACTTGAAGGGGAAGGCCAAACTGGCCTCTAAAAAGCTTGGCGTGCTCAGCAGAGCGAGACAGTATTTTATGCCGGTACATCGCTTGCAACTTTACAAAGCGCAAGTTCGGCCTCACATGGAATACTGTTCTCAACTCTGGACAGAGACCCCAGTTCCAGCTCCTTCCACTTGACCGCATCCAGATTCGAATCGTTGACGACCGAGTTCTTTCTAATCGGCTCGATTCACTGGCACTGCGTAGGGATGTTGCATCATTTTGTATTTTCTATCGTATCTACCATGAGGAGTGTTCTGAGGAATTGTTCGGATTAGTTCCAGGCGTCAAATTTTACGAACTCACATCACGTCAAAATTTCAGATACCATCCTCACCATCCGGATGCTTGGCGGTCCACTACTGTACGTTTTACTGGGAGTTTTTTCCTCGTACAACTTCTCTGTGGAATTGTTTACCACCGGCAACTTTTCCGGACCGATACGACTTAGGGATCTTCAAGAAAAGAGCTTACTCCTTCCTTAAAGGCCGGCAACGCATCTGCAATTCCCCTGGTGTTGCGTTGTTCATAGGCGGCGATAGTCACTTACCATCAGGTGGGCCGCATGTTTGTTTACCCCCCCCCCCCTCCCTTCTATAAAAAATATAAGAAAACAATAAATCTGCGTGCAACTCGAGACCGGTCTCATAGCACTGGTTTTCAGTACGGCACATATTCCGGGGCGACTCGAGCGGTTGCTTGCTAAATAGCAGCTCATCTAATAGCACCTGTCCTAAATTTAAAATTACTATGTCATTCGACTATGTAATTTGAAACTGTGACTTGAATTTTTAATCAAGTTGTGCTTGTATGATGCTTTTAGACCTCGTTATATTTTCGGTCTCGCTGACTTTGTATATAGAATATTCAATTCAAACTACCAAAGTTAGAGATATGTTCGTCGAACTAAGATATCTTATAGCGTAATCCAGCAAAGAACCTCTGTTTTAGGTAACTTAATCCAATTTTATCTGTTACTTTTATTTATATTTTTCCCGAAATAAGAATTGGGATGATATACTTATTTTACTGCAAATCAATAGGAACCTCTTGAAGAAACTAAGTAATATATTTTGCGCGAAAAATATAGGTATTTATGTTAAGTTTAGTTTTGTGTTATCTCTATAGAGGTATATAAAAATTAATTGCTATCCGTTAGTCTCGCTAAAACTCAAAAATGGCTCGACTGATTTTGATGAAATTTTTTGTTTGTTTTTGAAGGGGTCTGAAGATAGCTTAGGTTCACATTTGGAACTGGTTGGTTATGCCGTTTGAGATCCAAAAATAACTCAGCGAAGACGCGGTAAGTGCGGGGTCGGGTCGTTGTGAGTGAAAATTTTGAGAATAACCATGAATAACCCTCCAATCTTATTTAATTCCATTGCAAACTCGCGGACTTCAGACGTCATCTTAATGATTTTTTTTACTGCACTCTGTTCAGTAATGTATAAGTAGTGCAGTGCAACTGTTTCTCATAATGGGTGGAATCGAAGAAGTAAACTGGTTACCAAAATCAAAAAGAAGTGTCGGTGAAAAATTTTTGATCAGAGCTCACTTTTCCCTTGCCTATTCCTAACTCATTACAAGGTAGTCGGACTAGTTACTTGCCTAGAAATCTGCCTGCATAAGTACCACCATCTCAACTATTTCTGCGGCTAAGTAGCTGCGTGCGGTCAGAGCTGTGCGAACTAGTGTAATAAAGGCTCTGAAGGAACTAGTATAGTATAGTTGTGTGAGGTGTTCCATTTTAGTCCTCAAATACAAATGTTTGCTACAGTTCTTCATTGGCTGCAGTATCCATTTACTACCAGGTGGACTTTAAATTCGTTTGTCACTGTCAATTTATTTAAAAAAAACTACGGTTGGCATGTAGACTAGCCGTTACTGTTCTTGAACATCAGACGTAGTGAACATTGTTCTGTCGCTCAATTTAGATTGAATTATTTTTAATTCTGAAATGTATACGACATTCACTACAAGCACAAATTTCATTTGTAAAAGTTACGGTAACCGCGGATAGGGTTCGGGCGTTTAGCTTTTTAACTCAGTACGCCAACAAGACACATAAAAACACTTTTTAAAACCATTGTGTTAAAAGGCTAGAAAATCTTACTAATAATGTTCCTATTTTTAGTATAAGCTCTTAATCAAAAATAATGGTAACCCAGTGAAAGCCAACAACTAAAAGAAATTGCTCTTTTAAAATTAAAAAGGCTAGCTAGTGTCGTTCTTTCTCTTTTTTTTTTGCTGGAGATCCTTGTTTTATACCTAGAATGATATATAGTAATGCGTTCCTCCCATTATCTATGGCTTAAAACATTTTCGGGAATATTTTCCTCCGGTACCCGTTTCCAACGAGAAGTGGCAAAAATCGCTAAACAGCGGCACCGATGTTAAATACAGAAACGGATGGGTCTGCGTGTCCCTAATTATTAAAAAGACGGTACTGTTTCATATACTTGCAAAAAGTCATTTCAGAATTTGTAGGCATTATCTCAACGTAGTAGTAACGTTTAAGTATGCATCGTTTGTAAGATTGAACGTGATAAGATTTGCTAAATTGTTTTAGGATTTTAAAACAAAACAATATATTTTGTACTACTTAGCTTTGTTCAGCAATATCAGTCAGAGAATCCGTCATCCGTCATTGGTGCCGGCGGGGATCAAACCCGGGTTGCTCGCGTATAGTTATATTTACTGCTAACGCTTAAAGTTTGAGCTAGTAGTTTTTTTTAAATATAAATTACCATACAATTTTATTTAACATTTTAATAACTTAATTTTGTTGAAATATATAAAATTAAACAAAGATTAAAATTTTTAAGTACTTAAATTGTATGCATCCAGTTTAAATTATCATATCTTAGTAAAAAATAATTTCAAAAACTATGTATAGCTTAAATTTAAATAAATTTTCCTATAATTTATTTACCCAAGTATGACTACTAACGACCTACTTAATATAAAATATTATTCATTGTCATTTTTCATATATTTTTTGTGCATATAATATGCAGTATTTTTTTTTCATTTATTATCGTAGCATTGATTAACGTGTTGAAGTTTATTTAGTCCGACATTGCTTCTGTCTCAAAGGATATCAGACCCAAAGGGTTCAAAAATTACCGGCACATTACACTAATACTTCCTGTAACCACTTTTCGTTAGCTTAAAAATGCTTGTATTAGTAGTGGTTCACAACCGTAGTCTGATGGCGGATTCAAACTCATGACCTTTGAGTTCGCGGTCCGCACCCTATCGTTACTAGTCTTGCTTCATTTTAGACCCTAAGCGTTTACATATTTATACTTGCTCCAAGATTGGGTTTTCGGGAACTCGCAAAACAGGTAATATTATAATAAGTATCATCAAGACATAATTTTTCACCATTATCAATACAACTCAATACAAGTCCATTGCTGAATATATACCTCTGGCAAGGAATGCGTCAACGATCGGCCCTAAGCCGGCTGCATCCATCGACTCCCTGCATCTTTTACTATGTCGTCGTTTATTTCGTCGTTTATTTAGTGGGGCCGCCTTACACTTCTCTTAGATGCCCCTGGTAAACGTTTTTTCCCATTAGGTTGTTCGAGGTATTTGACCAGCCAATTGCCTCTTCAGCTTACTGATCCCTGCAGACCTTCAACGTAGATAGTTGTATTGAATAACAAAAATACAACACAAAATCATGACAATTTGCGGCGTTGCGATAACATATTATAAAATGTAATATCCATAGTAAGTGCCATGGAAATCTTATTATAATACAAATAATACTTTTTAATCTTTTTGAACCTTTGTAATTCTACACAAGTAAGACTGTAGTGCTTAAACAACATCATTAATGAATCTTGGCTCAAAGGTAACATAAACAAACACAATGTATCAGAATGAAGTATTGTTTGTGGTTTGATATTGCTGTAATAATGCAACGAATGCAGCACGAAGTCTCACGTTCACTTATGAACTTACTGGGCATATGAAATTAAAAAAAAGATATTACTTGGCTTTGTAATTTTTATATCTAAGCTAAAGAGATAAATTGATTGCTAACCTAAGAACTTTCAACGATTAAAATTACAATAGAATAGAATATTTTTATTCAAGATAGTAGAAATTCTTTTTAAGTAATTTTTAATTGGACCTCTGGTTCGGAAAAAAACTGTCCTGGGAAGAACAAACAAGAAATCCAGCGGGACTTTTTAAATGGTTTGTAAACACAGAAATCTAAATAATCTTATTTAGATTACTGTGTTTGTAAACTTGCTAACATAAAGAAACGTTGTACAGCTAGCTGCTTGCTAATATAAACAGACTGTACAGCTGTTTGCACAGCACGCTGTGACAAGTTTATGACCTAATACCTACTACACTATTTTGAGAATCTTAACATGACTTTGAAAACTATTTTACTTAAGTAGTATCTGGAGTTGTATCGCACTTACATTAACGAAACTGTTAGTTGCAGTTTTAATTGCTGATTTACCGTGTGTTCATTAATGAAAAAATATTATGTTGGTAACTTGCTTGGCCGAGGAATAAAAATATTTCAAAGACATGAAATAGGACTCACTGGAGCAACGTGGCGGTCTTAATTCCACTTAACCTCTCTGATATAAGAGTAGTCCTGCGCGCAGCTGTTGGAGTTGTTACTGTATTTTTATATGTTTATGGTTCTTTGCCATTTGAGTTTACGTGCGTTTAAGATTATAAAAGAAGTGTTTTCGCATAAATTTGTCGGCGATGGTGACAATAGGGCGAGGAAACGCAGACAGTGTTCTTTGCAGCATATTATGTATGAAATAGGTATGTTATAATTTTTGCTTTAACCTTTGAGCTTGGTTTTGAGACTGTGTGGTTGGAGTGAGCGTTTGGCAACGGCGATGTGGAGCCACGGATTTGCATCCTGCACAAAAGAAGTGTTTTTATGGTCTATTAATGATTGTTATGTAATTAAAACGTTTCCACGATATAGAATAAAATCCTTGTGTTTATTATAAAAAAAATCTCTAATTTAAAAAAGGGAATCATAGAAAATTTATGGTCATATAATGCTTATAGATATTATATTTTATGTCTATGTAAAGATGACTTCAAAGAGCCGACTTCAAAGAATTAAAAAGGGTAGAAAATTCCATGCACACAATAGCATAGCTTCTGAAGTCTGGGTCTTAAATCACATGTTATAATTATATACAAATTCATATCAACTTCGTTAAGAATATTATATAGACATTATTTTATTACATAAAAAGTTTAATTTTTGACCCTTTTAATATATCGCAAGTTTAAGGTAACGACTAGAATGTCGTCTAAAGAGATATTTAACCTCAGACGGAAACGGAAGGGTATCATCGAGGAAGTTCTTAGCTATGGTTTCAAGAAATTCTATTCAGTCGTTTGAAGCTCATTAGATCCTTTTGTTTAAGGGATTATTGAAATTTTTATTGTATGTTTATTTATTTAAAATTTTCACCTTATTTTCCATTCCTGGAGGTGGATTTCTTTCACTAATTTTATACGATACCACCCCAGAAGCGTAACATAAGAAATATAAATAATGATAAAATATTTTATAGTTATTGAATCGTATCAGAGACTATGCACTTTATTTAACGCACGATACGGATATACCTTTTTCGTTTCTTCCACATCCAAGCAATATTTATAGACATATACAAGTGTTTTATTTAAGTAATTTGATTGATGGCAATAAAACATTTAGAAGTATATATTTAGAAGTAAATGAAAACATATAAGATACAAATTGGCGTGCTCAGCAGAGCGGGACAGTATTTCATGCCGGCACACCGCCTGCAACTTTACAAGGCGCAGGTTCGGCCGCACATGGAATACTGTTCCCATCTCTGGGCTTGGGCTCCCCAGTACCAGCTCCTTCCACTTGACCGCATCCAGCGCAGAGCGGCTCGAATCGTCGACGACCGAGTGCTTTCCGATCGGCTCGACTCACTGGCGCTGCGAAGAGATGTTGCATCTCTTTGCGTATTTTATCGCATCTATCACGGGGAGTGCTCTGAGGAATTCATCATTCTCTAAACCATTTCCCATTATCTGGGGTCGGCGCAGTAAACCATCTTGTTCCATTCCTCTCTATCAGCCGTCATTTCCATACTTACTCCTTTCATTCTCATATCACTCTTCACACAATCGACCCATCTTTTATTCGGCCTTCCTCTGCCCGTGTGTCCCTCCACATTCATATTCAACACTTGTTTTGTGACATGACTTTCATCCCTCCGCATCACATGCCCAAACCATGCCAATCTGCTTCCTCTCACCTTTTCTACCACTGGCGCTACTTTCAGGCTTCCTCTTATATACTCATTCCTTATCTTATCCATCCTTGTCACACCACACATCCATCGTAACATTCTCATTTCATTCGCATGCAGTCTATTTTCATCCTTCTTCTTGACGGCCCAGCATTCACTTCCATACATGACGACAGGTCGGATGATCGATTTGTAAATTTTCCCCTTCAGCCTTATTGGCATTCGGGGATCGCACGTTGTGGCTGTGACCTGTCGCCATTTCATCCACCCTGCGTTAATCCTATGCTGCACAGCTCTATCTATTCCGCCGTCGCCTTGAATGAGGGAACCGAGGTACTTGAAATCTGAGCAGGTAGGCAGTATAGCGCCATCCAACGACATGGGTACAGGACTGGAAAGACCGCCGAAATCACAGCACAGATATTCGGTTTTGGATCTGCTGATCTTCAAGCCAACACTTTCCAGCCTCTGTTGCCACCCCGTCAGTCTGCTCTGTACCTCGATGCCTTCTTCCCCGACAAGCACGATGTCATCGGCAAAGAGCATGCACCAGGGTGCCTCATCCTGCAGGTCCGACGTCAAAGCGTCCATAATCAGTAGGAAGAGGTAAGGGCTCAATGCCGACCCTTGGTGCAGCCCTACCGCCACATCGATACTGCCCGTAGTTCCCGCGGCAGATCGTACACATGTACGGGATGCTCTGTACATAGCACGGACTAACCTCACATACTTCCCAGGCATTCCTTTCATCTTTAACGCCCACCACAAAACCTCACGGGGAACCCGATCGTACGCCTTTTCAAGGTCGACAAAAACCATGTGCAGATTTTTATGCACGCGCTTGTACTTTTCGCACAATTGGCGTAATGCGAAAATGGCATCTGTCGTACCTCGACCGGGCATGAATCCGAACTGGTTTTGTGTTATCTCACACTCTTCTCTCATTCTTCTCTCTATTATTCTTTCCCAGACTTTCATAGTATGTGACATGAGTTTTATTCCCCGGTAACTGCTGCAGTTTTGAAAGTCTCCTTTGTTTTTAAAAATGGGGACCAGTATACTACTGCACCATTCCTCAGGTATTTGTTCTTCCTGCAACAATTTACCGAAAAATAAACTCAACCACTTCCATCCATCCGCACTCAGCAACTTCCACACTTCTACTGGTATTCCATCTGGGCCGACTGCCTTCCCATTCTTCATATTTCTAACAGCCATTTTTACTTCTTCCACACTAATTTCTCTCACTAAGCCCATATTCACTGGTGGGTTTTCAAGCATACCATTCCATTCATTCTCCTCATTCATCAATTTCTCAAAATACTCCTTCCATCGCTTCTTTATACTTTCATCGTCAGTCAAAATTTTTCCAGAATCATCTTTTATACATTTTACATGTGAAACATCTCTTCCATTCCTTTCTCTCGCTCTTGCAATTTGAAAAAGTCGTTTTTGACCTTCGGGGCTTTCAAGGGACCGATATAATTTATCTTGCGCCTCTGCCCTACAAATAGCAACTTCCTTCTTCGCTCTCTTCTTACATTCTTTATACGCCTCTCTCTTACTTTCTTTTATTGATTCATTCTGGTCTTCTACGCCCTGCCATTCTTTAAAGGCATTTTTCTTTTCTCTCAAAACTTCTCTAATACTTTCACTCCACCACCACCCATCCTTATCTATCATACGCTTCCCTTTTGTTTCTCCTAACACCTTCCTTGCCACACTTCGGATACAATCAGCCATTTCCTTCCAGCACTCATTCACACTCATTCCTTCCATATCACCCATCTCTATCATCTTGTTTACAACTAGCTCTCTAAATTCACTTGCATACTCCTCCTTATGCAACAAATGCCACTTTATTTTGGGTGGGGGACGATCCTTATGTTTGTTGAGGCGAACAGTTAAGCAGATGTCAGCCAGCAGAATTCGGTGCTGGGATACTAAGTCTTCACCTGGAAGCACTTTGCAGTTTTTTACACTCTTGATTTGGTTCCGTCTTAACAGAAGATAGTCGATCTGTGTCGCGTGGTGGCCACTTTTATAAGTAATAAGATGCTGATCTCGTTTTTGGAACCACGTGTTTACTACAGCCAGGTCGAAAGCACATGCTGCTTGCAGAAGAACTTCCCCCTCACGGTTGCGCACTCCGTACCCCCATCCACCGTGTACTCTTTCATGCCCGTCATTCACTCTCCCTACATGTCCATTAAAATCTCCTCCCATATAAACATCCTCACTCTCAGGTATTCCCATCATCATACAATCAAATTCCTCCCAAAACTTCTCTTTCACACTCTCTTCACAGCCTGTTTGCGGAGCATACACACTTACAACATTCACTACTTTGTTTTCAATCATTAATTTAACAACTATCATTCTGTCATTTACTCTTTTCACATCTGTCACTCGTTCTTTCATTCCACTATCTAACACAACTCCTACTCCATTTCGCTTCCCGTCACTTCCACAGTAATAAAACTTGTATCCTTCCCCAATCTCTCTTGCTTTATTGCCCTTCCATTTTGTTTCCTGCAAACAGGCAACATTAACTCTTCGTCGTTTCAAAACATCTGCTAACTCTCTTGCTCTTCCAGTCATCGTACCTATATTCCAGCTTGCAAACCTCACTCTGACATTCTTCTCTCTACGGGCTCGCCTCTTACGTCGCACCCGCTCCGTAAGGTGCGACAACCCTTGCCCACTTCCCACAGGAGCCGGGTGCTGCTCCTGCGCGTCGCCTGCGGGGTACGCCCTAGCCCGGTCATACATCCCACAACTCGTAATATTCATAAGTTTACTGCATGGGATTTGGCAAAAGTTTTACAGTCGGCCGCCTGCCTGACACCAACCCTCTTTGGGTATGCTATTGTTGGTAGAGGAAGCTACCATTTTGAGAAAAGGGAAAAGAAGGTTGGGGGTAGGAGCGTAGGTGTAAGGATACTGTTATCTCGGCAGGAAAGGTATGAGAATAACAGTAGCTCGGGGAGCCGGGGTCGCGTACCCGTATTCCATAACAGGATCACCGGAAAGGTAGACCAGCATGAAAACCCCCTGACTGTAGCTGTGCTCTGAGGAATTGTTCGGATTAATCCCAGCCGCCAAATTTCGTGAACGCACTACACGGCAAACGTCCCGATACCATCCACACCATCTGGATGCTTGGCGGTCCACCACTGTACGTTTCACAAGGAGTTTTCTTCCACGTACAACCTCTCTGTGGAATAGTTTACCACCGGCGATTTTTCCGGACCGATACGACCTGGGGACCTTCAAGAAAAGAGCTTACTCCTTTCTAAAGGGCCGGCAACGCACCCGCAATTCCCCTGGTGTTGCGGTTGATCATGGGCGGCGGTAGTCACTTAACATCAGGTGAGCCGCATGCTCGTTTGCCCCCTCTTCTATAAAAAAAAAAAAACAAATACGTAAACATTAAAAAAACTCAGCAAGGGTGAGTGATGTGATGCCAGAAATAATTCCGGATACACATGTACTGCAGCAGCGCTGATTTCTAGCGGAGCCCTGATAAATATTGGATTCTGTATTGGGCCTGCATCGTTATATTATGTGCTTACTTGACGTAAAAAATATAGTACATCTTGTTTAAGAATTCTCTTAATTTGGCTCGTCTTTAATATATATATATATATATATATATATATATATATATATATATATATATATATATATATATATATATATATATATATATATATATCGCCAATTAAGTCGATAAACATCATACGTTAATCATGTATTTATTTTATTAAAAGATTTTTACTCATCCAACAGTAAACAGTAACGTTTTTTTCGCAGTAGTAAAACAAAAGTGAATAGTAAATATAATATTAAATGCTTAACAACGGACGTATAATTATAAGAAGTTCCAATATATAATATTTATAAAAAGGTGAATATTAAGTATAATAAACATTATGCGTATCTAATTTCTTCAGAAGCCTCTTCGTTAAGAAATTATAAACTTTTAAGAGAAGTGTTTTGTTTGAGTAATACTATAATTCAATTAATGTAAATTAAACTTAGAATATTTATTTAGGTATAAAGAAGTGTAGATTACGGTAAATGCTTCAGATATACATTTTGTGAATACCGGCGATTGATTATTTATGGATCAGTAACGTTTTTGTAAAATCTGCATTTAATAGAAAAAAAAAATATTTTTACATATGTACAATGTACATAATTAACTGTAATAGTTTTAACGTAAAGAGTGATGTGTGTTTATAAAGGTTTTCGTAAGAGCTAAAAGAAAATCTCTCTAAAATAAATTAAAATCACTAATTTATTTTTGTATCAATCATGTCTTATGCATTCAAATTTTAAAATTAGGTTATTTTAGTTACACAATTATTTCTATACTGGTCGGTTCGTACCACGCTTTTAAGAGTACTTATTAAAAATAAGTTTTTGTAAGTAAATTACGTTTTATTTTTCAAAGTAGATGTCTGTTAAGCCATGAGACCAACTATTAACGTAATTTTTTTCGAAACAAATTATGGATGGCGCCATCTTCAATTGATTTTTTGTGGTCAAAGGCAACTAGCCTATGCCTGCCATGCTCTCACAGAATATCAGCCTAAAATTGCCATTTGATACTGCTGAGTTTTGTATGGTGAGTGTATAGGACCGGCTTTTTTACCAACAACGAGGCGTTCCATCTTAGCCCTCAGGAGTGACGCACGCACGCTGTGTGGTGACGACCCAACAAGTGTTTTCAACAAAATAGTTACAGGAAATTAAACATGAGTTCAACGCTATAACTTGAGAGTAAACAGGAGTCTACGCAATGACATAAGAAGGTATCAGACCCCCCCCCCCCAAGAAGTTCAAAGTTACTCCATCGGCCGATAAAGTCATGGTCACAGTTTTTTTGGAATTACGAATACTATTGAACGAGTTCCCTACTATGCTAATTCTATTATGATTATTGTTATCTCGCTGTGTTCCCTGTTCCTTTATGTATTCTATCTGACTATCCGAATATAAAATAATAAATAAAACATATTATATTCTATGTTAAATATAATATATAATAATATAAATTAACCTTTAAATGGAACTACACATATGACTTTACGTTTGTATTTTTTTTAATTTATTATTTACTTATAAGAATATTATTTTGCCTTTTGTGATTCGTGCACGGTTAGAATATTAAAATTAGAATATTGGATATTGGAAGGAAAACATGTTTCAATATACTCACTGTTTGGTCCTCAAAGACTAGTACGTCTTCTTTGCTCAGTGCGTAACGGAAATTAAAATGTCGGGTGGAAGTGATAGTTACGTAATATCAGATATGCGCTAACGTTTGTATACGTTGTAGAGCCACGTTACAGAAATAATATGGTTGTAGCACAAATAACTCGACCGGGGAAGGACCACAATCTCAAAAAATATCTGAGTTGGTAAAACGGCAGATTAATGCTGCTGTGTTTCGTAGGGTGAGGAGAACCGGAGATCCTTTTCACTCAAAACGAGGCATTCCATCTTCATCTTCAGAGGTGATAACACATTTTCATATTGATCATAAATTGAGGATAAATGTATATGTATATGGCCCACCGTATTCACTTACACGCCTGAGTGTGTGTGTTCGTTTATCAGCCTTCTATAAATAAGAAAAAACCGGCCAAGAGCGTGTCGGGCCACGCTCAGTGTAGGGTTCCGTAGTTTCCCGTTCGTCACAATAAGTGTTCCCACTTATGAGTTTAAAGGTCCATTATGTTCGCGCTCCATAGCGCTCAGCGCTCCTGCAACTGCTCCCGGTAGTGGTTACTGTTGTTTCCATCCAAGTTCAAAATAATTTTCCTAGAAAGTCCTTATAAAGTTCTACTTTTCAGATTTTTTTCATATTTTCTAAACTTATGGTTCAAAAGTTAGAGGGGGGGGGGGACACATTGTTTTTTACTTTTGGAGCGATTATTTCCGAAATTATTGACATTATCAAAAATGATTTTAGTAAACCCCTATTCACTTTTAAATACCTTTCTAACAATATATCACACGTTAGAGTTGAAATTAAAAAAAATCACTTCCCACTTTACGTATAGGGGGGCTACCCTAATAAAACACCTTTTTCCAATTTATACTTTACCACTTTGTCGGCGTGATTGATACACATATTGGTTCAGCTTTCTAGTGCTAACGGTCACAGAGATTAAGCGAGGACGGACAGACAGACATGGCTAAACTATAAGGGTTCCTAGTTGACTACGGAACCCTAAAAACGTTTTCGTATTTGTTTACCAATTTTATTTTTGCCCTTTTTCAGTCTTATACAATTTAATTCTTCATATCTCTGATATATTCTTAATATAAATAAAACATACGATCACATTCTGTATTAAGTCAAACAGCAGTATAAATAGCAACTACAAGGGTTCTTTTTATAAAGGCTATAATTGAAAGCGCTCTTTGTCTACAAAAGCGTTTCTTTGAAAGGAAGGGTTGTTTGCTTTATGCCTTTATTTTTGTAAATCTACTCTACTAGATCTTACCGTACGAATGTTCAAAAAGTGCGCCCTCCTTTCTGCCAAGGAGGGTCGCGTTCGTATACGGCTCAGAGATCTCTAGTCAGATCGTTAAGCCAATTCCTAAAAGGTTGGGTTTAGTGGGTAAAAGTCGCCACATAACCACGCAGCCGGCTGCGTGGTATGCTATGAGCATTCTCAACCTCCCTCCCCCGCTTTCCGGAGGGTTCCCCATATTTGCTTCGGGCGCAAAAAAAATGTTCAAAAAAGTTTCACTTGGAAGTAAATGCATGTTAAATATATTGCTCACAATTGTGACAAAGATCGCGTAGCCAAATGTTGTCGGAATACTAAGTCGTGGCCCTGTATTCGAATACCAGCCGGACCAAATTTGGGCAGTAAATTTAGATTCAGATATATTTCAGATTCAGAATAATCTCACAGACAATGTCACAGCACAAGTTGTCATTGTCCTGTGTCTGCGATACCGCACCTAGCCCATTTGTTATTTATTATGCCTTCAAGACGGATTATACCCACTGCAGATAGTCGCAAAGAAGACTAACCAGCTGTGCAGGACACGATTATAGTGCATTTTCTACTCCTTTACTTTATATTCAGATATCAAGATCAGATCTTAGTATCTTAATCTTAGTCCTCAGGATTGACAATGCATCTGCGTTTTGATTCTTAATCGAGGATAAATGTAGATGTCTACGGGCCACAGCATCCACTTTCCATCAGGTGGGCTATGTGCTTGTTAGTCACTCATATTTATAAAAAATAATTAAGACGAGGTTTCAGCGACGGCAGCTGGACACAACCCGAGAGAGATCAGACGCAGGATCAACAGGTTCACGTGCCTGCCCAAACACAAACACACCGAAATATTATAAGTTACAGAAGGTTTTCGTACTGTTATGTAGAACTCACAATTTTTGACTGAGTTAGTTTTAATAGATTTCTCTAACGCTTTTAACGCTGTCGATCATGATATTCTCCTAGCTGTACTATGTCACCTGGGTTTCTCTTCGTCAGCGCGGAACTGGTTCTCCTCATATCTTCAGGGTCGTCAGGAGGCAATTCGAGTAGGTCTGATCGTCTCTGATTGGTGCTCATTGTCTGCCGGTATTCGTCAAGACGGAGTTGTCTCTCCTCTCCTGTTTCCAGTCTTTAAAAATCTTATTACATCCCACATTCGCTGTCCGTACCGTCTGTATGCTCATAACTTACAAATTTATGCTCAAACTGAGGTGGCAGGTATCGGTGATGTGATTACGAAGCTTAACTGTATTTATTGTTGGTTAGAGAGATTTGATATTACGGTTAATCCATCAAAATGTCAGGCTATTGTGTTTGGCAGTTCTCGTAAATTGCCTAAATTGATATGAAGGCGCTACCTCTTATAATCTTTAAGAATGTTGCTATTCCTTACTCAACAACTGTTAAAGGTATTGGCTTGGCTGTTATTGACAACACTCTCAGTTGACGACGGCATATATAAGAAGTGAGCACAAAGGTTGCACCCTCAATATCTTCTCCGCTCATCCTGGAGGTAGACTGGTAGAGAATGTCTTGTTACATTAAGTCCACTTTTTAATACTTGGTGTGCAAATAAAGCGTAAATAAATAAATAAATAAATATTACCACAAAACTGGTGAGCTCCTTTAAGAAAATTTAAAACATAATGCAACTAAACATTTTCAAAAAAAAAAAAAGATTTTATTTTTATTGCTTGATACTTATGCGTTTTATAGGTGATGTTTAGTTATAACTTTATATATCTCTGTTGAGATTGGCCGCTGTGACAGAAATACGGTCTGGAGAACATTATATTTGCATTGCATAATAATGTGAACTACTCGGGGTATTGTCTGTTTGCTAAAATTCTTAACTATGTTACTTAATTTTTAGTTTAATATCGTGGCCAAACAACAGAGTGATTGTATAACTCTGGTGGGAGTAGAGATTTTCTTTAATGAGTCGTTTGATGTTTTGATTCATTGCGTGGTGATATTGTATTAGAATAGCGACCTGCCTGACTTCGTCAGGGTACTATTTATTAAAGCAGCATTGTTTAGATTTCTGGTACATGGACACCATTATTGTATCAAATTTTCGATATAGTTAGAGTTAGTAAAGTCTCCTTCTCATTTCCGAGAGAGTGTATGACGGCGAACTTCGCGTGTCTTCGAAATATTTTTTTTCTTATTTCTCAGACATGTAGGTTTCCTCACGATGTTCGCCTTCACCGCCGGGCAAATTTAGCACGTGCACACGTTACAATCAGAATTTAATTTGCAACTAACAATTTAATTGGTGCCGGCGGCGATCGAACCCGGGTTACTCGCGTACTGAGAACTTTACAGCGAGCGCTTAGCCTCTGAGTTACCGTGGATTTGAGAAAACTCTACAAGTTTTTGGATAAAATATAACCTGTATTACTTCTGCCAATGCTATATGTTCTTGAAGTTTCATTACCATTGATTCAACCATTCCGAATGTTAGCGCGGACAGACAAACAAACAGACAGGCAGAGGGACAGACAAAAATTGTATTAATGGTTACTTATATATTAATGGCCTGCAAATAAACCCCGCAGCTCAATATTAGGCAGTTGTTTCGATTTTACATACATACACTTCAATTTTATTTATTTGTATATTCGATTATAAGCGGGTGTCATTTTCATATTATTAGGTTATAAAGCATTATCGCATCGGCAAACGACGCCTTTGACTGTTCCGTGGTGCAGTTGCTTAGTGATGAGTTGCAACGATGGCGGACGCGGGTTCGAATCCCGCTCGGAGTGAGTATGGCCTACAAATAATTGTTTCGGGTCTAGATGTTAGTCCTTGTGCAACTTATTTTTGTAAATCGCCTCTACGACACAGGAGAAAATTCCAGTGTGATGATAACCTTTATTTATAAGAAAGAAAAAAAAAAGCATTTCCATCAGTCGCATTGCACTTCAGCCGAAATAGAAATGGCACAGTTATACTGGATGACCTTTTTTACCTTTCGGAAAAAGTAGGGTGTAACATATGAACGGAGTAGAAACCTATGGCATATTATATGGATATTAAACAAATATAAAAACAAAAATTATGAAATAAATAAATTAATTAAAATCTATCGAAATCCAAATCATACTAATCGTATTCGTACATTCCTACTTTACGAACGGTAGTAAACAATTAATTTAGTAGGCATCTTTGACTTAGTCACTTCGCAGGGTCGCAGGCTAGGATGGATATGATTTGAATTTCAATAGATTTTAATTTATTCAAAATTTTTGTTTTTATTTTTTGTGTAATATCAGTGCCATAGGCTTCTAGTCTGTTCACATGTCATCATCGTCACCCTATTGTTTTCCAGACGGTAAAAAAGGTCGACCATCGAAGAACTGACAGTTCTCAAGGAAAATGAGTTAGGTATAAGTTAGAATGACACATCATTAAGTAACTTATTGTTTTTCTCTAGTACATAGGTACCCAAAAAAAGAAAAAGATACTTGAGATCTCTATTAAATGGCAATATTTTAATATTTTCTAATTTTTGACCAAAATGAAGTTAAAAATCTCTTATAAGAAATATATATATATATATATATATATATATATATATATATATATATATATATATATATATATATATATATATATATATATATATATGAACGTAATTGAAGTAATTAAGATATAAATAGACCGCCGTGCTTATGCCAAGAACTTTGATCTTTGAATCTCGATTATTATGCCAGTATTTTCAACTACCATCGATTTCTCAAGTATGCATGTTGGTGTCAAGGCGGGTAGAAATACAATATAGGCGGGCCACTTAGATCGGGTTGCTGGTTGTATTGCGCTTGAAGCTGTGGCCGCCGAGTATTATTTCTTGAGTACCGATTTAAAAATATGGAACTATCAAAATCAAACTATATTTAGATTTTTAGAGTCACGCTGCGGCTATGTTATGGCTGTAGCACGAATGGGTCGGCCCGACCGGGTCGGCTCTACCGAGGAAGGACTACGCTCTCACAAAATAGCAGCGTAAAATAGCAGCTTAATACTGCTGTGTTTCGTATGGTGAATGTAGAGATACGGAGACCCTTTTTTACTGGAAATAAGACATTCCATCTTAGTCCTCAGGGGTGACGACGCATCTGCGTTTAGATTCTTAATCGAGGATAAATGTAGATAGATGTCTATGGGCCATAGCGCTCAATTACAATCAGGTGGATTCTTATTTTTATTCTTATATTATTTGTTGTGTGCTCGTTTGTTACCCTTATTGTATAAAAAAAGATATTCGCTGAAATCATTTCAGGTAAGCTTATCACTTTTTACGGCTACGTACCTCAGGGAGTAAGCAATGATTTGTGGCACTGAAGGCCGCAGGTTGGATTCCCGCATGTAACTAGTATTTGTAGGGCCTACAAATAATTGTTCCAATTGTCTCCTCAACATAAATAATGGGTTCTCGGCATAGTATTAATTAAATAATATCTACAAATCAAGAGATAAAGCCGTTGTCGATATTGGTGATACCTCGAGGCAGACGTTGGTATCGCCGTTGTCTCTCTCCCTCTTGAGTCTCTTTTAAATATTTCGTGATAGAACCACGCTGAAATTATATTATTGTTGACGCATGATGGGGTCGGCTCGACCGGGGAGGCCATGCTCTTGCAGAATATTAGCTTAATTCTGTTTTGTAGGGAACCTAAAACTTCTTACTAGTAACGAGCCTTTGTACCTTAGCCGTCAGGAGTGATAACGCACATAAATTTTGATTCTTAATCAAGGATAGATTGTCTAGGGGCTACACGCTTACCATGAGATGGACTATATGCTTATGCCATTCTATGGGAACGTATTATGTGCTCAACATCGCCTCCGTAACTCAAGCGCGTGTTGCGTCACGAATCGTGATTCGTATCGATTAATCAGGAAACGACTTTACAAGAAACAACTCAAACAATGATTGTTCACTAAGTTTACTCTATTTGTTCATTAAACATCGAATTCAATAAAACTTCATTACTGTCAATCGTTTTGTTCACGTGTAACTAGCAGATAATTTAACAAATAAACTGTTTCAGGAAGTTATTTAATTGAATTTATATATTTAACTGTGCTGTGAATATCCACTACACCATATCGCCCGCCTGGGCGGTGGTGTCTACCTGATAACGGCAGAATAAAAACAAAGGACAGCGTTTGCCAATCCGTTTGCCAAGAGTGGCAACACCGGCAAATATCCTTCCTATGAGAGAATTGTAGATGGATAAGATATAACCATATGAACGAATTAGGTCTTAATTTAATGATTTCTTATATTTACGCAAACACTACACATTTAAATAAAACTAGTTTTATGGATTTATACGTATATTAAATTATTTTATATTACCGACGCTTCCAGCACTTTACAGCACCCATGGTCACGCACAGCACTGGGGCTGAGTTATACGACATACCAAGATAAGTTATACGCGATAAAATCTGTAAAAACTAGTTTTTTTAAAATACTGTCAATCGTTTTGTACACGTATAAGTCGCTGAGAATATAACGAGAAAACTGTTTCTATAAGTTAATTAAATGAATTAACACAAATTGCCAGTTCTTAAAGTAATATAGTATTTCAATTATAATGTGAAAAAAAAACAAAAGTTTCAATTAACAAACAAAATTTTCGATTAATTAAAAACTCTACAGGCAGCCTTAGTTTCATGTTGTTTGGCCGCTTACCGGTGATATTTTGCCTTCGGATTAGCATTTTGGAAATTTAAATTTACAAAAGCTTTTGGCTTAACGGAAAATTTTGCGGAGTGTAAAGGATTGAAATTTAATTACAACTTTATTTGATGTTGCAATACCGGATTCATGCAGAGGTTTTTTTTTAAAATATTACACACATAATTTATAGCTTTTTGAACAATTATTTATAACGCTAGAGGAAGGAAAAAGGCGTATATACGCGGTAGAGCCGTGTTGCAGCTGTATAATAATATATTATAATTGTATTGCAGCTATATTATAATTGTAGCATAAATGGGTCAGCTCTACTGGGGTAATGTAAAATAGCAGCCTAATGCAGCTGTGTTTCGTATGGTGACTCTTTTCACTGAAAACGAGGCATTCCTTCTTTAGTACTTAGGGGTGACAATGCATCTGCATTTGATTCTTAATAGAGGATAAATGTAAATTTCTATGGGTCACAGCATCCATTTACAATAAGGTACTGTGTGCTCGTTTGTCAGCTTTATTCTATAAATAAAAAAACGTATTAATACTTGTTTCCTAATTTTTGTTTTGGCTTTTTCAGTTATGTTAAGTTGTTTATTTTATATACTTTGAATTTTGGTGTCAAAAACTTCATCTGGGTAAATTGTAAGTTTTTCATAGATTGTCTAATGAGGGAAATATTTGAGGTAATCGCCACTCTTGGTGGTGGCGGGGTCGCAATCGCAGTTTTTTATTAATTATTTTTTATCAAGAATGTGCTGATGTCCATGTTTTTTTTATTTTCATCTATCGCCTTCATTTATTACACGATTCAAAAACAACACAACAAAAAAGAATTTTCTATTCTTATCTATTTCCTCCACTGTAAAGCAGTGAATCCACTGTTGTGTTCAGGTATCAAGAGCAAAGAAGTCAGTTTAGTCACATTCTGTGAGACATTCATTCTTTGTTCGGAGTTGAGTGTTAGATCCTAAGAGTTGCAATCACCCACTTACTTCAATGATTGAGTAATTTACTTGAATTGTATGTAAATTTTACTGTAAACGACTGAAGTATTTTAGTAACTTCATAATGATCATCATCACTACAATATATCGTAAGTTTTCCATAGATTGTCTCATTGGGGGTCCACGCCCATATCGTTTCGTCTATCGCCTCTTACGGCACTCAGGTAGTGATTTTCTTAAACCAAAACACGGCACAAAAACAACTCAACAAAAAATGTAAAATGGAATTCTCTTTTAATTAACTATATTTTCAATGTAATGGAAACTGTCGCAGGGCATAGGTTTCCATCGCATCAACTTCGTATTATCATAGAGTGCCGTCGTTTGACATGGTTCTGTTTACGTCCACCAGGAGCGTCGTTCACTTTCCATTAAATAATTTTAGTCGACAACGATACGATAACGTTAGTATCATGTATGGTAAGGGTAGAAGAAAAAATATATTGGTATAGCTACTATGAATCACAAAACAACACGTTCTACAGTAAAATTGCCATGGGCCGTTATATTATTCCTAACTTACGTACCGAGCAAATGCAATCTTCTTTGTGAAAGATTAATGGACAGAATTTATTTTTATTATTTTAATCTACGTTGACTTCTCTTTAACATAGACATAACAGTACATTATTGGACATGGTTGGAAGATCAGATGCGTACTTCCACGTGAATGATGATCAATAGCAAAGTAAAAATATGTATATGATTTCCATGGAATCAGTTGGTAAGTAGTATTTATTAGGAGTATTGCCTGTACTCTCGTCGAATGGTGGGCTGGTTAACGGGCGGGAACTGGCAATGCTGGTACCCACAACTTTTCTTCAAACATAGGGTTTATTGTCAGAGCTTAGTCCGGTTTTATTGTGACTGCCTCGTTGGTGGCATGATCGTAAGATCCACTGCTGATCAAGTGGTTCCCGGATTTAAATTGATCGAGGCAAAATAAGTTATTGGGTTTTTCTGTCAAATTTTTTTCTCTATTCTCTCAAGTAACGGCCCAACGTCGTGTTTTCTTGATTTTTCTCAGTTCGTGCTGGACTTCCGCCATATCGGATTATGAATATGAGGAAATAGAAAGTGCTGAATTTACATGATCTAATTCCTCCCTTTTCATTGACAACCAGACGGCCGGCGGATTGTCGATATTCCCAAACTAGAACCAAGCAGTTTGCTTTATCTTTTGTAAAGCGTATAGAAAGGAGTGAAATAGTTGGCAGGCGTCTGTCTTTCCGTCCGAATATAATCTGAAAGTCTTCAAGGCAGTAGTGAATAGGCTTTTGTTGTGCTAAGACGATTGCGATTGCGATCCAGTGCTTCACCACAACTTACCACCAGGTGGGATTGTGGTCAAGCACAGGCTTATCATTATGATAACACGTTAAAAAAATGTGTTTTGCGTACTCACTCCCCCCTTGAGACTGGTCTCCATGACCAAAACTCGGTCTGTAGGACTTTTTTGCTCCCCATAATCACCAGTTAGCACCGCATGCATGCAACATGCAGTTGGTGTTGGAATTTGAGGAAGTTCAAGGGGTAGTATTCTACGTACCATTATAAGGCTACTTTGGTAGTGTACCTCTTAATGACAACTAAACAGTAAAGAAAAACCAGCAAGAACCCAGCGAGATTTTTTTCAAAGTAACTTTATACAATATGAAGGTTGAAGGTGAAGGTTGTACAGTAATTTATAACACTCATTTAAAACAACTTTTAATACATTGGCCTTATTTAATGTTTAATTATATTTTCGTAAATCAATTTATCCTGTCTTTGTCTGTATTATTTTTACCATAATAAGTATTTTACCATGATCTCTTTGTAAAGAGATTATATTATGTCTTTAATAATAATTTCTTTGTACGTATAGTAAGGGAAAAATAAAGGCAGGGGCACACGTGCGACAGAAAACCGGTTTCTGTATTCAAAACTAAATTAACTGTCGAAGTTTTAATATAAGCAAGCTGACAAACGAGCTGCACTGCTGCTTCATCGTTCATCATGCGTACAGCAAATGATTGGAATAAGTTGCTAGCATCTGTCTTACGCTTTTGTTACGTTATTGTGATTTACCAAATTCGGCTGTATAGCCACTTAGTATCAGGTGATAGCATCACCGGATGATAAGTGTATCCAATTATCATCAGGCAAACTGTGTACGGTGCTTATTAGGCATCTATCTATGAGAATAGGGACACAATAGTTTTACGATACGAATATAATAATTATTAAAGTTCATAATAGATTACGAGAAAATTTATTATTATATATTACGAGAAAAAAATTCTTTCACGATAGAGCCACGCTGCAGAGTTATTGTAGTTGCAGCACGAATGGGTCAGCTCGACGGGGCGGAACAACGCTCTCACAGAATACCAGCGTAAAATAGCAGCATAATGCTGCTGTGTTTCACATGACGAGTGTAGAGAACCGGATACCCTTTTTACTGGAATCAAGGCATTTCATCTTAGTCATCAGGGGTAACAACGCATTTAAATTTTTATCCTTAGTTGAGGATAAATGTGGGCCTACAGGTCACAGCATCCACTTACCACCAGGTGGACTGTGTACTCGTTTGTCACCCAATATATATGAAAAAAAAGAAAAGTTATTGTAAGTAATTTACGTTTTTGCTGGGAAGGACCGGGGTTAAAAAAACCGAACGGATTTTTTGAAAACAATAATTCATAATACAATATGTTGTTCAGTTAATTACGTAAAGACATAAAAACAGCGTGGTTGCGATCATCTCATTTTCAGGGGTTATTATCGTCTGGATAGAGCAGACACAGAGACAGGCTCTCTCTCTCTCTCTCTCTCTCTCTCTCTCTCTCTCTCTCTCTCTCTCTCTCTCACTCACCGTATGAATCGCAGCAGTGCAATGCTGCTATTTTATGCTAGTTTTCTGTACGAGAGTTATACTACCCTGTTCAAGTGAACTCATACGTGCCGCAGTATACACAGTAGCACTGCACAATACGTTGCAACGAGCCCTACCACGTAAAAATGTTATTATGTTATTTTATTACTTTTGAAAAGACAAGCAAACACACAGTCCACGTGATTTTATGTTGCTACCGCAGTCACACCTGCAGCCAATTTCAAACAAAGAAGCTGCAGATACGTTGTGTCTCCTGAGTCCTGAGGACTGATGGAGTACCTGAGAGCCTGCTATTATACTAACACTTTACGCCCTTCATAACCGAACACAGCAATGCAAGCACTGCTGCACGTAACCAAACGGACTTCCGGGCAAAAAATCTAAATAATTGTTAGCTTTGCAACAGCTTTCCTTTGAATACTGAAATGAACGTATAACAATAATTATAAAAAAGCCTAGTACTATTATGTAAATATGTATTCAAAACTAAATGATATAAAAATCACAGTATCTATCTAGAATTTTGTAAAGAACAATAAAATCGTTCACCCAAGGTCATCGACCACCAATGAGACGCTTAGTATTCCCTTGCATTATGCTCAAGACGACTCCTGTTACATATTTAATCAAGTCAACAACGGGCTCGTCGATAGGGTAAAATATTCCCAGGTACGTAAAACGTGAGCAATGATGAATAGAAACTTATCTTTGATGTAATATGATTCATTTTTCATTCTTTACAACCTGTCAAAAGTTCACTGCTGAACATTAGGCTTCTGCTATAAATTTTCCTGATATGAATCCCTCCAGATGCGAGGCAGGCGGTTTTGCAGTTCTAACTTTTAATACCAAAGATTATTCAGTCTGCTATTTAACTTCTCCAGACGACTTCTGCATACGAACCTCCAAACCCGTTGCAAGATTTCGATGTTTTATTAGATAGTGGCATTTGAATTCCTTTAATTTCCTTAATGCCTTTCTCTCACCTTAATCTCACTTCTTAAACACCATATTTTTAATAAGTCAAATACGTACCGTTCGATTTGAACGATGTATTCTTTTAATTTATATAGGACCACTTCTGTATAAGTGCAGTTTTTTAAATAAAAGAAGTATCATTAAATCGGTTTACAATCAAAGTAGTTATGCCCGGATGCACATAAATATATATAGACGATTTGGGAACTTCCTCATTTTGTGAAAACGGTTAAGAAGGTTTATTTAGTTGCTAATAAAACCTTTACTAACAACCCTGGAGATTGAGAAAAGAACTCCTTGTAAGGAAAAGTTATTCCAAAATTTCAATAAAAAACAGCAGATAAACGTAAAATAAGTACCAAATTGTTTTATTTTTTACCGCACATCAATAAACCATATTGTACGTAACAATTTAGCTAAAAAATTAAATTAAAAATATTTAGTTTAAAATTTAATATTATGTTTTACCTGTCTACCTTAATTTTGTTAGAAAAAAAGTTGTGTGGTAGGTATGTATTACATATATATTATATGTAATAAGATTAGAACACGATTTTACTGCTTTCCCTGTACTTCATAATTCATCTTCATTCAGGTAATCAACCCTAGCCAGAGATAATTAAATGATCCGCCATAGTTAATGACGCAAAGCAACCAATGCAGTTAAGGTAACTGATAGACTATTAGGTACCGTAGTGCACTCTTGGGTTCGTTTGGCATGAACCTATTGGTTCATTTATCAGAAAGCGTATAATATAACAAAGACAAAGTTAATATAATTGAAATACACGTACTTTGCACCAAATTATTCTTAAGGCGCTGACACGGGGTAAATAAGCGCCTTTGAAGCAAGTTTTAGCGAAATCTATATTTTAAGGCAGCGGTGTTCTGATAGTAAAGTGTCACTCGTAAGGAGTTAATGTATGAATACCAGATGTCTTATGTTGCCACCCCTGAGGGGTAACATAGAATTCCACATTATTCTTGGTACATTCCTAAAATATAACATACTTTGAATATTCTTATCACGAAATTTATCGTGCGGAGAAACTCCGAGCATAACCCTCTCCAGAGCTCGTGGTAAGTGGTGATGCAGCCCTAGATGGTAGTAAGCCTTATCGTATCCAAAACCTATTCATTGTTACCTTGAAGACGCCCAGATTATATATGGATGGAAAGACAGAGGCAAATTATTGAGAAACAAATTATTCCTCTTTGTACCCACTCGACACATTCACTTTGTTGCTGAATGCCACCTGTGCATCTCTGCTGCTGTGTTACAGTATGAAAAGTAAGTGATACAGTAAAAATACATCGTAAATACATCGACACTTCATCGTGAGTGTTTTTTTTTTTCAAATAAATACCATATCATAAATAAAGTATAAAATATAGTTATAACCTTAGTAAAATACTTTGAAACTACGCCGATGATCCACGTTTTCATTAAAAAAAAAACAGCACCATCTAGCATCAAACGGAAAAAATAGTATTTAGATATTTTGCCTTTAGTTGCTTCTGAATTAGATTTCTTAAATGTATAATATATTAAAATAATTAGATTTTTAAAATTATTTTAAAGTCCTAAAGTTATGTTTTATTATTTTTTCATTTAAGTGTAATAATAGATAATAGTGACATATATATCAAAAGTATGAAAATTGATATGGTTTTTATTTCAATTACTAATCTATATTTTGTAAACTGATTAATACTGGTCTGTAACCGAGGATAGATGTAGATGTCTATGGGCCGCAGCAACCACTTACCATCAGGTGGACTGTGCGCTCGTTTGTCATCCTATTATGTAAGAAAAGACCAAGCTGCGGGTAAAAGTTAGTATATATATATATATATATATATATATATATATATATATATATATATATATATATATATAGTATATAGTTATATTTAGTATATATATATATAAATATAGTATATATATATATATATATATACTAACTTTTACCCGCAGCTTGGTCTTTTCTTACATAATAGGATGACAAACGAGCACACAGTCCACCTGATGGTAAGTGGTTGCTGCGGCCCATAGACATCTACATCTATCCTCGGTTACAGACCAGTATTAATCAGTTTACAAAATATAGATTAGTAATTGAAATAAAAACCATATCAATTTTCATACTTTTAATATATATGTCACTATTATCTATTATTACACTTAAATGAAAAAATAATAAAACATAACTTTAGGACTTTAAAATAATTTTAAAAATCTAATTATTTTAATATATTATACATTTAAGAAATCTAATTCAGAAGCAACTAAAGGCAAAATATCTAAATACTATTTTTTCCGTTTGATGCTAGATGGTGCTGTTTTTTTTTTAATGAAAACGTGGATCATCGGCGTAGTTTCAAAGTATTTTACTAAGGTTATAACTATATTTTATACTTTATTTATGATATGGTATTTATTTGAAAAAAAAAAACACTCACGATGAAGTGTCGATGTATTTACGATGTATTTTTACTGTATCACTTACTTTTCATACTGTAACACAGCAGCAGAGATGCACAGGTGGCATTCAGCAACAAAGTGAATGTGTCGAGTGGGTACAAAGAGGAATAATTTGTTTCTCAATAATTTGCCTCTGTCTTTCCATCCATATATAATCTGGGCGTCTTCAAGGTAACAATGAATAGGTTTTGGATACGATAAGGCTTACTACTATCTAGGGCTGCATCACCACTTACCACGAGCTCTGGAGAGGGTTATGCTCGGAGTTTCTCCGCACGATAAATTTCGTGATAAGAATATTCAAAGTATGTTATATTTTAGGAATGTACCAAGAATAATGTGGAATTCTATGTTACCCCTCAGGGGTGGCAACATAAGACATCTTGTATTCATACATTAACTCCTTACGAGTGACACTTTACTATCAGAACACCGCTGCCTTAAAATATAGATTTCGCTAAAACTTGCTTCAAAGGCGCTTATTTACCCCGTGTCAGCGCCTTAAGAATAATTTGGTGCAAAGTACGTGTATTTCAATTATATTAACTTTGTCTTTGTTATATTATACGCTTTCTGATAAATGAACCAATAGGTTCATGCCAAACGAACCCCAGAGTGCACTACGGTACCTAATAGTCTATCAGTTACCTTAACTGCATTGGTTGCTTTGCGTCATTAACTATGGCGGATCATTTAAATATCTCTGGCTAGGGTTGATTACCTGAATGAAGATGAATTATGAAGTACAGGGAAAGCAGTAAAATCGCCTTTGAAGCAAGTTTTAGCGAAATCTATATTTTAAGGCAGCGGTGTTCTGATAGTAAAGTGTCACTCGTAAGGAGTTAATGTATGAATACCAGATGTCTTATGTTGCCACCCCTGAGGGGTAACATAGAATTCCACATTATTCTTGGTACATTCCTAAAATATAACATACTTTGAATATTCTTATCACGAAATTTATCGTGCGGAGAAACTCCGAGCATAACCCTCTCCAGAGCTCGTGGTAAGTGGTGATGCAGCCCTAGATGGTAGTAAGCCTTATCGTATCCAAAACCTATTCATTGTTACCTTGAAGACGCCCAGATTATATATGGATGGAAAGACAGAGGCAAATTATTGAGAAACAAATTATTCCTCTTTGTACCCACTCGACACATTCACTTTGTTGCTGAATGCCACCTGTGCATCTCTGCTGCTGTGTTACAGTATGAAAAGTAAGTGATACAGTAAAAATACATCGTAAATACATCGACACTTCATCGTGAGTGCTTTTTTTTTCAAATAAATACCATATCATAAATAAAGTATAAAATATAGTTATAACCTTAGTAAAATACTTTGAAACTACGCCGATGATCCACGTTTTCATTAAAAAAAAAACAGCACCATCTAGCATCAAACGGAAAAAATAGTATTTAGATATTTTGCCTTTAGTTGCTTCTGAATTAGATTTCTTAAATGTATAATATATTAAAATAATTAGATTTTTAAAATTATTTTAAAGTCCTAAAGTTATGTTTTATTATTTTTTCATTTAAGTGTAATAATAGATAATAGTGACATATATATCAAAAGTATGAAAATTGATATGGTTTTTATTTCAATTACTAATCTATATTTTGTAAACTGATTAATACTGGTCTGTAACCGAGGATAGATGTAGATGTCTATGGGCCGCAGCAACCACTTACCATCAGGTGGACTGTGCGCTCGTTTGTCATCCTATTATGTAAGAAAAGACCAAGCTGCGGGTAAAAGTTAGTATATATATATATATATATATATATATATATATATATATATATATATATATATAGTATATAGTTATATTTAGTATATATATATAAATATAGTATATAGTATATATATATAGTATATAGTTAGTATATATATATATATATATATATATATATATATATATATATATACTAACTTTTACCCGCAGCTTGGTCTTTTCTTACATAATAGGATGACAAACGAGCACACAGTCCACCTGATGGTAAGTGGTTGCTGCGGCCCATAGACATCTACATCTATCCTCGGTTACAGACCAGTATTAATCAGTTTACAAAATATAGATTAGTAATTGAAATAAAAACCATATCAATTTTCATACTTTTAATATATATGTCACTATTATCTATTATTACACTTAAATGAAAAAATAATAAAACATAACTTTAGGACTTTAAAATAATTTTAAAAATCTAATTATTTTAATATATTATACATTTAAGAAATCTAATTCAGAAGCAACTAAAGGCAAAATATCTAAATACTATTTTTTCCGTTTGATGCTAGATGGTGCTGTTTTTTTTTTAATGAAAACGTGGATCATCGGCGTAGTTTCAAAGTATTTTACTAAGGTTATAACTATATTTTATACTTTATTTATGATATGGTATTTATTTGAAAAAAAAAAACACTCACGATGAAGTGTCGATGTATTTACGATGTATTTTTACTGTATCACTTACTTTTCATACTGTAACACAGCAGCAGAGATGCACAGGTGGCATTCAGCAACAAAGTGAATGTGTCGAGTGGGTACAAAGAGGAATAATTTGTTTCTCAATAATTTGCCTCTGTCTTTCCATCCATATATAATCTGGGCGTCTTCAAGGTAACAATGAATAGGTTTTGGATACGATAAGGCTTACTACTATCTAGGGCTGCATCACCACTTACCACGAGCTCTGGAGAGGGTTATGCTCGGAGTTTCTCCGCACGATAAATTTCGTGATAAGAATATTCAAAGTATGTTATATTTTAGGAATGTACCAAGAATAATGTGGAATTCTATGTTACCCCTCAGGGGTGGCAACATAAGACATCTTGTATTCATACATTACCTCCTTACGAGTGACACTTTACTATCAGAACACCGCTGCCTTAAAATATAGATTTCGCTAAAACTTGCTTCAAAGGCGCTTATTTACCCCGTGTCAGCGCCTTAAGAATAATTTGGTGCAAAGTACGTGTATTTCAATTATATTAACTTTGTCTTTGTTATATTATACGCTTTCTGATAAATGAACCAATAGGTTCATGCCAAACGAACCCCAGAGTGCACTACGGTACCTAATAGTCTATCAGTTACCTTAACTGCATTGGTTGCTTTGCGTCATTAACTATGGCGGATCATTTAAATATCTCTGGCTAGGGTTGATTACCTGAATGAAGATGAATTATGAAGTACAGGGAAAGCAGTAAAATCGCCTTTGAAGCAAGTTTTAGCGAAATCTATATTTTAAGGCAGCGGTGTTCTGATAGTAAAGTGTCACTCGTAAGGAGTTAATGTATGAATACCAGATGTCTTATGTTGCCACCCCTGAGGGGTAACATAGAATTCCACATTATTCTTGGTACATTCCTAAAATATAACATACTTTGAATATTCTTATCACGAAATTTATCGTGCGGAGAAACTCCGAGCATAACCCTCTCCAGAGCTCGTGGTAAGTGGTGATGCAGCCCTAGATGGTAGTAAGCCTTATCGTATCCAAAACCTATTCATTGTTACCTTGAAGACGCCCAGATTATATATGGATGGAAAGACAGAGGCAAATTATTGAGAAACAAATTATTCCTCTTTGTACCCACTCGACACATTCACTTTGTTGCTGAATGCCACCTGTGCATCTCTGCTGCTGTGTTACAGTATGAAAAGTAAGTGATACAGTAAAAATACATCGTAAATACATCGACACTTCATCGTGAGTGCTTTTTTTTTTCAAATAAATACCATATCATAAATAAAGTATAAAATATAGTTATAACCTTAGTAAAATACTTTGAAACTACGCCGATGATCCACGTTTTCATTAAAAAAAAAAACAGCACCATCTAGCATCAAACGGAAAAAATAGTATTTAGATATTTTGCCTTTAGTTGCTTCTGAATTAGATTTCTTAAATGTATAATATATTAAAATAATTAGATTTTTAAAATTATTTTAAAGTCCTAAAGTTATGTTTTATTATTTTTTCATTTAAGTGTAATAATAGATAATAGTGACATATATATCAAAAGTATGAAAATTGATATGGTTTTTATTTCAATTACTAATCTATATTTTGTAAACTGATTAATACTGGTCTGTAACCGAGGATAGATGTAGATGTCTATGGGCCGCAGCAACCACTTACCATCAGGTGGACTGTGTGCTCGTTTGTCATCCTATTATGTAAGAAAAGACCAAGCTGCGGGTAAAAGTTAGTATATATATATATATATATATATATATATATATATATATATATATATATATATATATATATATATATATATACATATATATATAATAACACGTAACATAATTAACGCACTTTGAGAAAGTAGTTTGTTCAGAATCGATTACTGAATCGATTCCTATCATTTTAATATAGGTAATTTTTTATCGCAAAAATAATTAAAACTACCCAAATTACAGTCACACTAAATCTGTACAGTCAAAACAAACTGAAATGGACCGTAACTTAAGGCAATAAGACTTTTAAGACTGCATTTTTATTTGTATTATTACTAATTCTGTCATTCAATAAAAATAAAGAAAAATCAACTTTATTTCAAGCACGTTAAAGTCTTTGCGGTCGTGGATTTGTACTGTGACCACAATATTCTTCCGGTATTAGTATAACTAATTTGATAAATATTTAGTGCATAAAAATAATTAGCTACAAATTCAGTGTATGTATTATGATTATAACATAATACACAATATGTCTTAGAGCGTGCGTTAATTACGTTACATATTGTATATATATATATATATATATATATATATATATATATATATATATATATATATATATATATATATATATATATATATATATATATATATATAATTTTAATTATTTTTTCTTGCTATTGATATTTAGATTTCTTTTTTAATATAGAGCCTTAGAACCTTAGATACTTCGTTCTATAAACAAAGTTACTTGAACTAA
This sequence comes from Parnassius smintheus behrii, assembly GCA_036936625.1. Lineage (NCBI taxonomy): Eukaryota > Metazoa > Arthropoda > Insecta > Lepidoptera > Papilionidae > Parnassius > Parnassius smintheus. The sequence goes on along the minus strand of JAUPFT010000029.1, from coordinate 26,808,355 downwards.
AACTGACACGACCGCCTTATAGTAACAAGGTTCGTTTTGAATGCTTGCATAGAGCTGCCAGACTGTCAAATGTTGTAAAAGTAAAATTTCGGTCCGAAAATGCAATGCTTCAAAGCTTTTACCTCGCTGCCTGTGAAAAGTACTGCACGGATTTACACAGTATTAGGCTTTTTTGTTTGCCTCCTTCCAGAATGTTTCTGCAATATATTGTTGAAAAGTATGTAATGTTAAAAATTGAAATGGTCTGGCTGTCTCACAAACATGAATAATTCTGTTTGTGGAAAGACTTCGGATGGCTTCTATTGTAACATTACTTATATAGTATGTATGTAATATATATTACATAATATTATAAAATTATGCATAATATATCGTACTAAATATTTTTATCGCACGTTTTTGGTTCATGTTCATGTTGATGACGTGTTTAGTCTTATATTTTTATATAATAAAAGGTTTTTTTATATCGAGTAACCACTTCATCGAGTTTAAAGTTTTAATGAATTCCTAACAGTGATCGCGTAACCTCTGAACGACTAATACAGTACTCGTATATATTCACACAATATATTTGTTCTTGTCGGGAGGGTGATTCATAGCTACGTTCGTTCCGCTAGGGGGCGCTGAAGTCAAGTTATTAACGAATTGTATATTAATGGACCAAACTGATTCGTACTTACAATATAATGTATTTGACTGACTGTCTGTCTGTCGGGGTTATTCTTGGAATTGTTGTCGAATTTGATCGAACTTCATGAACTAATAGATAACATTGGCAGGAGAGGTCAAGGCTTTATTTCATTTGCAAAAATTGAAGATTTTTTTGAAAAGGAATAATAAAAGTTGATAAAATAAATGATCGTTGACTATCTTAATTTTTATAACGCAACATTAATAAATCGCTAGCTATAAATAATACATGAATTACTCACTTAAAATAGTAATATTATAGTGAAATAACAAACACGTTTTTTTACGTAATGGAGTTTATACTGCAGCTATAGTAGTAGTATAGTTGCAGTACGAATGGGTCGGCTCGACCGGGGAAGGACCACGCTCACACAGAATACCAGCGTGAAATAGTAGCTTAATGCTGCTGTATTTCGTATGGTGAGTGTAGAGAATCGGATACCCTTTTTACTGGAAATGAGGCATTCCGTCTTAGTCCTCACGGGTGACAACGCATCTGCATTTTGATTCTTCTAAAACTTAACGAGGGTAAATGTAGATTTATATGAGTCATAGCGTGCACTTATCATCAGGTGGACTATGTGCTCGTTTGTCACTTTTACTCTATAAAAATATATAAATATTTTCTTATAACAGTATAAAATAAATAGTTCTTTTTTATTACTGTGTCATACAATAACCCCTGGGATAAAATAACCCTTAAGAATGAGGTGATCACCACCATGCTGGTTCTATAAAAGTTTATTTAAATATTAATAAATATAATTATTGTTAAGTGAAGTATGTTGTAATATGTTTCTAGTAAGTAAGTTGAAGTATGTTTCTTGCCGTTTCTTTCCAAGTCTGAGGTTTTTTCTGGAACGGTTGAAGTGGAGGTATTATGCAATGATCTACATTAAATAAAAATCATTCATTTCATTTCATTTCAATAGAAACAAAAAATGTGTTCGTTTTGAGATTCGACATTATTATTTAAGTTCTCCTTTAGAGTTCACATGTACTTGTTTTACATACCTACAGCGTCCAGTGATGAGTTATTGCACAATACACTACTGTTGGGAGAAAATTCACTACTTTTGTGACTAATATGAAACATACGCTATAATTCGGCCTACCATCAAGCAATCTCCGCGGACAGCTGCGTAGATTATTTGCGACCTATGGGTGGTCCCCCAACTACGAACCCCTCTGTCAGCTGTCACACAAAGACACAATGATTCTTTTCTCCCTCGTCCTTTGATATTGCACGTTTAAAACAGTTAAACTTGTTCTGCTTGAATACACATATACTTCTGAATATCTTTTTTTGGAAATGTATTTACTAAAATTCACTTAGTGTTAAAAAATTTAACCACTCGTGTTTTAGCGGTTGGTATTGAACCTAGCTTAACTAAACACCATAAACGGATACGTGACTATAGTTCGCGCATCATTACCAAGTTTTGTAACAGTCGGAGTTCATCAAATGTGAGAGAGACCTGAGACACAAGAGAGAGTGGGCAGTTACTAGCGCCATTTAAAGTAACAAGTGGTTAAATTAAAATATTTGTACAACTGAATTCAATATAAATAAAATGAGAGCATCATCCATGTAGACGAAGTCGCGCAATATTAAGGATAACTAAAAGCTACTAGTCAGATATTAATAAATGGGACCACATGAGAAGCACCAGCTTTCAAATACGAGGAATCATCAAAATTGGTTCACGCAGAAAAAAGTTCTGAATTAAAGACAGGAGGTGTTTTTTGAAGTCGGTTAAAACGGAGATGATTCTACTTTTTGCTTACAATTTGCCACTGTAAAATAACAGATAATGTGGTCTCGATGATAAGAGTACTACTAGAGAAATATCCCTATAATACCTTTCAATTTCCTATGATTATATTTGATAATATATGTTTTACAACTTAAATGATATACTGTGCAGGTGGATTGCCGCACTTCTAAAACTGAAAGGACTCATGTTACTGATAACAACTTCAAAGTTTTTCAACTGCGGCTGCTAGCTTGCTTGCCAAGCGTGGCCACTGTGATAAAATCCCCCAGATCAGGGGGGAATGGATGGAGATATGGAAATTGTTCTAAATTAAAAAAAACTGCTGGGTAGTTTTGTGGATGAGTTTTTTTAAGTCTAAGGATTCGTTTTTAACCTTTATAAAAATATAAATGGCGAAAATAGCCATTTTGTTGTTGTAAGTTCGTAGTGCGTTTGCTATTTTTTTCGTTTGAAAGGAGTCTTAGTCGAGAGTATTCTTGTCTATGTTTCAAGAAAAACTGTTGAGCCGTTTGAAGATCATCAGCTACTTTTTTTCGGGTATTTTTAACTTTTTTAATTTACGGTATTCTGTCAAGAAATTTTCAGGAGCAGCCCGGACTCAAAAGGCCCTTCGCCTGATCACTCTCAGGTCGTATCGGATTGCCGTTTCATTGCAATATGAGATTTGAGGGAATAGAGATTCCTGTGCTTGCGCATACACTTGGGCTCTGTAATCCTGTCTTGCGCAGGTGGCTAGTCTCCGTGGAGAGTGGTCGCCATGACCGACGTTCGGTTCGGAGAACAAATTAATTGTATTTGAGTTATCTGTCTGTGTGTTTTATTTTACGTCTAGAGCCACGCTGTAGCTATATTATGGTTGTAGCACGAATGAGTCGGCTCGACCGGGGAAGGACCACGCTCTCACAGAATACCAGCGTCAAATAGCAGCTTAATGTTGTTGTGTTTCGCATGATGAGTGTAGAGAAACGGAGACCCTTTTTACTGGAAACGAGGCATTCCATCTTAATCCTCAGGGGTACGCATCTGCATTTTGATTTAATCAAAGATTTGCCATCCACTTGCCATCAGGAGACTGTGTCGTCGTTTATCACCCGCATTCTATATAAAAAAAAATAGATTGACGTAATTGAATATTAAAGATTATCGTATTTAGGAATGTCGATATCATATTGTCATATAGCCATTATAAAGACATATAGATCCTTAATATCAACAAAACTCTGAGAATTCATGTTATTTTGCATTAAGGATGGTCAAGTTCTGGGATGAATTATTGATGAGCTAGAAGCGACCGCTTTGTATTACTATTTCTAGATTTCTTTAGTGTGCAGTACTCAAAAAACTACAAACAACCTGAGCCGTTCGTCGTTTTCTTTCTACATTTGTTCAATATTTATTTACATAAGTTATTGCAACAGTAACTCATACAGTATATATTTATTTATTTTTGAACAATTAACCACAAATATTTCTTTTAAAATGCGCGATTATATAAAATTAATGATATTTATGCTGCTATCTTTCTTGTGGTGATTATAGAGAACTGCAGACCAATATTAAAAAAACGTGGCGTTTCTACGTAATTCTCTGGGATCACGGCGCATTTCAGCATTTTGATCCTTAATCGAGGACAAATGTAAATTTCTATAGGACGGGGCATCTAGTTGCTATCAGTTGGAATTTTTAGTCATTTGTCAACTTTATTCCATATCATACAGTCCTACTTTCCGTGGTATAGCGCCTATAACACTGGGTGGGTTTTATTGCGTAACGACTATACTTATCCTTTGGGCGAAAAAAGAACCAACCGTCCCGTACTCCAGTTGTAGATACATATTCTTTACTCCATCTTACGTTGAATCCGCGAATCGATATTCTTTACATCAAATGGCACAAATATGTAGTCATCTCTCAAAATACATTTTTCTCACTCATTTAGTTTAGCTGTTTGCCTTGTGCAGTCGCTAGGCCCGTAACGGAATACTTTTAAGACGAGAGGACACCAATGTGTCTTCACACTTACCACCTAGCATTATTGCTTTGCCTCTCTACCAAGGACCAAAGTCGTATTGTCAGATCACCTGAAATCCACTCTAAACATTCAGTTTCTGCAAATGGTACTATTTTAAAGAATAAATATAAATAACCGGTTGGAGAATGAAATATTTTCTTACACGGAACTATATTGCTTCGATTTCATTTCAATTTATACTGAGCTAACCAGTTCACGTTGCCAACGCTTTAACCATAATTTTGCAGGCAGGTGATTCAAATGTAAATAATTTTATTAAAATATAGATTACTCACATAATATTATATATAATATACATTATTTTAAATTCAAGAGTAATACTACTCAATGAGATGACTAAGGGAGGCAACCGTATTCAATTTTGCGAACAGTCTTTAAATGTCAATAATTGTAATAAATATTGATCGCAGTAATTTTATTTCAAACATTTGGAAGGTACAGAAGCCTAACGACAGGGTGCGATCAGCGACCTCAAAATGTCGTGAGTTTGAATCCACCAACCGATTACTGTCGTGAAGCACTTAACATAAGCGTTTTAAAATTATCAGGAGTAGTTAAATGAAATGTTAGTAATGTCTAATGTGGTTAATGTCTGTTGTCTATCGATTATGTTTTAAAAATATCTTATAACCACTCCACTAATTTTCATCCCTTACATCATTATTCCATATGCATTATTTAGCATTATATTGTTCTTGAACATAATACAGACATTAAAACAAGTGGTAAAATTAATAATTTTGTACAAACGATTTCAATATGAACAAAATGAGAACATCATCAATGTAGGCGAAGACAATTAAATGCGCATTATTATGGATAACTCTATGCTGATTTACCACGTGTTCGTCGGTGAAGGAAACATCGTGAGGAAACATTCATGTCTGAAAAATAAGAAAAAGAAATATTTCTAAGGCATGTACAGTTCACCAATACGCATTGGGGCGGCGGATAATTACTTGCCCTAAACCCGCTTTTTCACTTTACGAGTACTCTCGGACCGAATGCGCTCATACGAGCTAGATTGTATAGGAGTTCACTCTGAACTTGGTTGACACATTACGAGTTCATCAGCGTCAAAGTAGCATTTAATTATGTCTCTTTGTACGCGATGACGACTGATCAACTGCTGCCAGTTACAGACGTTGTGGCAGATATGTTAATCACTGAAGTTCAAAATAATAAAAAGAAAAATATCAAAGTAAGCAAAAATTTGAACCCGTAACTGGATTTTAAGACATGACGAACTAGGTTCTTCAAATAATTTTATTCGAGAAGTGGAAGAGGAAAATAAAACCACTTTTAAAAATGATTTCTGGTTAAACAGCGAACATTTTGAGTATCTGCTAGAAAAAGTAACACCAAGAATACATAAATCAGATACCCATTTGAGGAAAGCAATACATTAAACTTCAAATAGTATTAGGATATCTAGCTACGGGTGACAGTTTTTGTACCATAAAAAGTCACTTTCGAGTACCGAAATGCTCCATATCCCTGTTTTTACCTTCGGTATTAGATGCTCTTTATGATGCATTAAAGGAATTTATACATTTCGGGCATCTGTTTTGGCAATTGTTTTTATATTCAGTTAATTTCACGTTCCACAACACTTCTTCCGCTTCATATAGTTCCATAAATATCAGAGTAACATGTTCATTCCACTTTTTTTTTAGTTGGCGCCATTTTGCCACCATAAAATTATCCGAGTGTACTCGTAAAAATAGAACCTCTTCTGACTCCACTCTGATCGGATGACTACGAGTAGCATCGGAGTAGGCATCCGAGCACACTCGGTTACTCTTAGAGTACTCGTATTGTGAAAACACGGCTTTAAACCCTCTCAAAAGGGAGCGGAGGCCTGTGCTCAGGAGTGGGACGTATATAGGCTATAACTCTAACTCTAACGATAGCTAAACAAATACTCCTCAAATCTTGATAAAGTTTATATGGAACATGAGAAACATCAGCTTTCAAATAAAAAAAAATCATCAAAATCGGTTCACCCAGACAAAAGTTTAGAGGTCACAAACATAAAAAAAACTAAAAAAAAACAGTCAAATTGAGTACCTCCTCCTTCAAATTCACAAAATAGTCTACTGCTTATCAGATATCTGATTATAAAATAACCACAAAAACCATGATTCTAAGCCACTTACGTCCATTGACCTGCCTTATACCAGGTTGTCATTTCATCTTATGGGGTGCCAACCCACACTTCAGTTGTTGGTACGATGAACGCACTTATGAACCTTTTTTTGTTCTCGGTTCTTTGAGCTATACGGCGGGCTCTTTCTGCTACGTAGGACGGTTGTTATCCGGTTATTCTGGTTTTACTTCAGATACCCTTATTACAAATTTTATCATGCAGTGAAGCTCCGAGCGTGGCTCTCTTTATAATTGGCTAAGGAACACATAGAGAAAATATCTACACAAACTATGCATTTTTTAAATTAACATAAAATATTTATACTTGCGATTTTGGAATTAACAAGTTAATATTTATACCCATCACGTTTAAAAAAATTGTTCTTTACAAAAATTAAGTGACAATCAAGCTTACACGCTCGTTGGTAAGTGAATTCTGCAGTTCACGGTCACCAGCATCAAAATGTAAACAAAGAAGGCTATAATATATGCGTTGTCACTTCTGAGGACAGACGAAATGCCCCATAGCTTGTAATCGTGCTGACTTTGTAAATCATCGCATTTATCTATACCATAGCGGTGCAAACTATTTGTTCGCAGAAGGGGTAAGTTCTTGGTACCTAGATGGACTCTTAAAAGTTATAAAAATATTAACTTGCATTAGAAACACTTTGTATTAAGATATTGAAACTAACGCACTGTTCCGGATCCCCTTAAATGGAGTAACCCAGTTAATGGCTAAGGAACTACACCTTTATTGGTAAAAGTTTACATATGGAATATTTATTAGATTCCTTAACGTCCTGGTCTATGAATAATTCAAATGATACTTTGACAGCATATTAAGAAAGCCAGGAAAGGCACGGCGCATTGGCGGCCATGTTTAATACGCCCGAATTTTAAATGAACACACGTCCTAATGTCGACCGTAATTAAGATGTCATGGCCAAAATATAAATATCATTTTGTAATTGACACCATATACTAACACGGCAGTAGAATTCGTGTTACTGTAAGGCATTCAATCTTAGTTCACGGAGGTTACAACGCAATAGTTGCCTTTGTTCTTTGAAAATGGGTGCAGGAGTCCATGGACTACAGTAACCACTTACCATCAGAACGACTGGAGGTTCATTTGTCACTTAATTAAAAAAAGAAAACAAATAGTCTTTTTATAAATCTAATAATCTATTGAATTATGAAATCGAAGTAACCTTCAATTTGATTTCGGTCGATTTTTGTTGGTTCTGCAGTAATTATGTCGTCAACACTGCTGCATATTGTTGCTCCCGAGACGAGCCGATTGCCAGCCACCGTTGTGTTCCGGTTGGAAACGTAAGAATGTTAATGCATTGCTTTTCACGTGGAAGAGCAACGCTGTAGCTATATTATGATTGCGGCATGAATAGGTCGGTTCGACGTGGAAAGGACCATACTGTCACAGAATAGCAGCTTAAAATAGCAGCTTAATACTGTGCTGTGTTTAGTATGGTGAGTGTAGAGATCCGAAGACCCTTTTTTACTGGAAACAAGGCATACCATCATAGTCCTCATGGGCTACAAAGCATCTGCGTTTTGATTCTTGATCAAGGATAAATAAAGATGTCTTTGGGCTACAGCATCCACTTAACATCAGGTGGACTGTGTGCTCGTTTGTCAACCTTACTATATAAGAGAAAAACCTATGCTCCTCGAGTGAAAAAAACACATGTGCTATTGTCACCTGTACAAAACCACATTCGTCTACGGCGTTATTACAGCCAATCAAAGTTCACTGCTGAACTGCTTTTCCATAAATTGCCTCATAGTTGCCGACCTTAGCTTCAGGTAGTGTTGGCAAGCGCAGTTTTTTATTATAGGTTTTTTTAATTATGCTTCTGCCCATCTCCTGTTTCAGTTTGCCTCCGTCGCATTTTACGACACCGACGTGATGAATATAAGATATTGTTTTTCTTCATTATCAGTAGTAGTTCTCTGCTGGAGATGAACATCATTGTAGGGAGGAATTGCTGTTAATCTTCACGCTTGGCAAGCGAATTAGCGATCACAGTAACAGACGTGAGCACCTTAGATGGCGCTGCCTATCACCGGTCTGGCTATTTTACATCTGGCATATAGTATATTAAGGCAGTTCTATAATAGTCATCTCAACCAAGCTTTATTGCTATATTGTATCGTGTTGTAGCACGAATGGGTCGGCTCGACCGTGATAGGATCCCGTTCTCACAGAATACCAGTGTAAAATAGCAGCTTAATGCTGCTGTGTTTCGTATGGTGAGTGTAGAGAATCGGAGACCTCTTTTTACTGGAAACGAAGCCTTACATCTTAGACCTCAAAGGTGACAGCGCATCCGCTTTTTTAAATAGAAATGTCTATAGAACACTGCATCTACTTACCATAAGGTGGACTGTGTCCTCATTTGTTACCCTTACTCTATATTAAAAAAATGTAATATCTTATTTTGCTATTCATTACTGTACAGTGTTCTATTTAAAAAATACGTTAATACTGATTTTATCATCGCTCTCGCATCGACGGAGCCATAAAACCCGAAAAAGAGCAACATAAGTTCCTCATTTACTTTGATTTTGAATTAAATTGTGGAGATGTTTACATATTTTAAAAATAAATTATAAATTGTTAAATTGTGCAATAAGCTTCATGAATATTTTTTTTAATTCCAATACATCAATCCTTATTTTTCTAAGATAGATAATGTTTATTTTATTTCCCTGACCTTAGTACACTTCATTTCTCGCACAAGAAGTTGGCAACCCTACTCTAATGACATTAACATGACTTTATCAGGTGATGTATTTCACCTTGTTATTAATTAATATATACGTTATGGAATAATTTATTAATTTATTTATTAATGCTTTATCTACCTCATAGCATTCTCTAACGGTCTGCCTCCAGGCTAAGCAGAGAGGTTATTGTGGCTGCAAAGTGCAACTGAGTTAAAAATATCTATGACTACATAATATTACCATAACTATAACTACATGCTAACATACATATCATAAACATATTTGCACAAATATATTATATAGATATACATATAATATATATATATATATATATATATATATATATATATATATATATATATATAAATATTTACTTAATACTACCTATGTATATATTTATAGTGCACAATTAAATATATTATTCGATCCATTTTGTGTCATGATCATGTTTGTTTTGAAGTTCTTGTGTGGCATCAGCATACCAAACGTCTGCACAAACACCATTAGAGGCTACGAGTATATTAGCATTGCCTTGGTCTCTATGGGTAAAAATCTCTTCAGACGATACAGATATCGCAGAGAGTTAGTGACCTTTTTGCTCACTTCATATACATGCATTCGCCAACTGAGGGTATTGTCCATAATTAAGCCAAAATCTTTAACAACATTATTAATAAGAGAACTATTTAGGCATAAAGCCTGAGCAATATGTATAAGAAAAAGTCAAATCGAGCTATGTAATCAATACTGATTCAAACTTCGTTATTTATCACACTGTCTGATCATTATAAATATGGCTACGTAACTGTCTGACAATCTGATTTACCATAACCCAACCTATCCTAAGCATGTTAATATTTTTACGACAGTAACAAGTATATTTTTTATAAATTTCGTACTAAAAAAATAACATATCACGCATCATAATATATCACGCCTTTTTACATATATACATTGCCCACATACATTGCCAGCCGATTTTGAGCAATTTTCAAAATGTCAAGTATCCTGTTAATCGGGAATTCTCGAAATTTATATATATATATATATATATATATATATATATATATATATACAAACAAGAAAGTGACTATAAAAACGAGTTAGTAATGAATTAATGAATGAATAAGTATCAAAATGTGAAGGAAGGGGAAGGAAGTAAACACTTCACTGCTGTGAAGTGTTTACTTCCTTGCACTTAAAAATGCTGTTACATACGGGTGACATCAAAAAAAATCTAACCTATACCTATATACCTTAAGACTTTACCCCTAGCGAACGACCTTGAGCGGTTGGCCTGCCGACGCTCTCGCTACAATACATCGCGTAGAAATCTGCAAAACGCCACCTACTGGTACGAACGTAGTATTAATTTATCAATGTCAATGAACGATTCTATGGAAATAGACACTAGGCATTCGATTCACTGTTAAAAAAATCGATCTATGAATCGATTTTAATCGAAGATACTAGAATCGATAATCGATTAAATCGAGGATTAAAAGATCGATTTTCGATTAATCGCGACATTTTCAAACGTGAAATTTCAAGAATTTGCGATTTTTTCATTAATTGAACTTTAATATTTTTTTTTAAATAAAATATTAGTAATCTTATTAATTAACATTACTAATATTCCTTTTAACCACTCCTGGTAAGCTAGAAACGCTTGTGTTCGGAGTGGTTCGCACATACGCCACTCAATCCCCTTTTTTACAAAGTGATTTCATGTAGGTATCACTTTTATTTGACATTTTAGACTAAAAACAACAACAATACTTTAACAAAAGTGCAAACTGCAACATACATTTCTCGATAAAGCTGTTTCAATCTAATGACTCACTATTTATCAAATTGAAATGAATGCTACACGAACACAATACTGGTTATTTTCTTACTATCTATACCCACAGCTCACAGTATGTATGTTTTTGATAATAAATAAAGTAAATTCTCAAGTTCACTGTTCAAACAAGTTCACAGTTCAAACAAGTTCACAGTTCAAACAAGTTCACAGTTATAATTTTATACTGTAGTATGTATATGTAGCCTTTGTTCACAGCACAGATTAAGTTAGACCAACATCCCACAGGCAAGATTAGAATTAGAATTTAAGAAATGAAAATGAAATTGCAACTTTTCGAAATTGTTGGATACGTACATAAATATTTATTATATTCAAATAAATATTGCGTTCAAATTATCAACTAAGTACGACCGGTTGTTTTTGCGTCCCCCCGGGCAAAAAATTAAAAAACTGCGGTGTCTTACCTCAGCCAGTTTGGGAATTTCATCGCTAGTTCTTGAATCGGATGAATCGGTCCGATTCGAGAGGTTTTTGGATCGATTCAGTGAATCGATGCGGTGCTCTGCATCGATCTAAAAAATCGATTATTTTACTTCAAAGAATCGATTTTTCGATTAATCGATTTTAGATCGACATGCCTAATAGACACGGCAGACAATGATATGTCAATATGTGTATTTTAATTTTCTTTATTCGGTATATTAGTTGCATTATATTAGAGTTATGTATTCTCATATATTATCTAATTGATAAAAATGACCATTTTGATTATTTTTAACTATATACTATACTGCTAATATTGAATTAGCTTTTTATAGAGTAAATTATAATATTTGTCGAAATGTTAATTATGGATTCGAACCTTACATGCTAATGGTGCTTCATTTATGTTATTTTCATTTACTTACATATTGAAAATATACTTGAATAGCAGATATTACTATTTTATTTTGCTACTGAATTTTAGGATATGTTTTATCTTGAGGTCAAATATAATTTTGAGGAGCAACAGTTATTACTAATCTTTTATCTGCTATTCCTTATTTAGGAACAATATAGTAAATTCAGTTTGAGGGAGATTTACTGTTTATAATGCTACATTTATTATTTTAATATTTACCTACTGGTTAGGTAATTATTAAAATAATAAATATAGCATTAGTAACTTAATAGATATTTTTTACCCAATTACAATAACTAATGAGATATTGGGATTATTTGTGATTAGTAATACTGGGTGGGTATTAATAAACAGAACAAAATAAAATGTAAAGTCAATTTTATTATCTTGAATGTAAGAAATTGATTACAAATTTTTTTACCTTCCTTAAATTATAAACAAACAGCTGCAGCTATTAAATAAACACATATGTGCGTACATACGCCCATATATATAAGTGGTTATATATATTATATATATATACTAATAATTGCAGCATATATATATATATATATATATATATATATATATATATATATATATATATATACATATACATAAATACCAATAACATAAAATAAATATTAAAATAAATATATAAATAAAAGCCCAACCAGATGGAGGCCCCCGGCAGGGGAGACCAAACGGCCGAGTTTATTATTGTTATTATTATTATTATAAGTTGTGGTTCGGTGAAGCTGCAACCTAATGGACCATGATCTGAAATTTTTATGAAAAGAAGTGGCTGACGTCAATTATTATTATTCTTATTATTTTTTCATTACTGCCTTTTTCAACCTCACAAGATATTTGTAACTGCAAAAAAGAAAACTACGTATAAGTAAGTAAATCAGTAATATAGTGTTATGTATGATTCAGACTAAATAAAGGTTCCTAAAAATAGACGTAGATAAAGAAATTGCATGAAAAAAATTACTCAAATAAAAATGCAATAAACTTGTTAATTTTATAGGTAGTAACATATTAAAATAATAAGTTTTTTAGAATATTTATGTAAAACATATAGGTTATATTATGTTCTAACTACGTTCACGCTTGCGCATATAAAACCGCGGAATTTCACTAGTTTTATTATCAAAATAATAATTGACAACCCTACCCTAAGTTTGCCTTGATTTTACCAACTCAAACTCGTTTTAGGAGATCAAAACATAGAGAGAAAGATAGGAGACTATTTTTTTATTTAATATGGTTCATCAAATCCGTAAAAATAGTTTAAAATACTCACACAATAAAATTTTGAAGTGCAGGTAAAATATCTGCGACCAACATTTGCACAATTCTGACGTTCACACACGTTTCACAACTTTTTGCCAGAACCAAAGGTAAGCGCGCATGCGACAAAAATCGTGCCATAAATAAAATAAAGTCTCTAGCTCGAGAGGAGAGGAGCCGTGGTAGCTCAGATGGTTAGCGCTTGCTGAAATTTTCACAGTGCGCGAGCAAACCGGGTTCGATCCCGCCGGCACCAATGAAATTGTAATTGCAATTTTAAGTGTTGATTTACCATGTGCTCAGTGGTGAAGGAAAACATTGTGAGGAAACCTGAGTGTCTGAGAAATAAGAAAAAAAATATTTCGAAGACATGCGAAGTTCGCCATCACGCATTGGGGTAATGCGGTGGACAATTCCTTTCCTAGGACCTTTTCAGAAAATATAATAGAAATAAAAAAATAATAAATCTAAACTTCATTTCAAACCAAACATATAAATTGTAAAGCAGCTGCAGGTGTCTATAACCAAGTAAAAGATATTCCTTTACTCCAACTTGGCCATGTTTCCCAAAATAATTTTTAATTAAGCTTTATATTATAATGCAGATTTTTTATACTTAAAATTTTAATAATAAAGCATTTCGTACGTCTCAGCCGAGGCGCAAATATTTTTCGGCCGCAAATTTATAAGACCGATTTGTTATTCACATAAACATGGTTTTAAATCTACCAATAAAAAAACGACACGCATTTTTATTGAACACTTCCTATTCAATTTACAAAGTATCTATTATATATTTGTTTATATAAAAAAGTATGTTTAAGTACAACCATAAAACTAAATGGAAACACAAAGTAGGCAAATGTATTGAGTTATACAACACATAAATCAATGGGCAAATGTAAAAATGTTGGAGGCAGGTAGCCCTATCGCATGTTTTCGTACCGCACGGCTGTAGGATTTATTTCAAAGATACGGCCGAGTTACAATACTGTATAAATAATGTTACCGTGACGTAAGCGCATCGGTTGGTAGGTATTCAAATAATATTATGTTTGCGGCGAAATACGGAACGTCGATGACGACACGGGCATCTCGTACGGACGCATACAGCGTAATGCCGCCCGCACTCTGCGCACGCCCCTTTATCATAGAAGTCACACAATTTTCGGAATTATTTCAATTAAAAAAGAAAAAAGAACTTAAAAATTTAAATAAAACGTGGAGAATATAGATTTTTTAATTATCTATTCATTAGTGTAATCCTCAAATGATTAGAGCGTTGCGTTTAGCAACAGATGCATGTAATCAAGAATTTTAGTCATTTTTAAAAGTTAATTTTAAATGTATTTATAGCACATAAAAATAAATTAGAACGTGGAATGTGATGATAAGATATCGAATATTAATAATGTACTTTTAGATGAAGTTTATTTTTCATAACTAATGAGATAATAGAGTCTGAAAAACGCACTTTCGCAACATTTTGGTTAGGGATACCCCTTAATACTTTACCCAATAAGTAACAGGATTTATTCATAAACCGCAGTCAATTGAATTATTTCAATAGAATCCGGTCTATTGAATTTTACCACATTACCAACTCATATTAGGCATTATTCACATTGCTCGGGCTTTATGAATACCCTATTAATTACTTGGTCCATAATATATAATAATATGATGAACACAAAACTATAACCAAGAAAAAACATAATACCCTAAATTTTAAACAACGAAAATATAGAGCTTCTCTGTTTTGTATTGTTCGTTTACAATTTCGGGGAAAATAAGAAAGCCTAAGCGTAAATGAAACGTAATTCTAAATCCCATAGACTTTTATAGACCGAAACTCTGACTACGTTTCCCTTTAGATAAGATATCTCAATGGGTTTCATAATTTACATAGTGTTCCTGTTTTTATACGCTGTACATTTTCGGGGTTTTATCTTCGCTAGAATAAAAATGTACATTAATACTCAGTATACGTAACCTATACACGCTTTTGAAGTAAAAATTATTGACTTAATCTAAGCAAAACTAATAAAATAAACTTATTAGTGACTTAATCTAAGCCGCGTAATTTAGAGTTAAGGTTATCATCAGAGACCTTTTAATTATTCAGTTTTTCGATTTTACTATACGCTAGTCTATATATGCTCGTTAAGTTTTTACGGAATCGGTTCAGCTATTCCAAATATTATCCCGCACTGACGTACAAATAGTTAAACAGACAGAGACAAACATTTTAAAATGGTTATTTATATCCGGGTCTATCTGTCCCGTTCAAATTTCGTAATGGCTGTACCTATTCTGATATTTTACGAACAGATAGAGAACAATCCTACTAGGTACTTAGACTAAATTTTATTAAAAAAAATTGTTTTAAAGTGAAAGATTGATAAAGCAAATCGCTTTGACCTTACACAGGCAAAGCTGATGCAGGATTGCTATTGTGTAAACTAAATCAACTAGACTCAATGTTACATAAATTCAAAACATACAAATTATTTGAAAAGATTCTACACAGCACAGTTAGTGCTGTAATAAGTTGCTGCTTTTAAATTCTGATTCTGTGTAAGGTAAATGAAATTGACTCTAAATTTTAGTAACCGTTCTTCTGACCGAATAAAAACCGGCCAAGAGCGTGTCGGGCCACGCTCAGTGTAGGGTTCCGTAGTTTCCCGTCCGTCACAATAAGTGTTCCCACTTATGAGTTTAAAGGTGGGTATCCATTATGTTCGCGCTACAGCAGCGCTCCGCGCTCCTCAAACTGCTCCCGGTAGTGGGCACTGTTGTTTCCATCCAAGTTCAAAATGATTTTCCATGAAAGTCCTTATAAAGTTCTACTTTTCGGATTTTTTTCATATTTTCTAAACTTATGGTTCAAAAGTTAGAGGGGGGGGGGGGGCCCACATTGTTTTTTACTTTTGTAGCGATTATTTCCGAAATTATTGACATTATCAAAAAATGATTTTAGTAAACCCCTATTCATTTTTAAATACCTTTCCAACAATATATCACACGTTAGGGTTGAAATTAAAAAAAAATCACTTCCCACTTTAAATATTGGGGGGGCTACCCTAATAAAACATTTTTTTCCAATTTTTATTTTACCACTATGTCGGCGTGATTGATACACATATGGGTACCAAATTTCAGCTTTCCAGTGCTAACGGTCACAGAGATTAAGCGAGGACGGACAGACGGACAGACAGACATGGCGAAACTATAAGGGTTCCTAGTTGACTACGGAACCCTAAAAAGGATCTGAGTTACTCTCGATTCGCACCTAAAGAAGTGTTACTATAATAACATAAGAGTTTAAAAATTTTAACACGCATTGATCATGAGGTGTAATGATCTTTGACAGGATACTAAGAAAAAGTAATTAAATTATCGTATTGCCATCGCTATGTCGCCATATTGCTAAGGGCTTGGTTGTACCGTCCTCGCGCGAATTCTAGGGAATAAGCATTTTATATCGCCTGCTCGTAATTGTCTGTCTAGAATCTAGATGTTGCCCGATATTTAATTTGAATATTAAAAATGACTATGCGGTACGAAAGAAATTCTTTGTTACTTAAGTAAAATGGAAATAAAACTATCTATTGATTGTATTTGTTAGTTTAGGGGCCGTTTATTTTTATCTTAGGTTACTGTCAGTCAGCACCACAGTCCCGATTTCACTTTAGATTATTTTAGTAAGTTTAACAGTATAAAATATTTATAAAACATTTAAGAATATATTGACATGTCACTTTAACTTTACTTCATTAAAGCAATGTCACAATAGTGTAAAATGAATGTAAAACTTTACATAAGTATTTTGACATACCCTCTTTGCATTCTAATATCTTTTAATATTAGTATATCTATATGTTGTATATATACAATAATTTTGTACACAAGAAATGGATAATGTGTTAATAATGTGTTGTTCTATATAATATTTTTATAAAGGATATAAGGCATATACATGATACAAATAATAATACTAAATAAATAAACGTTTAAATAGTTTAACGTTAATATAGAAACATTTAAGAATATATAGACAAATCCGTAGTAATAATAACTCTATATAAAATAATTTTGTACACCAGAAATGGTTAGTGTTTTGAACTATAAAACAATTTTTACAACGACTAAAAACGCACATTATCCAAATATATAAATTCTTGAATATTGTAAAATTAACATAAACGTTATCACATTCAACAATCACAAGAGAAATTAAAATCACACAATATTTTTTTTTACAAATAGCTATATTTTACAAGTTATATTAATTAAAAAGTAATTTTATTGTATAATATTGAAACATATACAATGTAAAAAACTACAATAAGGAAAAACTAATACTAAAAACCTTAATTGTCATACATAATAGTGTTTAATACTATTTTAATAGTGTTTTAATTGTTGTAATATTTGTATGTATAAAACGTTTCATAAATATTTTGGCAGACCAACTTTCACTTTGTATTATTTTATTATTGTAAAACTAATGTCAGTTGTAAGACTGTATTAATATTTATTAAGAAATCCCTACCAACACGTTTATCATAAATAAAAAATCACTTCCGCCAGGAGTTGCTTATACAGTGTCATGTCACCGTTGTCTCTCATTGGACGTAAAAGTCTGCAAAGGTGTTGCTTACTTCTCCTTTAGTTAAGCTTGATGGAGTCACGTACCGCGTGATGTACGATGTTCACAAGCCGCTGTCACGTACTGTACTGATTGTGACGTGAACACATATTGATACTTCGGCCAGTCTTTTTTACAACTTTTATAGCTAACGTACATTTACTATTCGCGTATCCAGATTTCGTGATCACGATTGATTGGCAACTGATTATCACTTCCATAGCTTTTATTTAAGTAAAAGAATTTAAAATTTAGTTTTGTAACTTTGTAACAGCCGTGCGTGCGCAGTAGCATTTTACCGTTATTGAACTAAACTTGTTCGTCAATCTATACATATAAAAGAGGATGTTTGTATATATGAATAATTTTACTTAAAACCTATTTGATCGATCAATATGACAATTGGAATATATAATATGTATTTCTAAATGGAGAAGGTTTATAATTATTAACTGAAAAAATTGAAATAAAAACTAGAAACAAATAAAATTGTGTTTTCCATCAAGCACGATAATTGTAAATTAAATGGCATTGGATAAAATTAAAAAAATAAACACAACCTATGATATTAAATGGCAGGACAACGTCTGCCGTGTTCAGCTAATCTAACGTAAAAATAATTAAATTATAATTTAAAAAAATTAAAATATTTTGTTAAATCCTGGTGAGCCTGATAGGGACACTAGGTTAAATTTATCACATTATTTTTTTGTCATAGATCCTTGATACGAGGGCAAATTATCAAGTCAATCGGCAGTCTACAAGTTTGTGACAATTAAATCCTACACGCGAAGATTATAAAAGCGCTTTAATAAGCTTTAAATTTTTGAAATAATAATCTAAGAAACAGTGTTATTAAATATTACTCTTATTAAATATCATCTCAATATAAATAAAAGTCCTCTTTTTAGGCCTTTTTAATTCTAGTTTTGAACATAAATCTTTCAAAGAATGTGCCATCTTTTAAGGTTTGCCCATATTTAACAAAGTCTCTTTCTCACTCTTTGTTCAACACCGGGTGTTATGCAAAGAGTGAACATACATTGTACTACTACTGGTGACTAAATTTCGAATTTTTAAGAAATAACTTGTGAATTTTGTAAAATAATAAATTAATAGAAAATAAAGAAAAATAAACCCTATATCATCCTACGGGTGTCCTAAGAGGCAAAAAGGGAAACAAAATAGACGAGGGGCAACATCCTCCTGATAACCACTCTAAATCATAAAAAACTGCGTCAATCAAACCGACGCGCGTGCTTTCTATGGAAAACATGACAATTTTATATAGGAGGCCTATTCTGGAGTGGAGTTTTAAAGGTCTGTGATGATGAAAAACGCTCGCGTGAATCACGTAGTGGCAAAATTGTTAGATATGATGAATATAAATAAGGAAGTTAAAAATATTGTTGTACCAGTAAAATTATAAATCTTGAAAGAGTACCTAATTATGTATAGCTACCCGACTACGCAACTTGTAGGGTAATGTTTTTAGAGTATTTGTGTGAATGTATTTATGTGTGCATCTATGAATGTGTATATTATGTATGCATACATGTTGTATGTATGTCTATTTATTTGACAAGCTTTACTAAGCTTAAAATTCTTGATGGCTTTTTAACATTACGGGCTGTCGTTAAATTCGTCTAAGTTATAGATGTGACCGCATATGGTGTTGTTTGTTGCTATTTTTAATCACAATTTTATACCCTTGAGATCGGTTACTTCTATTTTATTATAATTAACTAAGAAGTATTTTTAAGCCTACGACCAAAAACTTGATAGGCTAAATTCTCACAATTTTTAAACTTGTTGCATATTATTATAATGAGACATTAAAATAACTTACAAAAATATGAAAACAACGAAAATATTTACTAATCGATGTCTTTAACCACACGTCAATTGAGTTAGCGCAGCAAAAACTGAATTTATTCTATTGAATACAAATTAGTGAATAATAATAAAGTCCTACAGAGCGAATTTCTGTCTTGGCAACCAATTTCAATGGAGAGCAGCGATATACCGTTACAGTCTATCAACGTTCTGTGCCAAACACAGGCCTCGCCCATAAAATGCCTTATAGAGATAGCTGCAATAGTTGCCTTGCTTAGCAAGCGAGTTAGCAGCCACAGTTTTTTTAAATCGCTATCAGGAGGACGTTGCTGCCCATTTCCTGATTTGTTTTCCTCTCTCGCTTCTTACGACACTCGCGGGAAGATATGGGGCAGGATATATGCTTATACCGCCACTATATGGTAAAAGCTCAATGCGCAGGAGCGAAGTGCACGAGTGTGTTCCCGAGTAATACTACTAAACTACGAAGTAGTCTGATAAATTCGTCGATCGATTAACCTCTGAACTCATACGTCACCACTTGAGATCATACATGCAAATCGCTACCATACGGTATATTTATAATCTTCTATTTTAATTACAATGTTTTATTTTAAAATTGCAATTTAATTTTTAAAATTTTTGTAAAGACATTAGCTGAAACTGCACGCTTAATAAAATACATAAAAACAGAAAAAGATTGAAACAAAAATTTTACGGCGGACGCTATCAGTTGCGTGCATACTCATTACTTCAATATCATTTAATAAGTAACAAAAACTGAAGACAATACGTAAAATGTTATGAAAGTAAAACGTTGTCTATGGATATTATATTGTGTTTTAAGTTTACTAAAGTCCTAACAAACTGAAAACCTAAATTATTCCTTTATAACGCGACTACGTCAGTAAATGCTAATGTCACAACGCTGAGCCAATTAATTAGTCTCTGGAATTGAGGAGGTTGATTTACTTCCGAGAAAGTAAGCCGTAACTTGCGGGTTTTATTTAAGGTTCTGTATTATATGGCCTCTTCTTGTTTTCCATTTTATTTGTAAAGAGTAAAGTTGCCACACTTGGAGTACCCTAAAGAGATATGGGGTTCAACCGAACAAACGCACATAAGTAGGTTACAATTACAAAGAGCACAAAATAAACTAATAAAAACACTATCTCATTACAATTATATCAGTCATACAGTAAAAAATTAAACATTAACAATTATATACATACAACAAAAATGTCTTATTATTGAAAAACTAATAACTAAAAACATACATTCAACTATAAAATTCACACAAAAATATATTATTACACATAAACAAAAACAAGCTTCAAATTTGGCAGCCTCGGACGAGATCTTATGACAATAAAAATATAACTAAAAATATAAGGTTTACTTTTATATAAATTGTGTAAAAATTGCAATAATATTAAACATTTTTAGAATAAGCTAAAATCATATTCTATGGATAAAATATTATAACTGCATATCTTCAATTTTAAACTCATAAATATTGTCTTAATAGAATATTCATATTTTTAAAAGAGTATAATTAGATAAATACGTACATATGTTTAAATTAAGTAAATTAAGAGTGAAACGAATTAATAAAGGTAATATAAACAGAATAACGAAAGTTATATAATGCGTACTACCGTGTAAATACCTACTGTTATTATTATTTCTTATGTATACTTTATCTCTTTCTAAGTGAACAATGTTTTCTTTAGCGGCGCCTCTACACGTTGGCCAACACAGTGGCGAATGTAGTGGCCAATAGCATTGGCCAACGTGTAGACGGGGTGTTTGGGCTTCATTGGTATGTATTGGAACGATGGCCCGCAAGTTGGCGCGAGATCCGTGTGGTGTCGGTTTTTTACAAAAGATCAAAGGATTGTTGGCAGAGTTTGGTCGCCGCGTCCACACGTTGGCCGCGCATTTAGTTTGCTACAAGCTCCCAGAGTGATTACACGCATCTGATTTAAATTTTATATTCTAGCTTTGTAGGGTGGATGACCCAATTACCAGCCTTTTAGTGCCAATTTCAACTTTAAACATTCCTACTACTTTAATTAGGGAGATTTAATTATTTTTAAACATTTGTTTTAATCGATAAGCTATTAATTTATAAAAAAATAATTAACATTTATTTACAATCAGATTATTACGAGAACAACTTTAAAATGAAAAAAAAAAAGAATCACGTCGTTTATACGTGGTAGAACCATGCAGTTATATTAGAAGTATAGTTGTAGCACGAATGGGTCGGCTCGACCGGGGAAGGACCACGCTATCAATGTAAAATAGTAGCTTAATGATGCTGTGTTTCGTATAGTGAGTGTAGAGAACCAGAGACACTTTTTAAAGGAAACGAGGCATTTCATCTTAGTCCTCACGGGTGACAACGCATCTGCATTTTGATTCGTAATCGAGGATAGATGTAGATGTCTGTGGGCCACAGCAACCACTTACCATCAGGTGAACTGTGTGCTCGTTTGTCACCCTATCCTATATAAAAAGCGTCGATTTCTTATAGTTTAATCGTGCAAGTTTTCGAATCATCATCATCATTACAGCTCTTCAGAAGTCCACTACTGAACATCCTCCTCCAAAGAATGCCGCAAAGCATGGTACTGAGCCACTTTCCTTGTCATGAGTTTTTCATTTATGTTCTAAGTTATAATTAGTACCTATTATTAGGTCAGTATTAATTATATTCATTGCTATTGTTTGTGTCTTTCTCAAAAAATAATTAAATTACCAAAAAATTATAAGGTGTTTTTTATATACATCAAATGTCTGATAGAAAAGCAAGTACATGTTTTGCTAAACTTTAAAAACAAAACCCAATTTTAAAACAT
The DNA here is from genome assembly GCA_036936625.1 of Parnassius smintheus behrii. Classification (NCBI taxonomy): domain Eukaryota; kingdom Metazoa; phylum Arthropoda; class Insecta; order Lepidoptera; family Papilionidae; genus Parnassius; species Parnassius smintheus. Next base: position 26,785,622 of record JAUPFT010000029.1, on the reverse strand, counting down.
AGACTAATCGATTATAACTCCTTTAACTTTAAAATAAGTTTAGTTCTAATTAATGGTATTTATTCCAGTTTCTGATGCATGTAAAATGTAATGTAATAAATAAAGCTAATCGTATATCTATTTACAGCCCCAATAATATCCACTATTATTTTATAATTCTTTTATAAAAACGTTAACCCCACACTATGATTTTCTTCCGTATCGCGCAGGCAGTTTACAAACATAAATTGCACAAGGACACACATCCAGACCCGAAACAATTATTTGTAGGACATACAAATACTTGTTCCGTGCGGGATCAAACCCGCGGCGCCTGGCGCAGCCATTCATTGCTGAGCCACTGCGTCACGCTTATAAATTCGTCCGCACATTGGCCCGAACCGATGTAAACTGAACGATCTTCCAACGTGTGGACGCCGTCACCAACTCTCGGCCAATATATTCGCCACTCCATTCGCCACTGTGTTGGCCAACGTGTAGAGGCGACATAAGAGAAATACATGTCTTTAAAGCGCTTATTACACTATACAATTTTTAGGAAATCTAATTAGGAACCTAAATTGGAAGCTAGTGATCACACTACACTAAATTGAATTCTAAATCGTGACGAACCGCATTCGTAAAGAAGTATCGACGGGGTTGCACGTTTGATCGATGGCGCCGTATTTATCAAAACAGCAGAAAATGGGACTTGCCTTAGCCATGGTGGGAACAATGGATATTAAAAAAAGAGAAAAGAGTACTTGTCATTGAGAAAAAACTGTCCAATATGAATATAATTATATATTTTTAGATTCTGAGCAGTTTTTTTTATAGGATAGGGTGACAAACTAGCACACAGTCCACCTGATGATACGTGGTTGCTGCGGCCCATGGACATCTACATCTATCTCCGATTACAAATCAAAATGCAGATGCGTTGTCACCTGTGGCGATTAAGATGGAATGCCTCGTTTCCAGTAAAAAGGGTCTCCGGTTCTCTACACTCGCCATACGAAACACAGCAACATTAAGCTACTATTTTACGCTGGTATTCTGTGGGAACGTGGTGCTTCCTCGGTCGAGCCGACCCATTCGTGCCTATACTACTAATATAACTGCAGCATGGCTCTACCACCTATAAACAGTTTGAATATTTGTTAAGTTTGGTATCCAAACATATTGAAAAAGAAGTCACGATATTTCCATAAAGTGTGAGTACCAAAGAATGTTTGATGGTGACATTACGTTTTATAGCCACCGGAAATTAATATTAAGATTTAAAGTACTACTCTCTGATATCAGACTTCTATCAATACTTCAAGACATCCGCTTGTATCAAAGTGCGGGCGCCGACTGGTTGTTCTAAATCGTAACGTTGCGATTACTCTGTCCTAAATTGTAAACAATTTAGAAAGTAGAGCGATTGGGACCTCCAATTTGACTAAATCGGATCCTAATTGTTCTAACTACGATTACACCTTCCTATTTCCTGATTAGATTTCCTAAAAATTGTATAGTGTAATAAGCGCTTAACCCGAACCCGAAAATTCTAGTCGATGGCACGAACTAAGTGGTGGGCGGGGCAAAAATGCATGCTATCTCAGCCGACATCTGGTGCGAAAGAGATAGACACTGTGATGAGCAGTAAGAAGCTAGTGCGCACACACATACGCACTCGAGTGACGCAAAGCGACGGCGTCATCGCGTACCTAGGTACCTATGCGATTCATTTTAGAATAATAACATAAACTCAAACGGCAATCAAAACTCAAAAGGTGAGCTTCGTGCCGCAATTAAACAGACCTTTGGTAGTCTGGATGTCACGAAAAATCTACTGAATGTATCTGTTTAAAATAAAATTATTTGCATTTTTGAACAACTAATCTATCCCTGTATGGTAACTGTTTTGCAATTTTCGTTCTTCTTATGGTATTTATTTCCGCCCAAAGATGTGTTAAAAATAGTGTTGAAATTCGGTAGTTTCGACGCTTATAACTTTTAAATATACTCTTTTTTTACTTTTTTTGTTTCCATACAGGGCTAGATAATGATGAGACAAATTGAAATCATTTTTTATTTTGAACGTACACCATCAAACAGTGGAGTTATCGCCGGACTAAGAATAAGCGACTAGTGTACCCTTAATACGTCCTACGGATGAGCACAAGTGTCCCCTATTTCGAAGACGTAAATAGCAGTGCTTCAATGCGTTATGGATGAGTATGTACTCAAAATATTTAATAACTATACCATATAGAAAAACAGAACTTAAAATTGCAATTACAAATTCATTGGTGCCGACGGGGAACTAAACTGAGTTGATCGCGTACTGGGAAATTTTCCTATCTCCTATATAATTTGTCTCTGTTAAATTTTACAACAACCGGGGATGATGGTACGTAAGAGATTAGTTGTTTAATAATAAATGTTCGCAATTCAGAGGTTACGTTAATAAATAATTAGTAAAAAAAATACATGGCTATTAAAGTAAAATATAAATCAGTTAGCGACACGAAATCATAAACCATCTGACAGCATTAAATATGTAAAAATATGCCCGGGCGAGTCTTGTTATGAGAAAAGTTCACTGGTTATAATTCAATATTAACTTTTTACCGGCTGATAATGGTTTTTGCTTCTAGCATGCCAAACGTTTATGTCTTTGTTACAAATTAAACGTTAACGCAATTTGAGCAACAAAATTAATTTTATATTATTATCTTTTAACTATTTCGGGTAGGTCAATTCAGTGGCGAAGCTTCCGTTAAAGCCGAAAAGCCGGGCTTGCCTTATTAAAACTGAATCAATCTATAATATCAATCAATAATATCAACTAATAAAATAACTCATAAACTGTTTCAAATTATTTCAATATTCCCGCGCACTCCACTGTTCGACACATGTCGACCGATGACCTCGTATTGCCTTAGCGATACGTTTATACAAAGGTACTCTGTGGCGATACCGCTGCTGTCATAAAGTGAGTTTTAATAGAGCGATTACTTGTCTCCCTCGCTCGCGTGGGCTTTTTACGGGGCTTTCGAGAAGACGATCGCTCTCTTTCTAAACTATGGCAAAATATTCTATAAGGAAATATAACTACGAAATGTTTATATAGCAATTAATATTGAGCCAACAAGCTTGGCTTTGCCATGAAGTTGTTTAGGAGTGCGATAGCGACTAGCGAAGTGGTTGCGGGCCCCTCGTATGCAAGTTCACTTCACATTTCAATGTTTATGTTTGTTTTTGTTGTGTTTGTTAAAAATTTATGCTTTTTCGAAGATTTTCAGAGAAAACGGGAGGATAATAGTGTTCATTGTGATGAATATATGTGTGTTGAAGTGCTAATCGGCGAGGAAAGGGTAAAAATCCTTAAAAATGAAATTTAATATTCAATAAACATTTCTTCATACTTTAAATATATGTACAGGACTCTAGTATTAAAGTTTAATTAAGTTAGGCGTATTTAAAGGCTTAATAACTCAATATTTATATTAATAGTGATATATGAGTTTAAAAATATCATTGTGTTCGGTTTATTATGACTTGAAAATGAATAATTATAATTATATTAAATAGTCATTATTTTATGGTAAAAAATTAGCAAAGCTTTATCTTCTCATTATAACTATCTAATTCCCGTCGTAATCTGTTCTTTTATGCATATAACTTAAACAAAATATAATTTCGAGGTTTCACATCTGCCAGGCGTCCTTTTTTTAACTTTGTACATAGTTTGTTTGTACTTTGTTCATGCTTTTCTTTTGTTCATATATTGTATTGTTTGTAAATATCTCAAGCAAACCCAAACGGCTCTTTTCAAAACCACCGAAAGGGTGCAATAGCATATTATGTCATACAATCTATCTAGCGGTACTACCTATGCTTTCTGTGAAAACCATATCTTGGGCTTGCCCTAGTTTGGAGACCTAGCTTCGCCACTGGGTCAATTTAAAGTTAAAAAGTTTAGTTACTTACTTACTTACTTACTTATCGTCACGCACAATCCCTAACGGGGTAGCCAGAGAGAACAGATCGCCAAGTGTCACGATCCTTACATACCTCTTTCGCTTCTTTCAGGTTCATTAACTTCTTCATACATGCACGTCTAGGTATCCGAGTACTCTTGACCCTCCCCTCTTCGAGCAATTTGCTCACATGGTCTTCGAAAGTTAGTCTCGGTCTACCTCGACACCTTTTAATATTTACTTTCGCTCTATATATTTTCTTCACCATTCGGTCTTCACTCATTCGTTCAACGTGTCCAAACCATTGGAGTACGCCCCTATCAATTTTTGTGATAAGGTCATCTTTCAATCCTGCCATATTGCGAATCTCTTCGTTTCGCTTTCGGTCGGCTATGGTAACGCCACACATTTTACGAAGAGATCGCATCTCCACTGCATTCAACTTGCTTTTATGCTTCTTCTGGCATACCCAGGTTTCGCTGCCATATAACAAAGTCGGTACCAACACTGCGTTATGTATTGCAAGGCGTGCACTCTTCACCACGCCTTGCCTTTTTATTAATGCATTCAGGGCACCATTGACTTTGTTTCCGGCAGCGACACGCCTATCCACATCTAAATCACATCTTCCATCCCGGCTGAAAGCACTCCCCAAGTATACAATTTCATTTACCTGTTCTAGACATTCCTGATTTACCCATATTTCACATTTCGTTCTCTCTTCGTCCTTTTCAAATACCAGAACCTTAGTTTTATTAGCATTCAAACGGAGACCTTTAATTTCACATTCCTCTTTCATACACGTGACTAATGCCTGCAGTTCTGCTTCTGATGGTGCAATAAGCACTGCATCATCAGCATACAGCAGACAATTAACTTTTATGTCACCCAATTTCACACCCAAACAGCTATCTTTCAGCTTCTGTAAACAGCTGTCGAGATACAGTATGAACAGCCAGGAAGACATGACACAACCCTGTTTTACGCCCGCTTGGACGCTAAACATGGGTGACAGGTCATGCCCTACCCGCACACAGGCTTTACAGTCATAGTAGAGTGACTGCACAGCCCTTAACAATCGACCATCCACACCATATCCCGGCAACAGTTCCCACATTTTCTTCCTTATAACCTTATCAAATGCTTTCTCCAGATCCACAAAAGCACAGAAAATCCTCTGGTTAACACTCAGAAGCTTCTCCGTGATCATGCGGAGAGAAAACATTTGATCCGTGCATCCTCTTCCAGGTCTAAATCCGCATTGTGCCTCCCATAAGAATCTTTCCGATTTCTCTTGCATCCTGCGTGTCAAAACCTTCGAATAAACTTTACTTGCTAAACTGGTCAAGCTGATCGCCCGATAGCTCCCGCAGTCAAAATGTGAACCTTTACCTTTATATAAAGGCACAATGACCACGGATCGCCAATCATCCGGGACATCTCCCGTCCGCCAGCACAAATTGCACAGCAGATGAAAGCTGTCCCAGACGCGAGGCCCACCGTACTTGACCATTTCAGCAGTAACTCTGTCTAGTCCCGCAGCCTTACCACATTTCAAACTTCGAATCGCACGTTCAATCTCTTTCATGCTGATGACCTCAGTGTCATCGAGGTCCGTGTCTGGCGTGCCAGTCACGGCGTCACCCCCGGATCCTTCACTAAGATCATGACACGCATACAATTCTCTATAAAATTCACTCCATCGCTGCATGACGTCCGATTTTTCTGAGAGGACGTCATTGGTTCTCGAAAGCACTTTGTTCATTCTTAAAGCTGTCGCACCACTCCGGGACCTTCCAACCTCTTTCCAGAAGAGTTTGGAGTTTTCCCTAAAGTTGTGCGACAACCTCTCGTCCGCTTCTATTCTACACCTTTCACGTACTTCCTCAATCAATGTTTTCGCATGAACTTTCTGCAGCTTATATCTTTCTTTCATCTTCTCTCTCATATGCTCATCGTTACTAGAGGCTAAGTAGTCTAACCATGCTTTTTTCTTCTTTTTTACAGCTTCTTTCACTTCGTCATTCCACCATGCATCTCTTCTTTTACTACTACCTCTTTTTGTCGTACCACATACTTCTTCCGCTGCACTTACCATTCCATCCCTAAGGTTCTGCCATATTCTCTCCACACATTCTTTCCTGCCATCGATGGTGTGAAGCTTTTCGGCTACCCTCGTGTGATATTTGTCCCTAGTATCCGCTTCCTGAAGCTTCCAGCTTCGGATGCGACAGACCGACTGTGGTTCTGTTACTGTCGTCCGGTGGCGCCAACCCGCGAACAAACCCCTAAATCTAGTAATTACTAGATAATGATCCGTTCCCAGGTCAGCACCCCTGAACACTCGTGTATCCATCACCTGTTTTCGCAGTCGGTCATCCACCAGGAACAAATCAATCATACTTCTCTCATTCTTTCTTTCTCTAGTGTACATATGGATCTTCCTGTGATTAAACATAGTGTTTGTCACAAGAAGACCCTTTTCCTTGCATACAGCCAGTATAAGCTTGCCAGCATCATTAACCCTTTTATCTCCAAACTTTCCAAGCACCGACTCGTATCCTGGTCGAGCGATGCCTACCCATCCATTCAAATCACCACATACAACAGTTCTTTCGTTTCCCTTAACCAAATCTAGAACTTCTCTTACATTCTCCCAAAACTCCTCCAGCTCAGCCCTGGACGACGAAGCTACCGGCGCATAAACAGCCAAAAGGAATAACTTCGTCAGTCCCATTTTGAAGCGAACCCAGAGAAGTCTTGAGTTCACAACCTTGTATTCAGTCATAAGATCGACCAACCGGGACGACAACAGCACTCCCACTCCTTGGCAGGCGTTCTCGCTTTCCGGGACTCCGGACCATATAGCTAACGTCCCGCCAGGGAGCTCTTCAATACCACTGCCTTTCCGTTTGGTCTCCGACATACACACGACATCTAATTCTCTTTCTTTCATTATTTCGATCAACTCATTCGTCTTATCTCTCATGCCTCCTCTAACATTCCACGTGCCAACTCTGCACTCCGTCCTCCACCTTCCGCCGTGTCGGGCTGTGCGTGACGGGTGGCGGTCCCCATCGCCGCTTTGCGCGCTGCATTCCACACCAACGGGGACGAGCTGGTGTGCGTCGCCTTGGGGGGACGCCCTAACCCTCGTTCGCATGGGTGCGCAGCTGTGTAGAATTGCAGCCCTGAAAAGGGCTGGCAGGGGTCGCGACGAGCACGCTTCTACAATGACCCCCTAAAGTCTTTATACGTCCCACCCCTGGTCACAAACTTACTCTCAATTTAGAGAGGGTTTTGACACACAATTTACTATGCGTTGTTCCAATGCATGTTGGCAGACATTTAGATACATCTTTTAGAAATATATATTTTAATTTTTTTATCCATCACCATACCATACCATCATTTTATTCACCGCCGAGCACATAGCAAATGGTGCTGGCCAGAATCGAACTCAGGCTATTTCAGTAATGTGACATTAATAAACGAGCACTTAGCCCATGGTAGATTTTGCCCACGGTAGCTAACAGTGAATGATGGTGAATTCACCATATGTCAAAAGTGTCACAGACAAGATTGGCTACATCTTGAAGCGAGCTTCTATTAGAACATTCTACAAGCCGCCGAAGAAGATTAGTCAGGTCCTACCATCAGTCAAGTGTCATATTCCTCTACAAGACGCAGCAGTGTACAAGCTTGATTGTGAATGCGGTCTTTCTTATATAGGACAAACAAAAAGATCAATTAGAACCCGCGTAAAAGAACATAAAGCTGATATGAAGCATCAACGTTCCGGGAAGTCTGCAGTTTGTGATCATATCCTAGACGGCCCCAACCATTAGATCAGATTTGATAGACCACAAATCCTCGCGAAAGAACACCGATTCCTACCAAGGATAATACGTGAGGCTATTGAAATTAATAAACATCCTAATTTCAATAGAGACGGAGGCTGGGTTCTACCACCTGCTTGGGACCCTATAATTAATAAAATTAAAACTAAACCCAAGCATACTACTGCAAGACCTCCGGACATAATCAGTTCATTTTGCATAGATCGAACCATAAACAATAATTAAAAAAGCTGAAGGTACTCCGGGTTTAACAATGACATCGGGACGTCAATCACCTCAGTCCCCCGTGACCATGGGTGCTGGAAAGCACCCGAAACGTCGGGAATTAAAAAATAAAAAATAAAAATAATTAAAAGTAAAATTAAACGCTAAAAATTCCGTAAAAGTAGTTTTAATCAATATCAAATTCAAAGCAGCTGTTAATGACTCCAGGTACCTGATCTCTCAAAATTTTGAATTTTACAGACAGCTCACATTGCTGGACTGTAACTACTTCAATAAATGTGGTGATTCAAGACTAGAGACTTGACTAAAATTGCAGTACAAAATTGATTAATAGGTAGGAGATTTAAGCAATAGAAGTTTCCCATCATACAAATTTAATAAAAGCTAAAGCGAAAAAACTTTAATTTAATGAAAATTTAATCAAGTCTCCATTATGTAATCACTCGTCAAGTAAAATTGTCTTCGCTTGAAGTCGATATGATCATTTATTCCCCAGTTTATCGGACTAGGTATATATAAAAGTGGAGATTTGCTGTCATTTTAAATTTCAATAATCGGATAATTTATAGCAAAATCAATTCAATGGGGAAGGTTAAACCTACGCATAATCGCTCACCTTGAATTACAACCATAGAAATAATATAATAATAATATAATATAATATTCCACAACTATCACACAACGCCATCTAGTCCCAAGCTAAGCAGAGCTTGTGTTATGGGTACTAGACAACTGATAAACATACTTATATATTTCTAAATACATAAATGTTATAGATAAATTACACCCAGACACAGAACAAATGATCGTGCTCATCACACAAACATTTGTCCTGGGTGGGAATCGAACCCACGACCTCCGGCATAGCAGTCAGGGTCACTAACCACTAGACCAACAGGCCAGTCAAATAACGAGTCATGTTATCTAATCAATTATATAAAGTGTCATGGTAGCTGATATACCAGTGCAGCAGATGCCAACCAGAATTTTGTGATTATTTTTATACTTGGTTAGGATTCAGAACGTAGCTTAAATGTTTCATTTTTTAATAAAGAATTCATTTATGAACAAAAACATTAAAAATGCAAGCGAATTCAAAATATTACTACTCGCCCAAAGCCAAACAATAAAATTAATTTGAATCATACACTCAATTTAAATTTTTTTTTGTTGCAGGAAACCAAGCTACACAGTTCTTCTTGTGATGTCAATAATATGGTCATTGAACGTAAAGGGAGCGGAAATTACATGTCCAAGCGAATGTACGTGCCGTACAGCATTTGACCCTGAATTGGGCCAAATATTGCGTATAGTTTGCTCAAAAGGAGGCATGCATGATATACCTGTAGAGTTTTTCGATCGTAATGCTGAAGTAATTGTTATATCAGCCCCAAGAGATCGTCCCAACTTTCTTACTATTGGCCCAATATTTACTCAACCCACTCCGTTTGTCAGTCTTCGAGAATTGCACATCGTTAACTCTAACGTACCTTCTATTGGACAGTATTCATTTTGGGGTCTGCAGCATTTAAGACTGATCAATCTGACTTACAACAACCTAACAAGCATCGGAGCTGATAATTTTAGAGGACTTATTAGTCTTACAGAACTAAATCTAGACCATAATAACATAGAACAAATGCCCAGTGAAACTTTCAGGCATTTGACAGCACTTAAAACCTTGATTTTATCAAATAACCGAATATCGACTTTAGTGCCAAGGCTTTTTCGGATGTTAGCAAAATTAACATTCTTGGATATCAGTGATAATCCCTTAGAAGATTTGAATCCAGAAGTATTCAAGGATATACAGCACTTAAGGTTATTTAAGTGCAGGCGATGTCTTTTGAGGAGAATCAATACCCAAATTTATCATCTAGTAGCTCATTTGGAGGAATTGGATCTGGGTGAAAACCAGTTTAAATATTTAACTTCTGATGAATTTATAAGTCTAAAAAAACTTAAGAAATTACGATTGGATGGCAACCAACTCTCGGTAATTGTGGACAATATGTTTGGAAGAAATCGTGAACTACGTCTATTAACACTTGCACATAACCGACTAGCATTACTAGCACCTGCTGCTCTTACAAATTTAACTTCACTTGTTCATTTAGACATAAGTCACAACAAAATAGATAGATTTCATTTGCAGACATTTGCACCAATAGTAGAAACATTGAAAACTATTAACTTCAGTGGTAACAATTTACCATTGAATGAAATAGCTATTGTATTACAAATTTTACCAGAAATACATAGCGTTGGCCTAGCGAATCTATCTTTGAAAGAAATTCCTCCAAATTTTTTTACTTATAATGATCATATTGTTGGATTAGATCTATCATGGAATATGCTTACAAAGTTTCCTTACAAGTTCTAAAACGAAATTCCTTCAACATCTAGATCTATCGCGTAATAAAATTCAAGGTCTAGATGAAGAAGATTTACAAAGACTTGAAGCAATAGCACATGTGGACTTATCCAAAAATAGTTGGCGCTGCGATCAATGCTCTGTTGGAACAATGCTTGTATTTATGACAACCACTGTCCTTAATAGCACTATTCGTCAACTAGCTTGCTATTCACCATTAAGATTGCGCGGTACAAAATTTGCTGATTTAACATTCAACGTATTGGATCCATGCCCAAGTACGCACGAAGCACAGATGAGCGTAATTGCAGGACTAATGCTTCTCTGCATCGCAGTCTTATCAGCAGTCGCAGCTGCATTATGTTGTACAAGGCGTCGCGCTGCCCATTACTACACAAATGAAGAAAAACGCAGGGAGCACGAACATGAACATCCTGAAGAGTTGTTAAGTCGCACTGAAGTTGGTAGTGTGGCTACAATTCACGCTCCTTATCACACGGTGCCTAGAAGCAGATAACAACACGCCCGCACTCCGACTGTTACGCAGCGGACGTCACGCGTTACATTTGATCCGGCATTACCTTCAGTTTCGTCCCATAATGATTCAAGCGCTACTCCACTGTCATATTTTCTTGCACATTCTTCGTTACATGTTTCAAGAGATATTATATGATACGAGGAAGATGATCTGGTTTAAAACCAAATAGCTGAAATGAACTACTTGATAAATTATTATAATTAATCTAAATTAGAACTAATAAAAATAAAAAAGAATATTTTTATATTTCTAGAAATTTACTTGTACCATGATATAATGTTGTTTTAGTTGCTATAAATTAAAAACTAAAATAAGTAACTATCCATAAAAGACTTCTCAAAACATAAGGGTAGGGTAAGAATATGCATAAATTCTATCAATTGTGAATTACAACACTAATATTTAAGCTTATTTAAAAAAAAGTATTAAATTCGTACAAAAAAATATTTTTTATCATTTTCTTGTTAGAAAATAGAAAAATCTTTATAATTATTTTCAGTATATGTATATTTTTTAGATTTTGGTGAAGTATATTTTTGATTTATGCACAATATTTATTAAATAACAAATACCGGTCCTAGTTATATAAATGTCTCTATAATTTTTAATTGTACTACTTAATATTTATTAAAGATTTATTTAATTTGTGTAAAATAAAAAATAGAACCAGTCATAAATCCTTAAACCAAAAAGTGTGACTAACTTAAAATGTGGGATTAAATAAATGTAGAGATCATTTAAAGTTGTTATTTTTTTCTTTACAAGATTATTGAGTTGCGAATATGCTTCCGTTCATTAATTGTTTAACCTTTATAAATATTTTTCTTTGTATGAATAGATGTCAGATATAATATTCATAATATTCATAAATTAGCTAATAAAATAATAAACAACACTCATAATGATAAGATATTTAGAATAATAAATGTAAAGTATTTAAAAGCGTGCATATGTAAACATAATATACAATATGGTTGCGAGGTACTAAATTTTATTAGATTAGATTATTAAATATTTTATAATTGTTTCGTGATCATAATAATTTGCTTTGTTTAAATAAAATGAATGAAGCTGTAAACAAAGTCAAAATTATTTTACCGTCCTTGATGATTCTTTTAATTATATCGTTCAACGAAGTTATCTGCATAATATCAAATGAATTTGTATTTAAAATTTTGCTAGGTAATACACGGATTCAATGAATTTTTTACTAAGATGTTCTTCCTATTCTATTATTTTTTTATACCTACAAAAATTTTTTGCAAAAAAAGTATTATAAAACTGTAGATTTCTCCTTGATATTTTTAACCAATGCCAAGATTTAAAAATTATTTGTCAATATCACAATTCTCTTTTTATTACTATCACTAGTTTTAAAGATACCTAATTATTATTTTATGAGCACAAATGATTTATAACTTTTATAACTTATAATTTATTTGAAAATTATTATATAATTAATTATAGAACATCATAAGATAATCGTTTATAATATTAAGGTAAAACTAAAAAAAATATAATGATACTGAAGAATTAATAGTTCTACAAACGTGATAAATGTGTGGGTTATATCTAACGCACATGTATACATAGTGCTGGAATTAATTTTTAAATTATTAGTGTATAATTAAGATAAATAAATAGATTAATAATACGAAGGTTAAACCTCTTAGATAATAGTTATTAAAAAATATTTTGATTTTAGAGACACTAAGAAAAAATACTTAGATAATAATAAATGACGTCGATCACCATGCACTTAATACAAAATGTGTACAATCCGATGCCGACAAAACTGTCATTTGGAAATGAAAAAACAAACACATATATTGAAATTTAAACCAGAATAATGCTTAATGAATTAAAAGCTGTCAATAGATAGGTTTGCGTAAGGTTGATATGTAAATCGATAGCGAAAGATTTTGTAGAACATAAAACAGTTTCAATAGGGTACTTAATAAAAAATCAGATAAGACCATTTTAAAACTATTTTAAACGGTAAGAAACTTACAACGGGAAGTGCAAGTAAATCTTAAAAATTAATGTATTACCTTTAATAATTACGGTGTCCAGTTAATAGGGGTCTAGGCTCCAGGTTACATTGGTATATATACATAAAATTTCTAACAAGGTCATTTTTTATTTTAGAAATGTGTTGTCGTACAATTTGAACGATTTTAAAATAAGATTTCTTTGAAAATATTTCTATTTTTATCATTACTAAAACACAAAATATATCTTCTTACTTTAAATCCTTTTTTTGTTGTTCCTTATTAATTAAAATGTAAGCAGAATTAAAATATAATTGTTTAATTTCTGATATACTATTGTCGGCTCGGTGAGTAAACTATTGTATTTGAGTGAATCAAACGAAACTACTTTTTTGAAGTGTCTATGTAATCAACATGATATTTTTAGTTATTTTCCATTTTATTACGAAAAAATTATGATCTGTAAGGTAATACACCAAGCATAAAGAGTAATATGTAAATGAATGATATAGCAGAAAACATTTAAATAAATACATACTAAGTTAACAGATAAATATTTAGTCTTAAACAAAATTGTACAGACGTGTTTGCTCTTGTGTTTGTTTATAGCAATAGGGGCTGATTTTGAAGACCTGACAGAATATAAAAGCGAAACTATTGAACTATTTTATTCAAATAACTGATATTAATAACGTGTTTATGTTGTATTTTTTTAATGAATGTTTTTTTTTATCTGAGGGTTTATAACTCGGCCCAATTTGTACCAATACTAAACCTAAATAAAAAATATAAAAAATATATTATGTAATGAGAATATGAGATTAACGAAAATTCCGTTAACTCTTCGTACTGCATACTATCCTATTCTCTACGATGTACATAATTTCCATTGTAATGTGCCGACAGTTTTTTGGAACTTCAGAAGTAAACATTAAATGTAATTCCCCTCTTTACTGAAGCCAACAGATTCACGTACTAGGGTTCCTAAATTGAATTGTCGCTTGAATTTCAGAGGAGGAAATTATATTGGTATAAAGGAGACGAATTTATAAATTTTGAAGATAATTGGAATATTGAGCGTCGAATGTAATGTGTGAGTCCTCAGAGGTGACAAGACCCCGTAGCCCTCATTGTTGAAAATTGGTTGCACCTGTCGTCGAGCGGCAGCAGCCACTTACCACCCGGCGGACTGTGAGTTCGATTGCCATCTCGAATTCATAAACAAATGGCACAGTTTGTAATTATTTGTAATTATGTGATAGAGCTACATATCTTTTTGCTCATGTGTTATTTGTACGCATTTCTATCTAATAGAAGCAGTACTGATTTCATTGTCGTAGAACATAAATTAACGGAACTTTAAAAACATTATATTATATAAGTAGTAAAGGAAGAAATTAGTTCATCCTGTACCTTTTGTAAAAAAAACAATATTTAGTTATGGTTATTAATATAAAAAAGTTTGCATAAAAACGTAAAAATGTTATATTTATCCAATAAGTTACACTTAAGCATAGAGCTTTATAAAGTAATTAACAGAAAACAATAAGGGATAGAAAAATAACTTTTATAGGGTATCATGGCAATAGCCAAAATAACAGTGGGTTTAATTTTTATTTTCAATAATAATCCGCTTTGTATAGTCTCAAGCAAAATCCGAATTATATAAATAGATATCCTTTATGCTATGAAATTTGTATTATAACTAAAAGTAGGTAATACTCTATATAATACCTAATACCGAGTTGTCTTAGTCAAACTTCACGAAAAAGAAAACGTCCCTTCTATATCTTATATTATGATGTCTAAATGTGTATATAAATATTACGAGTATGATGTGTAAGTGTCTTTATAATATAATTGTAATAAAATATGTATTCGTAGTCTAAGAATATTCGTATTCAAAACAGAATAATTTTTCCTCTTTATCGATGATTTCTTTAAGGAAACATTTATTATTAGGCATGGATGTTGTAGATTTAATATATATATAACGTAATAAATGTTGCGTAGATTTGCTAAAATATTTTTATTAAATATTACTTTAATTATTTATTTTTCTTTCGTTCAGAAAATAATATTTTACTTAATTCTTTTTATAATTTTCTTTTTAATTCTTATTATTTTGAAATATAATAACGACACAGTGCCAACTAACTTACTATCATGTCTTTTTTTTTAGGTTCCTAATCTGATACCTATTTTTTGATATAACGACACGTTTCTTTTATTTTTTCGGTATTACATTCTTAGTAATGTTATTAAAGATACGCGCATTTATAATAATATAACTTTTGGTTTTGTACTCGGAATGCAAAAAGAAAATGTCATTAGTTCTCATATCTTGTAAACGGATTTCAGTGTACGTATTGCAAATTATACCAATAAAGGAAATGGAACAAAATATGTGTCTTATTTATTTTTATTTTATGTTATATTATATCCGAAATTAAACATATGATAAAAGAATAAAATGGAAAACATTATTTTTATTCAATTTATAATTTTTTTTTAACATTTAGCGCGAGATTTTAAATTGTGTGCACTTGACAGTCTCAAACTTAAATGTAACAATTTATATTGTAGAATATTGCAAGATTACAATTACAAAATTAAATAAAAATATAACCTATATTTTTGATACTTTGTTCTTTAACTTTTTCTCACGCTTTGTTGAATGATGTGTAGATTGTTTAACATTGTAGTCATATTTTACGAATAAAATCTATGTTATGCTTTCTGGTAGAACGACGGAGGATAAATTTGGTTTTTGTGGTACATTTCAACTTAAAATGTATTTTTAAGTTGAAAAATTATACTCTTTATAGTTTCAATATAGTGATCAATTAGATGGTCACAAAAAGCAGCACTTAAAATCGGAACTTATTAAACATTAAGATGTTTCAAGTTATAAGAGCTGATATTTCATAAAAAATTGGTAATGTAAAATGTCTGAAAATAATTGGTCTACTTTAAGTTGCTTGCTAATACTCCATTTAATAGTAAGTAATTCCATCCGCCAAATTTCACGAATGCACTACGCGGCAAACCTCCCGATATCATCCACACCATCTGGATGCTTGGCGGTCCACCACTGTACGTTTCACTAGGAGTTTTCTTCCGCGTGCGACCTCTCTGTGGAATAGTTTACCACCGGCGGTTTTTCCGGACCGATACGACATAGGGACCTTCAAGAAAAGAGCTTACTCCTTGGAAAAGGGCTGGCAACGCACCTGCAATTCCCCTGGTGTTGCGATTGATCATGGGCGGCGGTAGTCACTTACCATCAGGTGAAGCGTATGCTCGTTTGCCCCCTCTTCTATAAAAAAAAGAAAGAGTATAATAAAGCTCGTAGACACGACATGCAACCCATTACAAAATTTCCGTTACAAGAGCATTAATTTGGGTTACAAGAGCAAGCAATTGCGAGCGCTATCTAATCCTATACACACTACTACCACCAACACCATTACACTGGGAAAGGCACACCGTCATCCATTATACACGTGTTTCGCGAAATGATACATGCAACAGACTGCGATGTCTGTCTGCTAAGCAATCAAAAGGCGGGAGGTGCTTGTCAAACTAGGTAAGACAGATCATTTTTATTTTCTACGCGGATCTTATAAGTTTTTATCGTTTTCAACTCACCCACAAATGCATTATTACTACTGAGGACTTAGATGAAAGCTTCATTCATTAAAGTCACTTTCATTAAAGTGGGCACCCCGAATTTTGGAGCTACTGTACTGAGCTGTATAGAACACGTTATGCGTTAATGAACATTCTGATGTCGGGGAGGAAGACAACTAAAATTATTTTTGCCCATTCCTGGATCCATTCCTCTATCTGACTTAACCGGACACGTCACACTTACACATGTCGATAGATGAAACAGCACTTTAGACTGTCTACGGTATATTTAGTGTACATGAAAAACTTCATGAGGAAGTTTAAAACTCAACTATAAAAGCTTTAATTCTACAAGAGATTACTGTATAATGAAAGTTGGTTAAATAGCGTAAAACTGAAATGTACATGCTATATGCGTCAATGAACATGGCTGATGTTAGAGAGAAAGAGAGCTGAAGTTATTATGACCCCATTCTCAATCCATCCATCTGACTTCGTCTGACACCTCACACCTGTCGATCGTGGAAACAGCATTTTCGATTATTTACTGTATGCATTTAGTACGTTTATGAAAAATTCCATACAGTAAGTCCAACCTCAGTCATGAGAGCTTCGATTATTTAGTTGATTACCCTATAATCGAAGTTAGTTAAAACATATCGAGGAAAGTTGAATGAAGTAAGCTTAATCCAGTGAATATTAGAATTACCCAATACTAATGTTCAATGGGTTAAGGAGAGATATATGGTCTTCCCAAGAATCTATATGACGTGACGTGTAAGTCGATCGGCAATCTATGTTAGATAACTGTTGTAAATGATACTATTTTATATTCCATCATTCATTGTACAGTCTGTGTATTTTATTAAGTTTAACCCTATAAATAAAAAGAGAATTTTAAAGAACATACACTTGTAGTGTTTCACAGTAAGATCACAGGCAACGAAACCCGTATTTGATTCGGTAATCTATTATGAATTGATCTTTGGCAGTATTTTATCAAAAGTAAGTAAATTATGATTTAACAGTGGTAGAGCCACGCAGCAGCCTTTGCTGTTACACGCATGGGCCGGCTCAAGTCGGGGTGGTACCACGACCTCACAGAATACCAGCGTGAAGTAGAGGCTTTGCTTCTGTGTTTCTTCTGGTGAGTGCAGGTGGCCGGACGTCCAATCACCCTCTCTTCCCATCAACATAGTATATTTCTATCAGCATGGAATTAAATGCAATACCACACCAAGAGGGTACCAGCATCCCTGGAGAATCCCTCGCTGAGTATTCACGACCAAGCTACTCCACTCCTGAGCGTTGGAGCAAAATTCCGCTCGAGACTAAACCTGCTCAAGGTAAACGGAGCAATAAGTCAAAGGAGCCCCCCGCCACGCTACCCGTAAGTTTCTGTAACATCACGGGACTTAATTCAAACCTTAACGTCGTCCACCATCAACTGGAAACGGCGAAGCCGGCCTTGGTCTTTCTAACCGACACAAGAGTCCACACCGGCTGTTGCTTCGTATTTCTCCTGCCTGGGATACAAATTGATACACTCTTTTGTGCCTCGGGCTGGAGTTTGCGTGTATGTCAGAGAGGATATCTGTTTCCGACGCCTCGGCAGCCTTGAAGCTACGGACCTGTCCATCTTATGGCTGCGCGTAGACAGCGACGACCATCCCCGCGTCTACAGGTGCCTCTATAGGTCCCATAGCGTTAATGCCGAAACGGACTGACTCATCGACCACATCCAGATGGCTGCAGACTCCGTCCCACAGTAGATCCCATCCGCAGAGATCGTGATACTTGGAGATTTTAACGCCCACCACGCTGAATGGCTTAGTTCTCGTTTAACTTATCATGTAAGTAGATCTGTTTATGACTTTGCTTTGGCATATGGTCTGACACAACTGGTTACCTCGCCTACGCGGATCTCAGATGTAGAAGATCATGTACCTTCCCTGTTGGACCTTCTGCTAACCTCACATCCGGACGGATATCAGGTCTCCGTTGATGCCCCTCTTGGCTCCTCGGACCATTGTCTGATACGGAGTACGGTGCCACTCACGCAATCGTCACGGTTGCGTACTGCAGTTTACCGCCGTGTTTGGCATTATAGGTCAGCAGACTGGGATGGGATAAGATCTTTTTTTGCATTCTACCCTTGGAGGCGGGTTTGCTTTTCACCGAATGATACCAGCGTTGTTGCTGATTCTGTCGCTGATGTGGTGCTACAGGGAATGTAACTTTTTATTCCATTATCTGTGGTAACTTTCAGAGGCAGAACCCAGCCTTGGTTTGGTCGCTCCTGCAAAATTTCACTAAGTCATAAGCAGAAGTGCTACCAGGCCTGGGTACGCGCATCGACGTCTCGGGATGCAAACACCAGTACCCTTAAAAAGAAGTACAATTCTGCCTCCAGGTCCTTCAAAAGTTTCATTCTCAAAGCAAAAACAGACCACATCGGCAGAATTGGCGAGAAACTTGTTCGGAAACACGTGCATTCTAGTCTCGCCAAGGCTATCCAAGGGAATTTCTGTCAGATATCTCTCCCATCTCTGCACAAGGAGGACTGCTCACTGGCCCATGTCGCAAAGGACAAAGCCAATCTGCTGGGCTCTCTATTTGCGTCCAAATCGACTCTTGATGACGGGGGGAACACACCGCCGACCATCCCGCGGGGTGAGTGCTCCATGCAGGATGTCCTGTTTACCAAACGCTCAGTGCGCAAAGCACTCCTCTCCTTGGACGTCAACAAGTCAAGTGCGCCTGATGTCGTCCCTCTTATTGTGCTGAAGACGTGTTTTCTGGAGTTAGCACTGGTTTTAACGCGTCTTTTCCGGTACTCTAACTCCTTCGGCGTAGTCTCGAAATCATGGAAGACAGCTCTCATGCACCCGATCTCTAAAAAAGGTAACCGCTCTGATCTGTCCAACTATTGGCCTATAGCCATCACCTCCTTGTTCTATAAAATAATGGAATCCGTTATTAACATCCAGCTCATACGGTACTACTCACCGGGTTTGGCACAAAACAGTTCTTGCGAAGCTTCCTTCCTATAGGCTTCCCGAGAAATTGTGCAGTTGGATCACAAGTTTTCTTGCTGATCGGAACATCAAGGTCGTAGTCGTAGTAGACGGTGCATGCTCCGTTTACAAGCCCATTAACGCTGGTGTTCCACAAGGCTGCGTGCTATCACCGACGCTGTTTCTTCTGCATATCAATGACATGTTGCAATCCGGTCACATTCATTGCTTTGCAGACGACAACACTGGTGATGCTTTATACTCCGGCCGTGCCAATATTTCTGGGAAAAACGTCGCAAAGTACCGGGACAAACTTGTGTCTGAAGTTGAAACTTTTTTGAACAAAGTCTCAGACTGGGGGCGACTAAATCTGGTTCAGTTTAATCCCCAGAAGGCACACGTTTGCGCGTTTACCGCAAAAAAATGCCCTTCGTCGTATCTCCTCAGTTTCAAGGCACTTCCCTTGTTGCCTCAGCCAGTATTGCAATCCTCGACATAGACATGTCGAGTGACGTGCAGTTTCGTGGTCACTTGGAAGCGAAGGTCAAATTGGCCTCTAAAAAGATTGGCATGCTCAGCAGAGCGGGACAGTGTATCATGCCGCCTCTCCGCCTGCAACTTTACAAGACGCAGGTTCGACTGCACATGGAATACTTTTCCATCTCTGGGCTGGGACTCCCCAGTGCAAGCTCTTTCCATTTGATCGCATCCAGCGCATAGTTATTCGAATCGTCAGCGACTGAGATCTTTTCGATCGGCTTGACTCACTGGCACTGCGAAGAGATGTTGCATCTCTTTGCGTATTTTATCACATCTACTACGGGGAGTGCTCTGAAGAATTGTTCGGACTAATTCCAGTCGCACAATTTCATTATCGCACGTCGCGATAAAACTCACGATATCATCCATACCATCTGGATGACTGGCGTTCCACCGCCGTACGATTTAAAAGAAGTTTTCTTCTTCGCACAACTTACTTGTGGAATCGACTACCATCACAGGTTTTTCCGGTCCGATAAGACTTAGGGACCTTCAAGAAAATAGCCCTCTCCTTTTTAAAAGGCCGCCAACGCGTCTGCAATTCTCCTAGTGTTGCAGTTGCTCATGGGCAGCGGTAATCACTTACCATCAAGTGAGCCGCATGCTCGTTTGCCCCCTCTCCTATAAATTAAAAATTAATTAAATTAATTGAATGTTTTATTGGTAATCAAAACTCTGCTTTAATTGGGCTACTGGTTAAATGGACGTCCAATTTCGTAAATATTATTGCGACTAGGTGGAGTTGTAGTTTCTGGATTATAATAACTAAAAATTTTAACGTTACGAATACTGCTGGTCATTATTTTAAATCTCGTCTGCAAAAAACCTTTCATTGCCAATATGAATCAAATAGACTTAAAATATTCAACTGTAAAGAAGTTGCTTAGCTATTCCGGAACTAGGCGCAAGATTACGGTTCTGTGAAATATGTGATTCGCTTTGTTCGCAAATCCAGAGTCCTCGAAAAATTTATCGCAGATAACAAAAAGTCTTTTGCAAGACTCTTATACCTTCCTTTTTGCCTTTTCTGGATATATTTAAAATGATGAATAACAATTTACAAGTTCTAAATAATCTCCGTTAATTAAGTAGTAACTGTTAAGAGGATAGAGTAAGTCAGCTCAAATTCTAATTTCGTCCCCACTTCCCCGCGCGTCGTATTCTATGTACCGACATGTTTGTAATCACTAATACTGTAAGTAGAAAGGTTGCTAGATACTTATTTCATTAGGTTTATCATATTTATGCCTGTTTCTTAACGCCAAGCCAGCCGCTTCTTATTTTTATCACGGTTATTTCCCATTTTAATTTTACGTCGTACTGTTGCGTAATGTATATTCTGATCGTAAGCGACACAACCTCCCCATTCAAAGGCCGAGGCGAAGTGACCGTGCTGCAGGAATCACGCTTCAAAAGGCCGATAGTTTAGGTAATTTCTTTTCACAGTAAAAATAATGGTATTTTAAAAAAAGTAAATAACATAAGCACTGCTTTATAGTTAGTTCAGTTAGTATGCAAAGTTTCATGATCTTATTTAAAGTATTTTAGGAATAACAGCGGTTTATTGTTTATTTTGGAGGTAACTTTGGATTTTTTTTCTATCGAGAAAATTTTACGAAATCGTGTTTTCGTCTAACATAATCCTTAACATTAATCCTCAACTTTACCATATATTTATTTCAAAATTAATGCTGCAATATTTTCGGCATAACGAAGGATCTTGCTAAGCCATTTGACATTATATTTCCCCTTAATCGTTTGAAATATAGTAATGTGTTTATATAATTTCTTAAAAAAACTGCACAAGCCACAATGGTAAATATCTGTCCTAAGAGAATTATAACGAGAAATTGGCCCCTAATCCCCAGCGGTCCCGCTGTGCCTGGGTTATGTAGCAAAAGTGTACAAGCATCACGTGTTGTCAATAATTGTTTACGGAACCGAGATATTTCCTTTCTGGTATAAGCTTAATACTACAATTCGAAAAGAGGAACGTGGAATCGTAAGTATAACTTTTCCTGTAGTATTCATTAATCTAGTTAGCACTCATTTATTTTTGTATTAATTATTATGCGTTTATACAAATTAAAAAGTACTGAATTCAACAAATTTAAAAAGGAAATAGTATTGGACCCATGGAAAATTACAGGTAGTTTCCTTGAGACGCCCGTATGAGGAATCCAAGGTCATTTAGGACCGCACTTGTTGAGAATCTGTGAAAGAGGCTTATGTGCACTTTCAAACCAAACAACCGCTAAAATTTTTCTCTCCATAATTATTGTTTATATTTGTAGGTGGGGGGACAGATTTTCTTCTTTGGAGTCTGTTTATCTATCACTGACCTATTTCTAACGCCAAACAGAACTGTACTTACTGCCGTTTCGGTTTAAGAAATATAGAGATCCAGTATAATAACAGGCTATGGGGCGTGTAATCTTAGTTCTCAGAATTGATAACGGATCACAAGTCTTCATCACGTCACTTACACTTACCATCAGGTGGACTGTAAACCTTTTGACACTTCTAAAACCTATTGTTACGTCATCATTACTATCTTTACAACCCAACAGAAGTCCATACCTATAATACCACAAATCTTACCGGCACTAGGTGTAAAAATTTCTTTCCTATCGGTTGTCGGTTCTTCCAGATTCTTGGCCGTTACCAGCAGCTTACTAATCCGATGGCTTACGTCGGTTACTTTGGTTTTATTTTCTCCATTGCTCGCTTGGCAACCTTAAGCTTTCTAATATGACCAGCCCATATTTTCATTACTGCCAACATACACTGATATTACATTTTCGTTTTCAAGTTCTGGGATATATTTGAAAAAAGATATGTCTTTACCATCTGATTGCTTCCTAGCCGAGTTGGACTCTTTAATGACTTCTCAGCCGAAATTTGAGTTACATATTCCAACGATTTGTCATAGGTAAACATACTCGTCAATAACTTTGACCGTAGTGCTCCCAAGCACTATCGGCATATATGTGTCACATGGACGTTACATGTGACTTTTTTGTTCATCTTGTGATATTAAAGTTGTAATTACTTGCAACTACTATTGTACTGTTTACTACCATTAATTCGCCCATATCCGCTCAATGAAATAAAACGATGTGTCTTACCCATTTTGAAGAGCATCGTCCGCTCTCCCTCAATTGCGTGATCAATCCCCGTTACACTCATCCCAGTACCACTAGACGCAACACCACTACACTAAGAAAGACACGCCACATATATGGTCATATGACACGTGTTTCGCCTGTACTCAGGCATCCTCAGGTGGAGTGGACTCTGCGATGGCTGACCACTACTAAGTGAGCGGCGAGCCAAAACAGCTGCTATTTATACAACTTGCTGATATAACCGCTCTCCACTTAAGAAGCGAGCAATAAAACATGTGATAAAACATTTGACGAATCGCTCTGATCACACTCGATAATCTCGTGACTGTTACACCGTACATGAAGCTGCAGCCTTCAGCTAATATGACAGCATAAAGGCAAATGAGACGACGTAATTTCAAAACAGATCGTATTAAAGAAAGTGTCTGCCGAAAATAGTCAATTGTTAAATATGAAGACCAGTGGCAGCCTCACTCCTGGGCCACCAGAGATTTTGAGTGAAATTGAAAAATTTTGTTAAAAAACACTGAGCTAGTGTGAGTAACGATTCAACAGCAATTTTCATCCGACATTATTGCGATGATCAAACAGTTTATTAGCTTGATTTATACTGATACATTTCAATCAATAAACAATATACATTTTAGATCATATATGAACACAGTTGACCAACTCTAAATAATCCTGCATTTTTCCGGACTGATACGACTTAGGGATCTTCAAAAACCAAGCTTACTTCTTTTTAAAAAGGCCGATAACGCACCTACAATTTCTCTGGTGTTGCAGTTGTTAATGGGTCACGGTTGACATTTACTTAATGCCCTCTTCTATAAAAAAACACATTTCAAGAATGTTCGCATTTCATCATATGTATTGTATTTACAACGAACAACGTTCTATTAAAAATTTGATTGTAATCGAGTTGATTGATAAAAGAACGTACGTTTGTGTATGAAATTCAGTTGTCCATGCAATACTCCGTTTGATCGGTATGCAGATAATTAAATTTTCAATTCCTAGCATAAATAAGAGTACAATCAATTTTTGGCTCTTTTGAATGATTTTATACTTCTTTAACATAGAATTAAATGTGTTTTTATTTGTTTTCGAATTAGTAGTGCACCTTATATATTAACACACCCGTATGATACCATATGAAGACATATGCAAGAAACTTTATTCCAGCACATCTAGCACTAGCATAGTCAAAAACTTTTTCTACGATTTAGACAAAATTTCCTGTCCATAGTCCAACAATATTACGTGAACGGTGCGTAAGAATACTGAACACCATATTTTGTTCCCGTAACGTTCGTATTTTTAAGCTATTGCATAGCTTCTATCGCGGGCCTTGAGCGCGGGGACCGAATCCAGAAATTCCGTAACGAAAAAAACCTCAAGCTCCGCACTTCGACGGGCACGGAGGTGTGGCTTGAAGGCCGTGCATTGTCTAACGTCGTTTCTTTTCGGCAGTCTTCGACACGGTGTTTGTGTGCGTGCAACTAGACGTATTGTACGACTCTACGAAGCTCGCACGAATCGAGACTAGCTGCTCCGAAATCGGATGAATACATAAGCAACTGTTATGTACAACAGTGAATAGCTGTACTTGTTAAATTTGTGTATAAAGTGTTTTGAATATGAATGAACAAAGTGCATTTATTAAGCTCCTGCATAGCTTTTATCGCGGGCTTTGAGCGCGGCGACCGAATCAAGAAATTCCGTAACGAAAATAAACCTAACACCCCCCACTCCGACCGGCACAGCGGTGCGGCTTCCTTATATAAGTATACAATGTACTCTGTGGGTGCGCCCGTCACGCGCGTTTTTACCTGAGTAGGCTCAACAGTATGTTGGGCCGACACAGTAAAATGTCCCTTAGAAACAAGCGTACCCTTTATAAGGTCTGTATACGACCAGTCATGTCCTACGCGGGCCCCGTTCTTGCCCACGCCGACCCTAAAATTATTAATGAACTCCAAATAGTTCAAAACCTTTTCTGTCGTCAAGCTGCGAACGCACCTTGGTACGTCCACAATGCCGACCTTCATCGGGACCTAGAGCTCCCAACAATTCAACAATTTCTCAAAAAACTCTCTGAGAACTTCTTCAAAGCCTCAGAGTCGCATCCAAACCATTTAATTCGTGAGGCAGCTACTTATGCAGCCCCACCCCCCTCTCGCTATCGAGTTCGCAGGCCGAGAAACTCTCTCTCGGACCCGACTAATAAACTATCAAACGACCTGAACTGCCTCCTGGCGGCTCAGGCCAACTCTAATTAAATTTAATTATTTATTCATAATTAATTTGCCTTCGTAGGCACTCCCTCAGCGGCTCGTAGTATCCTGCGCCCTCTTTTCCCAAAAGAGGGTCGCTCACGATAAGGCAGAATAAAGCTTAATCAGCCAGCTGCTTGTCCCTAAAGGCGGTTTTTAGAGGGTATCACTTAGGGCCCCCGGTAGGATGTGAGTCCCTCATAAACACGATAGACCGGCTATCGTGGTATGCGTAATGCATTTTCCGCCTCCCTACGTAGGGTAGGGTAGCCCTTTAATTGCTTCGGGCGCAAAAAAAAATCTGTGGGTGCGGCGTTGAAAGCCGTACATCGTCTAACGTCGTTTCAGTTCGGCAGACTTCGGCACGGTGTTTGTGTGTGTGCGACTTGACGTATTTAAGTTCTCATTTATTCAATAAAAGAAAAAAAATTGTTTTGTTATCGGTCACCACGCTCAAAAAGTGTAACTTGAATTAATATCAAAGAAAGAAAAACAAAGAAAAAAAAACTGCATAAATAAAATAAATAAATAATTATAATTGCATAAATTGATAAAAATGCTATGCAATAGCTTTACCGCGGCAGTCCCCGAGTACCACACGTATTTTTTTTAATTTAAAACGGGGCAAACGATCCCGCAGCTCACCCGATGGTAGCCTCGGTATTTACAAAACATTAAATGGGATATCATATTTTTGTCTCCACCGAAGCTAGCGCTAGAAAACGGCGTCAAGACCAAGATTGGCAGTTCACTTTGTAGACGTGACAATTAAGATAAATCAGGTAGGATTAACGGGAGAGACTCATGTCTAGCAGTAGAGAGGTTGATGAAGAAGAACGAACGAAGTGAATATACTTGCGGTACATCCTGCTGAGTAACAGACGTGCCCCTAACACGCCATACATCATCATCACATTTTAATCGCAATTTCGAGGGCTAGAGAAAACCTGGCAAATAATGTTTGGCAGGTGGCGCATTATTCCCCCCCGATCGGGTTCCCGCCTTGTCGTGGCGGGGGGGCTTAGTAGCCGTGGCTTGGTCTCCCGCGGTGAACAAAGAGGAACCCACGTGGCTGGTCCGAGGTGGAGGGCCGGCCCGAGGTGGCCACTCCGAGTGGGCTTGGGAAGCCCGCTTCGGATGTGTGTTGGTGGACTGCGGTGAGAGGTGTGTCCTCCCCACCTACCGCTGCAGCCGAGGTGGAGTCGCGGAGGAAGAGGAGTGTTGGTATGGCGATGCGCCACTCGCCCTATCCTCCGCGACTCAAACGGGGCCGCACCGTTGATGCGGTGGTGGTGGGGCTGCGGGGGGAGAGGATTGTCGGTATTGCGAGGCGCCGCTCTCCCTACCCTCCGCAGCCGAATCTTGGTTGGCGGCGGAGCCATAGACCAGATCCGCCGCTGGGGTCGGGAAGGCTAGTACTTCTAAGTGCTCGTTTTTCCTGGCCCCATGGCCTTCGCGCATCGAACGCGGGGGCGTCTGATGCGCATGTTTAATTGGAGGCCGTGGAGGAAGACGCGCCACGTGTTCTGGTGCGCCTTACCTGTGAAGGAGAACGGGGAGGAATATTCCTCTCCCGAGGAGGTGCTGCCGTGGGGCGGCAGGCGCTGGTGGGGCTGCGGATGTGTGCGAAAGCGTTCCCGTGGCCCTGCCAATAAGCGACAAAGGTGGAACACCATGGGGTTTTAGTCGGTGCGAGTCCGACATAACCCGTCCTTGCCCCCGCGAGGCGGGTATGCGTAGGCATTTCCCCATGCTAAAAAAAAAAAAAAAAAAAGGTGGCGCATTATTGAAAGTGCACGTAAATGTCATAAAATAATATTTATATATATTGTTTACTAATGTAAGTAAATAATACCGTTCGGATTACATCACATCGCTTTTATTTTAATCTGCTCGTAACTGTAAACAGATTCTTGTATACAAAATCACTTTTTACTTGTTATACATTTGTTCAAACTTAATGGCGGGTGGCGGCTCGGAACATCGTACGTTCCGATGCGCAGAACACAATCTTTGTGTATCAGCGGGATGTAGAGGGACGTGGTAGCGGGGCACATCCCCGCGCGCGCTGCCGCGCGCCCTCTGTCTCATACGCACTCACGCGACGCGTTTGCTTTTAGTGTTTGAGTTGCGTACACTCCTGCTTACGTACAGTTGAGCCCATAATTTGTTACTGTTTGTTAATTGTTTTGTTAGGTTTTTTTTTTGTTTGTTTTTGTTCCGTTAAGTTTTTATTGTTATTGACTGTTTTGTTTTCATCTGTGTGTTACACACATTAAGTTTTAGACTGTTGTTGGTTGTGGGAAAGTACTTTTATTATTTTGTTTAATTATGCGTCGCGGACGATACAAAGTGATCAAGATAGAGGAAGTGTACAAAAAAAGTGACGTTGTCGTTGATAGATTGACGGACGAATTTATAATCCATACCGAGTATGAGGAGGAATCAGATTCCAGCGAAGACGAAGGAAGTGATGTTTCCATGGAAGCTCCTTCCACAAGCAAAGACGTTTTTATGGAAGGGATACAGCCCTTAACTTAAAATGAAAATAAATACTTTATATATTGGGTGCGTTCCGCAGAAAAAAGCGCTAGCAAGCGCTTACTAGCGCTAAAATAGTTTTCGGCCAGGACACGATTGCTACTTCAGTAGCGCTGACACAATCCGCCATTTTGCTTATTTAATTTGTTTGTTTTGAAGTAGAGTTTATAAGTTGTTTTTTGCAATATTAGTTTTAAGTAATATAATGACATGAATAGACATATACATGTTATTAAAAATTCATGATTGGTAAGTTTTTAATATGAACACTTCACAAACATATTTAAATTAGGTTAGGCTCCCCGGTTAAAACTAACATCGTGTCCTAGAGGAAAATAGCTACTTACGATTTGACAGCGCTTACCGCTTAAGAACACCATTTTGCATACAAGCGCTTGCTAGCGCTTTTTTCTGCCAAACGCACCCATTATTTATAAAATCTGTTTTATTTTTAACTGACTTCAAAAAATGATGAGGTTCTTAATTCATCTGTATTTTTCTTCCTTGAACCCTCCTCATACTTGCTAACTGACATTTATGTACTATATGTACAGAACTTAAAACACAAAACTTTCAGTTATTAAAATAATTAAATTGAGCCTACATTTTTGTCAACTTGACTGTACCTGCGCGCACCTGCACTCGCAGCTAACTTTCGAACCGCCATTAAGTTTGAATCGAATAATACCTACAAGACACTTTACACAAACACTGAAGTGTCTACTGAATACATTAATACCGAATGTCCCACTTGGGTCGTGACAACCGTTTTAATATTTCCTTTTTGGAGTCTAATCCGAAACTATGACACTAAAAATCTTACCGGGAATTCAATGATACAAAAGAGGACATCCGATTTACATTAGTCAAAGACAGATGTACATTTCAACAGACAATTACATTAAAATAAAAGTCATACAGTAAAATATGCTTAATTATCACTGTAATTTATAAATGATTGATAGCACTAAAGAGTAGTAAGTCTCCATATCCCTGCTTGGTAAAGCAATTTGCCACCAAAAATCAAGAAGTTTTTATTCGATAAAATATTATTTGAAACAGGTAAGTGGCTAAGCAAATAAAAAACATTTAAGAAATAAAAATTGTATTTCGTCACGTAATGTTATCGTTTATGCGTTAAAAAAGAATTCCGAAATAAAATTTGCCATTCATCCAATTGCAAGACAAGTTTGTATTTATCTTATTTTGAGACAATCCTAGTAGGTATTATAGAAATTTCCGGCGCGTTGTGTTGAAAAACAGAAAATCAAGTCGGGTCACGTACTATTAGAGTATTTTTGCCGCATTGCATGAATCGGGGAGTAGTTTTAAAACACACTCGTATGTTTGGGTGACATTGGAAGGAAATTTTGACTCTACCTTATCATATTTTCTTTTATCACATATTATGCACATATATCAATTTTAAAATGTTACCCAAAATAATTAGCGGATTTACAAATTTAAAGTATGGTTTCTAACCCATTACGTACTCCTATACAAAATGAATTTACCGCCCAACAACGTCTATTTAAGCATGGCTAATTTAAACATATTAAATGGCATAAAACTGTGTATTTCACCCCTATCCAGAACTAGTTTATGTGTTTCGAATGAATGTATATAACAGGTCCTTACATACGAAATTGGCGTTTTGTACGGAAGGAACATAAAGTCAATTATTTTTTGTAAAATATATTTAATTAAACGAAGTATGCACTTTCGTTATCTATGCACTTTTGTCATCTCATAGGTAGTTCATTGATCCCTTTACTAAAAAAAACCATGGCGGCGAGAATCAATAAACTCTTTTAAGGCGGTTTGAACTGCCACATCGGAGTTAAATTTTTTTCTTGTAAAAAATTGTCCAAATTCTGAAAAAAATGGTAATCTGTTGGAGCAAGGTCCGAGGAGTACGGTGGATGTTGCAGACATTCCAATTGTAGCTCATCTAAATTATTGGTTGTTTGTTGTGCAGTGAGTGGTCTTGCGTTGCCGTGCAGCAGGGGTGGCCTGGAGCGATTGACCAATCTCGGTTGTTTAGCAGCTAGTTCTTCCTTCATGGTTTGCAGTTGCTGACAATGAGCATCTGCTGTAATCGTTTGGACAGATTTTAGAAAGCTGTAGTGAACGACACCAGCACTAGTCCACCAAACACTCACAAGTAATCTTTCTGAGTCAATTTTCGTTTAGGGCAGGATTTGGCTGGGTCTCCAGGTTTCAGCCATTTCGGCGAGCGCTTTCATTTATCGTACAGTATCCACTTTTTATCACAAGTAATGATTCGATTTAAAATGCCTTTGTTTTTGTGTCGGTTGAGCAAAGTAACACAGCAGTCGACGCGTGTTTGCAACTTCGGTTCACTCAATTCATGAGGTACGACGCATCGTTCATGTTTTTCTTTTTACTTTCTCAATTTGTTTCAAGTGGATAAGTACAGTTTTATCACTTACCCCGTAGCCTGTAACTATCTCCGAAGTGCTTTGTGATGGATCCGTTTACACAATAGCCTTTAGTTCTTCATTTTCCACTTTGGTCTCCGGCCGTCCACGGGGTTGGTTCTGAAGGTTGAAATTTCAAGAACGAAAACGTTGAAACCAAAAAAGTACCGTGCTTTCTTTTGCGATACCAGCGCCATCATTAATCCTTCGAGCTATTTCTGCTGCTGCTGCTGCACTGGTGCCACGGTAGAACTCGTAGGTACTCATAAATATTAAATATACTGATATTTCATGTTTTCCATTGTGCGGTAAAAAGCGATACCAAAGAAAAAAATTATGAGGAAAAAGCAAATGAATGACGGTTTTCAAAACTCAAATGTACCAGCTAAATGAATTTATAAATTTGAATTTGGAATTCTTAACCAAAGAGGAGATATTTAAACAGATCAAAGTGGTCAATACGACAAAACGCTAATTTCAATTCAATTCAATTCAATTCAATTCAATTTAAATTTAATGTAAATGTAAGTATACTCGTAGTGTATGCAAGTTTGTATATTTATTTATCCGTTTCTCTGCGACTTTCTACCTTACCTACGCATAAATGCTCGTCGGTTAAGGGTACTCCTAATTTGGCCCATTTTCAATATATCGCCAATTTGGTCGATAAACCGTAATCCACTTTTCGCCCCTCCGGGTGATCGTATAGATATCTTATGCGTATAAACTGACGCTGCAGCTATCGCTTTTAACACGAACGAACGGCTCGACTGGGGAAAAACCACGCTCTTACAGAAAACCAGCGTAAAATACTGACTTAATACTGCTGTTTTGAATGTTGAGTGTGGAGAACAGGAAAAGATAGAATGTGGTTATGGGCCATAACATCCGTATCATGGACCGTAAGGAAAAACCGTGACAAGAGCTAAGAAATTTAAAACGTTCTTTCAGATAGGGAGGACTTGGTACATTAAATAAGACGCAGTAGAGCGCAGAAAGTATATGAGTATTCTGACGAAGACGGATTGGGAGCCACTTGAGTTCAGTGCGGTATTCCGAGACATGGTCATATTTACATATCGTATTTAAACCATCAGGTGGACTGTGTGCTCGTTTGTCAGTCTTTTTATTCATAAGAAATTAATTTAATTACAGAGATGGCTGGTAAATCGAGAACAAAGTTAGTCATACTTACCAAGTCCTAAGTTTCATTACATCTTCCTAAAAATTAAACTGATCAGCCGATAGTAATAAGGGTTTATAATATCATACAAGTGCGTTCATAGGAACATTCGGTATTGACCTAAAAATAAGTTTGATGGCTCCACGTTTCCTACAAACTCAAGTATCAATGAACTATCCGACGACTGCTAAATCAGTATGATGCTCTCCAACGCGCATACACTTGATGAATTCAATTCAGTTCAGTCGGCCGATAGTTTTTTATTTCTCTAATTCGCTCCAAGCCTGTCATGCATATATTTCATGATGGCGGGACCTGTCGGAATGTCTATCAAATATTTGATAGTGGAAATATAAAAATACCGCAATTAAAAAAAAAACTTTAAATTTTTTTAATGAAAATAAGAATAAAAATATTGTCTGTATTTCAAGTCTGTGACAGTAATCAACATTTGGAATCAGCTTAGTAAGGATAAAAAGGATAGTAGGTATATTTCTCTCTGCTGCCTTTAAGAGAAGCATACTAATTAGCAAGTTATTGGAGTGCAATCGGCTAACTGTTGGCTAGTCTATGCACTATCCAGCAACCAGACTTTTAATTGGTCTAACTACATAC
This sequence comes from Parnassius smintheus behrii, assembly GCA_036936625.1. Classification (NCBI taxonomy): domain Eukaryota; kingdom Metazoa; phylum Arthropoda; class Insecta; order Lepidoptera; family Papilionidae; genus Parnassius; species Parnassius smintheus. The sequence goes on along the minus strand of JAUPFT010000029.1, from coordinate 26,753,310 downwards.
TATTGGGCGGTATAACTCTGTTTTCATCATCAACCGTAACTTTTAACGTAAGCGTCCCCTAAGTCACCGAGTAAATATGAACATATAACTTTGCTCTTGTTTGCAAGAACATCACGTACGTGGATAACTTACGTGACTGTTCAATCATTTTTAATTATACTTGTATCAGTAAATTATATTTTAATATGGAAGTCAATGGATGCAGGTGGCCCAAGACCGTGCTTTGTGGCTTTCCTTGGGGAAAGCCTGTGTTCAGCAGTAGACTTGTGAAGAGCTGTAACGAATGAATTATTTAATTAAATAGAACTAGGGCGACCAATAGACAAACTATTACTATCAAGTAGATACCTCGTATGTGTATATCTATTGAAACAAAATTAAGATGTATTTTCACCACTGAGAACTAAGTTCTAAGTAAGTTAAAGTTGGAATAGCCCATTAACAGTAAATATGGTACCCTTTTCTAGTCATTCCATACACGAAACATGTACTGCTAATTCAGCTACTGGTAGCTGGTGAAATACTGTAAATCTTCATTCATTACAGCTTATTAAATCTCTTCTGCTGAACACAGGCCTCCTCCAAAGATATAATAAATATAACATTCTTCTTTTTTAATATCTATTTAAAATTAAGAGTGTTACGTTTTACCGAAATTTATTTAGTTGGCGCTATTTTGAAAGTTGTACAATGCAAAACGGCTTAAAATACAAAAAACATACGATTAGTTAACTATTTAAGAACATGCGTTATCTCGCTTGTGACTGATGGACTCTTCAACAGCTGTTATGAAAATAAATATCCTAAGAAGGGAAAGATACAATCCTTGTTTACATTTCTGAAGTTGAATAAAAAGTAGCCTATAAACGACAACTACTTACTAATCCAACGACGATAAAAATGATGCAAAAATTACAATTATTTTGGTTTTCATTCTATATTTGACCCCCTGTATTTGTTTGAATTCACTAGTTTTATTCTAGAAAATGACAGAATTACAGACACGATTTTCTATAGATTATTGTGTGTATGTATGAGAGAGTAATTAAACAAACATATATTTGCCGTTAAGACATGAATAACAATTTTATAATTTTGTCCGTCAGTCCGTTCGGGTCAATCTTCAGAACGACTCAAACAATTGTAATGCAACTTCACGAAAAAATAAAGACGAGTGACGTAGACTATAGTTTGTCGGAAAAATAAATCCATCCAGCTGAAGCCGGGCGGGTCGCTAGTACGTTATAAGGTTCTCAATTTTATAATTTCATGAAAGATATTGTTTGGTAAATATACATTTGATAAAATAAATGGTTTTGGACGACAATCTTAAATCTAAATAGCGCCACATGAATAAATTCAACTAAGGCGGAGCCTGGGCGGGTCGCTAGTCTTATAATAAAAAGAATTACAGTTGAAGCGCTTACTACTATTGAAGATTATCAAAAGTATACTGAGTATTTTATTTTCTCTTTTTTCAATAATGTAATTTATTTTAAATCGACTTAGCAGCGGAATAAATTTACTTCAGAGGAAATGAGAAAGTGGAAAACAGTTCGATTAATTAGGCATTGCTTTGTCGAGATTTTTGTTATTTATCATTAGCTAATAATATTGAGTTTTGTTTTAAATTGAGTTTAGAGTTGTGTTTTGGGCAACATTGGGTAAATTTAAATAATTTTTTCAAAACGCTATAAAGTGTTTCAATCTCATAAAGTCTATATTTATGGCTTTAATGAGTCTAATGTTACGAAAGAAAACAATATTAGATAATATTAAATTGGTTATACGCTGACTTGATGAGAACGAGTGATTTACTTCTAAGCATATTGGGGGCTATAAATGCCTTATTTTGTATATAAATTTTCATTTTTAATCTTTCTACAAATTTATAAATATTTAGTGAAATTCTGGGTTGTAGGTTGATTTATGAGCTATTGAATAACCAAAAATTCATCTATAAGTAAAAAATAAAATCATAATTCAAGGAACTAAATTTAATAAAATAATTTCAGAGTGTAGAAGAATTTCAATAAAAGTTTAATGGTTTGACCCTTTTGAGTGAACTTAGGAATACCACAATCTCGAGGTAACAAAATATCGTCCAAATTGTTACATTAAAGATTTCGTACTTAGGGACGGAATATTTTCTGTAAATCTATATTAAATCACCCCTAAAGATTTTACTTAAACTACACTAAACTATCCCTATGTTTGTTGTCTGTGTAATCTTTATGACAGGTTTAAGAGAGCTGAAGTAGCTCAAGGGCTAACCGTTCGCTGTACATTTCACAGTACGCCCGCAAAGGAGGCAATTCTGTTTGGACCCACTACAATTGGACATGTTTATTACTGGTATTACACATAAAAAAGAAAATAATTTATGATAGTAAACGGGCTAAAGATTATATGAAAGGCTAACGGAATAATAATATTTTACTAAAATTGGAATGTATTGATAAGAATCTGCCTGTTAAAGTATAAATGAAAAAAAATACGTGTAATGAAGCATTTTAGCAGTTTGCGTGATAAACTTGAAAAAATATTTTACTTTGGTATGCGGTATATTACAGGTTTTTAATAAGATAAAAGAGGTATCATTGAAAACTTGCTTTTAATATTGTTTTATAAAAGTGTTAGCTAATATCGTGTAGTATCATGTTAAAGCAGTGGTCATAAAATGAAACGTAGTAAAACTTAATTTCTAAAATACTAAAATACGATATAGAAACATGATATCGATACTGTACGCGATACCAATATCATATAAATAATATCGATACCATTAGGTATCCAAGTAATTTTATATTGACGACCACGACTTTTTCTGCCACTGGGGTAACGCTACTTAGGAATGAGGTGAAATATTTTACAAATTTCTTAGTTTCATCAGAAAAGTGCTGTAGATAAACATTTATTTGTGAAATATTATTATTAATAAGATTAAAATGGATTAATCAAACTGCGAATATTCCTGAAAGTAAAGGAATTATAAATATTGTTAAAATGTCCTAAAAGTTAAAGAACAACCACTGAAGCCAAAAATGTTTTATAGGTACAGATACCGTGTACGCGCACCTAAAACGCTTCCACTTAAAAGGCGCCAATATTGGCGTATTAGTTAGTTCGATCGTTCCGCCATTACGCCAGCGACGTTCACTGCGAACATACATCACGCACCACTGTTTTTAATTTCGGAAAATGACTGTTTGTGCTGTGAAATCATGTAAAAATTACTCTTGGAAAAAAGATAAGGATAAGAACATCACTTTTCGTAAGTAAATATACAATTTTCTGGTGTATTTCTTAATAAAATAATACGAAAGCTGAATGTCAATACAAGTAATAATACTGCGCAATATTATTTGAGTGTTTCCTGCTGTATGAAATGTTTCTCCCTATTTTAATGTCATTAATAGACGTAAAGCAACTGTTGACAACGGATACTTATCTAAGGAGCCGATACGCAACCGTTGTGAACTGGTTGTTTATCCGACTACAAACGAAAAAGGATGGTTATGTTTTTACTGTGTATGCGGTTGCTGAATCGCTTTTTGGTTTGGTGCTCAAAAACTACTTGACCTATTTAAAAAATTCTTTCACCATTAGAATGCTATTATGACTGTGAAACGTAGGATGTATTTTAATATAGAGGGCACTACCATCAACGAATATGATTTTTAGCTAAACTCGTACAGTTGTTGACCGATTTTGAAAATTCTTTTACCACTAGAATGTTATGTATAATTAAAGATGTCTAATGTAGGATGTATTTTATTATAGATGGCACTACTTTCTATGAATATGTTTTATTTGACTTATTTCGAAAATTACTTGACTGATTTTGAAAATTCTTTTACCATTACATTACTAATGAGGACTTTAGTTGTGTGATTAAATTATATTATTATAATAATTATGTTATTTGTTATATTATTATTTATTATATTATTATTTGTTATTTAATTATGTTATATTATTGTTTGTTATATAATTATAATATAATGTTCAATCCACTTTCATGTCAAGGACACTTATACACAATCAACATTGATTTTATATGCTATTTTTATTTATTTACTTACAGGTTTTACAGTACAAAATGTAGCCTTCTTTAAACACACAATCTTTTATCGTCTTCCAGTGGCAGAATTTAATTGATTTCATGCAATAATTTTATCTAGTCATGAAACTGTATCGATATATGAATTAAAAAAAATAAACATTTGCTATCTCTTGGCCGAAGTTTACACTTAACCAAACTTACTTTTGTACGTCATTTTACTTAAGATTAAAAATAATTAATGTCTTCGCGGCAATATTTTGGGGTTTAAGGTACGAAAGTGTGGTACTCTATATATATTCAATAATAATTGATTAGTTCAATATATGTTAGATACATAAATATCTAATGTGATTTTTGATTTATTTTTAACTGTTACATTAATTATATCTAGTTTTTATTACTTATCTTCACTATTTTGGTGCGATTTTCGTACCTACATAAAACATAACCATATCCCTTGTATGTGTATATCCCCATTCACATACGTACACAAACGCACACGCCTCGCACACATATTTTACACTCAGGTATATCAATATGAATGAAATATAAAATCTCCCAAATTTTTGGGCAATCGATTCGCACTATTATTACCGAAGTCACGCACACTAATGCAGGCATGGTACGTAAGATATGCGCGTCACGTTGTACTCACGCACACATGAATCAAATACTGGCGTCACCGTGAACGGTGCGATGTGTTAGCAACACGGTATCTGTACCTATAAAACATCTTTGCACTGAAGCGTTGTTTTGTGTATTTATAGGTACACTAGAAACCGAAAAACTTTTATTCAAATCATAAATAAGGAAATATATTTTAAATGGTTCTCAACTGTCAAATTGTTTTATAATGACTTTGTTTGCTGGTAAAACAAAGGAAATTACACTTGAAATTGCAACACACAACAAAAGCCTGTCGTGGCAAGAAGCTGTCAATTTTATTGAATAATGATGTATGACATGTTTATTTCCTTATTTCACGTATTTTTGACACTGTTGTAACAACTGACAGTTCTTTTTCTATGATCAACGGCTGCTTTGTGGTATACTGTCATTGTATATAAGCACAGCGTAACTGAATCGGTGAGACGCTATGTTGAAAGTCGATAAAAATAATTAATAAACATCAATTGCTTACAACGACAGAATACATTTTGAATGAATTATTTGTATTTTTTTCCGAATTCTACAGATCTAATTTTTTTTTTGAGGTACTGAACATAGACATGGCCGATTTTGAAACATCTGCTTTTGGCCTACGATGACAATGTGTCACAAATAATGTCACTTCAGTCCCAACTAGCGACATCTGTGAGCAGTAAATTATTGGCCTTCATTGGTAGAAATAAGATAAAAAAAATATGTCCTTACCAACTTAAATGTATTATTTTAAATGAAATAGCTGATATGAAATTATTTATAACTGCTGTTATCTTCATAACATGTATTGAACAACAATTTATTTAAACGGAGATTAGTTAGCCTGGACTTTATTTTTTTGTTACCAACCATCCTCCCAAAGATCCGGCAAAACAATCTATACATAATTCTTCATCATCTGTAAAAATCATGGTACTCTCCTGTTTCAGGTAAAATTTGACAAAGTCACTACGCTTGGCATTCGGATTAACAATTATAAAGAAGACAAGAAGTCTCATTCCATCGCTGCTCTGGGAATTTTAAGTGTGACGTAAAGAAAGTGGTTATACTGCCTTCTATTGGAATAGGCGACTATGGGAAATGCCAGAAGTATGCATAACATTTTTCTGTCATTACCTACAGCCAAATCTTACAATACTAACGGTACAAAATGAAAACATGGATTCTCTTACAAAATTAATACATTTATAACCAGAACAATTTTAAATAAGTTATATACTTACCTAGAGTATTTATATAAAAGTTATATACATCACCTGTCTGTCACCCAGAAGGGTAGTCAAGACTACAGACTTCCATTTGGCACGATCCTGATACACCTCTCTCGCCTCCGCCACATTCATATACCTACACATACATGCTCGTCGGTTAAGGGTACCTACTCTTGTACACTATACTTCTACAACATAAATTTGCTTATCACTCTTTCCTCATTTCTTCTTTACATAAAATTTTTAACTCGAATATTCACCGCCACCTCGCGATAAATTTACTTTAATATTTTTTATAGTCGTAGAAAAGTATGGAAAACAAGTGAAAGTATTGAGTCATAAAGTAATGAGTATAAGCAATATTTTACAAAAGTGCCCCGCATCTAAGCAAAAGTATCAACGAGAAATTGATTATTTTATCGTGTAACTAGTCCCTACGAATTTGTTCTCGTCGAAAAATTATATATATATATATATATATATATATATATATATATATATATATATATATATATATATATATATATATATATTGTTGACTATTTTTTTATTTTTTTCGAGGCTCCTACTGAGTATCGTCATCCTACATGTGACACCTCGTAACTGAAAATTTGACTTTTTCTAGTTTGTGATGCAAATTCATCCTCAAACCATGTCCGCAACGTTTTGGTGATAACTCGTAAATGGATTATGTATTTGACGAAAAAATCAACTCATAGTGACCTCTCGTAAGAGAGTAGCATAAGCAGTTTTCTGTTGTGACCTCTTATGTGTAAAGTAATGATATCTGTGTTTCATGACGATAAACACTTCGTAAGGTGATACCTCGTAAGGTATTAATTGTGATTACTCATATCTGCGTATTGGCACAGCGGTGACACTCCCTGTACGTGAGAGCTTAAGCGCCGGTGACCTTGAGTCGAAGTGTGCAACGCTAGGGTTGATATCGAACCGAAATGAAATATTATTATAGACTTGTACCAAAGAAGATACATAGTAGGTATGTGTTATATATTATGTAAACTTATGTATTTAGGTAGTGAAAGAAACGTTCAATTTTAAATCAACTTTTATTAAATGAGGAATATTAAAACTTCCGACAAAACCAAATATGCACGGCAGTTAATGGTAATCTTAAAGAATTAACCAACATTTAGTATTTCAGTACGCAATAATCAGTATTACCTACTATCCTTTAAAAATAATTTACTCTTATATATTTTTGAATTTTTCGATTAATTTTTTTAATTTTCATTATTATTTCTAACAATTGCAAAAATTCGTAGCATTTATATTTTTTTTAGAAAATCCAAAGGTATGCAGGTTTCCTGGGACATAGCGGCCAACAAATTGTTCCCTATGTGTTGAGGAGATAAGTCATTTCTATTTCTAATGAAATAATCCATAAATACAACAATGAACAAAAACAAAAACTCTATATATCTAAAATTTATTGACTATCTAGTGGTGTTTTAATAGTGTATATTTCAGTTAATGTAATATAATAAAATTATTGGCGATATATTAGTTTTATTGCCATGGTATTTCCCCATAATTCTTGTTAAGATCATATCGACTTTCATTGAAATGACTTCACATATTTTTAGGTATCATAAAACATTATTAAAAATTAAACTAACAAAACAAGGGCCCTTGTTTTGTGCAGTGGAATTTATTTTAATGTGTGTGATTACATCACTTAAAATCACTTTCAGTAATACTTATACATATACTATAATATCACTTATTTAATAAAAACAAAAATATTTATCAAAGCATATAAACCTAGCATACACGGCTATAAAAACTAATAACGTTACTTGGTAACATAAACTTAATATCTACATGAATAGAATAGTAATATGTACATTAAGATATCGGTAATATTCATATATTAATTGAAATATATCACTTGACGAATATATTCATATTAACTTATACTGACAAATATCGGTATTACTACTAGCCCTCGGCCAGGGCAGTCGGCGACTGCCCGTTCCACGCCCCGCGCGCATCCATACACCACACATAGCCGCAAGCGATTTTACGTGCACACATGCTTAAGTGTCGTTTCTTTTCGCGTAGTGTATAATATATTCTTTGGTATTGGCAGATGAATTCAGGTGAGAACTTGTAAATGCACATTTTCAAATTTTGGTGTTTTTCTATTGTTTGGCATGCAAATCAATCTTTTTAGAACATTAATGTTTTAAATTGTATTATACTATTTTATTTGCACGCTTAGGTTGAAAAAGTTTGTGGTTTTCTAGTAATAAAACAAGAAAATTGTAGTGTTTAAGTTGTTTCGAGGTATCTAGGTTTTAAGTAGTTAGGTATTGCTGTTAAACCAATTAATATGCAGATATGTGTTATCACTACGAAAATTTCGAGTAACTTTTAAAGTTTTAAATTTTAAATGATTAATTAACTGACAAGGTAATTTAAGCGCATTAGAACAAAAGTGCACAAAAAACAATATTGTACATTATTTTCCTTTCCATTTAATACTTTCTATTTATAATACTAGACTAGACGGTGGAAACCGGGGCAGCTTTTCCTGCGTTCAATTCGGTATAATCGAGCTTCTTTATGAACTCTTTTCAGTTCTGGATGAACAGTATTTAAAGTTAACAAAACTGATGCTAAAGTTTAGACGTGAAACCGTAACCAACAGTCAGATGTAAAGATAGAGTTACTTTTGCAATCATACGAGTAATATTACCTTGGTTTTGGATTAGTTCAATGTTTAACTGATATGTAACTATTTCTAGCCTTAGGAATGTACAAGGATGTAATTATCATATGGGGTAACCCATTTATAGTGATCCAAAAGTTTTTTTTAAATAGAGAATATTGTAACTTTATTTACAACATCACTTGTTTAGCGAAAATTAACACTTAAGAATTTGTGAGTTCCGTAGTCAACTAGGAACCCTTATAGTTTCGCCATGTCTGTCTGTCCGTCTGTCCGTCCTCGCTTAATCTCTGTGACCGTTAGCACTAGACAGCTGAAATTTGGTACCAATATGTGTATCAATCACGCCGACAAAGTGGTAAAATAAAAATTGGGAAAAAATGGATACCCACCTTTAAACTCATAAGTGGGAACACTTATTGGGACGGACGGGAAACTACGGAACCCTACACTGCGCGTGGCCCGACACGCTCTTGTCCGATTTTTATTTTGTACATTTTTGGGAATTTCTCTAATCTGTTCATAAAAATCATTGTATGCCAGCTAGGCTAAAATCTACGAATAAAATCACAAATTCTAAACTATACACTTTTGCGAATTAAATTTACCCCTAATGGCATCATAAGGGTTTAAACTAGTTTTGATGGTGACTTTCAAGATATTCCAAAAAAAAAAGTGGTAAAAGGCCAAAGTCAAATCATTAGATGCGTTTGGTTAAAAACATTAACAAAAAATTAAAAGAAAATAACAGAAATAGTTGCATTTGCAATAATTGTAATCAGTGATTCCGAAGGACTGCCAATACCTACTTCAATGATAATTTAAATTATCTATAGCTACTATTTCTTTAGTTTTTAATTATTGTCAAGTTATTGAATTAAACTATATTTACGGACTCCGGCTGTCAGATTCTGGGTACGGAGTCTGCGATTCTGGGTGCTGTAAAGCACCCGAAACGTCGGGAATTAAAAATAAGTAAATTAAAAGCGATAGAATCCGTAAATATAGTTTTATATGATGTGTAGTGTTCGCATTTGTGAAGTAACTTAATTATCTTCAAGGTTTAGGTCACTAAACAAGTTTGAGTAGATTAAGGTTGGTATTTCATTTTTCAATGTACATAGCATTCTAAGTATTATTCTAATGTTATAGTTTAGTGGGAAAATATTCTAGAAAAATAATCAATTAATAATTTTTTACGTAAGTACTGTTTTCATTAAAGGCATTTCGTTAGTGGTGTTTTTATTTTGGAGAAGTTTAAGTTTTGTTTATTGTTTCAAATACCTTGCCAAAAATTTTATAAGATTTCTTTTATTACAAGGATAATTAAAAGAATGGTGATTCTTTTTGATGTACTTATTTGGAAATCATTTAGTTCTCTTAAATGTACAGTTTTGCTTCCATAATAAGAAGAAATAATTTAAAATAAATAAATAATTTTACGTCACAAGGAAGACGGAGGTTGTTATTTTCAAGACTGGAAGTTTTAGTTAGTGTTAAAACCAATAACTAGATAGAAGTTCCTTAGTGTTAGTTTTTATAAAGTATATTACTACTTTAGTTTAAGTAGGAACTGTTTAACATGAAAAAATATTTTATAAGAAACAAATTAATTTTGATCCCATTATAAAGTACCTATAAGTTTTTAAGAATGTCAATTTGTTTAAGTTTAAAGTACCTCATACACTACTTTTAAAGGCTAAATCTTTTTTAATTTAACGTCAAAAATCGAGCAAATGTTTTTCAGTAATTAGTGTTTGAATTTTAATACATTCAATCGTTATGTAAAAGGTGAGAACACGTAACTTACACAAAACATTATGAATCGAACAAGTGTTACCACGTAACTACAATCTAGTAGTCACAAAAGTAAATTAATAAATTATAGTATTTTGAATTATAAATAACATAAACCGTATCCTTTGAAGTGTAAATAGCAATAGTGATACTCTTTTTACAATTAATTAACCAAAAAATAACGTTTTTTATCTCTCCTGAATAGTAGATTGGTTTGCATCTACGAGGGGTCACATCTAGGATGACGGTATATTGATGTATTTATATTATATTTTTCTTTTCTCTACGAAATTTCGAATGTTTTTATATCCTTGTTTCTTTCTCCAGAGTAGTTATTTTATTTTAACATATAGATATTAAATTTTAACATAATGGGTATTCTCTCTTAATTCTATCTTTCTTTTGTTTTTTTAACAAAGTTACGGTGTCTTTTCTGATTTCTCGTATTTATGTGTGATCTTATGAAATGGGATCTGCCAAAACAGCACACTTCAAATAGTAAAGTAATTATGTACGCAAGCATACACCTAAAGTGGTAAAAATTTATTATTTTGCGCCATTTGCGCTTTCCGAGTAACTGCAGATGTGCGCCAAGCACCAACTTGTATATAGATTTCTCGCAAGGCGAATACTTTTAATCCATTGTGCCTTGGAAATGTAAGAAATGTCATACTTTTGCTTTTGTAATATACTCAATATTACCTTTTTTTTAGATAAATCAAGTTCTAGTTATAAATATTGCATAATGAAATTACAAGAAAGTACTTACTTACTATACTCGTACCACTCATACGTAAAAGTATATGGGTACAGGAATATTCACATTCTATGTGGTTCTTCAACTTTAAAAGCACACCGAAAAATCTGTGTTGTTACCTCTGCGGAAAGGGATATTATTTTATCATGTACTAAAAATATTTTTTTATCTTAAATTAAAGCAGTGAAAGTAAAAAGTCAGTTTGTACTTAGTTAGTGTTGTTTGCAAAATCATAATATCTAATTGTTTATTTGATTAGCTGAAGATTACAAAATTATAAAAGAAATATGGAAATACAGCTTATGTGCATTGAAGACAGCAGTTTTATCACTTTTCATTGAAAATATTCTTCAGATTTCTAATAATATTATACAATGGTCATTTTTTTGGCTTTATTATTTGTGAAAATATAAATTGCCAATTAATCTTTATATATATATATATATATATATATATATATATATATATATATATATATATGTATATATATAAACATAGTTTAAATATAGGTTAAACTATTTAGGTTGTAATAAGTATAGGAAAGTTAATATATTGATAGGAATTATTATTTAGTATTTATAATCCTTACAGTATTCTTTTTTTTTTTCAGATAAATCGCTTAGAATAAATGTCTTGCACGCTGTAAGCTTGCAGAGCTATCCGAGGCAGAAACAAAATGATAAAAGAAATTTGGGAAGTCTATGTATATTGGGAATAGCAGTCTTATCATACCACTTATCGTTGAAAATATCCTTCTGAGTTATGACAAATTCGTAAATGGACGTGTTATAGACAAATTATTTTGAAATTAATAATGTTTGGTATTTTTATAGTTTACTACACTGTTTTTGTTTCTCTGTGTAGCCTTTAAGAGAAATCTTTTAATATTATGATGATTAACAATAAAATAATAATAAAAATACAATTAAATTTTACATGTGTTTTTTTAATCATTGCACAACCAGTTTAAATCATCTTACTTCCTCACTATATATCAGCGTGTAATAACATAGATAAACATGTTATTACCAAGTGATTTTCGCTTTTATGATATTTTTGGATATGGTTATTAATCTATCAACACATTTTAGAATAAAATTCACCCACTGCGCCTGTCTTGCTGCTTTATGATGATCATTTTTTTATATACATATGAGGAGGCAAACGAGCATGCGGCTCACCTGACGTTAAGTGACTACCGCCGCCCATGATCAACCGCAACACCAGGGGAATTGCAGGTGCGTTGCCGGCCTTTTAGAGAGAAGTAAGCTTTTTAGAGGAGTAAGTTATTTTACTTCAATAGTTAACAATATTGTTAACTATTGAAGTAAAAAAAACTTACTCAATTTTCTCAATTTTCCACTAGTTCACTATAAGTGACTGTTAAATCCACCTAACTGCTACATTTTTCTTACAAATTTGCTAACTTAACTTGATGAATTACGACTAAAAACAACGGAACAGTAATATTTAAGTGCGTTACAGCTTACAGCGCCCTCTTTTAACTTAAGTGTATTATGACGACAACAATTAAGGCTCGTCTAATGCTCTAAGTTAGTTGTCTCTGCATTACTTTATACTGCTAAAACGAGTGTTTGTAAGCAAATATGGGATTGAATTAAACGTTTGAAAAAAAATTCTTTAACAATTACTTTGCCTTTCGCCAAATCGATTTTAATAAACATTAAACAAATGTAATACACATTCAAAGTTTTGTGTTATTCCGTTTATCTATCCTAAAAATCCATAAGATACTTTAAAAAGCGTGTTCATTTACCCACCCCAGACGGGGTGGATAAGTGAACACGCTTTTATTTGTTCTTCCGTCTTTTTACACCAAGTAAAGTTCAACACAAACACTTTAATTATTATTCAATTATTAATAAACACAAAATTAATCATAACAACTTGTTACATATGCCGTTACCGTTACAGCTTAATAAAGTCCATGCATTACGTATTGCATTTAAATCAAATTAAACTCCCTCCTTTATAAACAATATTATTACGTAATTTATAAATTCTATAATATTTCCAGGCAATTACTAGCACTAATTACATTATTGAGTAGACGTAATATTATATCCTGGATTAATTCGTCACTTTTAAAGTACATTCCAAATCGTTTGTTCAACAATCGTTGTTTCAACAGACGTGTTAGCGAAGAACTGGGTGTTTTTTCGCAAGCATTCTGAAAACGCTACTATTGGATGTTTGTCTTTAACCTTATTTTAAATTATTTTATGCCAAGTTTCTAAAGAATCAGTAATCCTGTGAGGTACAAATTTTATTTCAGTTACTGTGCTCATTTTTATTTGAAGTTAGTTGTAAGATTAGTGTAATGCCAGAATAATTCTTCCGATAGATGGTGATAGAATCATCAGTAGAATCATCAATAACGTCGTGCGTAAAATGCCCAGACCGGCGATGGAAGCAGTGACAAAGATGAGAAACGACTAGTGCAGCGAGCACCAATCCGTATGCCAAGTTTGAGGATAAAAGTGAATTATCCCTTAATCCCTCGTACACTACTCATCTCTCACTAAACGTCCTGCGCAGATAACTAACATCCGTTGAAACCGACCGGAAATTCGGTATGGTGAACAGTACGTTTTTAAATATCGCCTAAACTCTCTAATAAATTAAATTCGTATACGTATAAACTTTTAAAGGCCTACAATATTGTATTTCCCGCACTGAATGCATCTTGAAAACAAACTTATTTCGAATTACTTACTAAGCTCGAGAGTTGCTTAAGAAATGGGTTTAGGTTAAGAGCAAACATTGTAGGTCAATTGTGTACATGAGGAAAATTTCTTTTCGCCTTCTGGCGAATACAAGTTTTTCTTATTTTAATATTATCTACGTATGAAACAGAAAAGAAAATGCAATAAATAAATAAAAAAAACAAACAATTAAGTTTCGTGCCGTGCTGCTTTAACCCTGTGTATGCACTCGTATGTATGTATGTAATGTTTTATGCATGTATTTAAATTGTTTAGTTCACTCTTTTGAACGTTTAGTTGCGATGTAGGAATATCCACTATTCTATATCGGACAGTAATTGTAAAAGGTCAAAATGTGCAACAACATCTTTCTCATAAAAAGTAGAAGTTGAAAACTGTGGTTGACAATTATGTGTTCACCAGTGGGACTTGGATGAACGGTGATGAATGATCGAGTAAAATATAGTTTTCAGCCGCTTCAAGACATCTGAGTGAATAGAAATTTGGCAGAGATAATTAAAAGCGAAGATAAAATAAGTTCATGACTGTGACCTAGAGTTCGTAATATGATCACAGTTCATGACCGATGGGTGTTGTATAAGTTTTTCTTAAACTAACGTACTATTCAATAGACACTTGTTTTATTGCCTACTATATCTATGTTATTATGTTATTAGATTAGGATTTTGATATTTATTACACGCGCTGGCTCATACTTGAAACAGCAGATTTAAAAAGGTTAATTATGATATTTTTTCAGATTCAGATATGAATTTCATTTCGTAAATAATGGTATTACAACATTTGAAACTATTTTAATTGAATGCGAATATAAATGTTTTGTATTGTGTAAAATTTAAAAAAACGTAATAAAAAAATTCTGATATTTATAAAATATTTTTTATAATTAGCAAAAATTTAATTTTTCGTGAGAAACGTTTGTGAAAGGAACTTAATGGAGGTGAATAAATAATATAAGTTAATGTACTGTAAACATTAATTTTGTTAAAGTTTTATAATACGAAAAGGCTCTTACAGAACACGAATTTCTCAGAAACAAATTTATTGTCGTGGCGCAAACGACTACCTGACCTTATTGTGTCATTAAAAAAAATTTATACGCTAAAAAGACTCAAAGGTAAATAATACAGTTGTACATAATCGTCATCACTAAAGCTCATCACAGTCGGCTGCTAAGCTTTGGCGTCCCCCATATATCAGAAACGATTCCCGGTACTAGCAGTAATATACCAGGAGTCAACATAGTATACCATCACAAAATTTATCCATTAATTAGCTCTTACCATATAACTTTTGTACAAGAGTTTTTTTATAGAAGAGATTTTTATGAAAGTTCGTCCCCAAACGAGCATGCGGTTCACCTTTTTTTTATAGAAGAAGGGACAAACGAGCATGCGGCTCACCCGATGTTAAGTGACTACCGCCGCCCATGATCAACCGCAACACCAGGAGAATTGCGGGTGCGTTGCCGGCCCTTTAGAAAGGAGTAAGCTCTTTTCTTGAAGGTCCCCAGGTCGCATTGGTCCGGAAAAATCGCCGGTGGTAAACAATTCCACAGAGAGGTTGTACGTGGAAGAAAACTCCTTGTGAAACGTACAGTGGTGGACCGCCAAGCATCCAGATGGTGTGGATGGTATCGGGACGTTTGCCGTGTAGTGCGTTCACGAAATTTGGCGGCTGGGATTAATCCGAACAATTCCTCAGAGCACTCCCCGTGATAGATGCGATAAAATACGCAAAGAGATGCAACATCTCTTCGCAGCGCCAGTGAATCGAGCCGATCGGAAAGCACTCGGTCGTCGATGATTCGAGCCGCTCTGCGCTGGATGCGGCCAAGTGGAAGGAGCTGGTACTGGGGAGCCCCAGCCCAGAGATGGGAACAGTATTCCATGTGCGGCCGAACCAGCGCCAAGTTGCAGGCGGTGTGCCGGCATTAAATACTGTCCCGCTCTGCTGAGCACGCCAAGCCTTTTAGAGGCCAATTTGGCCTTCCCTTCCAAGTGACCACGAAACTGCACGTCACTCGATATGTCGACGCCGAGGATTCCGATAGTGGCTGAGGCAACAAGGGGAGTGCCTTGAAACTGAGGGGATACGACAAAGGGGTTCTTTTTAGCGGTTAACGCGCAAACTTGTGTCTTCTGGGGGTTAAACTGGACTAGATTTAGTCGTCCCCAATCCGAGACTCTGTTCAGCAAAGACTCGACTTCAGACACAAGTTTGTCCCGGCACTCGGAGACGTTTTCCCGAGAAATATTGGCTCGGCCGGTGTAAAGAGCATCACCAGTGCTGTCATCTGCATAGCAATGAATGTTACGGGTATGCAACATATCATTGATATGCAGAAGAAACAGCGTTGGCGATAGCACGCAGCCCTGTGGAACACCAGCATTAATAGCCTTGCAATCGGAGCTTGCACCGTCTACAATGACTTTGATGCTCCGATCTGCAAGAAAGCTGGTGATCCAATCGCACAATTTCTCGGGAAGCCGATAGGAAGGGAGCTTCGAAAGAAGCGCTTTGTGCCAAACCCGATCGAAGGCCTTCGCAATGTCCAAACTAACGGCCAATGCCTCCCCCTTGAACTCTACTGCCTCCGCCCATCTGTGAGTGAGGTAGACCAGAAGATCACCAGCTGACCGACCACGGCGAAAACCGTATTGGCGGTCACTAATCAGCTGGTGATCTTCAAGGTACCTCATGAACTGGCAGTTCACCTGGTTTTAAGTATCGACCGCCTCCCATAAACAACTGCAACGCCGGGGGAAATGCATGTTTGATGCCGGCGTATCAAAAAGGTGAAAGCTCGTTTCTTGAAAGTTCTTTAATCGGTTCAGTCCAGGAAAATCGCCGGTGGCAGACGATTCTATAAATAATTCGTGTGAGGAAGAAAACTAAACCTGATCCTTCGACAGGATTTAAGTGACAGTTGCTTTGCTGCTATCGTACAATACAAGCTTGTTAAAGCACAAGTTGTTTTGAAAACAAAAGAAAATGCGATTCTTTAAAGCGGAGAACAGGGTATACTTACTGCTGTCACTCAGGCACGCTCTTAGTACACGGAGACTTCCTACCCAACAACACCTTTGCAACATCAACTAAGTTACGTGAGGGTAATAGGATCACCTTAAGCTTTGCCTATCATATAAAACTAAAACTAGTCGGAAGACAGAAAAAACCGCTAAGTCGTATACTATATCTAATACATTAAGTTATTATACAAATTAAATAAATAAATGTATTAACTTTAGCCTCTCAAGTTATTTACAAAAACTAATGTATGTACAGAAAAACAAAAATAGTTTTATTAAAAAGAGTGATGTACATGCTGTGAAGGAAGAAGCATAAGTTAGTTATACCAGTTACAAGACTCCAAAGAGTCAGTAATTCCTCGATGGGACAAAGCATATGCTTTTACAACTAAGTCCAAGAACATGTGCAGACCTTATCTATCAACAGGTTTAAAATATTTATTCGACAAACATTGTTTAGCAAGAGTTTTCATCTACTAAAGAGTACATGTTTGATAATAACCCTGGGAATGAGGGGATCGCTACCATGCTGTTTCTAAATGTTTTAATAGTAAGTGTATAAATATTATATTATTGTAAATTATGCTTTAAAAAAGCCCAGCTGAGTTTCTTGCTGGTTCTTCCTAGAGGCAGAGGTTTATTTCCAAATCATTGGTATATAATAAAAAGGACTTTCAATAATAATTACATGTAACTTGCATTGAATTAAAATGATTCTATTCTTAGAAAAAAATGGTAAACAAGCTTTGGGAGTAATTGAGGTCACTTGGAAAAATCAACTTAACAAAAAGTCATAAAATGACCATATTTACTACACTTGACACTGTTAAAATGGTGTCGATGAAGCACCAACCTATTGAACTTTAAATATTTGATTGACTGATAAAGAGCTATCGTATCACAGAGCCATATAAGGCCATAAGTTACTAAGTTATTAGAAAATTACATATTATACAATAACTATATTAACCAAATAACTATATTACCCTCACGTACCTTACTTGCGAAAAGGATTCTTCTTCATTATTCCTTCACTGACAAGTCTAGTACGAATCGTGATTTTGATTCTACTTTCCGTCATAGGTCTGAATATTTTATATTTGTACTAACTTAGTAAGCATACCACCATCCATTCGAAATTTTTTTTCTACATCTAAGATATCTACGGAACGAAGTAATGTGATAGATTCTCTAACGCGGCCAACACACGACTATTTTTCTATAAAATGTATTTGAAGTAATTGTTCGATTAATAGAAGACAAAATCTTTAGTAAGATTGAGGCAAAGTTTTAAAAAACATAAAAATTATATTTAAGCAATATTCAATGTTCTGAAGCGATAAACTTTAATTCAGAAAGTAGTCCCGAAACATTAATTACCATTGAATGGCATTGTCCGGGCTTGTCTTGTTTAACTGTCCATAAACTTTAAACAAAGTTTATGTTACGAAGTTATTTATGATGTCAAAATAAAATGGCAGAAATTGTACGTTATGAACTTCAAATTAAATATTATGTTATTTAATTTCATTCATACATCTTAATATATATAAATTACGTGTCACGTTGTTTGTCCGTGATGGACTCCTAAACTACTTAACCGATTTTAATCAAATTTGCAAACCTTCCTACGCGGGCCCCGTCTCCTACGCGGGCCCCGTCCTCCTACGCGGGCCCCGTCTTTGCCCACGCAAACCCCAAAATTATTAATGAACTCCAAATAGTTCAAAACCTTTTCTGTCGTCGAGCTGGGAACGCACCTTGGTACGTCCGTAATGCCGACCTTCATCGGGACCTAGAGCTCCCAACAATTCAACAATTTCTCAAAAAACTCTCTGAGAACTTCTTCAAAGCCTCAGAGTCGCATCCAAACCATTTAATTCGTGAGGCAGCTACTTATGCAGCCCCACCCCCCTCTCGCTATCGAGTCCGCAGGCCGAGAAACTCTCTCTCGGACCCGCCTAATAAACTGACAAACGACCTGAACTGCCTCCTGGCGGCTCAGGCCAATTCTAATTAAATTAATTATTATTATATTAACTAATATTATTTTGCCTTCGTAGGCACTCCCTCAGCGGCTCTTAGCCGCCTGCGCCCACTTTTCCCAAAAGAGGGTCGCTCATGATAAGGCACAATACAGCTTAATCAGCCAGTTGCCTGTCCCCAAAGGCGGTTTTTAGAGGGTATCACTTAGGGTCCCCGGTAGGACAGTGAGTCCCTCATAACCACGATAGACCGGCTATCGTGGTATGCGTAATGCATTTTCCGCCCCCCTACGTATAGGGTAGCCCTTTAATTGCTTCGGGCGCAAAAAAAAAAATAAAAAAAAATTTGCAAACCGTGTGCGGTTTGGTCCAACTTGAGAGATAGGATAGTTTTTTTGCCCGCATTTTTTTTTGCGAATTTAAGGATTTTTAATAGGACGTGACACGTTCGAAATCGAATTCAAAAAGGGCAGAACAACGTCTGCCTGGCAAGCTAAGCGGCATATGAAGATACAAAGTCCTGTGAGGGTCTTAAGAGCCGACAATGGAAAAGCCTTTTTTATAAACTTTATTTAAAAAGTGTTTTATACTTAGTCTCAAGTTTAAGATAGAATTTGTTTCACGAAATTTTCCGTCCTGCGGAAATATGAGAACTAAAGAAAATGAAAAGGAGTTTACTAGCAAATGTCAAATATTAAGAAGACAATGGCATCGGGGAAAAGGAACTTCTTTAGTTAGTAGGACTTTTATAAAAACAATAATTTAGGCCTGAGATTATCAATAAACCTAAGTAAAAATAAATATAAGGAGTTAGATCGCCGTCGAATTGTTGTATCTGTATTATCGTTTAAGGAAAGATAAAATGGATTTTTGTATGTAAAAGTGATGCGATTTAATACTTACTTGTCTGCACATGGTAACTGTTAGTGGAAACGACGAAACAAGAGATTCGCTGTTGATATAGAACTCAAAATCAAATTAAATACTTACTTGTCTGCACATGGGAACTAATAGTGGAAACGACGAGACAAGAGATTCGCTGTTGATATAGACCTCAAAACCAAATTAAATACTTACT
Organism: Parnassius smintheus behrii; assembly: GCA_036936625.1. NCBI lineage: Eukaryota > Metazoa > Arthropoda > Insecta > Lepidoptera > Papilionidae > Parnassius > Parnassius smintheus. The sequence continues at coordinate 26,733,279 of JAUPFT010000029.1, read as the reverse complement.
TGTCTGCACATGGGAACTATTAGTAGAAACGACGAGACAAGAGATTCGCTGTTGATATAGACCTCAAAACCAAATTAAATACTTACTTGTCTGCACATGGGAACTATTAGTAGAAACGACGAGACAAGAGATGCGCTGTTGATATAGACCTCAAAACCAAATTAAATACTTACTTGTCTGCACATGGTAACTATTAGTAGAAACGACGAGACAAGAGATTCGCTGTTGATATAGACCTCAAAACCAAATTAAATACTTACTGGTCTGCACATGGGAACTATTAGTGAAAACGACGAGACAAGAGATTCGCTGTTGATATAGAACTCAGAATCAAATTAAATACTTACTTCTCTGCACATGGGAACTATTAGTGGAAACGACGAGACAAGAGATTCGCTGTTGATGTAGACCTCAAAACCAAATTAAATACTGACTTGTCTGCACATGGGAACTATTAGTAGAAACGACAAAACAAGAGATTCGCTGTTGATGTAGACCTCAAAACCAAATTATGTCTGCTTAGGAGCGTTAACAACTTTTTATTTATTTATTTATTTAAGTACACCAACGATTGTTCCAACAATGCAGAAATAGTAAACACACATCACTTATATACTAATTGTACAATCAATTAAAGGTATACACCACATGCTTCAAGATACTAAAAAATTACCAAGTAAAAATTAAAAAAAAATATACAAAAACTTAGAATAGAACAAAATAATATTATAATATTATTATTAACTTAAGCCACTGTGTTGAATCGAACTGTCGGCATCGACCGTCTGCTGGCTTGAACATGAAACGGACTCTGTGTTGAAGAAAGACATGTAGTACTGTGTGACCTACGTTATAGTGTTTCACCATCTATCAGCTTTTTTTCTTATGACACCAATGTGATGTGACGTGGGGGTATTGCTTTTCAATTGGCAAAAAAAATATAGAATATGTTATTTTTAAATATAAATTAAGAATGACGAACGGGCACAAAGTTCACATGGCGGTTAGTGGATATTTTCGCTCATAGATGGCTACAATCTATCCTCGATCAAGAATCAAAACGCGGAGGCGTTTTCAACCCTAAAGAATAAGATGGAATGTCTAGTTATCTGTAAAAAAGGTCTCCGTGTCGCTACCTTTACTATACGAAACACAGTAGCATTATTCTGTTGTTTCAAGATGGAATAGAATTATGTGAGTGTGTAGCCATAACCCAGGCGATGTGCCCCATTTATGCTGCAGCCATAATATTGCTGCAGCTAAAGCCTTAACACATAAAAACATTTTTCAGTCGAATAATGGCGTAGTTCGTTATGAGGACTAGCTTGATTAAGGTGCAAGATGTATGACAAAAGTGGATCCCGGTCATATGTGATAGGATTGGAAGACAGTTTCAAATGATAGCCGTACGTTTAGAAAAAACAATAACTTCGGCTTTCATACATCTACACAGTAATGAATTCTAATGGGATTCCAATTCAGAATCCCGACTATATTACTTTAATTTACAATCCCATTAAAAACTTAATATCAACTGCGAAGTTTCGGTTTTCAGTTGTAAGTCAAAGTCGGTTAATAGTTGGAAGTCAAAGTTAAAATATTTATCAGAATTGAACTTTAGAAAGAAAGTTTACAACAATTTAGTGTTTTAAAATATACACAAATTAAGGAACATTTAAGAAAGCTCATGATGTCCAAGCATTCTTATTGTTTAAATAATCATTTAATTCTTTATATATTATACAATTCTTCTGTGTTTGTTTTTGTCACTGAACTCCTAAACGGCAGGACCAATTTCGATGAAATGTTTTGTGTGCGTCTGAAGAGGTCTGGCAAATAATGCAATCGGTTCTAGGTTATTTTTTCGTTTTCGGAGCATGACAACGTCTGTCTCGCTCGCTTGTTTACAGTAATATTATTTCATTACAATACTTTCTACATGTGTCTTAAATTTATGCAAACACAACTCAGTAATTAATAATAATTACAGTTATTGTATATGACTAGAAACAAAAAAGTGTACCTATGCGCTGTTCATACTACTTCGTGTATATGTGTTACGTTATTTTAAGAAAGATATCAATAAAAATTGAATCGTAGTCGGGGATAAGAAGGTTACGATACGCTTTGCTCCAAATTCATTAAACTCCTATTAATCTTTCAACTAGTTTGTAAAGACCTACTAGAATCTGGGTGAGTGCCAGGCATCGTCAATCAAGCACCACGCTTTCACTCGCAGGTGAGTTTGGCTATAGTTCAAACATGGCATTGTCGTTTAATTAATTTTAGAAAAAAAATTAAATTATCATATTACGATTTCAATGAAAGCTTGTAGTTTTAAAATAAAAATGTAAACTATATAAATATTACCATGGAATCAATTCAATTTTTGAAAGAAAAATTATTTATAAGAAGGCCTTACTTTCTTTCCTTAACCTAACTTACTTTAAAATTCGTTATTTTATTCCTTACCATAACATTAACTTCGCTTACCGGCACGAGGCTATCGAGAACTTTTCATTGACATAGGTTGTTGGTTCTTTGAGTTTTATGGCCAGCCCAGTGGCCATCAACTTCAGCTTACTAATCCATTGGGTTGTGTCAGTCACTTTAGTTCTATTACGGATATCCTCATTTTGAAGTTCATCACGCAGAGAGATCCCGAGCTTAGCCCTCTCTATAGCTCACTGAGCGATCTTGAGTTTCCTCGTACGGCCAACAGTGAAGGAAAACGTCTCAGATCCATAAGTCATCACTAGCAAAACGCACTGGTTGTACAACCTTGTTTTCAAGTATTGAGGTATATTTGGATATATACTCATCAACTACTTGGATCTTTGTGCTCCCAACAAATAACGGCACAGGTATGATATGGACGTAACAAAAGATTTTTGTTTTGTGTATGTTAATTTGAAAACCGATCCATTGGGAGGCGCTATTGAGGTCATTGAGCATACCGCTTATGTTATATGGCCTATATCGTCGGTGAATCGAAGGTAACTGATGTCTCTTCATTAATGTTAGTGCCGTATCAATTCCAGTTTAGTATCTTGGAAACGTCTTCCAATGCAACTGTTTAGAGCTTTAATAGTGATGTAGGAAAACTTTAAGGATACCGTACACTAAAAACAATATTCTATTATCCGGGGCAAGAAGAATAAAGGCTAAAAACAAATTCGTTGTTTTTATAAGAATATGTGTTTTAATTTGTCTTACATTAAAACTACGATTTGCCCAACTTTGAGATAGATGTGATAAATGTTCGGCTGGCGCAGACGATCTGTGCGTATTGTTTCTTATTTCAGGTTTTTATTGCGCTAATCTATTATGGAGTTTAATATTTCTTAAAATCGTATATAATCGTTGTACCCACGAATTCTTGTATTAAAGCCGAGTAATTTTTTTCTTCCTCTTTTGTATTTTTGTACATTTGATCATTTTTATCTCATTTTTCCTCTTATCTTAGACCAAAGATAGGAGTGTACAAGCCCGATTGTGAATGTGGTCTTTAATACATAGGATAAACTGAAAGATCAATTATAACCCGAGTTAAAGAACATATAGCTGATGTGAATAATCGATGCTCCGGCAAGTCTGCAGTCTGTGAACACGTACAGAAACGCCCCCACCACATCAGATTTGATAGACAACAATTTCTCGCTAAAACAAAACTAAAACAAAGCTAAACAGCGATTCCTACCAAGGATTATTCGCGAGGCTATTGAAATTAAAAAACATTCTAATTTCAATAGAGAAGATGGCTGGGTGTGCTACCATCCGGGATTCTAAAGTTAATAAAATTGAATCCCAACCCAAGCATACAACTGCAAGACTTCAAGATACCATAAGTTCATAATGCGTAGATTGGACCAAAAATTAATAATTTTAATCTATGGTAGCCGCGGTTAACCACGACATCTGGATTTTGAACATCTCAGTCTCCCGTGAACATGAGTGCTAAAAAGTGCTCGAAACGTCGGGTACATAAAAAAGTTAATATACCTGATAAAATCCGTAAAAACTAGTATTATTTAAATGTGTAGTGTGCCCGTAAACATAAGAAATCATTATATTGTCTATATTATTACATCTATGTTTAAAAATAGTATTGAAGTATCTGTACTACCTACCAATATCCAAATAACTGCCTTTATTTATTTATTTATTCACAAATTGCGTTACATGTGACTTAGAGACTAAACAAAACATGCAAGTTCTAACAATCACGTGCACCTCGAAAGGCATAGCAATGAACAGGAGAGGGGCAGACACTTAAAAATTATTTTCCTCAATGTATTCATTAATTGAATAATAACTTTTTTTAATAAGAATCTCTTTTAAAGATCTTATGAATTTATTAATATTTGTTTCGGCTTTTATGTGTTCCGGCAATTTATTATAAATTTTTATTGACATCGAGTAAGGACCTGTACTGTGTAATTTTAATTTAGATTTTGGTTGCAAAAGGTTATTCTTATTTATTTATTTATTTATTTATATATTTGCATAAAACATGGACAGATAAGGATGGTACAATTCTTAAAGCACAACATGTTTGCTATGTGATTGTGATAGCATGCAAATTTACATAAATAGCACATATACAAATGAAATTTTCTAATCATAATACAAAACAATTAGACATATAAAATAATAAATAAACAAAGATTATCAATTCATTAAAAAATATATATCATTTACATTTAACAAATAGGTCTCTAATGTCATAAAATTGATTTTCATTGAGATAAGTCAATAATTTTTTTTAAAATATATTATTATTATTCGATTTGATTTCATTTGGTATTTTATTATATATTCGAATACACATGGTTAAACAGCTTTTGCTATATTTGTTTGATCGCGGTACATCATCTAATACAAGTCTATTTGCATTTCTTTTTAGTCTTATATTCATATCACATGCCTTTGTAAACAGATTATTATGTTTATGTACGAAATTACAAACTTCGTAGATATACAGAGATGGTAGTGGCAACAAACCTAGGCTCCTAAATATTGGTTTGCAGGATTTATCCGGTGCGATTCCAGCAATAGCTCTAATGCATTTCTTTTGTGCAGTAAATAATCTCTGTTTATCTGTACCATTGCCCCATATTACAACACCATAACGTAGTAAAGATTCTATGTAAGCGTGATACGTTAGAAGCAGTTTTTTTGTCTGTAACATTTTTTACTTTATTAAGTGCATAAACAAATTGGTCGATTCTACTGCATAGTTGATGTATGTGACCTCTCCAGCTTAAATCTTGATCGATTATTACTCCTAGGAATTTGGTTTGTGTTACTTCGTTTAATTTGTCGATATTAAGATTAAAATTGTATTTTGTGTGTTTTGATTTATTAAATTGAATGTAAGTTGATTTATTAAGATTAATTTTTAAATTGTTTTTGTCTAGCCATTTAATAATTGTATCAATTGTGTTGTTAATGTCGATTTCATGATTACGTATTGAATTGTTTTGCTTCTTATTAGTGCTTACAATTATTGAAATATCGTCCGCGAATAAAATACATTTATGACTGGTGATTAGAGTTATATCATTTAAATAAAGAAGAAACAATATTGGACCCAGCACGCTGCCTTGAGGAATGCCATGTTTGTTCTCTTTATAAGAAGATGAGAAGGACAGCATTTCCTCTCCTACAATCTTTTTTATTACGACACATTGTCTACGGTTAGCTAAATAGGAAGATATCCACTTTAGTGGAAGTCCTCTGACACCGACCATTTCCAGTTTTCGTAATAGTATGCTGTGCCCAACGAGATCGAAGGCTTTCGATAAATCAAGAAATAATGCTGTGGTTAAAAAATTATTATTTATTTTTGTTAAGATTGAACTAATGAGCTTAAATGTGGCTAATGTTGTAGATTTTTGTTTCTGAAAGCCATATTGGTCATTCTTTATTAAATTGAATTTCTTGCAAAAATCTAGTAATCTTTTGTACATACATTTTTCTAGTATTTTTGATAATATTGGTATTAATGTAATTGGACGATAATTGGTAATATCATTTCTCTTACCCTTTTTAAATAATGGCTTTACAATCGACAATTTTAACGTTTCTGGAAAAGTACCACATGAAAATGACAAGTTAATTAAATATGTTAAAATAGAGACTAATTCATTTACAGACTTCTTAATTATTTTCGTATTAATACTGTCATATCCTTCCGAGTTAGTGTTATTAAGAGATAGGATTTCTTTTTTAACCTCTTCTTCTGTCATGGGCCTAACAAACATTGAGTTAGGTAGTGATTTTTCAATACTAGTATAGCTGTTTGGTTTATTCATTATTGTCAAATTATTAGGGAAATCAGTAAAATAATTATTGAAAATCGAAGCTATGTCAGTAGGATTTTTAATCAGTTCATTATTTATTTTTAAATCCGTAACGCCATGGTCGAAGTTTGAATTTGAGATTGCATTTCTTATCACAGACCATGTAGCTTTACATTTATTTTTGCTTTTGTGTATGAATTTTATAGTAGAATTTCTTTTCGATCTTTGAATACATTTTTTCAAAATCTTTGAATATGTGATGTAACTTTTCTTATTTAATTCTGATTTATTCCTGTAGTATCTATATCGGAGTAATCTTTTAGTTTTACAACTTCTTTTTAAACCTCGACTTATCCAATTGTTTGTAGTATTATTATTATTTATCATTATTCTAATAAGTGGAAAACATAAATTATAAATTAAACATAGAAATTCATGAAATGTATTAAACGCGTTATTTATATCAGTCTGTAAGTATATATCAGACCAAGATATATTCATAAGACATTCCCTAAATTTCCGTATGTTCTCAGCGCAATAGTCTTTTTTGTAAATAAAATATGCCGTGGTCTTTAGGGTTTTTCTTTTTATGGGGATTTCCAGTAGTTGCGCTGTTTCATGGTCAGACAGGTATAGAGGTAGAATGGTAGCCGTTGCGTCTGTGATGTTGCTTAAAATATGGTCTATACAGGAGTTTTTCCGGGTCGGTACCTTAATGTGAATGCTTAGATTGTAGTTGTGACATAGATCTTGAAAAAAATTAGTAATATTTCCCTGTTTTAAAGTATTAATATTAAAGTCACCAGTTACAACTAGCTTAATGTTTGGCTTATGACTGCTAAGTAAGTCATATAAAAGTTTGTCCAGCTTATCTAAGAAAATAGTAGGGTTTGACGAGGGAGTTCTATAAATACATATTACAATCAATCTGTGTACAGGAATTTCAATTCCACAAGCTTCAAATGTATTTGGTGTTGCATAATATTGTAATTTATTAATTTTTTTGTATGTTATATTACGCTGTATCAAAATACAAGTTCCGCCTCTTTGTTTCTCTCTACAAAATGCAGTTGCTAATTCGTAACCTTTTATTTGTAAGTATTTACCGTAACCATCTCGCAAAAACGTTTCAGAGAAACATAGTATATCGGGTTCGTTCTCGGCCTCACGTAACTCATGAAATGTTAATTCTAATAGTTCTTGTTTTGATAAAATACTAGCAATGTTTTGGTGCATGATTTTGAGAGAAATAGATGGCTTTTGCTTTTTGTTCCCGAAAAAACTGATTTCCATCTATTATGGGGAAGTAATAGGGTATGGTACCTTTTTTCGAATCGAAAGTGGATTTTATGGCATTAGTTCCACTGATGGAAGCACTTTGTAACTGCATTTTTGCGAAGTAATAGGGTATTGTGCCTTTCAGGTGTTTTATATTAAATTTAGTTGCTTCCTGAGGCTGTAGTTTATTGCGAATTATTATCTTTTGAAGTTCCTTAATATTTAAATATTTATTATCGTAATCAATACAGTCGATGATATAATTGATTGAATTACACATTTTAAACAAATTGCTATTAATACATTCTACAAAATGACAGTTTTTATAAGCATTACAAGTAATTTTTAACGCATTATTCAATTCATGAATATTCAAATACATATTTTTTAATGGGTTAATAACTATCACAGAATTGTTACTAAATTTATTGAGCAAACTACGCAATTGAGATGTTAATATATTAATATCATAATCATTTTCACCGATACATATTACAATTTTTTCATTTGATGTTAATTCTAAGTTATGACAATTTTTTAAAACATCTGCAGTTAAAGCATACGGTTTCGTTTGTGAGGTAACCAAATATTTTTCGTATGTTGTACGCTCTCGTGACCGTATCAATGCAGCGGCTAAGCCAACACATTGTTGAGTTCCAAAGATCAATATCCTGTTATCACAAGCTTGCTTTTCGGTATCCTTGGAATACCTTTTATCATTAAAATTAGGTGTTGTTAAGGCCTTAGATCTTGTTGAGGTAAGCTCTCCTTCCCAGGCCTGGGTTTGTTTCATGAGTTTCATTATTTCTGTCTGGGATTCTCTTAATTGCTGCTGTAATTCTGCAATTCTCTGATGTAAAGTCGTGATGGTATTACTGTAGTCAAGTTTAATTTTAATTTTATCCGAAGTAGATAATCGGGTAGGTGTAAGTGAACTTTGCATGGTATATCTACTTTCCTTTTTAGAGCTGCGATTTATTCGACTATCATGTAACGGGGACTGGCATAATGACTTCAGCATACTATTTTCTTTATTTAACTTAGTAATTTGTTTGCGTAGGTCACTATTTTCCATTAATGTATTATCCAATTCATTTTGTGAACTAATGAGTTCTGTCCGAAGTTGTTCTATAGTTTCCTTCATTTCTTGTACTGAGATAGAATCTGTTATTGTATAATCCACACTCCTTGATAGTAACTGATCCGGTGTCAGTGGAAATTCATCCGATGTCTGCGTTTCTGTAAGTATGTGAGAGTCGTGTATTTGGGAATTCGTACAAGAAGGCGTTGAAGGAGCCAACTCTGTCATCGTCTTAGGTGTAGTGTTACCGTATAATTTCGGAGAATGCTGTTTCTTTCTCATTGCGACATAAGATAATTCATTGTTGTCAGTGGAGCGTAAATTTGTTTTATTGTCACAAACCTTACAAGTCCATTTTTTCCTTGTATTCGAGTCCTTTAGGCGATATAATTTTTCTGAATATCCAATACAGTCAAACTCATAATTATTTTTACATATTGAACATAAAATTGTATTTCTAGAGTCTACAGTGTTTTTACATTTATAACATGTGACATACACTGACATCCTACGGCTATTTTTTGTACTTTTTGTTTGCGCTTTCATTGACATCGTGATCAGCTAATATATTTAATGATCACAAAAGAAAATTTCGTTCTAGTTCAACAAACTTCCGCTAGATCTCAGCACATAGTCTTAATTCAGTCAATAATTCACATATTATGTTGACCGAATAGTTTAGTTCAACACGATTATACTAGGTGTCGTTAGTCGTAGGTATGCCGTATAAATAACAACAGCTGATTGGTCAGCTGAGTGTTGTTTACTTTAACCTGAGATATAACGGTTATATTGAACCTAAACAAAAACAAAAAAATTATACTAGTTTTAATAATAGATTGAACTTAGTACATACATAATACATAAACACTCACGCCTGTCACCCAGAGGGGTAGGCAGAGACTACAGACTTCCATTTAGCACGATCCTGACATACCTTTCTCGCCTCTTCCACATTCATATACCTACGCATACATGCTCGTCGGTTAAGGGTACTCTTAATTTGGCCCATTTTTAGTATATCGCCAATTTGGTCGACAAACTTCCGCCTAGGACGTCCCTTTCCGACTCTTCCATTCACTTCTGCAACATATATTTGCTTTGTCAGTCTTTCCGCATTCATTCTTTCTACATGACCAAACCACCGAAGCATTCCTTTCTTAATCCTGGTCACCGCATCATCTTGCAAACCACACTCTTCTTTTATCACACAGTTTCTCACCCTGTCACTCAGATTCAGCCCTAACATACTCCTTAGCGACCGCATTTCTACCGCATTTATTCTACTCTCGTGCTTCTTCTGCCACACCCAACTTTCACTACCATACGTTAAAGTAGGGACTAATACAGCACTGTGAATTGCCATACGTGCCTTTTTTGACACATTCTGACTTTTCACAATAGAGTGTAGAGCCCCATTTACTTTATTATTGAACTTAGTATTTAGTCTTATTTTATTACTCACTTGATATATCTAGATTATACTGCTGCCACTTATTTTTTTGCTAACATCATTAAAACTAACCTCGATAAACACTCGTATGTAACACAAATTTTAGTCAAAAACCTTTAATAGTTCACCAAGATAACATTTGTGCACAATCATAACGTACTATTACTTTGATATATGAAGTCTGAGACGGTAAAGTAGCCAAATTACACTTTTTATTCAATTTTAATACGGGAGCCAATGTGAATACGGTCACTATGTAGGGTAGACTTATATAGACTTATAGCGAGGTACGTTGTGTCGGGGCGCGTCTATGATTTTGGTGTAAAAACTTGGGTGCCTTTTTACAAATTTACATATTTCTAATATATATAGGCACGGTAATGTTAAAATTTTGAGACTTTGAAAGTGAGGTTTGCAACTTTCTCCCTGCTTGATACTTGCAAGTACGCGTATACATTTTTTTTGTAAAATAAAAAGGAATACGAATACGCGTAGAGGGCGCGACACGTTACGCATTAGCTCCGCGGAAAAATATTCAAATAAATAGTATTTCTTCAATATTCTTTATCATAGCATTAAAAAATTATAAAGACAGACAAAATTATCAGTGAATATTGTTATCTCGGTATTTTATTCATAAAAAAGGAAATAAAAAACGAAATTCAGTATAGTGGTGTGTGAAACCCAAAAAAGTGCTGTTTATTTGTGAACTATGAACAATAAAGTTAATAAAAACAACCGCAAAAAAATTACCGGTGTGAACTTTTCAAAGTGAACAACCAATATTTAAATAGAATCGGTTTCTTGAAGTGAAATTAGTGTACATAAATTCAAATAATCAACAAAAATAATGAAGGTACTTTGCCAGCTAATAAACGGACTTTGAACCAAGAAGTACCCGAAGTCACCTTGCTATTTACTTAACAACTACTTGCTTACTTTCGCCACTGTAAGTGAATCGCTTACAGCGTTGTGGCCAGTAACGGACTGCTTTTATAGAGCTGAGGAGGTTATTTATATGCAGTCAAGAGATGAACAACCATTTTTATTTTCTTTCTGACTATCTATTCGAGTTAGTCTTCGGAATGGCTGAGTCAACTCAGGGCTTCCCCATAGAGGCTGTGCACAAATTGCACAGCAGCAGATGCGAAAGGTTTAACCTTGCCCTCCTTGTTCTCACCAATGTGCCGGAGGCGAAGGCCATCTTCCGCGAGGTACGCACTGTGTGCGGCCTGTCGCGCGTAAAGGTTGAAGCCCCACACCGGCGCGGTTACCCAGCGCAGTGCCACCGCTGCCAACTCTATGGGCACGCGGCAGCCAACTGCTCAGCTCCACCCAGGTGCGTTAAGTGCCTAGAACCTCATCACTCGAAAGAGTGCCCCCGGCCCAAAAACGCCGAATCCCCACCCTCATGTGTCCTTTGCGGACAAACAGGCCATCCGGCCAATTTTAGAGGTTGCCCTCGCGCTCCTCGCCCACCTCCGAGCCGCAAAGCTCCACCCCAGGTCAATGACCGAACCTTCCCGGCTCTTGTAAGTCGCAAGCCCAGCCAGGGCCAACCCCTACCTCAGCCCCCTCAGGGCTCACCTCAGCCCACACAGGGCATCTACCGGCCCCCACAGGGCCCCTATCGGCCACCTCAGGGCAATCCTCGGCCCCTTATGAGGCTTCCATTCTCTTAGCCTGCGCCGCTTCCAATAAACCCCTGGTTCCAAAAGGAATCAAATATCCCGCGGCACTCCGCCGACCCACAAAAACAGACAGATTCCGTAGTAGAATCTCTAAACCTAGTGTATAACACTCTCAATAGGATCAATTTAGATGAAATCTTTATCCTTGCGCGTAAACTGCGCACAGCTCAGTCCCCTCAGGACCGTCTCCTTGCTCTTACTGAGCACATCAACCTTCTAAGGTCTTTGTAAATAAACTATGCCGGAGCCCTCTGCTCCCGCAATATCTCACGGTCGTATCAAACCAAAGGGTTTGTCGCTTGTTTCATTCAATATCCGCGGTCTGCGAAATAACCTCCCAGAGCTTAGGCTATTTCTTCGAGATCGCGAAGCCGATCGACTCCTCCTACAGGAGACCCATCTCAGCCCCAAGGACTCTAAAGGCCTTTGTTAGCGACACGCTCATTTGTAATTAAGAATATGTATAGGAATCGAATTTACTCTGTATTTTATCTGTGTGTGTATCGAATGTACTTACCTAGTTATAAGATTTTATGTGACGCGGACCCAGCGACATGCTTGTCTTTGCGGCCTCCGCGAGTCTGCCACCATCCGCGAGTCGATGCGCACGCCCTAATATTGTGTTAGCGCACAGACCTTTGTTAAGTCGCCATTTTGTAATAAAACAAGTACATTCATTGTCCGCGATTTATTTCGACAACCACCAGCACCATCCTGCAGCATCATAAGATCTACAAAGTGGTACTTCGAGCAGGATCTGATGTTCCAAACTCCACCAGTAAGAACGCGTCGAGCAAAAAAGCTGCAGGAGCAGCGTGATTTGCTGGAACAAAAAGAAGTCGCAGACAATGCTCAAGCTGCAACTGTGGTTTCTAAGGAGAAACCCAAAGTCCCACAACGGTTATTTTCCGACGAACCGGGTAGTAGCATAAAATCGGAACCGCTGCCCCACGGCCACGTGGCAAAACCTTAAAAGCCAGTTACATCGTGCAGCAGCAAATGTTCTCGAAAATCTACGAGCATGTCTCAAAAATCGAAGGAAGCGAAGAAAAAGCAGTTGTTGCTTGAAGCGGCTCAACAGAAGGCAAAGATTCAAATTGAGCTCATCGACAGGAACCTGGACGCCCAATTGGCAGCACTCAGCGACGAGGAAGAACAAATAGGATACAGTTCACAAATCGATAGAAACGAGCTTCCTCGAAGTGAGCTAGAGGAATGGGTGGCCCACCAAAGTACCCACAAGGAACCCACAATCGAGCAGCAAGCCCCCGAGAAAGGAATTTATACGGGCGAGCTGAATCGGCGAGTACATTCATCCCGCGTCACACACGTGGCCGGCCCGCTGCCCGGCGCAGTGCCGCCGCCACTCGACGACACCGTGACTGTGCTAAATACAGCCGTCCACATGTTGGCTAGTACTTTGAAGGATATTTCGGTTAACTGTGCAAACAACGTGCCTCAAGCTAGTTTGCTCAGCCGTATGAGTACACCGAAAGACTTACCTGAGTTTTCAGGTGACCAATTGGATTGGCTTCTATTCAAGCAAGCATACGACGAATCAACGGCGTTATGTCAATTTACACCTAAAGAAAACCTTTGGAGGCTCAGAAAGTATCTACGAGGGCAGGCGAAGGACGCAGTCGCCGCGTTGTTTATTAGCGCCACGTCGCCAGATAAAGTCATCAAGACGTTGGAGCTACGGTTTGGTAACCCTGACTGCATCATTTCGAGCCTCTGCAACAGGAATATCATAAAGACATCGTTCCGTTTGCTGTGAAAGTACAAAATGTCGTGGAAGCAGTACGAGCAGTCGGACGTGAGGAGTACCTGCAAGGCGTCAACATCGCTTCGATAATTCTGTCCAAACTGCCTACAGTGCTTATTTCAAAGTGGTCAGATTATAGTTTTAAAATAATCACCGAAGGAAAATTACCCAGGTTAGTAATTTTATCTGATTTTTTAAATGAAGAGGCCGTTAAGATTTCGACCACTGCAAGCATTTTTACGACCGTGCGAAGCGATCACGGTACGAAAAATAAAACTAGTATATCTCCACGCACACAGACCGTGTTAGTACAAGGCGAAGAACGTAGCGCTAATTGTTTGTTTTGCCGCACCGCAGTACACAACCTCACCGATTGCAAACAATTTAAGAAAGCACTACGTAAAGTTCGATGGCAATATGTGAAGAAACACGGTCTATGTTATAAGTGTTTAATATCAAAACATGATCGTAAAACCTGCGCAGCACCTGTGTGCAATAAAGACGGCTGCAAAGAAGAACATCATCGCCTTCTGCATTATTCTACGAGTAATCAACGTGAGATCGCCACCAGCGATAAGCATGATTCATCGACTATAGCTCCGGCGAACGCAAGTGGTATGCCACGAACCGAGCCCACGGTAGCTTCAGAGACAATAACGCATATTAACGCGAGTGAGCATAAAGTGCTGTTAAAAGTGTTGCCTATTCGTGTGCATGGGCCGACCGGTATAGTGAACGCCACCGCGCTTCTTGATGACGGATCAAGTGTGTCGCTTATAAGCGCAGACCTCGCTGCGCGCGTCGGTTTGCGCGGCCGTAGTGAAACATTAACAGTGCGCGGAGCGTGGACTGATAACAAACTAGTTTGTAAGTCTATAGTTATGAATGTAAACATAGCTGGTAGTAATGATGAAAAGTTATATAACATAAGAATGCGTTGTGTAAAGGAATTATGTTTGCCTACTCAAAACTTATCTATTATTGATTGTAATAATTATCCTTACCTAATTAGCATTAAAGATAAATTATGTACCTCTAACTCAAAGCCTGAATTACTGATAGGACAGGATAATTATCATTTGTTAGTACCTTTAAAAATTAAGCTAGGTAAAGTAAATGAGCCGTCCGCTACACTTACCCCCCTCGGATGGTGCGTGCACGGTAAAGCGCGCATGTCGCGGAGCGGCGCCCGTTCCTCCGCAGCCGGCCGTCACACCTGCAGCGCTGAAGCAGCGCTAAGCATCACGGAGGTTGAGGAGGTAAGTGCCACTTCACAGGATGACAGCTTGCTGCAAGAAATCCATGATGAAGTCCGACGCTCGTTTGCCTTGGACGCCATGGGTGTGTCTGCTAAGCCGCGACAGAATGCTGATGACGTGCGTGCCATCGCCCAGCTGGAGCGATCCGCCGTGCTCATTAACGGACGCTGGCATGTTGGCTTACCTTGGAGGGATGCAGATCGTAGAATGCCAGACTCCTACCCTAATGCACTGAAAAGGATGAAAGGTATTGAAAGGAAAATGGATAAGGATGCAGATTTTGCTAAAAGGTACGAGGAACGTGTTAATCATTTGCTAATCAATGATTATGCACGTGAACTGATGGAAACTGACGTCACATCGAACACGTGGTACTTACCACATTTTGCTGTTGACAACCCCAATAAAAGCAAGCTTCGGCTGGTCTTTGACGCTGCTGGTAAGGTAAATGGTTCTTGCCTTAATGACTATTTACTCACTGGGCCCGATCTACTGTCATCACTTCTTGGTATTATGCTGCGCTTCAGGGAGAGAAAAGTTGCAGTAGCAGGTGACATAAAGGACATGTTCCTAAGGGTCAAGGTCCACGCTGAAGATCAGCACGCTCTAAGGTTTTTATGGAGGAGCAGCCCTACGGAAAGAATCAAAACGTATGTTATGACTTCTTTAATTTTCGGAGCTAACTGCTCACCCTTTATTGCTCAGTTCATTAAAAATAAGAACGCCCGGCAATATGAATCATCGTTGCCAGCCGCAGTAAATGCGATCTGTCAATCTCACTACATGGACGACTATATTGACAGTTTGCCGGACGAAGCCACGGCGAGTGAGCTAGTTAAAAATATTAGCGATATTCACAGGAATGGCGGTTTCGAAATTCGAAACTGGACGAGTAACAGCGTTGCAGTTTTAGACAGCGTACCGAAAGAGACTTTGGGCCCGAGTGCAGTAAAGTTTAAAGTCGGACAGCAGTATGGAGGTGAGCGAACACTTGGACTTATTTGGTTTCCGGCAGAAGATAAGCTTGGTTTTGACGTGTCCCTAAAGCGTATCCCGCAGAACATTATTCAGGGTGATGAACGACCTACGAAGCGACTTATGTTGAGGGTAATAATGTCAATTTTTGATGTCCTAGGCTTTCTAGCTCCCTTCACAATTCAAGGTAAAATTATGCTTCAAGACACCTGGCGTTTAAATATTGCATGGGACGATTATGTTCCCGACAGTATTTACGACAGGTGGAAGAAATGGATTAACCTACTTAAAGTTATAGATAATATTCGCATTCCTAGATGCCACGCGATGATTGAATGTTATCGGAATGGGATAGCAGATGCAACGTCGCCCCCCTCAGCCACCCCGCTCGCATCTACCAGTGCTACGCGACCTTCTACTACGGGCTACGACATTGTAGCAGCCACTAGTAGTGCTACGAATTTGGACACGGGTCAGCCAGGGTATGTAAACCTACAATTACACATATTTAGCGACGCATCTACAAAAGCATTATGTGCGGTAGCATATTGGCGTTGGGAAACAATGGGTAAAATCAATGTTTCTTTTATCGTGAGTAAATGCAGAGTGGTACCCGTTAAACCAATGACAGTACCTAGTGTAACGATCCCCCCCCTCTCTATATAATAATAAAAATTTTATAATATTAAAAATATCCCCTTTTTAATAACATTATATATGTGACCAGGATTAATAAACTATGTTTAGATCTTTCTAAATGATCTCTCTAAAGGTTTAATAATAGGCCGTTTGTAATCTTTTGGCGTGATCGTCTTAGTTAGGACCCTTATTTACGTTGTGTTTGTTTAGTAACTTAGTTCTTTTAGGTGTCGTTTGGAAGAATGAATATTCACTAGAGCAATTGAAAGCTGTTGGTAGTGCCTTATAAGCTAAGTGAACCCCGTTCACGAAGACAGGGCTCGAGAAAGGTTAAGAACATAAAACGTCCCTATTCCACTTGTATCAGGTTTACATTATTAATTTATTATTATTTATCCCTTCCCGCTTGGAAAAGGCTCACAATATATTTATACAAAATACCCGATACAAGGGCTTCGCTCTCCTACATTTATTAAAAAAAATGTAGGGGAGGTACACGGCCCCACACACGCCGTGCACGGTGAGTGCCAACCATTTTGATGCACTCCCCCCGACGGGAATGCTAATTCGGAAACTGGACCGTAGTCCACAGCAAAATAACTGGCGAACCAGTAAAAGAGGCTTGGCCCCTTGTTAGTGCGTAAGCACAAACATCGACCGAAGTCGCGCATGTCAATGCGTGTAAACGCCATACAGAATACGAACGAATCCAGCCACAGTGAATGTACGTCACACGGTTTAGGCAAATAGGCACACTGGCCGTAAACCCTCCGTGAGCGCCACCACCTGCCAGACCGCCGCTCCTGCAGACGTGATGTAAGTGTATGGCATTACCACCAATTGCATGATCAGCACGGCTACTAGCCGCAGAGCGTGTCATGAGACTACTGCTCACCTCAAGGGAATGGGGTCCCACGTTGTGCGGCTTTCGGCCGCAGCCTTGAGAGTCTCCTCAGATCCTCCCGCCAGCTACCACCCGCATGAGGTCGACACATATGCTCCACCAACCAATACAACGGCAGATATAGCCAAAAGGCAGTTATAAGATAAGAGTAATAATTCGCCATCAGAAAGGGTTTGTGTCACTGACGTTGAGTAAATGCATTTTCGATCATGTTTGTCTCACCCACCAACAAGTTGCCTTCAATCATTCAAAGGTGGGAAAGTTACAGAGATATAATATTATGTTGTTATATAAAACATCGTGGAGGGCAAACAGTCTGCAGCCCCGCAATGAAGGGACCCGACTTGGGCAAAGCTACTTAGGTGTGAGTCAAACCAAGACGCAGAGAGCGCCATTGAGAATAGCGTCCCACCAAACAACCATCGCAAAGACGCAATGCTGCAGAACGCAACAAGCATCAATACGACTATCGTCGGGCTTACACCATTCCAAGGTCCCCCATACATCCCAGCAGACATCACCACCCGTATACCTCCATCGACCAGAACCACAAAGAGCGTCGAATCAGGCGCAGCACACCCGTAGATCCATCACAAGACGCAATACCGCCAGTAGCAGTAAGCATCAATGCAACTATCATACGGATGGCGCCCCCTCACAACACACCCAACATGATCCCTATCGACTTTGGTAACAAAGTTGGTATTGTTGTTATATTAAAAATATCACCAACGTATCATAGTAGCACGCTACTAAGACGCCAATGAACAAAACTCCACGTATCATAGCGCTAATGCACTAAGACATGAAGCTGAGTATGCCTGTTACACTTAAAAGTGCTACCAAACACACTCAACATCCCCATCCGAAAGATAGACGACGCATCGCTATGCGCTACGACGCCGCCAACAAACGGTATGGGTGTGCGATGTCCACGGGAAAGCCGTATTGCTACAACAAACCCGCTTACCACCGACACTAAGATGTTAATTGTACACCTCCATCGACCAGAACAACAGGAATGCGTCGAATCAGGCGCAGCACACCCGCAGATCCATCACAAGACGCAATACCGCAAGTAGCAGTAAGCATCAATGCAACTATCATACGGCCGGCGCACCCTCACAACACACCCACATGACTCCTATCGACTTTGGCAACAAAAGTTAGTATTGTTGTTATATAAAAATATCACCAACGTATCATAGTAGCACGCTACTGAGACGTCAATGAACAAAACTCCACGTATCATAGCGCTAATGCACTAAGACATGAAGCTGAGTATGCCTGTTACACTTAAAAGTGCTACCAAACACACTCATCATCCCCATCCGAAAGATAGACGACACATCGCTATGCGCAACGACGTCACCCACAAACGGTATGGGTGTGCGATGTCCACGGGAAAGCCGTATTGCTACAACAAACCCGCTTACCACCAGCACTAAGATGTTAATTGTATACCTCCATCGACCAGAACCACAAGAATGCGTCGAATCAGGCGCAGCACACCCGCAGATCCATCACAAGACGCAATACCGCAAGTAGCAGTAAGCATCAATGCAATTATCATACGGGCGGCGCACCCTCACAACACACCCACATGACTCCTATCGACTTTGGCAACAAAGTTAGTATTGTTGTTATATAAAAAATATCACTAACGTATCATAGTAGCACGCTACTAAGACGTCAATGAACAAAACTCCACGTATCATAGCGCTAATGCACTAAGACATGAAGTTGAGTATGCCTGTTACACTTAAAAGTGCTACCAAACACACTCATCATCCCAATCCGAAATATAGACGACGCTTCGCTATGCGCTACTACGCCGCCCACAAACGGTATGGGTGTGCGATGTCCACGGGAAAGCCGTATTGCTACAACAAACCCGCTACCACCGACACTAAGATGATATGTCTAGGACACATCGGTTAGCGAGTCCAAGTTTACCTCGGACCAATTGCTCGTGAAGCAGCACACACGCCACCATAATATTCCTTTTCAAGTCCCTAATAAGGACTAGTCATTTTGCTACAGTACTAGGAGCAGTCAGTCACCCGACCACCCCATACAATGCTTATGCATCAAGGAGACCTCCTATAATATTGCTTTTGTATCATAGACCTTACTTTCATAAGTCATTCATATATAGGATTCGAACCCACGACCCTACTATTGTAATGCATATTAATCATAGAGACCTTCTATAGTATTGCTTTTGAATCATAGACCTTACTTTCATAAGTCATTCCTATATAGGATTCGAACCCACGACCCTACTATTGTAATGCATATTAATCATAGAGACCTTCTATAGTATTGCTTTTGAATCATAGACCTTACTTTCATAAGTCATTCCTATATAGGATTCGAACCCACGACCCTACTATTGTAATGCATATTAATCATAGAGACCTTCTATAGTATTGCTTTTGAATCATAGACCTTGCTTTCATAAGTCATTCATATATAGGGTTCGAACCCACGACCCTACTATTGTAATGCATATTCATCATGGAGACCTTCTATAGTATTGCTTTTGAATCATAGACCTTGCTTTCATAAGTCGTTCATATATAGGGTTCGAACCCACGACCCTACTATTGTAATGCAAATTCATCATGGAGACCTTCTATAGTATTGCTTTTGTATCATTGAGTTTAATATCATAAGTCCCTAATATAGGACTAGTCATAATGCTACAGTACTTCAGGCAGTCAGGCTCCCGACCACCCCATATATATGTACAACTGCAGGTATGTATCTCCGGCACCTCATCCATACAAGACGTCTATACGTGAACACCTTCCATAACTTAGGAAAATTTTCTTTAATACATGAACTCGTTCAACAACTTAGAAAAATTCATCTATACGTGAACTCCTTCCACAACTTAGAAAAATTTTCTTTTATACACGAACACCTCCCATGACTTTAACAATTTTTAACAAATTTTCTAATTATCTTATAAATGTTATTTAACTTAATTTTATAATATTTTTTGACTTGTATTTCTATTATTTATCTTATTTTAAATATTTTTACAAGTTTTTATAATAAATTTACTTATTACAAGAAACAATAATTTTGCCTTTAATTTGCTATGTTATTGGGATAATGTCTAAAATATATTAACTTTATGTTTATTAATTTGACTTAATTGCTTAATATATATCTTTTAAGACTATTTTTGACGCCCCTTTATATTGAATTTAATTATTAATAATAATATTGAGCCGTCACACTAGGTATGAACTTCAAGCAGCATTGTTGGCTGCAAGGTTAGCAAACACTATTGGGAAGGAACATAGAATATCTCCAGTGCGTCGGTACTTTTGGTGCGACTCCACTACGGTTTTACACTGGATTCGTAACAATACCCGAACTTATAAAACGTTCGAAGCAAACCGTCTTGGGGAGATCGACGAATTGACGCGCATTGACGAATGGAGATATGTTCCTACAAAGCTTAACGTAGCTGATTTGGCTACAAGGGAAGCCTTTGACCCTACCTTGTTCTCTGAGTGGATCACTGGCCCAGGTTTCCTGTACCTTGATGTTCCGGAATGGCCGAAAGATGTCATCCAGCCGGACACGAACGAAGTGGGCGCGGAAATTACAGCCGTTGTACAGGTAATCCCTGCTAACTTACCGGTACCGGACCCGATGCGGTTTTCTTCTTGGCTGCGCCTGCTTAGAGCAACAGCCGCCGTTTTAAAATTCGTTGACAAATTAAAAGGTATAACTGTCATTGATTACACCGTGGAGATGATGGAGCGAGCAGAGCGGCTGCTATTAAGACACGCACAGGCAGAATCATTCGCTGACGACTTCGAATCGATACGAAAAGGTAAGTCTTTAGTTAAAACTAGTCGGTTACTTACTCTCTCACCGTTCTTGGATGAACATGGCTTGCTTCGTGTGGGCGGTCATATCGATGCTGCTGCAAATGTCACTATGGAGGTAAAGAGACCTGTAATATTGGACGGGCGACACCCTGTGGCTAGACTTATTGTTCGGCACTACCACATAAAGGCAGCTCACGGCAACCAAGAAACAGTAGTAAATCAACTGAGGGAAAAATACTGGTTAATACGACTTAGACCTACCGTAAGGACTGTGGTGTCGCAGTGTATGGTGTGCCGAATTAATAAGTGTAAGCCGCAGGTTCCTCGTATGGGTGACTTACCTCAGGCTCGCGTGGCTCATCATCAGCGCCCCTTTTCATACTGCGGGTTGGAACTGTTTGGACCGATGGAGGTCACAGTAGGCAGACGCAGGGAAAAGAGGTACGGTGTCCTTTTCACATGCTTGACATTGCGCGCAATCCACATTGAGACCGTTGCATCCCTGACGACAGATTCTCTAATCATGGCACTGCGTCGGATGGCAGCGAGGCGTGGCTGGCCACGTCACTTGTACTCAGACAATGGCACCAATCTTAGAGGCGCTAACAAGGAACTTCAACGGTCTATGCAGGACCTCGACCGAGAGGGTCTAAGTAACGTAGGTGTCAACAATGGGATGGATTGGACTTTCATCCCTCCCGCCAGTCCCCATTGGGGTGGGGCGTGGGAGCGAATGATCCGCAGCATCAAGGCATCGCTTAAAGTTGTCTTAAATGAACGGGCACCAAGGGACGAAGTGTTGTGCACACTACTAGCGGAAGTGGAAAATATAGTGAATAGTCGTCCTTTGATGCACGTTTCAGTCGCACCAGATGGAGTAGAAACCCTCACTCCAAGCCATTTTCTTCTAGGTACATCATCCAACTTACCTGTGATTGGATCGTTTGACAGTTCCGACCTGTATCTCCGTAGACATTGGCGCACAAGTCAACGATTGGCGGACATGTTTTGGCACAGGTGGGTAAAGGAAATTTTACCTGAACTTATACCTAGGCGAAAGTGGCACGTGGAGCAGAAGCCACTGCAAGTTGGCGACCTGGTCTTAGTTGTGGACCCGAATTCTCCCCGCAACTCGTGGCCAAAGGGACTCATTACAGAAGTGTTTCCCGGCAAGGATGGCCGTATCAGATTAGTGGAGGTGAAGGTTGGCTCAAGGACCTGGCGTCAGTCCGCGGCACGCGTCGCTCCTATATCATTGAGTGATGAGTGCTGTGACAGCACTGGGGTGGGGAATGTTAGCGACACGCTCATTTGTAATTAAGAATATGTATAGGAATCGAATTTACTCTGTATTTTATCTGTGTGTGTATCGAATGTACTTACCTAGTTATAAGATTTTATGTGACGCGGACCCAGCGACATGCTTGTCTTTGCGGCCTCCGCTAGTCTGCCACCATCCGCGAGTCGATGCGCACGCCCTAATATTGTGTTAGCGCACAGACCTTTGTTAAGTCGCCATTTTGTAATAAAACAAGTACATTCATTGTCCGCGATTTATTTCGACAACCACCAGCACCATCCTGCAGCATCATAAGATCTACAGCCTTTACCTACGCTCCTGATGTGCTAGATTTTGCTCTAGTTAAAGGAGTCTCCCTTAACCTTAGAGCAATCGAGTCTCTCGATGATCTAGGATCTGACCACCGTCCTGTATCCCTCCTTCTTGGCCATCAGCCATCTCCAACTCCCACTTCCAAAACCTACACCAACTGGAAGGGCTTCAAGAAGTCTCTAGCCTCGGCTATAGACTCTCCGGACCCTCCCATAACCCTTTCTTCTGACGCCCTCGACAGTACGGTGAAAATAGACACCGCGGTCGAAAATCTCACCTCACTTATAACATCCTCTCTTAAAGAGAATGAAAAAGTTGTCCCGGTTGCTAAAACTAGTCTTCCCCTAGATATTAGCAACCTGTTAAAAGCCAAAAAAGCTGCCCTCCGTAGAGCTGCACGCTATCCCACTCCCGAATATAGACTCGCGGCCCACCGCCTTCAACGCAAACTGCGTTACCGCCTCCAAGATTACAGAGACCACGAAAAGGGCAATCTCATGGAGAAAATCTCTCCCTCCCACACAGCGTACTACCGGATAACGCATACTCCCCCTCTGTCTCGTCCCGACGGTTCCATTGCCTTCGAGGACGAAGAAAAGGCTGAGTGCTTCGCTGACAGCGTCGCCGCTCAATGCTCTCCTAGCTCACAACTCACTGACCCCTTACACATCCAACTAGTGGAGGACGAGGTCCGACGCAGGAACTCGCCCCCTACCGCCTCTGACCCTATCACTGTGTCCAAAGATGAGATTTCATCTACCATCAAAGGACTTAAGCCCAAAAAAGCACCGGGTGCGGATGGTATCTCCAACCAAGCCCTCAAACACTTACCGGAGCAGGTAATCGCCTTACTGGCCATTATCTTTAACGCCTGCTTCGAATTCAGTTACTTTCCCACCTCTTGGAAGGCAGGAGGAAAGAGGCAACTGTCATTGGCATTCCCAAGCCAGGCAAACCTCACCACCTCCCCTCCAATCACCGTCCCATCAGCCTCCTCAAGGCCATGGGCAAACTTTTCGAACGAGTTATTCTCGTGCGTTTGAGGCGCCATTTTTTTCCCACAGACGGTGACCCTCATGTCATCCCACAACAATTCGGGTTTCGAGCCAAACACACGTGCCCCCAGCAAGTTCACCGCATAGTGGAATACATCCTCAGCGGTTTTTATCCTCGCCGTCAAAAAACCATCGCGGTCTTCTTTGACATTGCCAAGGCATTCGACAGAGTCTGGCATGAGGGCCTTATCTACAAACTGTACGACTTAGGCCTCCCGGCCCCCTCGTTCGCCTTGTAGCCTCCTATCTGAAGGATCATACCTTTCGTTTTAGACACGAAGGCACGCTATCCTCTACTCGTCAAATAAAAGCCGGTGTCCCTCAAGGCTCTGTGCTTGCTCCCCTCCTATACATACTATTCACCAACGACATCCCTATCCCGTCGAATGGTGTTAAACTAGCCCTCTTTGCAGATGACACAGCCCTTTACTCTAAAGGCAACTCACTACCACAGATTCGTAACAAGATCCAAAAGTCAGTAAGCGACTTAGGAGCTTGGTTCCAAAAATGGCGTATCGACGGAAACCCGGAGAAAAGCTCCGCCGTTTGCTTCGAATATAAACGACGTCGTCTCACCACCACTCCGCCAATCAGGATGTTAGGAACCCCTGTCCAATGGCAAACTAAAGCCAAATACCTAGGCGTCACCCTTGATGCAAGGCTCACTTTCGAGCCCCATACCAAGGTTACTCGCACCGCACGTTTTTACATGGGTAGGCTCAACAGCATGTTGGGCAGACACAGTAAAATGTCTCTCCGCAACAAGCGAACCCTATATAATGTCTGCATACGACCTATCATGACCTACGCGGCCCCCATTTTCGCACATGCTAAGCCCAAAGCTATAAATGAACTTCAAATAGTTCGAAATCTATT
Organism: Parnassius smintheus behrii; assembly: GCA_036936625.1. NCBI lineage: Eukaryota > Metazoa > Arthropoda > Insecta > Lepidoptera > Papilionidae > Parnassius > Parnassius smintheus. The sequence goes on along the minus strand of JAUPFT010000029.1, from coordinate 26,708,532 downwards.
CTGTCGTAGGGCCACTAACTCGCCCTATTATGTCCGTAATGCCGACCTACATCGAGACTTAGAGCTCCCAACAATCCAGCAGTTCCTTAAATCTCTCTCTGAGAGATTTTTCAAAGCCTCAGAGTCCCACCCAAATCATCTCATTCGTGAGACAGCTGCCCATGCAGCCCCTATCCACACTCGCTATAGTGTGCGCAGACCGAGAAACTCTCTCTCGGACCCCCCCAACAAGCTTTCGGCTGACCTGAACTGCCTCCTGGCGGCTCAGGCCGAGCTTACATAACACATCCCTTAATCTGCCTTAGTTAGGCACTCTTCTAAGCGGCTTTTCACCGCTTGCGCCCTCCTTTCTGCCAAGGAGGGTCGCGTTCGTATACGGCTTAGAGATCTCTAGTCAGATCGTTAAGCCAATTCCTAAAAGGTTGGGTTTAGTGGGTAAAAGTCACCACATAACCACGCAGCCGGCTGCGTGGTATGCTATGAGCATTCCCAACCGCCCTCCCCCGCTTTCCGGAGGGTTGCCCATATTTGCTTCGGGCGCAAAATAAAAAAAACGGCAGATATTACACTTTGCATCTTCGATCGACAATACCAACTAGATAACGGGTCACGTACAAAATCATAGCTAAATACTGTCCGCATGAATATATACTTATACAGCTACATTTGTTTACTAAAGAAATGAGACAGAAATTAAAATAGTTTTAAGTTCAACCTAATTACAACCGTCGCATCTACTGATAAAGTCACAAATATTACGATCATTAGTTCATTAGTCACAAAAAAAGACATAGGTTAAATAACATTTTGTGTGAAATCAGCCTTAAGCTATAACAAATAAAGTACTTTTTCCCGTTTATGCCTTGCGAGCTACGTCGTTCTGTTATGTTTCTGTTTTCTTCTTCGAATTTGGCCCAGGAAGTATTGAGTCGCATTGAACACAAAAATAATTTATAATATGATCATAAGTTTAATTAAAATTATTTTATGTTTTGGGCATTTATGATCTTTGGTATACATACTTTCAGTCAAAAAATAAAATATAGTATGTAGTATACCGATTGCATTTAATTAACTAATTCAAGATGCGCAGCACGGGTTCCGTCGCGGACGCAGCACGGACACTGCGCTTGCGCAGTTCACCGACTATATCAACAACAATCTCAATGAGGGTAAGTTTGTCGCTGCTCTTTTTATTGATTATAAAAAGGCATTCGACACCCTGGAACACGAGGTACTACTGCGTGCGATGGATGAATGTGGTATCAGAGGTCCCATCAACCAATGGTTTAAATGCTATTTGCAAAATAGATCCTTATGTACATTGGTAGACTGAGTAACAGGGGACGATATAAGCGTGAGTCTTGGAGTACCAACCGGATCGGTTTTCGGTCCAGTTGGGTACATTATGCATGTTAATAGTGTCATTAATGTAATAAAGCATTGTAAAACGGTTATGTATGCAGACGACATGTGCCTAATGTACTCAACCAACAACATGAGTGATGCACAAAAATACATACAGGAGGACTTCAGAAACATAATTAAATGGGCACATGATAACGGTATAATTATAAAATTATCCAAAACAAGGGCTATGTATATAAGTTCACCCCACAGTAACGTCTTTAAGCAAGGTAAATTAAACATAAATATAATTGGTCATACAAACGAGTGTCTACACCTCAATAAAGCTGGCTGCCAGTGCACAAACATAGATGTAGTAGATAAATACCGATACTTAGGCCTAACAGTAGATAGTAATATGAACTGGAAACTGCACGTCAATGGTGTATGTAATAAATTGCAACCAATACTGGGTAGATTCTTTCACTTAAGCAATTTCATGAATCGAAAAGTCTTGTACGTACTGTATTATGCACTGGCTGACTCGGTAATCAATTATGGATTGAGCAGTTATGGGCTAACATTCAAAACACAGTTAGATCGTATAAAACATTTACAGATTAGAATACTTAAGTATTTAGTAAGTAAAAAAGTAAAATTACAGTGTAAAAAAAATTATGACAAATTATTTAATATATGTATGTAAAATACTTCCAGTGCATCAAAAGGTAGATTCCCTAATTGCTTTAGAACAATATAAAATAAATAAAAAGTTGAGAAGGGTAAATATGTGATACCACATATAAGAAACTATTATGGTAAGAGCACTAGGCAATATTTAACTCCGCTAATATATAATAGAATAGATTTTATAAGAGATACGTCCAAAGACATAAGCACAGTAACATTAAAGAAAAGACTGAAAAATACATTCCTATGAAAAGTATAAGGTACTACCTATAATAAGTAGTAATTAAAGATAGAGATATTTATTGTAATAAATATACCTAAGATAAGTATGTATGTAACAAAAAATACATATTAATGTATAACAAAAGAGCGCCATTATCGCCAACAAACTGTTGCACAGTTTGGCGATGTTTATTATTATTTTAAATCTGTGTAAGTATTTTATATTAATAAAGATTTAAAAAAATATATCTATTTGAGTTTTTGTATGTATTTATGTTCGTAGTATGTATTTATTTCCCGTTAAGTGCGTTATCAGAATCAGTATTCAAACGTATAGAAATAACTTTACTTCAGAAAACTCGACATAAAAATAATCAAATTAAATTTTAATTAAATAATATTTGTAAATTTTATGTGGATTGATTACCTCTGCCTGGAATATCGACACCGGCGGGTGGCGGCCGGCGTTGACGTACATCAAAGACGGGGCGCGCGCGCGCGCGCGTCTTTACTACACTAACTGCACACTGAGGTCGTGACCTCGTCACATCACAGCTGTTATAGTCAAACACTAATTTACCACCATGTCTACTTGACGAGCACGAAGATGTTGTTCAATATGTCCACCTTCCACCTTGTACCTCTATACATTTGTGACACCGACTTATAATGTCTGAACGCACGCGTTGCATAACAGACATTTCGGACTTTATTTTTTCAAAGGCTGCGACTATATGCATACGCATTTCTGCCTCGGTATCGCATGTTTTTTGGAATACAGTCTGCTTAATCGTACCCCAGAGATAAAAATCTAATGGTGTGAGATCAGATGATCGTGCCGGTCAGTTGACCGGTCCACCGCGGTCAATCCATCTTTCACCGAACTCATTATCCAAAAAACTTCTTACACAACGGGAGAAATGCGGTGGAGCACCATCGTGTTGAAACCACATGCGACGAACGAGGTCTAAATTTATTTCGTCAAGTTCATTGCTTAGTTCTTCTCGCAAAAAACGTCCGTAGTTTTCACCGCTCATTGTGTGGTCTAGGAAATACGGACCAATAATTTTGTCACCTGTAATTCCCGCCCACCCATTGATTTTCCATCGGTGTTGAAAGTAGCTTGGTTTATACGAATGCGGATTTGTCGTTGACCATACGTGTTCATTATGAGCATTAAATACACTTGTTCTTACAAAAGAGCATTCATCCGTAAAAAGTACGCGGTTCAAAACTCAGAATCTCCTTCAACCTTATCAAGTAACCATCTACAGTAATCCATTCTCGGCTCGTAGTCGTTAGGAAGAAGACACTGAACTCGACGATAATGATATGGGTGCTGGCCATCATCTTTGAGGGCTCTCCAAACGCGCATATGGTTCACACCTAGTTCACGTGCCACCGAGCGCGTGCTCCGCGTCGCATCTTCCTCAAACATGTCGAGAATGTGCTCCTCGATGTCGTCGTCGTACATCCTCGGTCTTCCTGAATCTGTACGTTGTTGATCACGGCCATGCACACTGCCAGTATTGTACATATACGAATGTGAAGTCGTTGGAACGTCATTGCCGACGGCAATTGTATATTTCGTGGAGTAGCAAAGTACTCCCCGTAAAGTCTTCGTGCTGCTGCATAATTGCATATACACTTCCCGAGACACATCAATATATTAAAATATACCTCGTTTGAGTAAGACATCGCACACAAGTCACTCACGGCGGAATATTAACTTCGCAATATAAAACACAACCGTCAATATCAGTGCTAACGCGCTACTGCTTGTTTGTTTGCATAGACGTGGCTAAGCTATTGTACTCTATAACATAACTTTGATATTTTCTAAATCGATAAAAATTTCGTGATTTTTTTATGTTATTTTTTTAATAATAGTTATTATTTATTTATTTATTTCAGACAGCGTCCGTAAATTTTATTAAGAAATTAAATTATAGCTAGGATTAATAAAAATACATTAAAACAATTTAATAACAAGAAACATTTAAAAAATTGTGTTATAAATCCACACAATAACAAATACTTAAACTATTATGCTGCTATGTTTTTCAAAATCTATTTATTATAATTAGCATTTTTTTTATCGACCGACGATTAACAATACTTATTTATATTTCTATTCTTGACCACTGAATTGTGACAAAATTTTATGTTTATAAAACTTTCCATGTTTTTAAATATTACTACTAAATATTAGCACATAATAAATAATAGATACGACGACCACGAAGATGTTGTTCAATATGTCCACCTCTCACACATTTGCGGCACCGGCTTATATGTTTTATCGACCAACGATAAACAACCCTTATTTTTATTTTTATTCTTGATCACTGAATTGTGACAAAATTTTATGTTCGTAAAACTTCCCATGTTTTAAATATTACTACTAAATATTAGCACAGAATAAATAATAGATATTGGATCAAAATTAGTTAATCGGCATATAGTGGACGCTTCTTTTTATCACTAGAAGAGTGGAGTTTTTTGGGTTTTTCCTAGTACCTAAGTCCTTTGTCGGCTTTCGCTTTTGAGTTCAAAGAGCGCGCAAAACGCCGCGTATATTACCTATTAATTTTGTATTGTTTATTATATTCTAGCAATAAACGACAATACGAATTTATTTAAAAAAATAATTACTACCTACTACATAAATTCTTTATCGAATAATATTTCATATGAAAATACATACTAAATTTCTCCTACAAATAGTTGCAAATTTGGAATTAATCACGATATTTTATGCATGAAATAACCTTTTTAAATATTTTCGTAGATCTATTTAGCAAAAAAGTGGAAATTTATAACATAAGTATTCAAAATGATACTTATAATATACATAATGATACTAGATGTATAGTTGTAGCACGAATGGGTCGGCTCGACCGGGGAAGGACCACGCTCTCACAGAATACCAGCGTGAAATGGTTGCTTAATGCTGCTGTATTTCGTGTGGTGAGTGTAGAGAATCGGAAAACCTTTTTACTGGAAATGAGGCATTCCATCTTAGTCCTCACTGGTGACAACGCATCTGTATTTTGATTTGTAATCGAGGATAGATGTAGATGTCTACGGGCCGCAGCAACCACTTACCATCAGGGGGACTGTGTGCTCGTTTGTCTACCTATACTATAAAAAAATACTATGTGTATTGGGGTTGAAATAATAACCATTTCATTATAATTTCTATTATTTTGAAATTGAAATTTTCTGAGAATAACTGAGTCTAGATAGGTGTAAAGATTTACACAAAAACCTTGGGGACGCACGCGCCGCTTAGGGGCTAGCTTTGAGTCGGCCATGTCAGTGACCTCATATCGGCCGTAGACTATTATTTATTCTGTGACGTAGATAGTATTATGTCGACACGTGTCGGTAAGTTCAGAAGCAAATAACATATTTAGAAATTTAATATTTCTTAATTATCTTATTAGAAACCTAAAAACCCCATTTAAAGCAAATCATTATATATATATATATATATATATATATATATATATATATATATATATATATATGCTGCAATTATTAGTAATATAGTTGTAGCACGAATGGGTTGGCTCGACCGGGGAAGAACCACGCTCTCACAGAATACCTGCGTAATAGTAGCTTAATGCTGCTGTGTTTCGTATGGTGAGCGTAGAGAACCGGAGACCCTTTTTACTGGAAACGAGGCATTTCATCTTAGTCCTCACGGGTGACAATGCATCTGCATTTTGATTCGTAATCGAGGATAAATGTAGATGTCTATGGGCCACAGCAACCGCTTACCGTCAGATCGACTGTGTTCGTCTGTCACCCTATCCTATAAAAAAAACTTGTTTGTGTTGGTGTACAATAAAGAAAAATGAATAAATAAAATACTAATTGTTTAATGTTTTTGCGTATAATAGAATTTTTTATTTATAAGTATTTTTATGTGTTGTACACAAAAAGTAATAAACTTCAAGTACGCTTTTTTGTTTTTCAAATGCATGTAATATTGGTGGCTGCCAAAGGTGTCAATAGCTGTATGTTACAAATAAAAATATCACTAAATTCCATGAACACATAACCGAATTCTTAGCTGGCTTATAAAAGTCATCTCTTCTTTCTCTGGCGACAATAGAGGTCCATTCTGCACACTTAAGCGGATTGCTAGGAAAGCTAAAATAAAAAAGCTAAGTAGGTATCTAATACCCATAAAATAATAAAAAAATTTAAAGTTTTGGTACCAAATTATTAAAAATTATTACAATACAAGTGTACTTCATGCGTCTATGTTCTGTTTCACAAATGTTTGCCCGTATATTGGTCAACCTTGGCAAAACATTTGCAGGGGTGATTTTGATCGGTAATTTTTTTCCAAATATGATATTATTTGTTAGCTTAGAGCTTAAAATATAACATATTATACATGTACTTTTTATACGTGGTAGAGCCATGCTGCAGTTATATTAGTAGTATAATTGTAGCACGAATGGGTCGGCTCGACCGGGGAAGGACCACGCTCTCACAGAATACCAGCGTGAAATAGTAGCTTAATGCTGCTGTATTTCGCATGGTGAGTGTAGAGAACCGGAGACCCTTTTTACTGGAAACGAGGCATTCCATCTTAGTCCTCACGGGTGACAACGCATCTGCATTTTGATTCGTAATCGAGGATAGATATAGATGTCTATGGGCCGCAGCAACCACTTACCATCAGGTGGACTGTGTGCTCGTTTGTCACCCTATCCTATAAAAAAAATGTACTTACCGAAAGTAAGATACTCCGGCCGTTAAATTACTTTTTCGGGCATTATTCTTGCAACTATTAAATACACATTGCGGCATTGTAAAACGTGAAGATTGCAGCTGCAACAGGTGTGAAAACGACGTCAGTTCACAAAATAATTCGAAAAAAGATGAAGTTCCATCCATACAAGCTTCAAATTATCCAGCAATTAAAAGAAGATGACGACATAAAGAGGCAGACTTACGCAAGAGTGTTTTTGGAACGATTTTCTACGCCTACGCGTATGTTTAACATCTTGTTTAGTGACGAGGTGCATTTTCACCTTGGAGGGTATGTCAGTAAACAGAACATGCGATATTGGAGTGAGAGAAACCCAAAAGAAGTCAAAAACCTCTTCACAGCCCGAAGACCACGGTTTGGTGCGCCATTTCTGGAAATGGCATAATTGGCCCGTATTTTTTTGTTACCGCAGAGCGATACCGCGCTATGTTGGATATTTTTTTTATACCCGAGCTGCATCGTCACGTAGGCTACAATAACAGAACTTACTTTCAGCAGGATGGGGCCACAGCACACACCGCCCGAGAGTCAATGATTAAAGTGAGACAGCTTTTCCCTGGAAAATTAATAAGTCGATTCGGCGACGTAACCTGGCCCCCTAGATCTCCAGATCTGACCCCTTGCGACTTTTTACTCTGGGGATATATCAAGTCTCGAGTTTAAAATATTTCTCCATCAACAATAAACGCCTTACAAGAAAATATCCGCCGCGAAGTTCAGGCTATCAGTCCAGCACTTGGCAAAAGAGTTTTCACCAATATGAAGGAAAGACTGCAAGAATGCTTGCGACTAGAAGGACGTCATTTGAGTGGAGTAATTTTTAAGAAGTGATTTCCGCACTGTCCTTTTGTAAGAAAATAAATAAATAATTTAGATTATGTAAAAACTTTTATTTTATTTTATTTTATAAAGAGTAAAATCTGCCGGCGGACACCCAATATATATATATATATATATATATATATATATATATATATATATATATATATATATATATATATATATATATATATATATTATAGACCGTTTATTATTTATTAATATTTATAGCGTGACCGTCTTTGTTAGGACCCGTATTTCACTTGTATCGGGTTTACATCAATCAATTTTTTATTATATTTACGTACAAGTAGCCGATACAAGGGTTTCGCTTCCCACATATTTAAAAAAATGTGAGGGCCATAATATGTGGCCAAACAAGCAACGTGCTCCACCCGAAGGGGACATTAAGTTGGGAACTGAACCGTAATCCACATAAAGATAACTGCCGAACGAGTAAAATAGGGCTTAGCCCCTTCGTAGTGCGTAAGCACACACATCGACCGATCAAATCAAGCAATAGTGAATGTATCTCACATGGTTTTGGCAACACGTCGATTAATAGGCACACTGGCCACAAAAAGCCCTTCGTGAGGGCCAGTATCTGCCTGACCGCCGCTTATGCAGACGTGATGCAAGTGTATGGCACCACCACCATTTTTATGATCAGCACGGCTGCTTAGCATCACATGAGTCTACCTCTCACCTCTAGGAAATGAGGTTGCGCGGCTTTCGGCCGCAGCTATCAGAGTCTCCTCAGATTCTCCCTCCAGCTAATACCCGCATACGCTCGACACATATGCGCCACGAACTAATAAAACGGCAGATATAGCCAAAAGGCCGTCAGAGAGGGTTTATGTCACTGACGTTGAGTTTATGCATTTTTGGCTCATGTTAGTCCCACCCACCAACAAGTTGCCCTTGATCATCCAAAGGTGGGTAGTTTACAGAGATAAATCATAATGTTGTTATATAAAACATCATAGAAGTCAGGCAATCTGCAGCCCCGTAATGAAAGGACCCGACTTGGACAAAGGTATTTAGGTGTGAGTCAAACCAAGCCGCAGAGAGCGCCATTGAGAATAGCGAGCCAAATAACCATCGCAGATACGCAATGCTGCGAAACGCAACAAGCTTTAATATGACTATCGTCGAGCTTACACCACTTCAGGGTCCCCCATACAATCTCAGCGGACATCACCATCCGCATTCCTTTATCGACCAGAAACACAAGATGCGTCGATTCAGGCGTAACACACTCAGATCCATCACAAGACGCAATACCGCAAGTAGCTGTAAGCATCAATGCAACTATCATACGGGTGGCGCCCCCTCACAACACACCCACATTATCCTGATCGACTTTGGTATTGTTTGCTAAAATTGTTATTTTAGTTAACCAAAAAAAAAAAACACTAACGTATCATAATAGCATGCTACTGAGACGCATGGCACGTATTTTGCTTCGCCATACATGAAAGATACCCCTTCGTAGTTCACCTCCGGAGAATAGACATTTAGAGATAGAGTAAATAATGTTATTGATAGAATCAACTACCCACCGAAATCGAAACTATAAACTTTTAGCTTTTGTTAAGCCGTGCCAAGTTGACTCTTTTGCACGGATTCTTTTATATCACAAAGTACATACATATTTTCAAAGGAGAAAGCAAGGGCAACCTGTACTTGGTTTTGCGGGAGTGAGAAATGACAAGGTCGGATTAGGTCAAGTCTATACTGTTCATCCTGTTCATAACCCTCAGTGCTATTATTTGAGTCTTATTTGACAAGAGGTTCGAAAGGCCCTGATGGAAGCGGACTTCAGAAGAAGAAGCTTCATTAAGTCACTCTACTCATAATGTTCGAGAACTATTTATTCGCTCTCGTGATAGTTTTCTGCCAATCGGCAAATCTCAAAAATTTGTGGGGTAAACACCGCGACAGATAAAAGATATTAAAAAAGCATTTGTAAAGAAAATATGATAATATATCATTTTTTCAAAAAATAGCTTTTTAAATTCAGTGTCTCATTAATATTGACGATATTGTGATATCTATGTCGGAAAAAGCTCTCTCGCATTTTGAAATGCCCTCAAATAGTTTGTAACCGTCAGTATCTCATGGAAACGTCATATAATATCGAGGAATTTGATGAGTCAGTTGCTGATAATATGCCGAAATTAAACCAAGAACAGAAAGAAGCGTACGATCGGGTAACGAAAATTATTATTTCATGTCACGGCAATTTTTTTTAGTTTACTTTGGCAGTACGGAGGAGACATTTTTAAAAAATTTGCAATTGGCATCTATAAGAGGTGGTCAGAATATTGCCGTTGCAATTGCTTCTTCAGGAATATCCGTAACTTTGATTAACGTAGGTGAAACGACACACTCTGCATTTAAGTTGCCCTTAAATCGCAATTACTCCGAAATTACTATGTGTGATATACCCAAACAAAGTGACCTGTCAGAAGTGCTATAAAAAGCAAAATTAGTAAATAGTTTGGGGCGAGCTTACTATAACCCATGAAAAGGTTATAGGCTCTAGATAGAACACTTCAGGATATAAGGCATTGCAATAATCTTATGGGTGGAATTAGTGTTTTATTAGCCGGAAATTTTAGACAAACATTGCGTGTTATACCACGTGGGACACTTGCAGGCAAAGTCTAAGCGTGCTTAAAATCTTCATTTTTAAGGCCTAAAGCTAATTTAAGAATTAATGTATGTATTATTTGACGAAAAGATTCAAAAACAGGAGAATTTTGAAAATTATTATTTGACATTGGAGGTGGAAAGATTTATGAAGTAGAAGGAAAAATAAATATACGTATCAGTCTTGGTACCATTGTAAAACATTTAAAAAGTTTAACTGATAAAATATACCCTAACATTAATCAAGTCACAGATAATAATAATAGTGCATGGCTAAGAGAAAGAGCAACCCTAATTCCCGAGTGTGTGAGTGGCAAGGCATACATTGGCATGTCGAAGGATCCCGTGGCATACCGCGGTATGCCGAAGGATCCTGTTGCATCCCACGACATGCCAAACATGTCAAGACGTCCCGGGCGCTCGCGTGAGTTGCTGAGATTGCCACCGCCAAGGGCAAGATTCAGCCTTGCTCCAATTACTTAGCACTCATATTCATTTAACAACATAAAGTAACAGTGATTCAGCGGCGTGCCGCGGCATTCCACAGAATGCAGTGACGTGCCGCAGCATTTCACGGTGTCGTGGGAGACGTTTAGGTCTATTTGTGTTGAAATAAAATAATGTCAGTGCAAAAATCGTTAAAATAAAGTCCAAAATCTTTCGTTCATGAAAAGATCCCATGACATGCCGTGCCATGTTGTTGCGTCTGTGAGCGCAGGCATTTAACTTCAAATAAAAACACGTAATTGACTTGATTTGATTGAACACGTAATTGAGGTTTGCATTTTCACTGATGTAAATCTAGGATAAATTGCTTTTATAACGTGGATCCTTTTAATAAAATCGGATTACCAAATTGACTGTAAGCGCCTCCAACTTTCGGTGTAATTTTGTTATGCCAAGACTATGGGCCAAACGTTAAATAGAGCTGACATAGTTCTAAGAAAAGATTGCTTCTCTAAAAGTCAGTTATATACGTCCTGTTCTAGAATAAGTTCACCTGATATTTTATATATATATATATATATATATATATATATATATATATATATATATGTATATATATATACTGCATTCTGAAAATAAAACAAAACATATAGTCTAAAGAGAGGTTTTACAAAAATAACGACATCATTTTTTTCTAACTGATTCCTTAAAAAGTTGTTTTTACTGTGATGGCATTTTCTGATGACTGAAATATAAAAATAGTTTGCGTTAAAAATCATTATACTTTTCCAAACCTACATAACTAAGCAAACGAAGTCGCCTACAACAGCTAGTAGTATGTAATGAATGAAGTATTTGATTTCAATCTATTCATGTTTGTCATATAAACTAAATTAAATCGGGATAAAATGTGATTCTTTGTACATTAACATCCAAAATAGAGATTAAAAGAAACCAGCAAACATTGACATTCAGATTGATTACGTAAATCAATTACTGAAATAATTGTTTATCAAAGTTAAAAAAAATGTTAATAAAACGCATAATATTTTTTTATTTTCGATATTTTACAATAACTAATACAAAACAGCATCAACAACTTTTTCTCAAATAATACATATCATATATCATAACGTACACAAAAGAAGGGTGCAAAAAGAGAGCGCTTTAGATATTCTCATTTACATAACTATAATGCTGTTCTGTGATCCCAAGCGTTTGGATCTGATCGTATTAGTAACGAGAAGTTATCACAACCAAAGTTTCATTAAAACGTCAGGACAGTTCCTCTATTGGACACTTGCCAAAATTAGCAGCATGTGCTAAGTGCAAGTTAATAAATATATATATATATATATATATATAAACATATATAGTTTTTGTAATAAGCACCTACTTTGTTTTTTATATCTACATCTAATTAATCTACAACACTACAATATTTTAAATCTACATCTAAGCTCAAATGGCTCCCGATCCGCCTTCGCAGAAATACTCACATTCTCTCCGCGTGGTATAGTGTGCTGTTTAATCCTTCTACTCCTCTTTATTTAAAAAACCGTTTCCAGTATCTTTCTCTTACCCATAATCGGTTCCTTAGATCCTCAGTCAATCTTTCTCTCTCTACACCTTTGCACTCTTCTTCCTTTTTCAAGAAATCCTTCACCGTAACCGCTGTGCGATTGTGGAACTCCTTACCTCTCCATATTCGTCGTGCTAAATCTCTTCACTCTTTCAAAATTCTTGTTAAATCGTATTATTTAGAACGCTATTAGATAAATTACTTTACCTTTCTCTTACTCTTTTCATTTAATCTATTATATGATGTTTTATATATAACTTTCACTTACTTTTATTTGTATGTATTATTGTATTTCTTTTTATTATTTTGTATGCCCCTCTATTTGTAACTTTTGTTTGCATCATTCCTCTACGCAAAGGTTGTGTGGAAGAAATCACTTTCAGTGATAAGACCGCCTATTGTACATACTTTAATTAGTTTTAACTATATTGATGTTTCTGTATTGTGGTGTACAAAAAAGAATAAATAAATAAATAAATAATAAATAATTTTAAATATTGCTCTCAATAAATCATGTATTAAAATAAAAAATTATTACTCGGTAACAACTTTATATTATAAAACACTAGCGTCTCGACTCGGCTATGCCCGGGTTGAACAACGTACCTACCGTAAATATTAAATAATTTTAAAACTTCATAATATATAACTTTTATTTAGTTTTTCTAAAGTTTGAAAATAAATTTCTTCTCTGAATTTCATTTATTTTCATTAATTTTGTTATGGGAGATTTTTTATATAAAAATGGTTACTGTAAGTTATCCTCAGAAGACTCAAATGCTCTTTTTACTGGAAACGAGGCATTCCATCTAGATTCCGTTATGATTCTTCGTGGATAAATGTAGATGTCTATGGGCCATGGAATGTGCGCTCGTTTGTAACACTTATTCTATAAAAAAAGATATTATAATCATGGTTAAAACATGACATAGTGCTTGTTAGTCATCCATGTTATATAAAAAATACATCTTAATAAAAGTTGCAGGATTTTTTTTATAACTTTTAAGAGAAACAATTCAGCCATACATTATTTTCGTGCAGCTTTAACTATTGACGTAGTGCCCGAGATGTACTAAGCTCTCAAGAGGCATGATATTTTCCGATTTAGTTGACATATATAACTTAAGCGATAGTATAAAAATATACATAAAATATAGCCTGTGTCCGTCTCGAATAATGTATTTTTCAAACGGTGAAAGAAATTTTCAAATACAGGTACAGTGGTTTCGGGGATTACCCCCACCCACAGCTTCCCACACATGTACAAACTTACAAAATTCGCACTTTATCTTTATAATATTAGCATATATTTTATAAAACGAATGCAAAAGAGTAATCAGTTAGAAGTCATATACAAGATAACATTAAATTAGATGAAGTACATATATACAAACCAACAACAATACTGCGTTGTTGTGTGTCATTTTGTAAAAGATCATAAAAATCAAATAACGATTTAAAAGCCATTTCCAATTTACTATCGTGGTCTGTTCGTTAAATTAGGCTAAAAATCCTAACTATAATTTCCGTTTACTTTGCAAAAAACTTGAAATCATCTGTCAAGTAATATCAGATACAGGTTGTGATGCGGCTGGAGTGACTCAAGGGACACACCAAAGCCACGAACATTTATTTAATGTTACAGGACAGTAGGGTAGGCAAGATTATATTCTTAGATTGTAAACGCTATAAAAAACGTTAAAAAGAAATAAGTCAATTTGAAGGGATAATCACGTAACTCAGCGTTGATTTAATTCATTTAATATTTTTCCTTAGCTTTAACGATAGTAGAGTGCTACGAGTATCTTGGCTAATCCCGCTGTACTTTTACCCTACCTGTAAATATACAGTTATGTAACAACCACGCAAAAACAATTTTTTTATGGAACAAGGCTGATTAACGAGCACATAGTCCACCTAATCGTAATATATGCTGTGGCCCATAGAAATCTACATTTATCATCCATTGAGAAACAAAATGCAGATAGATGCGTTGTCACTCCAGAGAACCAAGTGGGAATGCCTCGTTTACAGTAAATAAGTGTCTCCAGTTCTCTTCACTAACCGTACGAAACGCAGTAGCATCAAATTTTGTGTTTCGTACTGTGGTATTCTGTGAGAGCGCGATCAAGCCGACCCATTCGTGCTACAAACATAATAATTTGATGCTTAGCTATACCACGCACAAAATCATGTTATAAAATTAAACAGATAGAACTTGTGCTGTGCAAAAAGGAAACGCCATTAATAATAATTGGCTTGATAAAAAAATCTTAAAAACTAAATTTCTTTTTGATACGTGTAACTAAATACACCTCATACAAATACTACTACTTAATGAGCCCTTAATGTAAAGAAAGAAATGATTGAATTTATACGTATACCTTGTAGAGATTCAATAATGAAGCCGTGTTAAAATTATATCAAATCAAAAGGTTAATTAATTTTAGGTCATTTTGAAAACAAATATTATAGGTAAATTGAAAACAAATAGGTAAATTTACTTTTGTCATTTATAAAAATATTGAACAGTTCAAGCTACAGGAGACCACACCGGCACCGGCTAGTGCCCGTCAGACATTTGGAGATCGGACGTACTTTGTTTGCTTCAAAAATTAAAAATTCTTTTTCGCGTTTAGTATTTTTACCATCGCGGGGAATGAGGTAAAGGTTTATACCTATTACCGTATGACGAAAGTGTGATGAGTACAAATTACATTAACTAATTAAGTATATACTCTGTCGATTAAGTATTTATTGTGTTAAAATAAAATACCGGATTAAAACAATTATCAGATTACAACCGTCGAGATTAACGATTGTCATTACGGTAATTTCGTTGCTAAAACAAATAAAAAATTCCTTTTCCGTAAAATCCTTTAGCCAAGGGTGAAAAGCGGACAAAAGCTCGTTAGAACTCATTTATTGAGGTTAAGAATTGATTACGTCATTGCTCTTAAATTTATACAAGCCTTGCCTTAATTTATTCTAAAAATGTGGATACTAATGAATAGTTAGGGCTGAATCCCAACGACAGGGTGAGAAATTGTATGATAAGAGAAAATTATGATTTGTAAGATGATGTTGCGACCAGGATTCAAATAGGCATGCTTCGGTGGTTCGGTCATGTAGAAAGAATGAACGCGGCAATAGTGAAATAGCAAATCTGTTTCAGAAGTCATTGGTAGGGTCGACCAGGACCGGCATGGACGAAAGTTTATCGGTCAAATTGGTTATATATTGAAGATAGGCCAGACTAAGATTACAATTAGCCGACGAACATGTAAGGGATCTGATCTGAGCAAGAGAGGTGTGTCAAGATCAAGAAGATGAACTTCATCCTAGGCAAACTCTTATAATCCTTTAAGCGCCATAAAAATCCCGTGCAGTCGCATGTGTTCATCAAATACCGAGCGGTCGCATGCGACCGCACCCACCCACAGCACTTCAAACCATTAAACTTATATTTAGAGACTACTTATCTATGAAAAAGTTTAGCATTATAAAATCTATACAAAATTATTTATCTTGTGGTTTAACACTCCATTAGTCGCGCGTTCTACTATTGTAGAACAGGCAAGCATTTCATGGGATTTTAACATTAATTGTGGGTGTCTAACGCACACACTCATAGTATTCCTCTATTACTAGCTGGTGATCACAATTAGTACCCTTTC